>JAQPPZ010016751.1:15000000-16250000 GCA_028583015.1 Wollemia nobilis
CATAGTTTTTATGTAATGGGAGGTATTTTGTTTTGACCTCTTGCAGTTGGATTTACATCATTGAACTGGAAGGACCTTTAGGGAGAAACAGGTTGGTTGTCTCTAGATGTATTTGAATCCAGTTGAAGGAAGATATATCAGATGTGTCAATGGTTGCACAATGTTTGCATTTGATCCAAGACCAGTTCTACAACTTTTATTATAATTCAATTCATTTAGAGCAAATTGTCACTACAGTCTATAGTTTATCACCTGTAGAGAGGTGCTGACCTTTTCAAAATATTTAAGTATCATTTTGTTCTTAATTTTTAAATGAACTATATTTAAAAGAGAAAATTTGAAATTCTATCGCTCGAGGTTACTAAATTTTTATATGAAAGTAACTAATCATCACTATAATATATGAGAAAGAGTTTGTTAAAATTTTGGTCATTGTGTTTTGAAAGCCTTGGAATAAAAGGAAAGCTAGAGTGGTTTTTGATAAAGAATCTAAGTTACCTATTTATACAGAGAATTAGTGTAAAAATATCATTTTCACCATCATTTAAATATCATGAAGTTTATTTTTAAATATTATTTTGATATGAATATGGTTGGAAATGAATTTTGTGCCAAAGTTGATATTTTATTGCATTCCATCGTGAAGGAAATTAACTTAACCACTGTTTTCGTTTTCTTGAAGGAAGTAAATAACTATTTTGTAATTTGTGTTTGACTTTATATTACGAGTAATAAAACATGAGTGATGTGATTGTTACATGAGTATTGAATAACAAAACTATATATATACATTATGTGAAAATAGCAAAAGAGACATAGGCAAAAGGTTATCAAATAGCATGCAAATCCAATAACCGTTTTCTTAATGCATTACAGGATTAACCTTGAGATGGGTGTAGAATAGGAACGTTTAATTAAAATCTTAGTTAGTGGTAATTGCACAAGTGACCTTTATTTTAAGGAATACATAAGATTGTTAGCAAACTAGAAAACTTGAACCATGGAAAGTAGATAAATTAAAATAGATATAAATAAGGCTATAGGATATGTAGATAAATATTGTGAATTAATACTATTTATTCCTATTTATTTTTATATGGATTTGGAAAGTAAATGATATGTGAAAAGAGAATATTTAATTCTAGAATTATAATTTAGTGGAAACTACTTCAGGACAACAACATTGGTTACCATCCAATTTGATGTCTTGTTTTAAGTATGTATAGATTAGTATTAAGGATATATTTAAAAAAAAAAAAGGAAAGTGAATATTCTAAAAAACTATATGGTTCAAGAAAGTATAGTGGTCATCCATCTCTTCTTCTTAAAAATGGGACCATGATTTTATGGGTTGCATGGATTTAAATTGATTTATTTAAAGCCTTTACAACTTATCGCTATCATGCACTCAATATATTGTCCTTAGAGTATTCAACAAAGAGAGTCTTAAAGGAATTGTTATAATAAGGGTAAGAATAGTAAAAATGATTGTGTTTACTAAACCCTTCTTATGAGGCTTTGCAAACCTCAAATTTAGAATGTTTGAACAAGGTATTTAACCTTTCTTAAAATGGTTCAATTCAAGAAATATTTGAATATAAACACCCAATATTTTTGAGATGCGGGCAAGCATGAAACATGACTCAAGAGCGACCATTTTCTAATAGGTTAGGTTGGAACAAGTGAACTTGTTAGAACTAGTAACAAGGAGTGGTATGGGATATCACCTCTAGGTCATTTCCCATGAAGTACAGTGATAAGTCTTTGTACCATTTTGAATTGAAGTGGGCTAGTATAATTATGTAACTAGTCCAGCCACGAGGTTTGGTATAGGACAAACTATCGTGAGTCATAATGGACAATTGAGACCAAGTCTAGAATTAGGGTAATGACATGGCTCTAGCTGACTCTGGTTAAGAGGATAATCATCTAGACACTAGGCATATGTATGCTAACCCCTTGCATACTAAAACTAGAATAAGTTGATTATATTAGATTGAGTTTCATCATGCTAAGGGATAGGGAGAGTATACATCCACACCCTAGGTGTTATGGGCCCTAGAGGATAACCCTAGTCATGGATCGACACTCATCCTAGAATAATAAGATGACAAATGAGAAAGTTGAAACCACAAAATAGCACTTTCTATGGGATTTGGCCAATCTTGTCTACTTATGAGACTGTTTGCAGTAGTCCTGGTTCCCAAAAGTGGTATGATATACCTCATACGTAAAAGTGATATTGAATTGGGTGAACACTAAACCATATACCTTAAACCTTAACCATAGGGTGAACCATGTTATGAAATTTGAAAAACAAATCTTGTGCACTAACAAACTAGAATGAATGGTACAACTAGGTGAGTAGACTTGGGTTGTCACAAAATCATTAGTCCAATGTTCAATTATCATAGTTACATGTTCATTGTTCATATTCATTTAATAATAACATCATACTATGCATAGCCCACCAATGTTTACTATTAGAGTTACATTCATCATGTGAATTACATGTTATTTTATCTTATATTTTGTTAATATGTCTATGTAACTATTAACTTGCCCTCGAATAATTAAACCATCTATGGTTAAAATTCCAAACACACATCCAAAATTTTTATTAAACAAACACATGAAGTTTAAAAACTATGCACTTACTACCCAAGTGTTGTAGGTGAGTTGGAGAGGAGAGGGCAATCCTCCAAGGGAGGTCCCAGGTTCAAATATCCACCCTACCAAAAACCTGAATTGGGTATCTAAAATCCAATTGATAATTTTGGTGCAGGCAAGGTCGGGTACGACCCCCGGGTGACTTTGACGATGTATAACCCCCTATTCATGGTCTCTCAGACCAAGGAAGCTTCGCAAGGGGTTTTTCGCTTTAAAAAAAACTATGCACTTACAAAAACATAAATTTTTCATAACATAAACCATGCCAAATACATGTCATATCTCATATAACATCTATCTAATCACACACCAATACATCATCACATCAAATTTATAACACAATAAACATTAATCACATCGTAATAATACAATCAAATTCCATTAAATATCCATCAATAATCATCATCATCATATATATATATATGTCAAAATGGTATCAATACATCATAAAAAAATTGTTTTTAGGCTACATCATATGTACATACATACATGCCACAATGTACATCATCATAAACTCTCATACATAACTACCTTGATATACAAAAATGGTGGCACACTTGCCACATCAAAAATAACATCAACCCTGCTAACCATTGGGAGTCTCCCCACTCCCCTATTTTACTCTAGGTATATTATCTCCTCTTATCTATGTTCCCTCAACATCATGTGTTAGAACTGATCATCCTACCTGTGAAGTTGTTGGCTTTATGAATCATGGAACCACTATAATCACTAATGTTGTGCTCCTATGACTACATCATGATTTGGAAGTCAAGTGATATGGAATAGGTAAACTCCAGGGAACCAATGTATCCTCACACACCAATACTCTAGCCTTCTATTTGGAATAGGTTATTCTATACTCATCATGTACATGTCATAGCTAGGCCACCTCTTCTTGTAAAGCCACCATATCATATTGTGCCCTAATCCACTCAACCTCCTCTTAGAGTCTATCTCTATTCACTAATGCAACACCCCTATCTACCGTAGTCAAGTTCCTCTTTATTACCACAACATATCGCTCTCTCTAAAACTAATATCTCTCCACCTGAGCCCTATATTGCTTAGTTATCACTGTATCCAATCACCCTTAGATATTTTTTCTAGTGGTAATCACTGAGTCCCTCTTACTATGCAAGCCCTAAATATCTTCTATGGTCCTCTCTAGTGCTAATGTGGCTACATATCTCTTAGATACTACTTTCATCCTCTCTAAATTCTAGGTAACCTCTCGATTTACCATCCATGCCTCCACCTACCTAATCCTATCTCTCAATATACTAGCCTCTTATGCAACCTCCATCATCTCATCAACCTCCATGGTATCCTCAACATTTATCTCTCAAAAAGCACCACCCAACCTCTCCTCCCTTGCTACCTCATATAGGCCTACTCCACTCTCCATATGGTGACACATCCATCGCCTAAGTGACTCCTCATGGACCTTCTTATCATATCCACCACAAACTGCTACCTCTGGTGCATTATCCATTACCTCAACACCACCAACTACCCACTCTAATCTATTGGTTTCCCTCCCTACTCCTATAGATACTTTTTTACCTCCATATTCACCCACATCATCTATCATATCTCACCTAGACTCTCATTTTTATGTCATCCACAAAGAATCATAATCTATGATGGTCCCTACATCCTCAATATCTGGTATGGCTATATCAACATATTTCTCTATGTCTAAAGGCTCCCCCCATGGTCATACCCCATAATCTCCCTTGATCTTCTATATGGCCATTGGTGCATCAAACAAGCCCTATATCAAACCAAACTATCTCAACACTTGTGTGTATGGGAATAACTACACTTGTATACCATGGTGACCAATGACCCATCTCCCATGCCTCACTTAGCCTATATCATTGACATCCTTCGCCCATGATGATGCTCCCATCCATGGATATCAACTAATTTCATGAAGCCAAAAACTATAAAACACAACTCAATAATACAATGCATCTCCCTCATGCGACTTCTTCACCCGTCTCTCCATATTCATACTCCATCTCAAGGTATATGACACATCCCATCTCATCAATATTTTTGACTCATATGGTAACCCCATTGACCTCACTAGTATTTGCTCCCAAGTCCATAATTGTATCAATAGGCTGCAACTCAATCTTATCCTTGATGTCATCCCAACACTATGTAGCCCTTTGTATGTATGTGCTAATAACCTTGGCATCCATGCAAACTGCATTAACCTCTCCACTAGATCACATACAATGCCTAGCATGTTCTAGGGGAACCTCACTCTTGATGATTCAAGAAACATAAACCAAAATTAAAACCATCACTAGAGCATGTCTCAATAATAATACCTAAACATACCAATAATCCCCATATAACACACCATCGCTCCCTATGTCCACTACTCACCATCCAAGACCAAAGGCTCTCTCTAGCATAGTATCCTTCTGTCACCCACTCATAATTGTAATAGTACACCTCTCTATAGGTAGCTGATAGATCTTGTATACACCCTCTAAATTAATCATCATTTTCCCTATAGGGAAATAGAAGGTGTTCCTATAAGGATCCCAACACTAACATAATACTAACAAGTATAAATATTCACAATGGATAGCCACCATATGCACCACTCCATAAAACCATATAGCCCTCAACCAATATTTGTCATCTATAGTCCACACCTCCCTAATATCATCAATAAATGGTCTAAATTAATGCCTTGGCTGCAACTTCTTGACCTACCATCAAATACCTCATCTCACTCATCTTCTAACAAAAAAAAACATATAAATTCATATGGTTTAATATGACTATACTATGGTTGGACAACAAAGGGTAGATTTGGCTACCTATTTGCCCAAAAAGTATCCCCAAAATAATAAAAAATTAAAATCAAGCTCAGAAACCTTTGGGATGTCATTCCCTAAAGCTTCAATATACATGGAATAATAGACACACTAGGCAAAATCATATAGTAGAAATATTGATAGATTCTTTTATCCTATATATGATTACAATCTCTTTAGGACCAGATCAAAAACCTATTCTCTTGAGATACAATTAACTCAATAATGATCACCCAATTCCATTTCACTTTCAATCTATGTGGCTCCAAGGCTCTTATTTCTTCCAAATGGTTATATTGTGGTGGGGTGAAGAAAAATTTTAAGGATCATGCATGTATAGGTTTTTTCAAAAGATGAAATATCTAAAGGGATAAATGAAGATTTGGAATGACAATTTTTTTGGTAACATATTTAAATAAAAGGAAAAAATTGAATTCAAACTCAAAAATTTACCAACAGTGGTAGAAATCAATGGAATGGACTAGGATATTATGTAAAGTAAAAATAAGTATTTTCTAGTTATTATAATTTATCGAAAAAGAATATTTCATATTGGTCTTAAATATATAGAGAGTGATGGCTTAAGGAAGAAGATCAAAAAACTATTTTTCATTCTATAGCCAAAATATTATTTTTATTGGAATCAACAATTATATTCAATAAAAATAAGAGAGGTTCCAATAAAAAGAGGGTTGAAAAAATCACATCTTGGGGTGCAAGGTCACCCAAATGATCAATATTGTAAAGATGAGGTCTAAGGCCAAAAACAAAACCAAATCTTAAAAGAGTGAATAAACAACATAACTAGGCAAAGGGTCGAGCCCTGTTTTTGAAACTGATAGAACAGCCTGAGGTTGAAAAACATTACCCCCTCAACTTGCTACACTAAAACAGAGGGACCTTAAGGTAGAGGGAGGCTAGGCAAAACCCTGCTAATAGTGCATGGAGCCTCGTTCCAGTACTTGATAATATTTATCAAATACACCAACTTATGAGTCAACTTGGAAGCCTATGAATGGATCCGAATAGTAATGGCAGAAAACACCGTAATATTTTCATGCATATAAAAGTGACTAGAAATTAAATATCCAAAATAGACATCAACATTCCTATATTTCAAAAGAAATAAATTAATAGCACAAAATAAATTCCACAAAGCAACAATGTAAGTAGGCCAACAACTATTATCTCCAAAAAATATCATCTACCATCTAAAGAATTCAAGATGAAAGGGGTTGAACAATGAGTGAATCCAAGACCATGCAGACTGAGAACAAGGGAATAACAAAAATATATGTTTAAAAGTCTCAAAATGACCATAAAATGAACAATTAGGATTAGGAAGACCAACCCTACTAAGTCTCTCTCCCATAGGAAGCCCTTGATAAATAAGAGACTAGAGAAAAAAGTAATCTTGGGTTCAAGGTTAAACTGCTAGATATGGTTTAGACAAAAAATCCAAGTATAGGAGGTAGAGTGAGTCTACCATCTCTCATTAATTTTATCAACACTAGGGGAAACATGACTAAGAAGCCAATAAAGCAAGGAAGAAGAGAAGTCCTTGAAAGGAGTATCCACATTCCAATGCCAATTCCTCCACCAAGCACTCAATTGAAGGTCGAGCTTAAGAAGCATGACATCAAACATAAGCTCTTGAATATTAAGAATAGAAGGAAGATTTGAATTTTGAAGATTAAATTTATGCTTGAGATCAAGCCAAGAAATCCAGTCTTGAGAGTGCACTAAATCTTCAATAAAGCATATGCCCTTGCAAAATAGCCTCAAATCTTTAATCATTGGTATATTAGCAAGAAGAACTAAACAGTTAGATAGAATAGGATACCACCAGATATTCTAAGATTTAATGAAATACCATTACAAAAACCATCATCAATCCAACGAAGATGAGGTTTCATCACCTCAAAAGTCTGCCAAATACTTTTAACAACAAAGGAACCCTAAATCTTAACTAGAGCAAAAGTAATGATAAGAGTATGAAGACCAATATTAGCCTGATATTTATGCCCATAAGGTAGCCCTAAAGAAATATAATGGTGAATCAAATCTATTGAAGGCCTTGAAGCCAAAATATTATTTTATTTTGTCATATAAAAAGCATTTCAACCTTGGATAGAATTAACATTGAGGAAGAAGAATATATTAAGAAGGAAGCGATTAATTATTTGATATATATTTTTTTAGATGATTGGCAAGACAAGTATGCTCAAGGTATATTTTGTTAAATATTTCATCACCTATCACATAGTAACAAAATAAAATTTTGATCAAGAATACCTCTATGGAAGATATACATGATGTAATTTTCTCTTTCCATCCAAATAGGGTACCTAACCCGGATGAATTCCCTACAATTTTATTTCAAAATTTTAGGATTTATTGAAAAGTGATATGTTGGTTGTGATTGAAGAGACCTAGAAAAGGATGGTTACAATAATGAGAACAACTCCACCTCTATTGCATTGGTTTTAAAGAAAGGCTTGACCATGTTATCTTAGAGGGAAAAAATAATTTTGTTCATGGTAAATAAATTTTTGATGGTGTAATCCTTGCATAGGCATCCATGCATTCTCTTCATTCCATGAAAAACTAAATATACTCATGAAACTATATATGAACAAAGCATATGATAGGGTTTTTTGGAGTTTTCTACATGATTATTTCAATAAGATTGGTCTTGATAAAAGTTGGTGTGAATGGATTAAATGTAATTATAGCACTCCAAAATATTCAATTTTGATTAATAAATATCTTGTTGGATGCTTTGAGTTACTTGTCGACAATGTCATGGTGACCCACTATCTCCTTATCTATTTATTATTTTTGTGAAGGCAATAGAGAGGGCTTTCACAAAGGTAAAAGTGGAAGGAAAAATCAAATATATTTAGGTTACAAGTGGTCCATACCAAGCTCATCTCCAATTTATGATACTCTTTTGGATCATCCCTTAGTTGATGAGGCCATTGAGTTTAAACTATTATTATCATGTTATGAGAATGTTTCTATAGAGTTGGTTAATTATACAAAATCTAGGATATTTTTAAATTAATACTATCTCAGATTTACAATTGATTATTGTGAACATATGAGGGTTTAAAATTGAAAAATATCCATCAATATACTTGGGTATTTACTTGTCTTATAAAGGAAGGAAGAAGGAGTTTTATAATTTAATTTTGAATAGAATGAAATATTGTTTAGCTAGTTGGAGAGGTAACTTCTTAACAATAGTTGGGAGACTACAAGTCATAAAGACTACATTGAAATCCATCCCTATATATAATGTCACTTTCAATATTGATAATAGGTATAAGATCCAAATTTGATCAGATTCAAATATTTATTTTTTAGAAAGGATGTGATGGCTAAAATTTTATGTTTTCTCTTTGTAAGTGGGATAACATTTTCAAAGGAAATAATATTGGAGTGATAGGCTTATGGAATTGTATAATTATTAAATTGGACTCAAGAAAAAAAATTAGCTAAAGATTATTTAAAGATTAAGGAAAGAGTTGGGAAATTTTTTTACTTCAAAAATATATAGGTTCTTTTGATGCAATAAAATTATTTAGGATACAAACCCTTCATAAAGGATTTTCAACATGGAACTTCATATCAAATAGTTTATAAATTATCAATAAACATATTAGATATTCATGCAATGAGAGTGATTCTAGATTTTTTTATCCAATGCTTTGTTCAAGCCTTATCCTCTTATTTTTATTTAAAATGGAAATTATTGGCTTGATCATGTCTAGCTTGTAGAGATCTAAATGCCAAAGAGTATATTAATATAAAAAACAACTCTAGACCATGGATTTCTATTAGTAACCTAGTTAAAAAGGAGGAACTCAAACAAATATTAGATGAGCTTCAAAAGATGTTTCAAGAGTTATATTTTCTATTTTTATGCAAAGGATGAATTGGTTTGAACTCTATCAAAATATGGTAGAGACTTGGTCAAATTGGGGTGTGAGGATTTAGAGAAATTAAAATTTTCTACTTCTAAAGATTTTTCTTAGAAGAATGTTTGGTCACCAGAGGCCCACCTGATGGCTTTAGTAGCATTACATTAGGATATAGAGAGAAAAGCAATAGAACATCTTATTGAATGAATAGAAGTGATACAAAATGAGGTGAACCATGATCCCCTTCATATAGGAATGTGGGTTCCTTGGTCAACACTCCAACTAGTTGTACAATGGTATACCTTGCACATATGCATGTTGACACTTGTGCATATGTTGCTTCTTTCTCAAGAAACTAGATAACTTCCCCCTAAAGTAATCTAATGTCCTTTTTTATTGGTGTGCCATGATATGGGTCCTAATTCAAGGTAGAAGACATATCTTGAGGTAGATTTTGTATCATCAGCAAATCCAGCATAGTCTGAATCTGAGTAACCCTATAGACAAAAACCTTTGATATATTTTAAATAGGTTAGTCCATAGTCTGTAGTCTTGTTGATATATTGTAGTATCCTTTTTGTATCTTTCCAATTACTTTCTCTTGGTTCTTACATGAACCGTGATAGATAATTTACTATAAAAGCAATATATGGCTAGATATTTGTTAAGTATAGAATACTTCCAACCAACTATCGATATAATGTAGCTGAAACTAGTGGTGTTTCATCATTTTTAGATAGTTGAACCCCTTGTTCCATTGGTGTATCTTTAGGCTTGCATTCTATCATTCTTTATTTTTCCAGAAGGGCTTTTGCATATTTTGATTGAGTGATCACTATTATGTCCTCTCCTTGAGAAATTTCTAGACCAAGACAATAACTCATTAACCCTAGATCTGTCATTTCAATTACCTTTTCAAGATCTTTTTTTTGAGCTTCCAATAATCACAATGTCATCAACATACACTATGAATATCAAGATATCATTTCCAATTTTCTTGGTATATAAACTAGAGTCAAATGAGCTTCTTTTGAAGTTATACTGTAGTATATGATTATTAATATTTATATTCTAGGCTCTAGGAGCTTGCTTTAAACCATAAAAATATTTGTTTAATCTACATACCTTATCTTCCTATACCTGAGTGATAAATCCTTTCGGTTGTGACATATAGACTTCTTCTTCTAAGTCACCATTAAGAAATGCAATTTTTACATCCATCTAATGAATTTTCCATCCCTAATGTGATGCTAGTGTGTAGATTGTTCTGATAGTAGTCATCCTTGTTTTTGGTGTGAATGTTTCTTCATAGTTTATTCCTTTTGTTTGAGTGTATCATTTTACCACCAATCTAGCCTTGTATTTGTCTAGTGTTCCATCTACTCTGTACTTGACCTTGTAAACCCATTTACTTCCTACTACCCTTTTACCAGGAGGTAATTCCACTAGATTCCATGTTTTATTCTTTTGAAGTGATTTATATTAATATTCCATTGTTACTTTCCAGTGTGAATCATTTAGTGTTTGTAGTGTTGATGTCGGTTCTGCTATATTACCCAACATTCCTCTATTCATTCTGGTTATACTTCAAGTTAAAGTTCTTGTAGTAGTAAGATTTGGCATCCTTTCTAGATTTACTTCTCTAAGTGTATCTCTGAGCCAAATTGGTTCTCTTCTAGGAGATTCTATTTCCTGTTCTTGAGATTCTAACTCTTCACTTATTATGTCTTCTTTAGACAAATCTAAAAGAAATTTTATGTCATTATTGGATTTTTCTGTGTCAACTTTGACTCTTTCATCAAATACTATATCTCTACTAATGTAGGCTTTATTTGTAGATGAATCTAATATTTTGTATCCTGTATTAATTGTCATAACCAAAAAATATCCCCACCATATTTTTGTCATCTAGTTTAGTCCTTTTCTGTACTGGAACATGCATATAAGCTTTACATCTAAATATTTTCAATTTCCTTATATTGGGCTTTTACCCTGCCCATGCTTCTTTTGGTGTAATATGTTTGAGTACTCTTGTAGGTAGCCTATTTTGTATGTAGATTTTTGTTTGCACTACTTATTCCCAATATTGGTGATCAATTTGTGCCTCTTTAAATATGTATCTAACCATTTCCATTATTAATCTATTTCTTCTTTCAGCAATTCTATTCTATTGAGGTGAATATGTTTGTACTGAGTTGTCTTTTAATTCCATTTTCCTTCAAAAATAAGTCAAACTCTTTAGAAATAAATTCTCCTCCTCTGTATAAATGAAGTGCTTTTATAATATTTCTTGATTCCTTCTCTACTTTGAGTTTGAACTGTTTGAAATAACTAAATGCATCTGACTTGTATTTCATGAAGTATACCCACATTTTCCTTGTGTGATAATCAACAAATAACTGAAAATATTTATATCCTCCAACACTATCAACCTTTATTTGCCCACATAAATCTATATATATTATATCTAGATGTTTTTGAGCTCTATGTTGACATAGTGCAAAAGGAATTATGTGTAGTTTTCCTACTAAACATTCTGGACATACATTAGTTTTTGGAGATAAATTTGGTAGTCCTTTAACCATTTGATCCTTCAATAATTCCTTCATTGAAGTTTCACTTGTATGCCCAAGACACTTGTGCCATAAATCTGAAGCTTTGACTAAAAGTGTTGAGTGAGTAGTAGTGTCTAAAACAAATAGACCATTTTTTTAAGAACCTGATACTATCATTTCTCCTTGCCTAGACATGTGACATTGTTTCTTTTCATTAAAAAATTTGAACTCAACTGTTATGTTTTGATCCATGAGTTGAGAAATATAAAGTAGATTAGTATTCAATCCTGGAACATATAGAATATTCTTGATTATTCCTTTTATATCTCCTAGATTTATCAGACTATTTCCAATTCCTTTTACTTCATATGTTTTATTGTCTACTACAGCAACTGGGTTCTCATGTACCTATTTTAGGGAATTAAACCAATGAATGTTCCCAATCACATGCTTGCTTGCTCTAGAGTCTTTATACCAATAATCCATAATTTAGAATACCTTATGACTCCCTAGGATATCAATATAGTGCTTTTATAGTTCAAGTCTAAGTTGATTTTGTAAAAAATACTTTTCAATCTCCTTAATTTTTTTTGGTAAATTAAGTCTATCATTAAACCGGGTTTTAACATTTGACCCAAAACCAATTTACAAAAATCATCCCTTGGCTGAGGAACCCCACCATGAACCAAACTAAGGAAACTTTTTCCTCTAACCTAATGCTACTGCTTAGCCAGACACCAAAAGAACCAGACCATACTACCCACCATAGTTGAAAACCCCTTTAACAAAAAGAGACAAAGATCCTATCAGGACCCTAACTACCCCAAGCACCCACACTTCACACAGGAGATCACCCATAAGCCCACAAGAAACAAAAATCCACTGCCACAACCAACATAACAAAACAAAATGCAGACCATTCATCCATAGTACAGGCCAATCAAAGGAATGCCCTAGTCCTCATCCTTGACCTCCTCTTCCTAATTTTCATCATTGTCTTATTTTTTGTCATCATTCTATGGGTTGTAGACCACCGACTTGTTGCTCTAGTATCCTTCATTGAAGAAAACTTTGGTCAAAATCTCCTGTAATTCCTGCATCTATTGATTTATATTGGTCACCGTGTTCAATACGTACCTTTTCAATTCCAATATTGTAGGGTTAGGGCCCTCATCTTTAGACGTAATCTCCATGATTTTTCTACTTCCTTGAACTTGCTTGTTTTTTAGCCTTAAGGAAGACCTAATGGGTTGGTCATCAATTCTCAGCATTTTCCTTGGCGGGCCTCCCTTAGCACTAGACTCGCCCTCACTCTTCAGGACAGGAGAGGGTTTTGGAATACTAGGGCTCTCGTGTCCCCTCGAAATTTCACCATGAACCACCGAGGGGTCCTCAGGAGTAGGGGCAGGGACAAGTTGGGGAGCATGGAGAAGGACATATTTGTAAATGACCTTGAGAAGGCCTTGATGCATGGGCATGGAAAAATATTTTTTGCTACGGGAAGAGGTGATGGTGTGGTTCAAGGATTTCATCAAAAATTGGGGAATGCTTATGGGGTTAACATCCCAAAAAAAGTTGACAAAGGCATAATGGAAACTGAGTAAAGTTTTACCAAGGTCCTCCACCATGTTGGGAGGTCGATCCTTGTGAGGCCATTCTTTACCTCCTTGTATATTTTTAGGTTATCCTTAAACTCTCTGAGCTCCACCTCCCATTGGTTCTTTTGATGGTGAATTAACCTTCCCTTGACAAACTAGCCGATAATTTCTACCAATAGCTGAACATCAATGAAAAATTCATGACCCTTGATCTCCACATGACCATCCTCCCACTTATCCATCATAGGAAGCATAATTTCATATATTACGCTAGAAAAAAGATCAAAAAACTAGGTAAAACACCTATCGATCGGGATAGCCTGTGCAGCAGGCTCCATGACCACCATGTTGGGCTCAATGTATATCATGTTTGATAGGGTAACTATCAAATTCCTCTCTAAATTATTTGAAAGCTCGTCACTCATGGTTTCCTTCAAAAGACTCCAGTAATGAATAATTAAAAGGTGATGGTTTCTTTGTTTTTTGTATCCACCCGTTGTTAAGTCCTTAAAACCCATGCCAAAACTGGAAACGACTCATGAAGCACCTTTGCCTTGATAATCATGCCAAATCATCATGTGGATCATACCACCGTAAGCCTTGATCCCGCTAATAGGATCTATTTTCTTGGTATTGATGTGGAGGTTAGTCCCAAGACCCCTCGTAGGGACCCTACTCCTCTCGAGGAAGGTTGGCCCATGTCTCAATGTGTTTGAAAACTTGCACCTCCTCCCATGGTGCACCCTCCTCGCATAACTATCTGTTTTAGGAAATAGCACTCCCACCTCGTAGTCCTACCACTTACAAGTTTCCAAGCTGGCCTTTGGTTGATCACAATAGTGATCCCTAAGAAAATTCTTCTTCTTTGGGTATTTTTCCTCCTTACAATAGTGATCCCTAAGGTACACATGACTTTCCACCGTGATAGCCTCATTTTTCCACTCAGTATTTCTGATTGAATGATATTTTCCACCACCTAAAACCTCATTCATCCACGTGATCAGCCCATCAGCCTCAACCCTGATGTTCACCAATTTATCCACTGATTTATTGGCTTTGCGGAACACATGTTGGACGACAAGATCTTCCCTCACGTTAGCAAGTATCATTGCTTCATTGATGATGGCCTCTATCCTCCAAGGAGGTTTTTTTTTATTATTGAGGAGGTTGAAAATATTCAAGGAATCTCCTTCCATGTAGCAATTACCTTGAACCTCATGGAGCAGATGCAACCCTCTCCACAGAGCTATGGCTTTGGCCTCATTATTGGTTTTGATCCCTAAGTTTTTAGAAAAGGCCAGCATGACTTGTCCTTGGTGGTCTCTCACCACGCTTCTTGCTCTAGCTTTTCTAGGGTTGTCCTTGGTAGCCCCATAAAAATTGAATTTGATCTAATTTGCAGGGGGGACAATCTATCTAGACTCTACCCTTGGATGAGGTTTGCACACTCCTATGGACTTGTCTAAGGAAATATCAATGGATTTAGCAATAATTTTCTCATGTAGAGGGATGTATTAGGGAGACCAAGGAAGGATGTTGAGATTTTATTTGGCAAAGACCAAAATTTTGGTAATGATAGAAAGTGGGTCAAGAATAGAGTCATTAAGGGCTCTAAAGGCTCTATGGTTTCTCTCTAGCAAGATCTGCCATAGATAGTGATGGAGGCAAATCTTCCATAGGAACCTCAGCTGGGAACTGATGAAGGGAGACGACCATTGATGGAACAACTCAGGAACTATGGCAGGCATTACCCACAAGATTTTAAAGGTTTGGAACATGCCATTTAGGATGGCTACAGACCAAGGACATTCTAGAAATATGTGATGAATCGATTCCCAACTTTTCTTGCACAAATAACATTTTCAATCTCCTTATTACTCCTATTGAACTAAGCAATATTTTCAATTTTTGAAGAGGTTTTGAAGTTGGTATATATTTTCCTTTCTTTAAGCATTTTGAGACAACACTAAAAAAAAATATTTGAATACTTTTTAATAAACCTATTTTAAATACCCTCATTTGATTGATTTGATGTTTTCTAATTTCCAATTTCTAAGTTGATGTTGTATTCCTTATAACTCCCAAGTTTGGAAAAATTAGAAAAATAATATTTGCAAGTAATTTAAACAATTATAATATCCCTTATTCCTCCTTGATAACTTTTGCAAATAATTATATCTAAAGTATGCTTGTTTAATAAGAATGTATTTCCTTATAACTCCATAAACCTTATGTTTAGACAAGCATAAATAATTTTACCTTAATAGCTCCTCACTATTGTATGTTGGGAAAATTCGTTGCTATGTGTTGCGTAGTTCTTGTGGGCAACTTAGAGCTCTCTTTGACCAACGTAAATCTTTCTTTGAATGGTGATCGAACACCTCTACAATATGACGATTTCAAATCGCTTTTGTTGGTTTTATTTAAATGATAACATATTTACTATCTTCCTTACACCATATGGATGTTTTAACTACTACTGTGTTCTACTGCTCTTTTTTGGCACTTCCTACAAATGACATCTTGAGAAGAATGGGATTCATGACAAGTGTCACACGAAGCATTACTAGCCATCTCTCTTCGACAATAATGAACGTTCTTCGACAGTGAGTGTTTCTTTGGTAATGAGTATTTCTTTGGCAATGACGAGGTTGGTGGTAACCTCCAATGAATTTCAACTCCCTTAAACTATGTGTAACTCTCTTTAGGTGAGCATTCAAACATTGGTAGAATAGAGAGTTCATTCCAAGTGGCTTATGCATGCAAGATTTTTTCTAACACTCCAAGTAACCCTAATTCCTCCTTTATCTTTACACCCTTCATGATCTTACTTTTCCTTGGTATGCAAGCTTTCTTTTGCTAGCTGGCTTGGAAAATGAAACAGATGGCTATAGCTAAATAGCTTCTTGGCACACCTTTGATCTCTTTTCTTGGTGGACGTTTGCTTCAATAGAGGATTTAGGTATAGCTACCACTCTATTTCTGCACTTCTAATGTTAATTTCCTCCTTCCTTTGCCACTGGTTAGAACACCCAATGTTGATTATTTTACATAGATATTATTTTGTTGAATGTTTTTCTCCTTTCTATGTATGCATGAGTGTTAATATCTTTTTTTACCATTGGTTATAACATCCAATGCTACTTCTTTTACGTAGATATTCTATTGAAGACTATATTCCTTTCTATGTATGCATGAGTTCTAATCTCTTCTTCCAATGGCTCTACTATTGTCGATGATGCACTATATTATAGGGTTGATTCTAACGATAAGAATGGTTTTTTAAAACACCTTAGCTCATAGACGTGTAAGCTCTTCGATAGCTCCTTTTTTGGCTGTAACTCTATTGAAATGAGGATGTGTGAGATATTTGATAGCTCTTCCTTTTTTCGTAGATGCACTTCTTGTGTGAGATTTATATAGCTCCTTCACTTGGCCATAAAATTTCTCGATAAAAAATGTCCTTCTTCCCCCCTGTAAATGAAAAAGCCTTTGTTCTTCCAAGGAAGAAAGGAGGTACCTTTTATAATATATAATTTTGCATCTAAAATGAAGAATATTTATAATACTTTTTTATTCTTTTGGATGATAGTCAATCCAAGTTATTTAAAGTAAGGATTCCTACACTCTATGCTTGAATAAAGAATCCTTTTATTCTCCTTGAATCTTGAGACTACCAAGGTCTCAATTTGAGGCTTCCTTAAAGGATTTCAATGGTGGTTTTTCTACTCCACCTTTTTTCTTATAATGGTATATTCTTAATCAACACAAACAAATATAGAGCAACTAGAATAGTGCTTAATAGATGCACTATAAATTGTAACAATAAATTCACCTTATTGCTCCACTGATTTCTTAAATATGATCTTAATAATCCCACTGTAAATTTTCAAACATAATCTGCAAATTTCACTACAAACACAGTTGTAGGATCCAGTATTCTATTTCAATATGTAAGGTAGTTGATAGATAGATGTAATATAATCAACTTTAAAAATAATGTGCAAATGAACCTTAAAATAAAATTTCCTTTTCGCACTTCTATGAATACTTATAATGCAATCTTCCCCTTTGCAATTTATGATCTAGCATAGTGCGCTTTAATAAATCTGTTGAGTAATCTGAATAATGAATTCACTTGCACCAATAGTTGCTTACCTTTTTTGATAGTTTTTGAATTCGTTCCTCCTTCACCAAAAAGAGGTCTCAAACTTGCTTTCACGAGTCTGAATTTTGGTGATTTGGTTTTCTCCTTTCTGTTGTGAATACAGAGAATTATTTGTGAAATCCCTTGTCTCTCAGCTTTGACAAACTCCTTTTATCTTCGAGTCTTCTTGTCTAATTCTGACTTCGAGTAGGATCTTCTTCTTCTTTTCAAGACTCTAAATGTCTTGATATATTATGTATCTTCTTTGGAACTCCTTGCCAATTTGTCTTCTCTTGATTGGGTTTGTTGTTGAATGGTGATAATTGCCCAAATATTCCGCTTATCAGAACCTTCTTCTCTATAAATGACCATAGCTCTAATACCATTTATGGCTTTAGCAGCATTACATTGTGAGACAAAGAGCAAAGCAATAAAACATCTTATTGAATGAATAGAAGTGATACAAAATGAGGTGAACCATGATCCCCTTCATATAGAAATATGGGTTCCTTGGTCAACACTCCAACTAGTTGTACAATGGGATACCTTGCACATATGCATGCTGATAATTGTGCCTATATTACTTCTTTTTTAAGTAACTAGATAGCTTCCCCCTAAATTAATCTAATATCCTATCTATGTACCTTTGGTACATTACATAATATCACCCAAATGATGTAATATACTCTAATTCTAACACCACCCTAAGTCCTTAATATTGGTTCAATTAGGAGTCCAAAACAAGATTTTTATAGGAGAGAGTCTACAAAGAAGATATCATGGATGTTTTAGGTGTTTCTTATGTGAGAAGGATCTAAAAATATTAGAACATTTATCTCTTTACTATCCCTTTGCTTATACCATAATATAATATGAGAATATATTGGGTTGCTCCATCAAGATTGAAAGAGTTGATGAAATATTGAATCAACTACTTTAAAGCTAAAGCATTATATATTCTATGGAGAATTGACCACCTCATTATTTTTTGGAATTTATGGCTTGAAATAAATAATATAATTTTAAAAATAAATCTCAAAACTATGTCTAAGTTTGGAACCATATTATTGTCTCTCTTGTATAATATATACAAACATGATGCTCTTTACCAGAAGCCTCAAGGGTTAAAAAATAGGTGGTATCGCTTGGTTAGAGAATTTGAATATACATGAAAGGGTAATATGCAATAATGGAGTTAACACAAAGGATTTGATTTGATCTATTAAAAAATAAAAAGTGCCTAGAAATTAGGTTTAGCAAAATTCCAAAGGATTTGAATATACATGAAAGGGTCATATGCAATAATGGATATAACACAAAGGATTTGATTTGATCTGTTATAAAATAAAAAATGCCAATAAATTAGGTTTAGCAATAATGGAGTTAACAAAAAGAATTTGATTTGATATATTGTAAAATAAAAAATATTTAGAAATTAGATTTTGTTCTATGATTATGGTTTGTTGGATCTTATTTTTCTTTTTTATCTTCTCAGTTTCTCTTACAACCATCTTCTCATGGCTCTATCCTTTTGTAAGTGGCTTGGGGATCCTCTAGTCCCCTTCTTTTTTTTGTAAAAGATTGGAGGAGTCTTTCAAAACCTCTTCTTGAATCTAATAAAAAAAATCAAAGGAAATCCATGAAAAGCTAGTGTAGGTGGTATTGTTTAAAATAATAAAAGCAAAATTCTCCTCATTCAAAATCTTATGAAACTTTAACTAGCAACTATGTAGAGGCTAGAAGATTTCTTATAGGAATAAAAATTACAATTAAAAAAGAAGATAAATATATTTTAATTGAGAGGGAATTTTATTAACAAAAATAGATGTAGAGATTGCATAACAAATAACATTATCATTGATGTTCATCAACTAATAGTGGATGGAATGTCTTGCAAATGTGAATATATCTACAAAGAAGAAAATCATAAATAATTTAGCTAATTGTTATGTTGATATTTATCTTGATAAAATATAATTTTTTAAGGCAACTGGCTAAGTGAGATCTTATTACTTGTTGAAGAACTTGTGGAATCATAGTAGTTTTAAGAAAATTAAAAAATTTAATAAAAATTAAATGCAGAATATCTTAATAAAAGGGTAAAATTGATATTGTTTAATTGATCCAAGAATGAATCCAATATTTTGATATTGGAGTGGTTCCAAATAGAATCCACATATAGCTTTTAAAAAACATATATTAATAATAAAAATATCAATGTTTTATGCATACACAACAATGGTAGAGGGGATAAATACATAATAAAATTTATTGTAATACAAGGATAATGTAACTAATTAAAATGTTAGAATATTATAATTGTCCCACTGAGTGTAGTCTATCCTCAAGGACACCACTTGCATTATTGGTGGTGACCTGACCCGGGTTCAATCCCCATGGTGGATGTGTATAAGAAGTAATTATAATTATGATACAATAAAGATAAAACTTATTTCAATCATATTTAACCAATTAAAAAATAATACTATTTTAAAATAATTTATAATATAATCAAAATTTAAATATTGATAAATATGTTTTACTATTATATTTATTAATATTATTATTAAATATATTACTTCGTAAAACCTGGATTTAAATTTGAGGTTATCTTATTATATAATTCTTAAATTTATTATAAAGTTTATATAATATTTAAACTATGCTAACTTATGAAACTCATTAAAAATGTATTAAATGTTTTTTAAAGGATAATATATTTATTTTAACATGTTCCTTTAAATCACAGGATCAACCATTAAATATTAAACATTTATAAGTTATGATGTGTTTAGTGAATAAGTTTTTTTTTAAAACGACCAGTAAACTTTAAAAATTAGATCACATTCAATATGTTTTATTTGAGTGGATAAAATTTAATTTTTAAATTATATGTTAAAAGTCTTATAGTATTTCTCAGATTTTAATTATTAATTATAAAAAATGTCCCAATATTCAGTATAACAAAACATGTAAACACTTTTTACAATAGTCTTAAATTATTACTTGCCACAAAAACAATTCAAACAGTAAAAGAAAAGTAAGCATAGAAACCATCTATAACAGCCATCCAAACTATTCTCCCTACAACCACAGGAAAGCAAGAATAATAACGGCCATCTAAACTATTATTTCCCTAGTGCAGTCCTCTTCAATCTTGGTTCCACACCAGCCTAGTTAAAAAAACAAAAGTCCCACCAAACAGAAGTTTATTATCCATCGTCTATCATATTGGTGGCATTTCAAGGAGCATGCTTAAATCACACTTCATTTTGGATATATCGTCAGCTTGTGTAACCTGTTGGAATTGAACACCCATAATCTCTCTCTTGATCTGGTTGACAGATTCCAGCATATCATGTGTTTTCCTACCATTTTTCACTTTGACAATGTTCTCCTCCAGTGAGAATTGTTGGAACCTGATATCTCCCATCTCTCTCTTCATCTTGTTGACGTCCCTCCTCATCTTAACAAACTGCATTTTGAAGTCTTCCCAATGGTTTTGATCCTTGGAAGATGTCTCTTGGCATTGCTGTTCTTCACAAGATGCTTCGGAATTATGCCCCTTTGAAGATGTTGTTTGGTAAGACCAAACATTATTTAGCCTACATCCAGCCAGTAAATTTAATGTCATTCACCATCTATGCCACAACAATTTCTATGTCTATTCATAAACGTAATGAAAGTTGTCCTCAACTTTACCTGGCTTGAGGTGGACCTCTTGGCCTCTTGGGTGGAGATGAAGATCCAATCTCTTGTGTATCGTTAATCTTCTTGGGTCTGCCTCTAGGCCTCTTGGCTGGATTTGCAGGACTGATTTTAAAGATCTCTGAATCTCCTGACTCAATCTCTTCCTCAATATTTCCTATCCAAAACAAAGAAAATTTAAAGCATTATCACAAGCAAATGCTCAAGAAGTTCCTTGATATGGTTTACAAATCAAGCAATTTACTAAAGCATTATTATATAAACTCAACAAGCCTGATTACATACTTGGAACACACAAAACTATAGCACAAAAGACAACCGCCATGATTCATTAAAACAGGTTTCAAGAACCCAATAGTTAATGTCTATCAAATTCAAATTCATTGTTTTGATAATATTCCTTTCCTTGCAGAAATGCATAATAATGAAGAAAACGATATGTGAGACAAGTTCTGCTAACCAGAAATGTGGACTCCTTTGATGCTGCCATTACTTTCTGATTCCATTGAACCTGAATGGTTAAACAAAATTAAAAGAAAAAAAAAAACATATACTGTCAATATAGTGAATGAAAGATAGGATTCAGAGAAATAGTATTATCTATACCCAAGGCGAAGTGCAGAGAATACAAATATATCCTATTCAGAATTCCTTCAAAAGGATATTGTTGGCAGTGGAGATGCAAATATGTCCAACAAGACAATTGAGTGAGTGCAGATAATAATATGTAATGCAATGCAAAAAAAGAAAAAGAAGTAACAGATTGGTACAATACATGCAGATGACATGAATGAGTGTGGGGAATATTAGGGTAAGCCCTTCAGGTCATATGGGTTTTGCTTGCACTTTTATTGGCAGTAGCACGGCTGATGCAAACACTTCTGTTATAGTATGAGAAAGCAGAATAGTCGGTCCAATACTCGGTGATGATAATGATATAATACAATGTATCGGCACGTACCTAAAATTTGATCATGAGGTTTTCATGGGATGGTAAATATGTAGGCTGCGAAAATTGACGGTGAATAAGAACGTTGGCTCTAAAAAAGTTAAAGATTGGAGGGAGTCATTCAAACCCATAAGTATGTGATTAATATCACTAGAAACCTATAACTTTGGAAGCTAAAATTTAATTACATTTCTAATCAGCTTTAGAGGACTGTAGTGTAACTTCCAAAAAGATTTTTAAAATTATGGCGAACACACTTCGAACGGAATTGAGGTTGAAGTTTATATTAATTTAAATTAATATTAAATAAATGGTAAAATTTAATTTATTTTTGAATTAGATTTATTTGAGTAGTTTAATTGTAAAGATTTTGGAACTTTAAATAGAAGTTCTACCTGTTTGGTTGTATACTATGCTTTATTAAGTGAAGTGAAGTACGATTCAATGGTGAAATATATATATATATATATATATATATATATATATATATATATATATATATATATATATATATTTCCGTTACATAGTAGAGTTGGTCACAACTATACTATTTTTAATAACTGATAAGCGCAGGGTTCAAACCACATGGGTAGCTTAAGCGCAAGGTTCAAACCACATGGGCTGCTTCTACCAAATCTATTCTGCTTCGTTATTATTGACCCGGCGTGAAGGAGATAATCAATCGCTTACCATCATCGTTGATCTGGTGCACACTCGATGGATTCAGATAAGACTACCTTCGCTTACCATCATCGTTGATCTGGTGCACACTCGATGGATTCAGATAAGACTACCTTTGCAAATAGGCTACCCTCAAAGTTTAAACCTAGGTGTCTTCTTAGTAAGTTCTTGGCCAAACAAGCACTTACCAATCCACCTAACCCTCGAAGACTAGTAAAAAACATCTTTAATAATGATTGTTTTATATGGTTTATAGCCTTTGAAGATGTTAAAGACTATTTACCATTTTGTATTTTACCTTTCTTTCAACTTTAATCTATATATTTTTATATTATTTTTAATTACAAAAATTTTCTTATTAAAAATATAAGATTTAGCATCTTAAAATTATTTTTTTGGGGTATAAGCTTGTTAATTTCAGTATAAATTTTATATTTCAATGGCTAAGCATCCCTTGTATTTTTTTTTGTTATTCCATTATGGTCGTTGCTTCTATTAAGTAAAAGAATAGGTTCCGTGTGAGATAATTTATGTTTATATTTAAAGTATTATAACCTTCAATTTAATAGAGTACATATGGAAAGAACCTACTTTAAGGACTTCATATGGCTATGATTTAATGGAGTTAGATTAGGTCTTTGTGAGATCTTATGATCTCTTTTGATGCTTCAATTGAACTCTTAGAGCTATACTCATGGAATAAGGATGAAGCTCTTTGCTTGCATATTTCGAAGATTATCACTAAGCAGACGATGGCTTGGAGTAACTATTATTTGGTAGGAAAATTCCTAGACTCATAGACGAACATAGATTTGGTGCAAAAGTGGATTAGACAAAAATGGATCTTGAAGGGTCAGGTGGAAGTAATTGCTATGTCGAATAACTATATGCTCTTTAAATTTACCTATGGAGAGGATCTAAGGAATGTCCTAATGGGAGGCCCATGGTTCTTTAACAAGTGAGGTTTGTTCTTGGATCGCTAGCACCTTGGCTTCAATCCATTTAAAGATCAAATTATCTTTGTGCTAGTGTGGATCAACCTTCCTGGTTTACCCTATGAATTGCGGCACCTGTAGATAATTGGGGGTATTTTTTAAATCAATTGAAAAACTGATTTCAATGGATTCGATGATGGAGGTCTACACTCAATTGATCATGACCACTTCTTTGTAATGGTGGACTTGTCTAAACCCCTCCCTAATTTTATTAAGTTGATGTCTGAGCATGGATTTTACCTATATAAATGATCATTTCATCTACAACTTATGTGGTAATAGTGGCCATAGTTTGAAGAATTGCCTAGAGTGATCAAAAGAACAACCCAATAAGGTGTTTATATGGCACCCAAAACACGTTCTTAGAATGTAAATCAAAGTAGGCAAGAGGATAGAACTCAAGAGGAAGTTGAGACAAGAACTAGTAATGAAAATGAAGCCAAGGATTTGGAAGAGGGTGAGATACCCCAGGAAGTAGAACAATCGAAAAGGAGGAAAAAGCTACTGAGTTCAAAGTTGATGAATCGAATGAAGCAAGAATGGATGAAACTAATGAAAAAGAGCAAGGTCAAAATTTGGATGACGGGGAAGTACAAATGAAGCAAGATGATATGGAAGGTGGTGCCATGCAACTATATCAAGAAGTTAACTTGGGTGGGATAAATGAAGAAAAATATCCTAAGCAGTTCATCATAATGACAAGAAGTGCAAGGAAGAGTGTGGATGTTGGAAAAGAAAAAAATGGGATGCCCAAGTGCCTCCAAAATTTAATTTAATAAAATAGAAAAAGAGATTACGAATGGGATGCAAATGACCTTGGACCTAAGCAGGAGTGAAGCAACCTTGAAAATCCTTAGAAAATGAAGATATTATCTTGGAATATTGTAGACACTAAAATCATGTAAATCGGATAATACTGCTATGCGCCACTCTTATCGACATCATATGGCCCCATTGGGCAACCCTCAGGGGTTAATTAGGGCTCCCAACCACTTTTGGGAGGGTTTACCCCACTTTTGGGAGGTTTTGGGCCATGTAGCCATGGTCGTCCCACCCAGGAATGGCCACAGTTCATGGTCGTCCCACCCAGGGATGGCCATCAATAGCCATCCCTGGGTGGGACGACCATGAACCAGACCCCCTAAAAGTCAAAGGGTGGGACAAATGGCAATCAATTCCTACCATTTATCCTACCCAATCACCCAAAATTGATTGGGAGGCTGTCATAAACATCAAGACCTACAAATTGGAGGCCCCAAATGGGCAATCTTTCCCACCCTGTGCATGGCAAGGGCATTGACAAGTGGCAACACTTGCCCTGCATGCCAGAACTTGCCCCTTTGCACATTTGCCCTATTTTAGCTATAAATTGAGGTGCTCCTACCCAATTTCAAGAGGAGACAATAACAAGCATTGCTCATGAAGTGCTGCTCACATTTGTCCTCAACATTTGCCCAAGTATTTTCCTTGAAAACCTCTTCATTCGAAGGCGCTTTTAGGGGCATCCCAAAATACACTAAATTGATTCCAAAACCAATCAATTTTGAGAGTTAGTTTCCCAAATTCGATGAAAATACCCCTAGGAGGTTTATTGACCAGATCCAAGTGGAATTGGTGGCAAAAACCACCCCAGTTTGTGGTCGTCCCTCCTAGGGATGGTTAGCAGGTCTTATTGGAACTCCTAGGGATGGCCATGAAATGGCCCACAATTTTGATCTAATTTCTATGTAGATCATTTCTATAGCATTATATTAGCATCATATCCAAATTTGGTAAAGTTTTGAGTAGATTTGATGGGTCGATTAGTGTTTTCATGATTGTAGTCTTACTTGTTCCTTCCAAGAATGGCCACAAGTTCTGCTAACAATTTCATTGTTATTTCTGCTCAGATCCTTCCAAAATCACCTATTAAACATCATACTAGAATTTCAAGTCATTTGGAGTTGTTTAGAATAGTCGCAAATTAATTTTATATTCATAGATGCATACTTTCTATGGTTTTCCTAGTTTTCATCACTAAACGCATATGCTATTAACATCATTCAATATCTTGTGTGTAGGTGCAGGTATTCTAGGCATGAGGGAGGAGCTAAGGAGCAGTATAAATGAAGCCCAAGATTAGCTCTCAAGTGTGGGTTGCAAGAAGAACATTGGAAGCACGCCATTAAGCTCATGGAGGGATTTGATCCCTTGTAATTTGTAATCTAAAATGTATCAAAATGAGAAGCCCTCAAAGGGGGATGTATTGTAACCTTTGGAATTGATGAATTTATAAATACAAGGAGAAACCCCATATTTTTACTTCAAATCATTCATCATTTCAATAGCTTACTTTGTTTACATCTTTTGCATCTTTCTATTGCATGCTTTCTTAGAAACACTAGATCGCATTTCAGTTTCAATCTATTAGGTGAGCCATTTTTCATGCTTCTTTAGTGGTGATCATGGTGGGACCCTTGTCCCTTGTCCCCTTTCATTTTTGTCATTTTTGACATCCTTTTTGTGTTTTGTGTGTTGCAGGTTCTGGTCATTCTGAGCAGGAACAACTATAGAATTCCTAATTGGAACTACCAGGGATGACCATTGTAAACATCCCTACTAGGGATGACCCCCAAATTTGTAGCCATCCCACCTAGGGATGGCCACAAAACTAGGGGGTTTCTACAAAAATTTCTAGAAACAACAATTTTCAGAACAAAAAAGGTAAACTTTGAAACCTTCAATTTGCATCTAGGTTGTTTCAAAAAGGTTAAATTTTAGTTTTTCTTGTCTTTTGTGTGCAATTGAAAGTTAGATTTCATATTTCTAAATTTTGCATTAACAAATCAAAGAAAAATAGGAAAAATAACAACCTTTCAAAATGCATTTGTCTGGTTTGCCTACGTATGACCTACCTAAGGGTTAGGGTTTCATATAGTTTACAAATTTTGTAGCTTCCTTTTATATATATGCTTATGATTCTAAAAGTAAAATGCAATTTCATGCATTTAGTGAACAATCATTGAATGCTATCTTGTTTTCTTTCAATCATTTTAAAAGGAATCACACACACCACACTTCTTTTTAATGTTAGTGAGTTGGAATTCATCCCCAACCACTGATAGAGTTCAACGATGGTGGGTTTCATCTCCATCCATTGGCTCAAATCCCATGTACCCTATTTTTGGCCAAAGTCAGCTCCAAGATCCGATGTAGCTTGGAAAATTTGCATGTACTCCTCTTTGAAGGGTATAACATTGACCAAGTGAGTACTGGGTGAGGACTGGTAGGACCTATGCTCCCTGATCGGGTATGGATTTCATCTCCATACTTTGGTTGGTTCACGTGATTGGAATTTCATTACTGGTTGTCGAGCTACGAGTATATAGGTGAAAACCTTTAAACAATTGAGAATTACATCAACATTCAAAACACATGAAAGAGATTCTTTACAAAAGCAACAAATTTGAAACACATCAAATAGTTTAGGAACACATAATATTTAAAAGAGATAATCATTTGTATTCTTGTGTGTTTCTATTGATTGTGTTTGAATCTATAAAACTTGTAAAGGAGATAATCACATAGAGGTTTAGAGTAAGTAGTTATGGTATATACCCATAGCCAAGCCCACTTAAGGGTGGACGTTGTGGGGAGTAGGCAAGGAGACATGGATCATCTCCAATTTGACCCCAAGGACATGGTTATACCTCCTTGGTAGCCACCTACTCTCCCAAATCCTAGAGTGTCAAAAAAGGGACCTAGCCTACAAGGGACTCCTACATGGGGTACCCCTATAGGTCATAGTCCCAATCTAGGAAATTATTTCCCAAATATAGATACTTCAAATACCTTCTTTCAAGAAAAGCAACCATGCAATGAGGTACCTACAAATAGAGCAATACCATGCATTCACATGCTTGCTTAGTCTACTCCACATACTTGTGTGTAGGATCAAGACTATACACCTAGGGTAGGGTTAAATGATCATCTTATGCTTTCAAATCACCCTTCCCCAAGGTACCAAAACCTAGATGAGTATGATACTCATCATAGTGGGTGAGCCAATTCTACCCTACCATTCCTCATTTATGAGGGAAGACCTGAGGAAGATCCTAATTATCCTCAATCACATTATTCCATGCAAGCACGATGTGCCTCTACACTAACAGATTATCAAGAACATATGTTTAGGGGTGAGCCTCAAGTAAATGTGACTTCTCTCAATCGAGGGAAACTCGTAGTAGATCTCACAAACCCTCTTGAACAAGATAGGTATCAAGGCAATAATGCTAAGGCACATAGGCCTAATACAGTTGATCAAATTAATCAATTAGTCAAGAAGTATGTTGATCATCAAGCTAAGTTTAATCAACTTTGATCAGATAAACAATGCTTGGATCTCTTAGAGCATCGACAACAATTAGAAATACAAAGACTTGAACAATAGATTCAAGAAACATTGTGTAATGGGGTTCCTACTCCAAGCACGCATAGACAGGAGGCTAGCCAGAGGCAACCTACTTTCCATCAGAATAGGTCTCCTAGACCTAATAAAATGTTGCCACCTAGACCTCCTAGGCCTGATCAGAACTTACCTACTAGGCCTAATATAGATCACCTACAATAGGCTTTCGTTCCTCCTTGTAGGCCCATTCCTGAAACACCTTATGGGGCTTATGATGATTTGGAACAAAATGAGGATTACTTAGAAGCACCTTTTGGAGATATGGTTGATGACAATCAACCACCTCAACCTATGCTTAATATTCCTCATCCCCCTCCATGGGTCCAAAACAAAGAAGAGGAGATTAAATCCTCTGATGCGTATCAAGCATTGCTTGAATGCTTAGAAACTATAGAGAGTAAGACAACTAGGAATGGGCTTCAAAATCCCACCTTGCGCCAGTTGCACAATCAACCATTGCATCCATCTATACCTTCCCCTACATATCCTGAGCATTTTAAAATTCCCAAATTGGACAAGTTTAAAGGGGAAGAAGATGCTCAAGAGCACATCACAAGATTCATGAATCAGTGCTTCAACATACAGGAGAATGATGCATTACTCCTAAGAATATTTTTAATTACCCTCTCTAGCCCTGCCATTGAGTGGTTTAACCAACTTCCAAGGCATAGCATCTATACATTTGAATAGTTTGTAGATGCATTCTTGGAATGTTTCACCTTCAATACCAAGAGGAAGGTGACCTTAACTGACCTTACGGGGTTAAAACAATATGATGATGAGTCTATCACTGACTATGGAAATAGGTGGTGAACACTTCTAGCTAAGCTACCCTATCTATTGCCAGTGTCTGAGTTGACTCGGATGTTTTCAAAGAGTTGTTTGAAACCAATATATTTATTGTTGCAACTCCAAAAATATCCCACTCTTGAGGATGCTCTAGCGCAAGCTAGAACCATAGAAGAGATCAAAATCCAAGAGGGGGATATAGCTAAACCTCATAAGGAGTGGGAAAATAATCCTAAGAGCAATTTGGAACCATCAAAGTTGGAAGTGGTCAATCAAGTGACCAATAATATCCTAGGGCCTACACAAATGATGCCTCCTCAAAAGGTAAATTATCAGGCCCAACCTCCTCCTACGAGTTATAATAATAATACTCAAGCGAATCAGGGTCAAAATCAGCAATGTCACCCTAGGTGATAGTTTACACCCTTTGCTGAGTCAATGGACTCCCTATTCGATCATTTGTGGGCTGCCAAAATGGTTAATTTACCAGAAATCAAGCCTATAGACCCGAATATAGGTAAACCAAAGCCTATGGGATATCGAGAAGATCAATTTTATCGATATCATCGATAGAATGGCCATGACTTGCCTACATGCTATGGTTTCAAAAACATAGTGCAAGACATGATAGAGAGGAATGAGCTCCAAGTGGATAATCCTCTCACCCAAAATAATCAATAGATGGGGGTTTTCAAAGACCCCTTACCTACTCATGAGGTACAGGTAGCTCCTGCTAAACAAATGAATGAGGTCAATATGACACCCCCTTTGCAAGGGTACATTGGGATGGTAAGTATTGTGACTAGGAATAGATGCTACCCAAGTCAAGTTGCACCACCTACAGCTTCAAGCGATGTTCCATCAACATCACAACCTCCACCACCTCTAGTACAGAGCCTTCCACCTAGGCCAATAGTGACAATAAAAAGTAAGCTTGCACAAATCTTAAGAACAACATCAGCTAGATTATCCATATACGAGCTCATTCAACAATCTCCACCTCATAGAGAAGCTCTAATGGATATTCTTAAGTCGATAGAGTTGCAACCCCAGGAGTCTAACTCCATCAATTTTATGGGGCATGTGCAACAATGTAAGGAACCAGTGATCACATTCCATGAGCATGAACTCAAACCCATAGCAAGTGATGTGGTGGACCCTCCTTTACACATCATTGCATGTGTGAATGATATACCATATAAGAGAGTTCTGATAGACATTGGTTCATCAAGAAACATAATAACCACTAGTGCTCTTAAATACCTAGGACTTCCAGCATCTCATGTTGTAGCATCCACCTACACCCTCTGAGCATTCAATGATACAATATGCTCCATAGTTGGTACTATAGTCCTACCCATTCAGGTGGGATGCAAAACTATATCGACACTATGTCATGTTTTGGAGGGTGCGATGGCCTATAACATATTGCTAGGTAGACCTTGGATTCGGGACATGAAGTGTATCCCATCCATTGCTCATCAATATCTCAAATATACTTATGAAGGGTAGGTACACGTAGTCTCTACAGACCTTGAGCCCTTTAAGTATTGTAACATGGTGCAACAAATCCTCGAGTCGACATTACCATCGACTCATGTGGACTTCCAACTAAACAAATCCATTCAGGGTCCACTCCCATCTCCATTACCTTCCATTACACCATTACCATCTTCATCCATACCATCATCATCATTGGCAACTTCAGAAGAGCCTTCATCATCATCAGATCCTCCATAGAGGAACATGTCGAAGAGGCCAATCGATGAAATCCCTCCCATCATTTCCACCATCTCTACGAAAGATATTCCTAGTCTAGTAGATGAGGAACCATCTCAAGAGGTACACATTGAGTCATCTCAAGCCTCACTTCCATCTCCTTCACCTTCATCATCCCAGGTTACAATCCAGATGTCTAGTACAGGGATAGGAGAGTACTTAGTCAGAAATATCACAATAGTTCCATCCATCAAGATAGTGCAAGATATGGGATGACCTCATCTCCCCATAGGTAGCATTGTACCTCTTGGTATACCACCCAATCAAATAAATTTTATATATGGGGGTATCGAGTATGGAACATTGCCAGTTCCTCAACAAGAAGAAGATGATGAACCTTTCTCTGAGGATATAAACTACATGTCAAATCCTGACTATGCCATGTGATATCTACATCACTACAATTGGCATGGTTTTGGTCTAGGGTTATATGAGTAAGGTACTCATGTTCCATGTCAACCATAATATCAGTTACCATATGATAAATATGGGTTGGGACACAATAAGCCAATACCTTTAGATGTCCTCATAAAGAGTCTAGAATACCTAGGTCTGAATTATAGGGATGAGCTTGCACGTGATCCCTATGCCAATCCACATCATGTCCATTCATTGGGATATTATTTTCCCATAAACATGGTAGATCAAGGGTTATCCAGTGATGTCGCTCAATCTCATGAAGTGGGAGAGAGTTCACACACCCTTCAATATGATAGTGAGGAAGAGGATCAAGGTCCTCCTCATGAATGGACAATAGATGATGAGTCAGACTATGGCATAGCTCCCATAAATTATCCAAGTTCATATGAGGAATATGAGCAAGTTATCCCATTGGATGATGAAGAAGAGTTCTATCTTTGTATGTTCCCATTACAACATCCTATTTGGTGATAACTTTTACCACTTGAAGAGCAAGCTCATAATCCACCACAACCACCCTAGCAAGTCTAGCGATAACCCATAGAAGGGATCTATAGATAGGGGTCCATATAGGGTACTATACACAACAACATCCCTAGGTGGTCTACGACCATCTAGGTCAACCTAAAATACCCCTAGGTAGTCTACGACCATCTAGGTCAACCTAAAATCCCTAGGTAACAACCATCTAAACACTAAAAACCCTAGGTGGTCTACGACCATCTAGGTCAACCTAAAATACCCCTAGGTGGTCTACAACCATCTAGGTCAACCTAAAACCAAAAAATTAGTCTACAAATCTAGGACAACCTAAAATACCCCATCTAGTCAACCTAAAATACCCCTAGATGGTCTATGACCATCTAGGTCAACCTAAAATACCCCTAGATGGTCTATGACCATCTAGGTCAACCTAAAATACCCCTAGGTGGTCTACGACCATCTAGGTCAACCTAAAATACCCCTAGGTAGTCTATAACCATCTAGGTCAACCTAAAATACTCCTAGGTGGTCTATGACCATCTAGGTCAACCCCAAAATACCCCTAGTGGTCTAAACATCTAGGTCAACCAAAAACCACCCCAAAGGCCAAACCCACCCACAAAAACAAAAATCCCAAAGCAGTCTATAAGCCCTTTGGTCACCCAAAAACCCCAAAGATCAACCTTGGTCAACCCAAAAAGTCTCCAAAGGTATCTATAAGCCCTTTGGTCACCCAAAAGCCCCAATGGCATTCATTAAGCCCATTGGTCAACTATATATATATATATATATATCAAAAATACAAAAACATTATTAAAACATCAAAAACACAAAAATAATATTGCATTGCATTGCATTTCATATCATTGCATTATAACATCAATTGCATTAGGCATAATCATCATTGCATTGTGCATTATTAGAAGTTGATCATACATGTCTAGCACCAAGTATGTACACTAGGCATCTATCAAAATCAAGGTTGTCAAAAGTCAATTTTACCACCTATTTACATCATCTTTACCATTTACATATACATTCCATATTGTGTGTCTATTTCCCTTCACTTAGCCATTGTTCATAAGGCATCTTTAGGGTTTTTGATCACTCAACCATCTCTAGTTTTCTTTTCAGATTTTGTAGAAAGCTATCATGATTTTTAGAAGGTAGAATCCTACTTAGATTATACCTTGTATACATCAAAATCCTAACATATTTTCACATTAATAAATCCAAGTTTAGCACAAGGAAATATGAAACCTACAAAGTGGTCTAGGTTACCTTAAGTGAAAAAGTTTATCTCGCTCATCCCCCTATGTGAATGGTTCAAAGATGTTGAGAATTGACAAAAGGACAAGTTCCTCCTTACCTAAAATAATCAAAATCCCTTGCTTCACACCAAATTGGGGCAAGTATCCAAAAGAGAAAAATAAATAGTGATTATTATCACTTAAAAATATTCAAAAGAAATAGTGGTTTTTACCATTAGAAAAAAGTAAAATAAATAGTGGTTCTCACCACTACCAAAATCCATTGCTCACCATAACAAAAATGAGCAACTCCCTTGAAAAATTCAAATTTAAAAGAAAATAAGGGAGTATTGAACTTGAATCCCTGGAATTCTCAGCATTAGAGAACCATAAGGTGATCCTCATTACAGGTTGGGTGGCATCAAGCCCACTTGGCAATGGTGGTATCCTTACGCATGATGATATGTCTATCACATAAGCGACTTGCTTTTGTATAGACCAATGTTTGCATGTGGATGAGCTAGCTTTTGGTAGCCTATATTACCTAGTGGTCTAATCCAACTAAATACAAAACTTAGGATAATGAGACTCATAGGGTGATCTCTAGTACAGATGGGCTGAATCAATCATGTTTGGCACTAGGGTAACTTTATGCGTTATCATAGTAATGAACTCACATGCACACATAAGGATATTGAATATCTTGGTTATCTTAGTAGATTTATACTTTGTTAAAAAGTCTTGCATGGTTACTATACAACTTTTGATTAGGTAACTAGAGTGTTTGAGTCTCCTGAAAATCCCAAACACATCATAAACATTATATTATTCATTTCATTTCACATCATGCCATCACATGTTTGTCAGTTTACATTTACACAAGCCATTACATAATGTCATAATAACATGAAAATGATGAGATAAATTTTGTATAATCAATGGTGCTAGCATCTAATGTGTCAACTAGTAATCATAATACATCATACAAATTAAATAAATCATCCATTTCATTATGCATTTACAAATATCCATATCATCAAATCACATCATAGGACAAATACATGCATACATGTTAGGCATCCATCATAACATCATAAAGCAAATATAAGCATTGCATACATCTCATAAAGTAGTAAAGAAACACATGATGATAACATAAAACTCATATATATATATATGTATGAAATCAAAAGCTACATCATCATCCAAAAACTACCCATAGGCTACAATCAAGTGGGTCCTCAGACCTCACGCTCCCAAAAATCATAAAATCAACAAAAAAAATTAGATAAAGCAAAATCTCAAGTGTACCTCGTACCCAATTATTTACCCTATACACTTGGAAGTTGCAGTGACTTGCACTCCATGCAATCCGGCAAGATGAGTAAATTACCATAAGGCTACTTGAACCAAATTATTCATAGTCGAACTAAAATGTCTTCACTTCAATCCCCAAGAAGGCCATTGCGGTCGGACTGCTCCATGGGAATGAGGTATTCATTTCCTTTCTTCTATGAAATCTCATAAAAAATAAAAAATTCAAAAACAATTAAAACACCAAAAAAATTACAAAAATAGCTTAAAAAGATCAAAAATAGGGCCAAAAACCCACCAAAAATAGGTCCAAAATGGTTCAAATTAACAAGGGATCAAGATTAAATCCAAAGTATTCATGGATGCTCTAAAAATTCTTTATTTCACTCCCCAAGAAGGCTATTATGGCTGGACCGCTCCACGGGAATGAAGTATTTAGGCTCTCGCTTCCATAAATCATCATTAAAACGATCAAAATCCTAGCAGAATTGATAAGGTTTGCAATGGGTAAAATTGATGGTTATCCCAATTAAGTCATATGGGTCAAGTGACTCATCACTTTCATCATTAGTCATGCCCTCATCGACTCATCACTTGAGGGGGTAGTCATAACAACGATTTCATAATCAAATCAACACTTAAACACTCAAAAGTGCAATTTTCATACATTCAAAAGAATCATTGCCAAAGATAAATTTGCAAGCCCATGCTAGGGAAAACAATCAGCAAATACAACAAAACAAAGGCTTGGCCTCCTTGAAGCCTCAGGAATTCACCCTTGAAAAGTCTTACAAGGAAACAAGGAACCAAGACCAAGTATACCCTAAGCCCCTAAAACTGTCATTACAGTGTGGCTGAAAGGTATACCAAAATCAATCCTTCAACTATGTCAAAAGCAAGGATTCCAAGAATGTATGCTCTTTCCACAATGGAGGCATCTAAATTTGGTTAGGTTAATGAATAACCTCAATCATTTAATAATTTAGTCATCTATTTTTTCTTAACGCTCTGTTGCACACAATGCATCTCAAAAAGGGGCATCTATAGACACTAAAATCATGTAAATCGGATAATACTGCTATGCACCACTCTTATCGACATCATATGGCCCCATTGGGAAACCCTCAGGGGTTAATTAGGGCTCCCAACCACTTTTGGGAGGGTTTACCCCACTTTTGGGAGGTTTTGGGCCATGTAGCCATGGTCGTCCCACCTAAGGACGACCATAGTTCATGGTCGTCCCACCCAAGGATGACCACCAACCATCCTTGGGTGGGATGACCATGAACCAGACCCCCAAAAGTCAAAGGGTGGGACAAATGGCAATCAATTCCTACCATTTATCCCACCCAATCACCCAAAATTGATTGGGAGGCTGTCATAAACATCAAGACCTACAAATTGGAGGCCCCAAATGGGTAAGCTCTTCCCACCCTATGCATGGCAAGGGAATTGACAAGTGGCAACACTTGCCTTGCATGCCAAAACTTGCCCCTTTGCACATTTTCCCTATTTTGGCTATAAATTGAGGTGCTCCTACCCAATTTCAAAGGGAGACAATAACAAGCATTGCTCATGAAGTGCTGCTCACATTTGTCCTCAACATTTGCCCAAGTATTTTCCTTGAAAACCTCTTCATTCGAAGGCACTTTCAGGGGCATCCCAAAATACACTAAACTAATTCCAAAACCAATCAATTTTGAGAGTTATTTTCCCAAATTCTATGACAAGACCCCTAGGAGGTTTATTGACCAAATCCAAGTGGAATTGGTGGCAAAAACCACCCCAGTTTGTGGTCGTCCCCATAGGGATGGTTAGCAGGTCTTATTGGAACTCCTAGGGATGGCCATGAAATGGCCCACAATTTTGATCTAATTTCTATGTAGATCATTTCTATAGCATTATATTAGCATCATATCCAAATTTGGTAAATTTTTGAGTAGATTTGATGGGTCAATTAATGTTTTTATGATTGTAGTCTTACTTGTTCCTGCCAGGAACGACCACAAGTTTTGCTAACAATTTCATTGTGATTTATGCTTAGATCCTTCCAAAATCACCTATTAAACATCATACTATAATTTCAAGTCATTTGGAGTTGTTTAGAATAGTCACAAATTAATTTTATATTCATAGATGCATATTTTCTATGGTTTTCCTAGTTTTTATCACTAAACGCATATGCTATTAACATCATTCAATATCTTGTGTGTAGGTGTAGGTATTCTAGGCATGAGGGAGGAGCTAAGGAGAAATATAAATGAAGCCCAAGATTAGCTCTCAAGTGTGGGTTGCGAGAAGAACACTTGAAGCACGCCATTAAGCTCATGGAGGGATTTGATCCCTTGTAATTTGTAATCTGAAATGTATCAAAATGAGAAGCCCTCAAAGGGGGATGTATTGTAACCTTTTGAATTGATGAATTTATAAATACAAGGAGAAACCCCCCCTTTTTACTTTAAATCATTCATCATTTCAATAGCTTACTTTGTTTACATCTTTTGCATCTTTCTTTTGCATGCTTTCTTAGAAACACTAGATTGCATTTCAATTTTCAATCCATTTAGGCGAGCCATTTTTTCATGCTTCTTCAAATATAAGGGGGGTCAAATTGAGCACCAAATAAATAATTATAAAATACATGAATAAATACCATGACCCTGGCATAACTTTATTATAATATCAAAACTGCAAGAAGAAAACATCATTAAAACAAAAGAAAAAATATGGAAGAATGTAAGCTTGGTTGCAAAAGTTGCAAGTGGATATTCATGGGGTATCTTAGTGTTGTGGAAGGACAAATTAATTATAGGAAATATGCCACATTTTTTAGGTAACATGATTTCTATATTATTGCAATCTAATTCAATGAAATAAGAATTCATGGTGACAATAGCTTATGCTCTAATACCATATTGTGATAAAAATCAGCTCTAGGAAGCACTATCCATAGCTAGGCAAGCTTGGGTGGATCTCCCCTAGCTCATTGTTGGGGACTTCAACACCCCACTTTTGGCTAAAGAGAAAATAGGAGGAAGACAAGAATTAGGGGAAGTCATTGAGGACCTACGGAGCTTCATGGCATCTTGCTAGTTGATGGATCTAGAACTGCATGGTTGTAAGTATACTTGGACTAACCATAGAGTAGGGAAAGACCTAATAATATGTAGGCTAGATAGAATGATGGCCTCTAAAATTTGGATGGAAATAAATTCCAATTATAATATGAAATATCTATCCAAAATAGATTCTGATCATAGCCTATTATTGTATGTAAATGAATATAAGCTGAGGAAGAAGTATCCTTTTCACTTTGAGAACATGTGGCTCTCCCACCTAGGGCTAGAATAGAAAGTTAAATAATGATAGAAATTGGAGGTCATACGGACAAATATGTTTATGGTGGCGAATAAACTGTAGCATGTCAAAGCCCAACTAAAATTCTAGAACAAGGAAACCTTTTGGTAGATCAATGAGAAGAAGCAATAGATTAAAGATGAAATTGCCCATGTAGAGATGACCATCCAAGAGATAGAAATGTTTGAGGATCTTTTTGATTAGGAGAAGGAGAAATTATGCAAAATTCATAATATAATTTCAAGATGAGATGAATTGGTGACATAAATCCTAGATCACATGGTTGAAGGAAGGTGAATGGAACACAAGATTTTGTGCCTCACAATAATCAGATATAGGGCTACTAATAAAATCATGGAGATCAAAAAAAAAATGGTGAGTATTCTCAAGACCCTAAGGAAATAAAATAGATGGAGGTGAATTTCTTCAAGGAAATACTCTTTGATGATAAACCAATTGAAAAAAAATAGAGGAGATCTTGTTATAACATATTCCCTATCTGATAGATGAGGATATAAACAATATTTTATTGAAACCCTTCACCAAGGAAGAGGTCAAGTATACAATCATGTTCTTCCCAAAAAATAAAGTGCTTGGTCCTGATGGATTTTTGACATAATTATTCCAACACTTTTAGGACATAGTGGGAGAAGACATTTGGAAGGCACTATATGATTTTTATACCTATAATGCCATATTCCTAGTGTTGATCCATAAAGTCCAGGGGGCAATGAGTTCAAGAATTTTTGCCCAATTAGTTTGTGTAATACCATTTACAAGCTATTGACAAAATTGCTAGCTAACTTATTGAAGCATCAATTATCCAAGATTATTTCGAAGAAACAAGATGGCTTTGTGAGAAAAATAATAATAATGGATGGTATTATAGAGATACATGAAGTTTTGCATTCTATGGATAGAAGAAATTGGAAATGGAATTTCTTGAAATTGGATATATAGAAGGCATATAATAGGATAAATTGGCATTTCTTGGACAAGGTCATAAGCAATTTTGGATTTAGTCTTGAATATATAATATGGATTAGCATGTGTGTGTCCTCTACTTCATTCTTTGTATTCATAAATGTAGAACTTGCAGGTTTTTTCCAATTTCAGCAAGAACTCTCACAGGGTGATCCAATTTCTTTGAATATCTTCACCATTATGGTAGGGGTTTTGGGTAGGACTATTGGATCAAGGAAGGCAATGGAATGATAAAAGTCCTATATCTGGTAATATGTTTTCCAGCCACCATGCACCATCAGTTTGTGGATGACATGATGATTTTGGGGTAAGCTTCATTGATGGAAGCAAAGAAAATTCTGGAGGTCTTGAAATATTGTGAACAAGAATCCCAATAGAAGATAAATTTCAATAATATAAATTTATTCTTTCTTAACACACCTCACTTAAACAAATGTGGATTTCTAATTTATTTGGGTGCTATATAAGCTCCTTCCCTTGCACCTATATGGGTATTCCACTCTTCAAAAGAATAATCAAGGAGGATCTTTGGAAAACCCTCATGGATAGATTTAAAATGATACTGGCAACTTGATGCTCCACTCAGTTGGATGGGTAAGTACCAACTCAATTAAATCATTGATCTTCTATATTTTGAATACTAGGCACAATGATTAAAAATATTGATCAAATATGCAACAACTTCTTGTGGACTAGAGTGGAAAAAAAGAAACAATTGGCACTAGTGGCTTGGGATAATATGTTTTAGCCTAGGAAATTTTTAGGGTTAGACCTTAGGAAAATAAAGTATTTCAATACATATTTACTTGGAAATTTGGCCTAGAGACTCAACATTGATGAAAAATCAACTTGGGTTTATATGTGTAAGGCCAAATACCTAGAGGGGTAGCATAATTTCCTAGGTTTGGAATCCCTCCCAAGGGGCTTAGCCTTCTGGAATGAAGTTAAAGAATGTAGATAAAAATTTCAAGATTAGATAAAATGGAATGTTAAAGGGAGGCTCTCAAGTTTTCTTTTAAGATGATATTTGGCTAGAGTAGGTTCCACTAGCTCAAATCCAACTCTTCAAGGATTTGGTAATTTGGATTATTCAATATAAGGGCTATGGTGTGTTAGAAATTGAGTATATTACATTATTTGGGTCATGTAAATGTACCTTCCTTAGTACATACTTATGACATTAGGTTACTTTAGGGGAAAATTAGCATGTTACTTCATGCAATGTAATAAATGCACAAGTGTCAATGTGCAAGCTGTAATGTGCAAGGTGTCTACTTGTACAACTAGGTAGAGTATTGGCCAAGGAACTTATCTTCCTATATAAAGGTCATAGATGTAGAAGATATATATTGAATTCATTGTATCAAATTCAGTGTGTGGTATATAGGTGGTAGGTTAGTGTGTGTGTGAGCTATAAGCTTAGAGCTCATTCATGGAGAAGTAGCTTATATCATGGAGTGTCCATTTCCTCCATAACTACTATTGTCATATTTTATGTTATTTCTATTTTTAGCATATTTCAGTCATCTCGTAGATTTACCTTATTTATTTTTGCATCTTGTGATTGCTATCTTCCATTGTAAATCAAAATATAATAGTGGTATCAGAGCTACGGTAGATCAAGCCATAGTAGGTCTATAGGAAAACCACCATTATTATTGACCCTAAGTTTTTTAAGAGCCTGACACGTTATTGGACTAGTCACTGCCAAAATTTCTCAAAAGATTCTAGGTGGTATAATTAGGGAGAGTTACAAGTAAGTACTAAAATATCAGTTTTAAAAATATTGAGATTGCATAGGGCTAGAGTCTTTCCACAGAGTTAAATGAAAACTTGTGAATACTAGGACTCAACATTTGATACACTAGGTTGATGAATCAACTAGTGAAGCTTAGATATCTATAAATAATTACTTGAAAGTTTCTTTTATTACAAGGAATTAATACTCAGATGATTGGGACACCTCCTACAACAGAAAGCTAGGAGACCTCAACTTCATTTCTCGAAGGTCGAAGTGCCTTTATAGAGCAAAGATTAGTTGTTGCAAAGAGGAGAATACTTCAGAATAAAATTATGAAAAAGAATCATGGTGAATTCTGGAGATAGGAGATCTCCATTGATATATTGAAGAACTTCATGAATAGAAAAATTCCATAGAAGCCTTGATACATAAGAAAATACATAGAAGCCTTGATATAGAAGAAAAAGGCATAGAAGCCTTGATCCAGAAGAAAAAGCCATAGAAGCCTTGATCTAGAAGAAAAGGCTATAAAAGCCTCGATATTGAATAAAAGGCCATAGAAGCCTTGATACTGAAATAGGCCACAAATACCTTTATCCTGAAGAAGATTCAAGAATAGAGTATTTAATTCAGAAGAATATTTTAGTACTAATATTTTTATTGCAAGTAAAGGAGATCCAATAAGTCGGGAAAGCATCCTATAAGAAATTTAGGAAGAAAAGTCCCTTCAGAATCAATCCAGTACCTAAAGCAAAAGAGATAAGGAGGAGATATCTTTGAAGAACTTCCAAACTAGGAAGAATAAGAAGAAGGACTAGGAGAGTCCTGCTCGAATCCAAAAGTAGTAGAATTAGAGATTCAGGAGAAGATCGCAACACCAACACTTCTAGAAGTAGAAGGTTTAAGATAAGATCTCAAGGAAGACCAGAAGAATCTGCAAGATCAAAGACCTTGAAAATATCTCAATGAGCATCCAGTAAATGGCTATGAGAGCCTTGCTGAAGAAATTATCAAAAGAGAACTCGTTGAAAAAAGCCACTACCAAGTAGAAGCCTTTGATAGTTAAGGACTTGGGACAATTATCATCATCCAATAACAATCCCAATAGGAGGACAATTTGGCAAGGAGTTCCAAATCTGACTAGAATAAGAATTCAATGAAGACCTCTAGACATTCAAAATCTTGAGAAGAAGATCTTGCTTGAAGTCAAAATTCGACAAGAAGACTTGAAGGTAGAAGAAGCTTATCAAATCCAAGATATTTGAATATTACCTCCTACTAAAAGAGGTCACTGCTTCAGAGATACAAACTTATCCAAATCTATAGTAGGAGGAGATTACAAGAGGTGATCAAAATCACCAAATCCTAGGTTTGTGAAATAAAGTTTGATACCATCAATTTGATGAAGAAGGAGATGTACAAAATAATCTACAAAGAGCTGTAAGATCTTACTCAAGGTAGCAACTTGGTGATCTTAGGCACCAAGATCTACATCCTCTACTAAAGCATAAAAGGAGCTACAAAAGTGTTCAAAAAAAGGTAAGAAACTATCAATGCAAGTAGATTCATTAGTTGGATTACATATCATATTTATTAAAGCACCTTCATCCTAATTAAAGTTTCAAAAAGGAGATTTGTATTATAGTATTCAAGTGTGCAAAAAGAAAGGTTCTTTTTAAGGTTCATTTACACGTTAGTAGTTTATTAGATTTCAAAATTTCAATAATCTATCAACTAGCCTATTATCTACTTTGGAAAGCAAAAGAAGACTATCTCCTAATATCTTGCTTATATGAAATTTATGGAATAATTATTGAAGGTTCATTTCAGATTATTCTTGATTAGTTGCAGTGAATTTATTAAGTGCATTTTCTTGAGATTAGATTGGAGTGATAAGGTGTAATCTGTTAGTGCATTAAAAATAGAATTTTTTATATTCATTTGCACTATTATTACTCTCAAAATAAATTAGTTTTGTGCTTTGAAATAAAGGCTACAAAATATAGTTTGGATCAAGTGTCTAAAGACACTCTTAAAGCACATAATCCTGCAACTCAAAGTGGCCAATAGACACCACCTAAATTGGTTAGTACAAGAAAATAAAAGCTAACCAAAAATAAGCTTCAAATATTGAGACTTGGTGAGTCTCAAATCCAAAGCACTTAGGGTTAGTGCAACTAAAAGAAAGCTTTTGTTCTACCTAATTTACAAGGCTTAGATTCACCATCAATCATCCAAGAAAAAATAGTAAGGAGTCTATTTAAATGTGCCACAACAAGCACAATATGTAGAGTGAAAAAGGTAGCCAAAAGAAGAGCCAAAGGAATGGCACAAGGATCGAGCATTCTCCAAAACGAAAGGGTATTCTCTCCAAGAATGGATCTACAAGATAAAGGAATATTTTAGGTAAATGAAAGTAAGCCTACCAAGGTTATTTTACATAAGCCAAAGGAAATATATCACAAACATTTACATAAACCATAGCAAGGAAAAGAAGTTATTTATGTAAAAAAGGATAGAGCACATTTAGTGTTCAAACGCATCAAGCTTCACCTCTATCAACATGAACAAGGAGTACAGTGAAGGTATTAGCACAAAGAATAATAGTATATGCTACATTGGAAATAGCATCAACATAATCTAGAAAAAAAGCTACATCATCCTCATTCGAAGCTCCAAGGTAGCTCACCTACAGAATAGAAAATGTTACTTTCTCCTTAAGAAATCAAAGCAAGCTAAGGAGAAAGATAATCGAAGGAATTATAATCTCCTTCTTGGAGGTGTTACATCAAAAATACCATGCAATAGTACTAAATTCCACTTGGCATAATATTCCTTAACGTCTTTCTTATCTCTAACACTCAAGAGACAAACGTTGAGGAGTTTCAAGCACTCAAAGAAAGTTTAATACGTTACAAAGGATTAATGATCGATGCAATAGCATTACAAGACGAAGTGGCAGTGCTCTCAAGAAATGTATATGCCACTTGTCCATCATTGACTACTCTTAAATGCAATGTAGAGATAGTGAAAGGATAGAATTTACATCTGATATCTATAGTGTGAAGTGGAGAGCAAAGTACAGTCAAAGGATAGGAGGAATAGTGCAGTAAATATATTTCTAAGTGCAACATGGAAGAAGGAGAGCATAGGAGCATTTAAGTCTCCATTGAATAAGGTCATCATATACTCTCCAAGCATCGAATATCAAGCTCTACAGTCATACCACACTTGGTCATTCAGATTTGTCAAGACAAGCATCACAGAAATGGTACATAAAGGACTGTTATATTTCAATCAAAACCAGTGTCATTCAAGTGTGAATTCAAGGGGCTAAGGTAAGATAACTATCTCATTAATATTTATTTCAAACATAGGATATATAAGGTTATAATTTCAAGGATAAAATTTAAGGTTAATAAATCAAAAGACATAGGATATAACTTACCAAAAATTAAAATACTATTTGCATACTAAACTAGGAGATATAAGGCCTTCTACTTAGGTTGAACTATTTAATACTTTGCAAGTATTAGTATCTTTCCTAATTTTCAAATTTGGGAGTCATAAGGTCTACTACTACAAATTGATTTATTAGAAATTAGAAAAATTAAAATTAAATCTCAAAGGGTCATTATAAGAGGTTTATCAAAAACATATAAAGGTTGGAAATTATAATATATACTTGTCTCAAAATTTATCAAATAGAGATAAAATATCCAACATTAAAACTTCTTGAAATTTAGAAAAAATGCTTAGTTCAATAGGAGCAATAAGGACAATAGAAGTTTATTTTAGCATTTACAAAACATTACAAAATCAACCAAGATTGAACTATAACTTTAAAAAGCACTTTATAGGTTGTCCAAAACATACTAGGGAGTCATAATGCATTCTACAAAACTTAGTAATATCAAAATCTATTGTTTATCAAGTTGCAAATCCACTAGCAATATATAAGCTATCTACAAAACCTAAAAATCCTTAATAGTACTTATTCTCATTACTAGGGAGACATAAGGAAGCCTACAAGAATCAAAGATTACTATAGGTTTTATAAATTCAAGCTTATATACTTCTATCAGAGATCATATATCCTAATAGGGAGTCATAAGAAAATCCTATATCATTTCTTAAAGAATTTCATATAATGAATGTGGAATTTTATCCAATAGAAACCTGTCTATAAAACATGAAAATATGTGGTATATTGACTCAGGAGCTAGTCATCATATGACAAGAAATTTATAATGGTTTGATTGTCTTGAAGATACCAATGGCTATAGACTAAGAATTTTGGATATCCAAACTTATCCTATACATGGATATGGATGTGTAACACCTAGCAGATCCTTTCCAAATCTTCTACTACAAAAAGTATTGTATGTTCCTAGATTAAAATTCAATCTCATTTCAGTAAGAAAGTTGGTAGAAGACAATTATATGATCAAATTTGGATATATGGATGTAATTAATACATGTCTCATCATGAATCAAGGTGAAATTAAAGCAATAGGATCAGTCCATGGAAATACATACATCCTAGATTCAATGGAAATATCATAAGATACTGTGATATTTCAAAATGATACTAACATATTTCCAAAGGAATAGGTTGATGAAAATTAAGAACCAGTACAACACAGAGCTAAGCATAGAAGAATCAAAATCAAGAATATGAGAGGACATGTGCACCATGCTCTACAATACTCATAACCAAACAAAGATATGTGCAAGGAGACCAATGAAGGTGGATGGATAGAAGACAACAATGATGAATCTGAAGAATACAAAGATCATTTCGAAGAAGAAGATCCAATTCAAATTTATTAGATGGAAGAAAAACCACATTGAATATTGTGATACAGGGGGGGTGTTATAAATAGAGTATATTACATTATTTGGGTCATGTAAATGTACCTTTCTTGCTACATACTTAGGACATTAGGTTACTTTAGGGGTAAGTTATCAAGTTACTTCATGCAATGTAATAAATGCACAAGTGTCAATGTGCAAGTTGTAATGTGCAAGGTGTTCAATTGTACAACTAGGTAGAGTGTTGACCAAGGAACTTATCTTCCTATATAAAAGTCATAGATGTAGAAGATATATATCGAAGTCATTGTATCAAATTCAGTGTGTTGTAGATAGGTAGTAGGGTAGTGTGTGTGTGAGCTATAATCTCAGATCTCATTCATGGAGTAGTAGCTTATATCATGGAGTGTCTATTTCCTCCATAGCTACTATTGTAATATTTTTTATCATTTCTATTTATAGCATATTTTAGTCATCTCATAGATTTTTTTTTTGCATCTTGTAATTTTTATCTCCCATTGTATGTGGCATAAAAAGCTAACATGGATAAATCCTATACCTGCATAATGGATGATAAGAAATAATGGAAACAAATATCCATAGAAATAAAAGAGCTAATGGAAGCAACAAACACATTCAACAGGATACTACAAAGGAATTTAATAAATGAGCTGAGAGGAAAGGATGATCCATCTTGGCTGGGACATAAATCTAGATCCTATTCAATAAAATAAGGGTATAAAGTCTTGGAAAGGAACAATCATGACCCAAAGTTTCCTAATAAGAAATTTTGGACAAAAGGCTTAGCGTCAAAAATTACCTTCTTTTGGCTGGACATCCTAAACAAGTTTTTAACCACTAAGAATTTAAGAAAAATAGGTATGTCATTGTCTAGTTGTTACATTTTGTGTTTAAAAGGATATGAAGATGTGGATCACTTGCTACTACATTGCAACTAATCCAAGAGGGTAATTCGGGAAGTGTTTCAACATCTACAAATCAAATGGGTTATACCTCAAATTTTTCAATAGTTGGTATACCAATGGAAGATTCTAAAAAGCCTAAAGAAACAATGCTCCTATTGGGATATGGTCTTACCACACTATGCTTGGGCCATATGGAAGGAACATAATAGAAGGATTTTTAGGGAAGAAAGGCTTGATGAGAATGTGTTGGCTAGGAGGATTAAAATCATGATTGATGAAAATGTAAGCCTTAAACTATATAAGGAGGATAAGAATGAAATGGAGGAGGAGGAAGACTTGTAGGCTTGTAATAAAAATGAATTGCAGCAATCATGATAGAAAATATGATGGAGCCTTGTTCCTCATCCAGTCACCAGATCCAAAAGGAAAAACTTGGAGTCATAATTTGTGGAGTACAACTAGCAGGGGGAAAATTTATCCAAGGATGCAGAGGTGTCAATTGAAGCAGTTTTCATTCAAGTTGCATGAGTTTCAAAATATTAAAGTGGAAAGGGTAGCTGACAAAATGAAGTTGGAAAGGAAAATGGCTAGACTATCCAGGTCCCATATTGTGTTTGATCGATGGTCATTGAGAGTTGGAATAGGAACACTACAATTTTGTTGTTCTTTGGTCATATTTTGTAAATTGGTATTATAATATCTCACTCTATGTAAACAAGTTTTGGGACCCTATATAAAAAACCCTTTTTTACCATTATAAAAAAAAAATAGAGTATATATTATTTTATTTAATTTTTATAATTTATTTTATGGGATAGAAACAAATCTCATATGTTTTATGTCATGATTATATAATGGTATTTCAACAATTTAAAAATGTTATATATATCCGCACTAGGTACTTTACTGGCAAGTTCCCTCAATCATCGAAAGGAGGTTCGAGATTCAATCCTGGTGGCCTGCGTCAGATACAAAACCACCCCCAGTTAGCTTGAGGGGTATACCCATATGGTATACATCCCATAGAATGGAAAGTCCTGGCCCCAAGGGATATGGAGAATGATTTTTCTTAACATACGGTTTAATCCCAAGGGGGACAACACAACAGTTCAGGCTTTGACTCTTCTTCAGGAAGTCCAAGGTTTAAACCACGATGTGGATGAGTGTGTGAGGGGGTGGGTGTGTGGTGGTTGTGTGTTAAATTCCCTATTAATAAGCATAGCTCTCAGTTTTAGGAGGGGTCATGGTTGGGGGATCCTACCCAGCCTTGTGCGTTGGTCGTAGGGGTTTCTCACACTAACCAAATCAATATATATAATTGTTTGATAAGATTTAAACTTGAATTTCCTTATTAAAAGTTGAAAAAAATAATTTTATTAAATTTATATTATTTTTCTTATTTATAATAAGTTATATGTGGATTCTATTGAGGCCACTCCTCTCGAAATACCAAATATTATATTTATTTTAGGTAAATTAAACCATATATAGTATGTCTTTTTATCATACATATTTTTCATCTTCTTCAAAGTGTCATGCTTTCACAATCAACACCTTGACATCATTTTTATAACAAGATAAAATCTTACTTGGCTAGGTGTCTTTTAAATTTTGAATTTTACTAATATGAAGATCAACACCACAATTGATTAAATTATTTATTACCTTATTTCCTTCTCTATAGATATGCTTATATTTTCAAGAGATTGCCTCCAACAATATATGATGAACATCAACAATAATATTTTTATAATCAAATCCCTGCATTTATTTTTATTGATAAAATTAATGATCATACATGAATCCCCTTTAATTGAAATGTAGTTTGATCCTTTTTAAGTTGTAATTTTAATCCATGTAAGATGGTTCTTAGCCTATGCATAGTTAGTTGAACTTCCATATAATTTTGTGTAAGTGAGGATAATTTTACCTTTATTATTTTGAAAAACACCACCTCTACCAGCACCTCTAAAATTTCCTTTAGAAGAACCATCAATGTTAATTTTAAGGAACTCCATACATTTCCATTTTACCCTAGATCAAAGTAAAACTTTTGTTTTAATGTAATTATCATAGATGACTCTTCCATGTATGTTCAAATCCTATAACCAAGTCATTACCACCTCTTTTTCACACTTCAAACTTCCCATGATGAGCACCATATCTATAAACATTATGCAAGAGAGGCAATTTGGTATAATTTGAGGTTTATTTCTAAAAAACCTATTATTTCTTTCAAGCCATAAATTCCAACTAAAAATGGTAGAAAAATTACCTAAAGAATACATAATGATTTACCTTTGAAATAATTAATCCAACATTTCCAAATCTCTTTCAATTTTTTTGGAACTACCCAATATTTCATATTTTAAAAGTAATACCAAATGGTGTGAGCAAAGGGACAATAAAAACGTAAATAGTTTGATGTTTCTAAATCCTTCTCACACAAGGCACATCTAAAAAGGTTCATGATATTTTCTTATTTATATACTCTCTCCTATAAGAACCTTTCTTTAAACTACTAACCAAAGGAATATTGAGGTTTTAGGGAGAGCCTTTAGTTACCAAACATTCTTCTAAGGAAAATATTTAAGAGTGGAAAATTTTGATTGCTCTATATCCTCATATCCCAAGTTATGGAGTATCCACCATATTTTAATAGATTCCAAACCAACTCATCCTTTTGTGAAAAAATAAACAAATAAAAATCTTCAAGCATCTTTTGAAGTTCATTTGCAATTTGATTGAGTTTCCCTCCTTCAACTAGGTTACTAATAGAACTCCATAATCTAGATTTATTACTCATATTAATATAATTTTAACCTTTGGACCTTTACAAGATAGGTATGCTTGAGCCAATGGTTTCCATATTGAATCAAAGATAAGAGGATAAGGCATCAAACAAGCATTAAAATAAAACTTTGCATAATTCCCCTCATTGACTAACCATGTAATATGTTTCTTGATCAATTTGAAACTATCTGATATGAAGTTCCATGTTGGTGATCCTTTGGGTAGGGTTATTTTCTTAAATAATTTGATTGCTTAAAGAGAACCTATATATTTTTTAAATAACATTTTTCCCAATTCCTTCCTTGATATTTGAATAATATCCACCCAAATTTGACCCCTAATGCCAAAGTCATAAGTATGCAATTCCGCAAGCCTGCCCCTCCAATATTTTTTTCCTTTGCAGATCCTATACCACTTACAAAGAGAAAACCTGTATTTTTCCTTGTATTCTTTCTAAATAAAGTCTCTTTATATTTTATCAAATTTTAATACTATACATATTGACAATCTTGAAAGTGATATTATATAAATAGGGATGGCTTGCAATGTTGTCTTTATAAGTCATATCCTTCCTATCATGTTAAGACCTTACCTTTCCAATTTACAAAACAAGCTTTCATTCTATCTAAACAAGAGACCTAGAGCTCCTTTATTTTCTTTATCAGACAAAGGAATACCCACGTAGGTTGATGGAAATTTTTAAACTTTAAACCCTAAAATATCAATAAAAAATCATTATAAATATAGTGTGGTGTTAATAAAAGAATTGTGGATTTTGTAGTATTAACCATTTGTCTAGTGGCCTTATCATAGTATGATAATATTTATTTAAACTCCATGGACTCACTAATGGAAGGATGACCCAAAAGAAAAGTATCATCAATAAGTTGTAGATGAGATTTAGAGGGACTATTTTTTGCAACATGAATACCTTTGTTTTTTCCTTCTATTTTTTCCTTTGTGAAATATCTCACTAATGCCTCTACAAGAATAATAAAGAGCTAAGGTAATAATGGATCACTTTAGGGGAGTCCACAATATTACTTAGATTAACCAATAGGGAAGAATCATCAATCAAAATAGAATATTTTGCAGTGCTATAACAACATTTAATGCATTCACACCAATTGTGATCAAAACTAAACATTTTGAGAATATCATGTAGAAAACTCTAGGAAACCCTATCATATGCTTTTTTCATGTCTAATTTTATAAGCAAAGCCATTTTTTTATGGAATGAAGAGAATGTATGGCCTCTTTTGCAATGATTACACCATCAAGAATTTGTTTACTATGAACAAAACCACCTTGTTCCTTTGAGATAACAGAATCTAGAATGCCTTTCAACCTATTTACCATAAATTTTAAATTGATATTATAAAACCTATTAAAAAGGCTTATTGGACAAAAATTATCAAAATATTATGTGTTGCCTTTCTTGGGAACCAATGCAATAAAAGTGGCATTGATCTCATTCATTGTAGCCTTGCTTTTTTGGATGTATTCAATTGCAACTAACATATAACTCTTCAATAAATGTTAAGTTTATTAAAGTAAATTGTACAAAATTTGTTAAGTCCATATGCCTTATTAGGAAGGAGAGAGAAAACTATTGTATCTCCTCTAAAGATATCTTCATCACTATTTATAACCCTATTTGATAATTGATGGAATATTTTGAAAAATATTAATTTGAGATTCCTTATCTTGCCCAATAATTGATAAAATATTCTTGAAATAATTAATTGCTTCCTTATCTCTTTTCTTTCTCAATATTTCTTCTATCTAGAGTTAAAATATTTTTGATGCAATAAAAAATTTATTTTTACTGTAGCATGAAATACTTTTGTATTTCCATCTCCTTTAGCCATTTCTCCCTAATTTTTTGAAATTAGTATGACTCATTTTTTAAGCATTATGATAATTAGAAAGTAATTATTTTTCTTTCACATCAAAATCTTGGTCCATTTCATTGATTTCTTCTATCTCTTATTAATTTTTTTATCTTGGATTCAATTTCTTTCTTTTATTTAAAAATGTTACTAAAATACTTGGCACTCTAAATCTTCATTTTTTAAACAAATTTGTAGATATATGATCCTATAAAATTTCTTCATCCCACCATAGCATAACCATCTAGAAGGAATCAATATTTTAGAGCTACATAGATTTTTAAAAATGGCTTTAAATGACCATTTTTTGATAAATCAAATGTCAAAACAATGGGTTTGTGATTTGATCCTACTCACAATAAAATATCTTAAGAGATTGTCTACTATGTTTGCAACCATGTGTTGTATAACTTTAGACACCAAATTACAGCCACTAATCCTCCATCCTAACCATTCCACCACCCACTTGCCCACCATACACCTTTCCCACCAATTATTTGGCCCAATTCCACCTTTCCCGCTATTTCCTAACCCAATTGAGATTATTTTAATATTATTTTATATTATTTTGCATTTAATATAATATTTTATATTATATTATAATATATTTATTATAAACTATATATCTATAAACTCAATTAACCACATCCGTCCGATCCAATCTAATCCCCACCGTCCATCTTCATTAATACATGCCACATCTAAAAAGTAATCTCAACATTAGGATCTAATTTAATCTTAGCCACACGATCAAAAGTGTAAGGCTAAAACCCTAAGAAAATCCTAGGTTGGATTATAAATAATGGCATTTGCAAATGCTAAAACCCTAGAACCTTGATATTAGAAATTACATCCTGGAGGAGTCACTATTGAAGCCCTAGCGAAGCATAGAGAGATAGAGTTTGAAGATATAAAGCCATAGCTAAGCCAACAAGACTTTTGTTGTTCTAGCCATCCCTCATTCATCCTCCATCATCGTCACAGCTTCCATCCATCCATCGCATTTGTCGCCACCACCTAGATCTGCTTCTGTAGATTTTTCCCTAACCCGCAGGCACCCTCAAGAGCTTGTGAGGCTCATTGCAAAGCCTATGAAGCACTCACCAAAGCCTAATGTATTCAGTAGGTGCTCTCCAGAGAATTTTGTATCCTATAGGTGCACATCATACCCTGCAAAGCTCACGTCAGAGCCTACAAAGCTCTCATTAGAGCCTACAAAGCTCGCATTCGAGCCTGCTACAACTACAAAACATGAATCAGAGCCTACTACATCACACCATCTATTATCAAACTGCAATTACAAAGTGAATAAACATCATAAGAAAGGAATATTTGTATTGGTCTTATTTTGTTACATGATTTATAGATTTTGCATGCCATTTGATCCATTTTTAGTTAGGTTTTACTGATGTCTGAGGGCCTCACACTGTGGAGCCCTCACAGGTGTTATTAACCCCTTTATCTATTTTGTGTATGCAGATCTACAAATTTCACATATTGTTGAACGAATTTTGAAGTTGGAGTGGCCCGCCATAGGATATCCAAAGCCCACTCGCCCCATTGGAAGCAAGAACACATCAATATGAAGACACTTCATTGTTATAGCTAGGGTTTTAGAGAACCCTAGAATTTTTGTAAATCATTGTATCAAATACCCTCATTGAGGACAGATTGTATCAAAAGGAGTTTATTGGCTCCCCCCCATTTTATCGAATATATCCATTTGTGCAATCTTGTGTTTCATTGTGTTATTTGATTTCCTTATTTTATTTAAGTGTCGTATTCTTGTCTTCACAAATGGCGATCATGGTGGGACCCCACAAGGGTTTCATTATTTAAATTGATCTACCTTGCTAACTTGATTTTATTTTTGTTTGTTATAGGATTTTCAGAAGTGCAGAAGTCACCGATTTTGTCGCTAGGGTTTCTACAGCATTCTGTAGCACTTTTTAGAGTTTACACAGGCACTCTACTGCACCTACATAGGTGCTATGCTATGCCTACATAGGCACTCTACTGCACCTAGCAGGCACCCTACTGCTCCTGGTGTTGATTAGAGGCATTCAGTTGCATTTCCTACACAAACTACCCTAACTTTTTTGGCCATATCTCACTTAATTAGAGTTGAATTGGGATGAAATTTTTAGGGTAGGTTCCTGACATGCCATAGCATGTCTCCACAAATTTTTAGGTCAATTGGAGCAACAAATATCTTAGAATGACTTCACCAAAATGCAAGATTCCAAGTAAGTCCCATAACCCTAGTTGGTCATTACATATTTACGTATTTTTTTTGCAGTTTTTTGCTATTTTTGGGTTATAAAAAGAGCTTAACACTAAGTAAACTAGGAAATAATCCTTAGCAAGTCACATTTAGGGTTTGTGTGTATTTCATTATACCAAATTCATTTCTTGTTCTGAAGTTGTAGATCTAGGTGATTTGTCTGCATTTTTGAGTGCATGTGAAACAGAAAAGCATCCTAGATTTCACATTTTAGAGTTAAATATTACTTTAATTTTGCATATCTAAATAGGAACAACATCTTGATGCATAAAGTAATCCTGCCCTAGGTTGGCCCCTTTGGTAGAGAGGTGGACGAACCCTCCGGTTGCTCTTGTGATTTTAATCACTTGTAGGCAAGGGATTTTAAGGGTGTACTTTACACTCTTTAGGTGAAATTTGTGTCTTTGTGTTGGCTTCTAATTTAGATCAGTAAAGTTAGTGATATTTAATATTGTTTACACACCATAGATAACAAGAGATATAATACAATTAATCACACACACTTGCACGATTCACAATAGTGGCTGGATTTCATAACCAACCATTGCTTGAGATTTTGTCATGGTGGCCGTGATTTCCATCCACAAATATTTACCCTAGAAACCATAGGACTACCCCCGAGAAAACTTGTTGGAGGTCATTACCAACAATAATCTCGTTGCCCCGGCCAACCATATTTTTTACCTTTATTTTCTTTAAACAAGATTAAGTTACATCAAAACACACAAGCCAACAATTCTAAAAATAATCTCACATTAACGAAAGAAAATAATTAATGAATGAGGTAAGCCACACACGGTGAAACCTATGATTGATTATTTTCTTTACTTTAAATTTTGAAAAAAAAATTAGTTTGTGTGATTTATATTAAACTTTGAATCTTTGGTTTAATTACTTTATGGTACTAACAAGACATCAAAATAAAATAATAAATCAAAGTAGTTTAATGGAAACATTTTCCATGCCTCCGCTACTTCGGTAGCCCCATCCAATATGGTTTAGAATACTTTGTTTGGATCATCACATCCATCCCTACCTCAAGGAGGAACCCTTCCACACAATTTGGAGACACCCACCACCTACATAGACATGGATAAAGTGAAGGCCATCTACAAGTCTTCTAACTATGTCTTAGAGCCCCTTAGCCAAGAGGGTTTTTAAGAACCCAAACTGGCTACCTCCTACCTTACCCAAGGATATCATAATTCGGGTTACAAATATGGTATGCCTTCTTCCATGATCCAACCACAACAAATCCCAAGTGTTCCAAACACTTACTCCACATCCACCTATTCCAACCCATTGTATGAGGAGCATGTTAATGCTGCATCACAAGTTCCTAACACCCAATTTGTCACATCAAATGCAACTTGCACCATGCCTCCATCAACCCATTCCATTCATATGAGTCCACCCATCCATAGTCCTCATACATCATATCCTTTTATTCATTCACAATCATTTCCTCACCAACCCCATCATCATAAAATTCATTCTATGACCCCCAATTCATCACACCTCCAACAACACATTCAATATCATCCATTCATCAAATCTCAAATAACTCAACAAGCCAACCAAGGCTTACATTCAAATTGTCAACACATTGAAATTCTACAACAATTTTAACTCGACTAACTAACATTGAGTTAAAATTGAGCCATCTTCAGTGTCAGTAATCACAACAGTTGAAACATCCAAGTTCATAACCCACATCTTAGGTTTTTACACTTGTACCATAAATTCAAATTCCAACACACTTGGACACAAGCACCAAGAGCCCCAAAAAGCCTCATCGCAACTACACAAGACTTTCAAAATCTTATATAGCCATTTTTCAAAGTCTTTATGAAGCACAAGAGATTCTATTTCCAAAAACAAAATCAAATGATCCTAACAAGCAATATATAAATTATTACAAGAAGCACTTGTATTGTCCTTATCATCAATAAGCAGGCCATGACATCAACAACTGTGAAGTATTCAAAAATGTGGTCCAAGACCTTATTGATCTAAAATTCTTCACCCCAAATGGTCCAACTAACTCATCTGATCAAGACATCGATATCAACTCAATCACCAAGGAAAGCGGGGACTCTAAGGATATCACATCCTCCTAGTCATCCACATCATTTCAATTTCAAAAATCTCCAAAGGCACTTAAGCCCTTTGGTCACATTCAATTTCAAAAAACCCCAAAGGTCTTAACCCCTTTGGTCACATCCAATTTCAAAAAGCCCCAAATTTCTTAAACCCTTTGGTCACATTCAATTTTCAAAAAGCCCCAAAGGTCTTAATCCCTTTGGTCACATTCAATTTTCAAAAAGCCCCAAAGGTCTTAACCCCTTTGGTCACATTCAATTTCAAAAATCCCCAAAGGTATTAACCCCTTTGGTCACATTCAATTTTCAAAAAGCCCCAAATTTCTTAACCCCTTTGGTCACATTAATTTTCAAAAATCTCCAAAGGCACTTAAGCCCTTTGGTCATAAGCTTCCCAATCTAGGGGGAGCAGAAAAACCTGCACCAATGAACATCATACACTTGAAAGCGTTCCATTACTATATATGTATATATAAATGGCTCTTTTACCAAAAAATAAAAAAATCATTCACATAGGCATTCCCACATTGCATACATTCCATTCGCATTTACACTTAGGCATTTTCATTCTTGCATTTCATGCATCGTTTCATTCGCATACATTAAAACATACATATTCCATTGCATTTTACAATTTCCATTTGCATATCAAAAATCCATTGCATTAGGCATATACAAATTGCATACATCCCATCCCATGTTCAATGATCTGGAAAAGTAATGATGATATGACCATAAAACAAAGAGTCAAGTTATAACGATTTGGGGTACCTAGTTTTAAACATGTATGCAACTTTAAAAAAATTCATATGTCAACCACATCACGTGTCACAAAAACATAGATTTTTAGTCACTCAGCCATTACTAGGGTAGCAAACAACCTCCAAACGGATGTCCGATTTTCTTTAGGACTAAAACACACTTTTCACACTAAGAAAATCTTGAGCATTGTCGATTGATCCCAAATACAATCTTGGACCAATCACATTCCATAACATCTTAAAAACATTATGAGATAGGGGGGCTAGTACCATCCTTGGGTAGTACCTCGATATGAAAAGGAGATATCCCTCGCATGTCCCATTACATAACATAGTCCAAAAATAGTGGTTTTCACCACTACCAACATTTCTCCAAACATAAACATAAAAGCATAGAGTAGTAAGGATAGGGTCAACATTCTCATCACACTTCGGCTAAGAATTTGATTCCCCAAAGCTCTTTATAAAATGAACAAATAAAATACCAAACACCCTTGATCCCTAAAGTCATAAGGATTCATACGACATGCCCCTGATAAGGATTGGTAGTCATCCCTAAGGCCTGAAAGATCAATCTCATTAGACTATGGAGTGAATCTCCATCAGGGATATAGATGCCTGACTGGCAGTGGAGTAAGCTCATGCAGGAGGACATGTCACTTGTCAAACAAGGAGACCTCTGACCGCACATAAGGATAGGCTAGCTTCAGAGTCATCTCCATAACAGGTCATGCCCAATTTACTCATAATAGGTCAATGAACTTCACATGCGCACACACGGGTCCATGATTGGATAGGGTCATTGTCACACTCAATATTTGGTATATGAACCTCACTTGCACACACATTGGTCCTAAAGAAAGTTAGACAACCCAAGTGAGTTTGATTGATAATACTAGTATGATTGAGTCTTTGAAAATTTTGCAATACTCATTCCATATCAACATCCATATCTTATTCCATGTCAACATCCATATCTTCCTCCATATAAACAATAATGTCTTCATAGTGAGTAAAGTTGAAGAACACCACCAAATTTTGTACCCCTGATTGCCAAGCAATGGACAACAAAACTGGCAAATAAAATTTCTAAATTGTAAAATATCATGTGAAAAACATGCATTCCTCTCATATAGTTTAGATTCATTTACCTACATACATCATCCATATAAACATCCATAGCACATCATATAAATTTGCATACATCATCCATACAAATATTAGGCATACACATCATGGTTAGCTTGCATTCATCATAAAAACATAAAATAGGAATTGCATAAAACATAAAAGCATCCACACAAGAGATAACACACATATATGAAAAATCCATGTATATATATATATATAAATATCACATATACAATAAATTCCAAAAGACTACAATGGAATCCCAAGGCTCATATATACAAAATAGTGCATCTAAGCACTAAGTATATTTCCCATGAGAAGACTCCCGAGACCTAGTAGGAGCCCTCGGCCTATTACTCTGCCTAGACTCCATATGCCTAGATGACTCGGCCATAGAAGAAGAAGAAAGATCCAAAAATGTAATATGGTGTTGCATACACACATCCTCCAAAGAATGTATGTATGCCTCACTGGCCTGCAGACATCACAAATCCATTTGATGTCATCGCTACTTCACCAAAATCTCTGCCCGAAGCCTTGTGACCGTCACCTGATTAGCAGCCATAGCTACCATCTGCTCTACCTCTAACCATTCTCTAGTGGCCCTCGACTCCATTTGTGTCTCTAGCATAGTCTTATGCTCCTCATGAAGCTTCTCCAACTCAGCCTACAACCTCACCAACTCAGATATCTCACCCATCTCCTCATCATCCCCCCTCTCCTCATCTGTCAACCCCATCTCTGTATTCAGCTCAATCGACACCCTCGATTGTCTCCAACTAGTCACTCAATGAGGCCTAGTCCTCTTTAGGATAGTCCCTGACCCCACAGCTATCGCATCCACACCCATAACCTTTGGTACCCATACTAGTTGGGCACTAAACCACACTTCATATTCAGGAGTCACCCCAGCATCATCCACATCGGGTACCTTCAGTTGCTCATCATACTCTAGCTACACCCATCATGGCTCCACACAAGGAAGCATACCCTCATCTCGTCAACATCGATATAGCATCGGCTCATATGGCACACCCTTATGTAGGCCAAACTGCCTCAGCACATGTGAGTACTGAAAGTACTCCACTTTCTCATACCTTCACCCAACAACCCATTTAGCTTGCCTCACCTGAAGTAGTTGCATCCTATCACCATCCCACCTAGCTCCTCAACATGACCTCCATATAACATCTACTCGAGTCAATACCGACCACATATCATAGTACCATTGATCAGTGTGCACTTCTCAACTTGGATGAACCTCCTCAGCCACTGCCCAATGCCTAGCATAAGGCTCCCCCATCTACCATGACTTGCATGGAAACCCCTCGGGCTGAGCTACCACAAAATGCTCCCATGCCCAACACTAAAGGAGTAATTTACACCCAATTCCCTTCCTCTATCTCTGAATCACCTCATACAACTCTTGGTACAATTGTTCCAATAAGGCAGGTGCCCAGGCATACTCTTGAGGGTCTGTCAGCAGATCCCTCACCAACCCCAATAGGTTCCATGGGAACCTACAACCAGTGCTATTGGGTAGCACTATTTTGCTAACATAAACATGATCAAGGCTGGGAGTACATCCAACTCATTTTCCTTCTACATGCTCAAGTAGCATATACCCCCATCACCCATTCGGGCCTCCCCCCTCGATCCTTGAACATCCTCTCCATATCGACCTTCTTATCCCAACCAACCACCACCTTCTCCCCTTCTATCGACACCTTGAGAATGTGATACACATCCTCAAGCATGATGGTAGCCTCCCCAATCGATAGCTAGAACGTCCCCCTATCTGGGTCCCATCTCTCTATCAAGGCCGAGAGATACCCCTCATTGACCCTCACCACATCAAGTCTCACCACACCCTCCAAACCCACCCTACCCAACAACTCCCACTCATCTACCATTAGCTTCTTCCTTATCCCTAAAATAAGAGGAGAGAAGCGATGTCGAGGCTCAATATCCCTCAGCTGCAACAACAATCATATTTCTTTTAGTATTCATCCTATATTCAAAAAAAACAAAAAACAAAACAAAAGAAAGTTTTTTGCACAAAGGAAACAAATTGTCTTACCGGGACAAAGGGCACCTCCACTCCATCGATAGCACCAAGGCCCTCTACCGCCATAGCCTCCACACGTAAAACACTCACTAGCCTCACAAAGCTCACAAATCCACTCCACTCCTCAGATGCAGCTCCTCAAAGTCAATAGCGCATGAATGAGCCTAAAGATTCACTCAAAAATCTCTTTATAGCTTTCCTTAGTGCATTCAGGTGCAGACCTACATCTGCAAACCATAGGTGTAGTTGTGTGCCTGCAGGCGCACTCAAGAACGTACGGGTGCCTTTAGAATATGCCAAGCACAACCGCACACCTAGAAACAAAAAAAACATGAAGATAAAAGCCCTTAAAACAATAGCTCCCCTCATCCAATTTGCACAAAATTTCATCCACAAATCATGCACATCATAAAATTTTATTTTGTGAAAACATAAATATTTTTGCATGCATATTTTGTGAGAACAGGCCAAATTATTCAAAAACACATATCGCATTACAAAAACATGACAATCAAGGTCAAATTTTGTGCATATTGGAGTTGATTTAACCACTAAATCACTCATTTTTGCCACAAAGCATAGAAAATACTAAAAAAATTCTAAAGCACAAATCAATAAACTCCACAATCAAACAAACCATTGCATGACTTCATCACACATTCTTCCATCATCATATTTCATATAACACTCATCATATAGCATATTTTGGCTTGTTAAGTCAATAATAAGTGAACCTTGTACCTAGTGGGTTATCCTATCAACTTGGCAATTGCAACGATAGTAATCCATGCAATTTGGTAAGATGAATAACCTACCATAAGGACACTTCAATATTATCATCATAATTATATCACTGTCACATATCACAATCGCATTGGCTACCTCACGCTTTAGGGAAAACCTTGCCAAGAACAATTTGCTCACAAATAGTCATTGATATCATTTTTTGTGGGCACGAAAACATGGATAATCAAATTTACAAACACTCATTCATTTGAAAACAGTAAAAATAGAGGATATACCGATGGACTGACTGGTTCCATCAAGTAATTTGTGAAGAAAATTCCATAGTCACTACCCCACCCCTACACTGACTTAGTCAACATGCATCTTCATATTTTGCATACTCAATGACACCATTGCAGTAAATTTTTCAACAACATCAAATCATCCCAAATTTTGGGGTAACCACATTACATTATGATTTAACTGCTAAATCATACCATCCAATTTTGTGCATATTGGAGTTGATTTAATCCCTAAATCACTCATTTTTGCCACAAAGCATAGCAAATACTAAAAAAATTCTAAAGCACAAATCAATCAACTCCACAATCAACCAAATCATTGCATGACTTCATCACACATTCTTCCATCATCATATTTCATATAACACTCATCATATAGCATATTTTGGCTTGTTAAGTCAATAATAAGTGAACCTTGTACCTAGTGGGTTATCCTATCAACTTGGCAATTGCAACGATAGTAATCCATGCAATTTGGTAAGATGAATAACCTACCATAAGGACACTTCAATATTATCATCATAATTATATCACTGTCACATATCACAATCGCATTGGCTACCTCACGCTTTAGGGAAAACCTTGCCAAGAACAATTTGCTCACAAATAGTCATTGATGTCATTTTTTGTGGGGCACGAAAACATGGATAATCAAATTCACAAACACTCATTCATTTGACAATAGTAAAAATATAGGATATACCGATGGACTGACTAGTTCCATCATGGAATTGGTGAAGAAATTTCCATAGTCACTACCCCACCCCTACATTGACTTAGTCAGCATGCATCTTCATATTTTGCATACTCAATGACACCATTGCAGCAAATTTTTCAACAACATCAAATCATCCCAAATTTTGGGATAACCACATTACATTATGATTCTCCCACAATGGGATAGCATCTTACATGATCATGAAAATCTACACTTGGCAAAAACCCCCTTTCCACCATTGGGGCAAAAATGGTATCACATCTTACATCATTCATATCATCCACAATCACATGCCATCTTACATCATTCATATCATCCACAATAACGTGCCATCTTACATCATTCATATCATCCACAATAACATGCCATATTACATCATTCATATCATCCATAATCACATTGCATTTCACACCATTCATTCATCAATTGCACAAATTCACTACATCATTAATTATTTGCACAAAAATTTTCAATTGGCTTGTGATATACATTCATAATTCATTCGCCAATTGAGGAGGTAAGCTACGCAAAATTCTGAAAATTCTTTATTCTTTTATCTTCAATATCAATGCTCAAATCCAATGATAGAGAGAAGTTGTTGTTGTGCCCATAGCCCAAACAGGTGTCTCATGTTTTTGCACCATATTGTGCTTCATGCAACATGGTACAAAAAGGGGCATCTGTAGACACTAAATTACAGCCACTAATCGTCTATACTAACCATTCCACCACCCACTTGCCCACCATACACCTTTACCACCAATTATTTCACCCAATTCCACCTTTCCCGCTATTTCCTAACCCAATTGATATTATTTTATATTATTTTGTATTTAATATAATATTTTATATTATATTATAATATATTTATTATAAAATATATATTTATAAACTCAATTAACCATAGTCGTTCGATCCAATATAATCCCCACCGTCCATCTTCATTAATCCATGCCACATCTAAAAAGTAATCTCAACCTTAGGATCTAATTTAATCTTAGCCACACGATCAAAAGTGTAAGGCTAAAACCCTAAGAAAATCCTAGGTTGGATTATAAATAAGGGTATTTGCAAATGCTAAAACCATGGAATCTTGAGATTAGAAATTACACCCTGGAGGAGTCACTGTTGAAGCCCTAGCGAAGCAAAGAGAGATAGAGTTTGAAGATCTAAAGCCCTAGCTAAGCCAACAAGACTTTTGTTGTTCTAGTCGTTCCCCATTCATCCTCCATCATTGTCATAGCCCCCATCTATCTGCCACATTCATTGCCACCCCCTAGATCTGCTTCTATAGATTCTACCCTAACCCGTAGGTGCCCTCTTGAGCTTGTGAGGCTCACTGCAGATCCTATGAAATTCTCACTAGAGCCTGATGTATTCCGTAGGTGCTCTCTAGAGCCTACTGTATCCCACAGGTGCACATCAAAGCCTGCAAAGCTCACGTCAGAGCCTGCCAAGTGCATGTTCTAGCCTACTGCAACTATAGAACGTGAATCAGAGCCTGCTGCGTCATGCCATCTGTTGTCAAACTACAATAACAAAGTTAATAAATATCACAGACAAGGTATATCTATATTGGTCTTATTTTGTTACATGATTTGTATATTTTGCATGCCATTTGATCCATTTTTAGTTAGGGTTTACTGATGTCTGAGGGCCTCACATTGTGGATCCCTCACAGGTGTTATTAATCCCTTTCTCTATTTTGTGTATGTAGATCTGCATATTTCACATATTTTTGAACGGTTGTTGAAGCTAGAGTGGTCTGCCATAGGATATCCAAAGCCCACTCACCCCGTTGGAAGCAAGAACACATCAATCTGAAGGAACTTCATTGTTATAGCTAGGGTTTCGAAGAACCCTAGCATTTTTGTAAATCATTGTATCAAATACCCTCATTGAGGACAAATTGTATCAAAAGGAGTTTATTGGCTCCCCTCATTTTATTGAATATATCCATTTGTGCAATCTTGTGTTTCATTGTGTTATTTGATTTCCTTATTTTATTTAAGTTTCGTGTTCTTGTCTTCACAATAACAATAATATATCCAATATTTTAGCTATATGAGTTTGTCCAATACGACTATTACCCCATGTATATTAAAAAATTGGACTAACATCCTAAAGGTCATTTGAATGACAAATGAATAAAAATCTTACCTTTATTTAGACCATCCTAGAGTACCATCTTTATTTTCCACAAGCGACAGAACTATGTTGAAGTCACTCCCAAAAATCCATAGATCACAATTATGAACCAGTATTGTGTTTGACAAAAATATGCTAAGGTCCTTCCAACATCTTTCATAAGGAGTAACTTTAGTTAGTTCATATGTGTTTATAACCCTAACTTTAATGTTTTTCTCTTTATTTCAAAATAGTCCAACAACCTAATTACTTTTTACTTCTAAAAATTTTCTATCCCATTTGCATTTATCTTATATTTTAGCAATACAACTTGAAGCTCTTATAGAAGAAACTTCTAGAAAATCATCCATATTCCAAATATTTTCAAAAATATCCTTAAATTCTTGACTAAATTTTATTTCTTGTATTAAAATAAACTTGGGACTATAACAACCTATTAAATTCTTAATGACTTTTTAGGGGGTCTTATTCATACCTCTAATATTCTATAATATATATTTTTATAGATTGGTGGGAGGGATTTTAAGATGCTCCTCGAACCTTTTTACACAATAAAAGATAAAAATAGAAGACATAGTTCTCCATCACAGGGAGAACTTCACCTAACCAAAATAAGAAACTTTGACCAGGAGGATATCCAAAAAGGATAGGGTATGCAAACCTGAAGCTAGAAAGCAACATAAACCAAAAAGTGGAACTGAGGAATCAAGTCCTGAGGAGCAAATCTCTTAATCAGCATCACCTAGGGCAAGAGAAGAGGGTTGTCATTTTGACTACTCATAGTACAGAGCTTGTATTCGTCAAGTATGGCCTCATCCTACTAAAGGAGAGAGGAGGTCATCATGGTTGCCCTAGTTAAGGCCTTAAGAACATCATTGAGGTCTTGAAGATGATTGATGCTGGTGATGAAGGATACACCTAGTTTCTCTTTGTAATTGGATTTACCACTATATTAATAGAACTTCAGCATTGATAGCCTAGCAAAGGGCTCTTCCCTCCTATTGAATTTACAGGGGGGTGAGTCTTCAAATATGTCTCCATCATTCCCAATGGTTATAGGGTATTTACCTTTCCCAACCTGAGTCTTGGTCTTAGACGAGTGATAGCATGGCTTAGCCTTAGCAACAACTGGACCATAATTGATAGGATAATCATACTTGATCATCCAATTGGTATCTTGAGGATGGCCCAACAAGGTGCTCTTATTGGTAATACCATCATGGGAGATGTCGTCCACACCAGCATTAACAAAAAGACCCAAATGCAAGGATGGAATTAACCTTTTGATATTCCTTGTAGACCATATTCTTGAAAAGAATTAAGTGAATCCCTTGATGAGAAAGATCGAAGAATAACTCTTTTGATCAACCTAAACATATATTTAGGTATATTGATAATCTTCTTTCCCCAAAGGTGGTTGACGAAAGTGATATGGAAGCTCCTCAAAGGGGTTTTAGGCCCATCCATAGTATCGTATTGTAGCATAGTGATCATCACCTTATCCTACAACTTGGGAAGGTATTATCGAATGATACCCCCTTCATCACAACTTAAAATTTCCCCTTTGTCCCTAAACTAGTTCAGCTCAGCCACCATGGAGTGTTTCCCTTGTAGAATAATTTCTCCATCATCAATAATGCCAATGACTTCAACTAGAAGACTATTATTTATATTAAAATGGAGGTCTTTGACAATGACTTTACCCTCATTCCATGAATGGGTAAGTTTAGTTGATAGATTTTTGTCGTGCCTATAAAATTTTGAAGAAAGGGTAAAAGCCCATGATCAGCAAATATATCCTCCATAAGTGTATTCAATTGGAGGGACTTAGGCTTAAGGTGGTAGTCAATTTTAGCCATGGGAGGCACTAGGAAAAAAGTGGAAAGATAATTGTAGAGATGGAAAGAAAGCAAGGGATGAAAACCAAGACTCAAGGGGTAATTTTTGAACCATTTAATGTTTTTGAGATTTAAGGATGCACTATCATCTCTTTGGGTATCATGAATGATAAGCTTTAGCCACCAATTCAAGGTATCATGAGGCTTGTACCAGACATATTTATGACTATCGGTACCATGCAACAAAATATCTATTGGAATAAATGTAATAATGGAAAGAATAGGGTGAAGACCAATGGAAGTGAATTCGAACAAGATCAATGTCCTCATAATTTGCACAAAAATGAACATGAAATAGGAAATATTAAAGCATAAGGTGGAAGTGCAATTAGATCAAGTGCAAAAAGTGACATGGTACCAACAAGACATGACATGAAGTGGGTATATGATAACAAGAGTTTGCTAATTCCAAAGGTGCAAAAAAAGGTTTAACAATTAGAAGAGAGGTACAAAAACCTTGAACCCACAAGATTAAAAGCTTGTCTAGGTGGAAAGGAGACATTTGAATAAAGTGGTTATGAGTGGAGTGAGAATGCCATGTAACACCAATCATGGTAATGAAGTGGACCCAATAGGCCTTGAAAATATAAATCCAAGGGTGCCAAAAATGCCAATGGATGGAAAGCCAAAAATCACCCAAAAGGAAGAGCCACATGGTAAGGGATAAGAAGAGGTGTCTAACGACTTCAAACAAGAAGGGTTTAAAAACTCTAGTTGAAAGGACCACATGGCATTGGATAGATCAACTTGAAGGATGCTCGTTGTGATGAGATAGGGCTCAAGCATGTCAAAAAGAGTGTGTTTAAAAACTATGATGTAATAAACACATGTGATAAGACAAGGGTGTTTAGAAACACCTATAGGAGTGGTTTGCTAATTAAACAAAAAGTGTTTAAAAACACCATTAAAAAAGGTCTTTGCATCAACACAAGAGTTTAAAACACTAATAAGTTTAGTTCACATGATAAGGTAAGAGTTTTTAAAAACAGTAATTGATTTGGGTAGATCGTTGAGGTAGAAGTGTCTAAAAACACCATTATGAAAGGAACACATGCTTGCAATTTTGAAAAGACAAGGCTTATTGATCCACAAGGACCCAATCCTATCTAGCTAGCAATAATTGATGGGTTTTAGGATCAGGGCATACTTCTTGTAGGTGCCATGGGTGCAGGATATTTTTGTCACCTTTCTTAAAGGATAAGGGTCATTTATAGTCTACCAGAAAGAAGAATTTTCCTAAGGATGAATGGAACAATCATGATCATCTAGTCTCATATTGGACAATATTTACATTGGTAGAATAATCCCTTCTCTATATTCAACATTTCTAGGGGGATTGGATTTGGACTAGATCATATTACAGATGTCCAAATGGCTTGGATTATGAGAAACTCTTAATTCCTTGCATGATATGTTAGTTCTAAAATTATCCCCACACAAATTGGGACTAGGGCATAAGATCCAAGCTAGAAGAAAGAATAGCCAAATTTCAGAAATCATGAGAACAACTTTAGGTGAGGGTCTGATAGCATTCTAGTTCAGACCCAAATTAGCGAGCATGTCAATAACATGGTTTCCTTTAGGATAAACATGTTGGATGGTGAAATTGTTGATTTTACAAAGGTAAAGTTTAGATTCATCAATTATGTTATGGATTCTCCATGAAGGAGACTGATCATCCTTGAGGTATTTAATTATATTCATGGAATCCCCTTCTATGATGAAGTTGCCTGAGGGAAGGTCATAAATTAGAGCAAGGCCTTGGAAGAGAGCTTTAGATTTGGCAAGATGGTTGGTTTGGATTCGGATTTTTTTTTCATAGGCCAAAATAAGACAACCATTGCAATATTTGAAAATCTCCACCAATACCAGCTTTTCCAAGATTGCCCTTAGTAGCTCCATAAAAATTGATTTTTGCCCACCCAGTTGGGGGGATCCACCTGACTTGGGTCCTATCAATAGGAGGAACCAGGGTGTTTCTAGCTGGGAAACCCAAAGATCTAGCTTAGTGAGTTTCTAAGGGAGGCTCAAAGGTATCAGTGTAAGGAATAAGAAGGGTATTCTCTTTGGCAAAAGAGATCATTCAAGCATTGATAGAGGTGGAATCTTTGGATATATTATGAAAGGCACTAGAATTTATTTAGAACCAAATACTCCATAAATAATGGGAAGTAAAAATGCCTAGAGTGACTTAATATAGTTTCCAATAGAGTGAGTGGGACATTGAATACAAAGGTCCATGATAGAATTAAGGGTGGCCCATGCAATGCCAAAACTAGAAAGGAGGTCTTGAAGGACCAAGGAAGAAAAAGGGTAGTCCAAGAAAATATGATGACAAAACTTAGTTAGATTTGCATGTGTAATAGAAATTAGGGATAGACATGCCTTTGGTAATAATATTGTCAATGGTTAGGATTTTATTCTGGATAACGAACCAAAAGAAGAAAATGGTCTTCTGAGTGAGGTGTTTTAGCCATATGATATTGGAAGAAAATCAGCTAGTGAAATCATTTACATGAAGGTAATAGGTTAATTTGATGGTGAAGAGCCCATTCTCACTACAATTCCAAATGGGGGAATCCTCAACTTCGAATTTGGGAATAACATAGGTTCTTAAGATATTGGTAAGCATCATGTTGGCATTGAATTGGGCCACATTGAGATTAAATATAGGAATAGATTTCCAGACTCTCCTACCTTGGACCAGATCAAAAAAATTATAGAAATTTTTACCAATTAAATTATCAATGCCAACCCTTAAGATAGATATCTCAGGATTATGGCTTAGGGATTTATCTAAAATCCATGGATCCTCCTAAAAATCAATAAGTATTCCATATCCAAGTTTCCATATTATTACCTTTTGGATTAAACGTATGGTGAGCACCATGGAATTCCAAAAAGTAGAGCCTTGAGGAGAGTGAGTATTGTCAAAGAAGTTACTTCTCTAAGACAAGCACTTGGCTTTAATGATATCAGTCCAAATGGCTTTTTGATTGCTTAGAAGCTTCCATGAATTCTTACCGATGAAAGCCATGTTCATAAGCTTAGCCTTCCTAAATTTGAGACCTTCTTGATACTTTTTAATGTATATTTTATCCCAAACAACAAGAGAAAATATTTTTGAGATTCATGTCTAAACCAGAGAAAGTATTTTTAGATCTACTCAATTTTATTATAGATAGAGGTAGGATCTTTGAGCAAAAATAGGAAAAATATATGGATACCTAAACCAGGGTAGCTTTATCGACCTAACTTAGGAGGTAGCCTTTCCATACTTCTAATTTCTTCTGCATCTTCTCAATAATATTATACCAAATGTGCTTAGTGGGTTGACCAAAAAAAATAGGGAGATCCAAGTAAGTGGAAGGAAGAGAGAAAATGGAACAACCAAGGATTCTAGTGATTTTGAGTTACCTCCTAAAAGGGGTGTTGAGGAAATAGAGTTTGCTTTTAAGGAAATTAATGCTTTTATCAATAAATTCTTCAAAGAGAATAAGGATGACTTTTATGGCTTTGGCTTGGGGAATGAATGATAGGGTGATGAGGATGGTATCATCCACAAACTATTGGTGTGTTATGGGATGAATGGAGAAAGCAACTTTAATTCCAAATATGGACCCATGAGCACATGTAAATTTGAGGAATATTTCAAGGGCTTCAAAAAGGATGATGAACAACAAATGGGATGGAGGATCGCCTTGCCTCTCTCCTCTCTAGCTTGGGAAATAACCTATGACTAAGTCATTAATAAGAACTGAGAAAGAGGTAGAAGATATACAAGATTTAATAAGGTCAATCCATGAGTCATGAAATCCAAATTTGAAAAGGACAGAGAACAAAAATCTCTAGGAAACCTGATCAAAGGCTTTATTCATATTAAGTTTCAAGAACATGTCCACTTTCCCACTAGCTTTGATGGAATGAAAGATTTCATAAATGGTGATAACCTCGTTAGTAATTAATCTCCCTTGGATCTTCCTTGCTTGAGTTCAATGATAATAGGAAATATGCTCTTCATTCAGTTGGCCATCACTTTGGTAAGGATTTTATAAAGCACATTGCAGATGGTGATAGGCCTAAAGTTGAATAGAAACATGGTTTTCAAGGATTTGGAAACAAGACCCAGGAAAGTAGAATTAAGGTCATGAGGAATCTATTTGGATAGCTAGACATCTTGGATGGTAGCAGTAATGCTTGGGTCCACTACATTCTAAAATTTGTGGAATAAAATAGTCAATAAACCATCAAGCCCTCGATCTTTATCTCTATCCATGGAAAAATTGTGCTTTTAATTTCATCACTAGAGAAGGGATTGGGAATATAGGCATTGAAATTAGGTAAAACCAGATTTGAAATGTTGGAGAGTAAGCTCTTGCAAACATGCAGAGGGTAGGGATTCCTAGAATTGAGAAGATTCTTGAAATAGGTTACTGCCTCAGCTCTGATTTATAGGATATATTTAGTTTTGGATCCATAACTTTTGATCAGCTCTCTAATTTTTTTGAAACTATGGTGCCTGAGCATGGTGGCATCAAATAACTTGGTATTGGAATCACCTTCTTGGATCCATATGGCCTAATATTTATACCTCTAAAAATATTCTTCTGTAGTGAGGATATTGTGGTGTTCTGATATGAGCTATCTTTCTTTCTCTCTAAGTTCAACTGACAACTCTCCATCCTGAAGGGCATTCTTAATTTGGTTCAACTGGTCTTGGATGATCTGCTTTTTTTTAATTTTGTTGAAGACTTCCTTGTTCCATTTTTTAATGTTGGATTTAACAAACCAAAGTTTTTTGTAAACCTAGCTTAGAAGAGATCTTGAAAATTCTTTTCCCCACCATTCTGATATGAGATGAAGCAATCTATCATGTTGGAGCCACATGGATTCAAACTAGAAAGGAATTTGGAAAGAAGATCTTGGTTGTAAGGCATCAAGGAGAAGAGGGTTATGATCAGAGCCAATTTTAGGTAGAGAAGAAATATTTCCATCCCCAAAGGATTAGATAGCCTCCTTGGAGAGAAGAATTTTGTCTAATATTAATTGGATCAATTGGTTATCCATAATCCTATTGCTTCAAGTAAATTTGGTCCCTATGAGTTGGATGTCCATGAGAAAAGTACTGTTAACAAAATTGGAAAAATCTTCATAGCTACTAGGAGTTATTTTTTAACCTCCATATTTTTTAGAAGGGTATAAGAGGGAGATGAAATATCCAACAAGCATTCACAGTTTGTTGGTAAAATTGTCCTCATCTGGATGAGATTATCCCATAGTCTGGTTCATCCAGAAGGAATATTTGGTGCATATATGTTGGAGAGGACCCATCTAACTTTTGTGTCTTTGTCTAATATTCTATAATATAATTTTCATCATCACTTTTTATTTTATTAACAATTTTCAGCATTATCCCCACTTCTTGTTAACACCTATGATATTTTATTTGGCTTCTCAAAATTAATCTTTCTCTTCCTTTTCCATTCCCATAAACATTTTCATCTTCATAAATCTATTTTATTTTCCATATTTTTCATAATGAGACTTATCTTCTAAATATATAAGTTGTTCTATAGAATCTAAAATGCAAGGAATATCCTCATAAACACTTTTTCCTTTATATTTTTCTAGAAATACTAACGTGTAAGGATGTTCCTCCATAGTAATTACTTTCTTATGCTTCCCTAGAAACCTTAAATTTCCATGGATATCTTCCATATGAATTTCATATTATTCTACTCTTGAAACCCTAAAGTGTAATTGATACACTCTATATTACATTCATTTTTATTTCAAAGATAAGATATATTCTACTTAATAAAATTTAAGATAATTTACCAAAATTAACCATCATCTCATTGACCTTGTTCATTTTAAAAATTACCTCTCCATCATCCTTTGAAGCTTTAACTCCTTTTGTATTTGGAATTACACATTGTACTTCTTCATCCCTTGTGTGATTTTTTCTTTCTAATGGTTGATTCGAGCTATAATGACATTTTCCATTTGATGTAGAGGGATTTTTATTACCACTTTCTTAGAAGCAAAAATTTCTTAGTTTGACACAACTTCTACTATAATATGATCTCCTTATTTCATATTAAAGTTTACCTCATACCCAAAACTTTTCATAATTTTTTGTATCATTGAAATTTGTAATCTCGTCATGTGTATGATATCATGATGTTTGTGAAACGAGAATGAAATATTTTCATAATCCACTTGTGGATACTATTCTTTTGATTCAAATTTATTCCTAATAGTTTGTACTATTGTAGTAAATATTTTGAAATATCAATGGTAATAACTATTCAATTGTGTACAACATTCCTTCTCTCCTTAGTAGTTGGTCCCTCCTAGATGAAATCCCCTAAGTGTTGATAATATTCTTCAAAACCTTCTTATTTATGAGTTGATAAGGAAGTCCAAAAAACCTTATGCACACCATGATTATTTTAATAGTCTTTGCCTTCATAGAAATTTTCTATTTTATGCTCTTAAATATAATTCATCTTTACCTCTAAATCAAGGCCCATCATCCATTATTTTATCCCTTATTTTGAACTGGAGAAGATAATGAGAAAAAAAATCTATTTGAAAGAAAAGTGATAGAGTAATGTGAATTCAATCTTCACTTCCACTTGATCCAATTTTGCATCTCATAAAAACCTATCCAATATTTATGGAACTTATATATTAACACTCTATATTTAAGAACCATTATATCATGCTCGGTCATAAAATCCTTGATAATCACTTCTAGTGTAGTATTTGCTACATGGATAGGATTTTTTGTATATTCTCTCTTCCTCTTATCACCTAACTAGGGCATCCACAATTTTAACTAAAGAATCCAAAAAATGACTCTTGTGCTATGCTACCTAGTTTTTTTTCATTTAAATCCTTTAATTTTTGATTTTATCCTAAGATATTGAACAATAAGTGGCACTTGCTTCTTTATCACACTTTACTTCCCTAATTTCTACTCACGATTTATACTTCTTGCTAATGCTTCCTACTTATTTATGGCTCACACTTTCTCTCTTATGTTATCTAAATTTTACTTTATATGTTATAAATTATATTTAAATTTATTTTATTTGTTTGATCTCATAAAAGGTATTATAAATACATAATTTATCATACTAAATGATAATAAGGATAAGAAAAATATTAAAAAGGTTATTTTTATCTCCAATACCTCATAACTTAAAATTATGAAGTTTATAGTAGTCTTTTTTATCTTTTCTTTTTAATGTTATAAAACACATTCTATAATATATTGATTCTATATTATGTTAGGTGTTTATTTCATTAACTAATGATGCTTAATAATTATTACATTATTTGATGTTAGATAATTATTACACCTCATGAGAGGTTGAGAGAAGTTGAATAGTTAGAGAAAAAGATGAAGCACTAGGAGTCTCATGAAACAACCAAGAGACTCTTTATTGTATGTATAAATGTATGAGTATAGATATGAAAATTATGTGTGTGATAAATATTTATGTCTAATATCATTTATCCAAGTCTATTTTAAATGCTAACATTGGTATCATAGCATTGATTTATTCCTAATTGGTTGTATCCTAGATCTATGTTTTTTATTTCCTTGTCATTTTCATGATTTGTGTCTAAAATTCTCTTACTACATCCACCACATAGAAAAATTATATTTCCTTCTCACACAGGCTATAAAAAATAAAAATAAAATAAAATAAATCGGGCCTACTACCATTAAATTTCTTTGAATTGTGAACTATTTCTAGAATGAAACCTCTCTTCTGATTATCTAGAATCTAGAAAAATTTTATCATCGTAAGTTAAGAATAGGTAAATGGGAGTCTAAAAACCATCCATATGTTCTCCATTTTCCCAAAAAATTATGTTAAAATAAATTCCCTTTCTTTACCAAAGACTACTCCATATGATTCCTCTTTAATGAAAAGTCCAACTCCATCACAAATTTTCTATATTATTACACATGGTCTAGAATAACCAATACTACAATACTCATAGTATCTATGCTTTTTCAAGATAGAAAAATTTTAAAATAAGTAATCGATGTATTTTAATTTCCATTGCAATTGTATGTAGGAAGTACAAATTGAGAAAGGAGGCACACATAAATCATACTTAAGAGAATACTTTTTTCTTTTTCAGTAGAAGCTCTCACCATGTATCCAATTCTAAAGTATCAATTGTCGATACTATAGAGGTTGAAAAAAGATAAAAGTGGAGTTAAAAAATGAAGACAATGGATTATCTTCTATATGTCAGAAAGGCCCATGTAGGAGCCTAACCTGCAAAATATTTGCAGTCATTGTTATTGTAAGGATAGATTTTTATCCTTGTGAAAGTAGAATGATGGTCGTAGAGAGTGAGGGTGACCAATCCACCAACAAAGTAACATTAAAAATTTATATTTTTAGTTTAATTTTCCAATGTTGAATTCTTCCTATATGGCACAATTTAAGGCAATTTTTGCCAATAATGCATGCTCTAGAGGATGGGAAATTATAATTGTTTCACATATATACTAGTTAATACTAGTATATATACCAGTCAATACATGAAAGAAGCTAGTCCTCTTGATATATGAGGTTCACCAAGAAGTTTAATACATATGAGGTCCACTTTTTACTTACTTTTATTCTTAAATAGGATAGTTGGCAAGTGAAGCATAGTTTTTTTTTAAAATAAAGTAAAAATAAATAAAAGAAAAGGTTGGTCTATGGTTGAAAAGCATTTTATTTGATACTTTGTACAAAAATAAAGCGAGTGCTTTAGCACACTCATAGTGTTTGGTATAAATAATACCTTTAGATTGCATTTACAAGTAAAATTGTCATGTTATAAGCTATTGTGTCCATAGCCTAATATAGCTTCCATAATGATGTTGAGGAATCAATTCTATAAATCATTAGGGAGAAATAAAGATATCATTTTGTTGTGATTCTTTGCACTCCACTTTTTAACCTATTCATCACTATCATTAAATATAAATCCTAAAATCAATAAACTCTAAGTATATAGGAAAGTTACATTTATGTATAAGGATTCTCATTAATAAAGTGTCATTTATAGGGAACATTCCTTTTTATGCTTACTTGGTACCATATACTATTATCTTTTACATACCTTAAGGTCTCTCTCACATACGACCTCATATATCAAGAGAACTAACTTATTTCATGTATTGACTAGTATATATAGGAATGGTGAAACTTTAAATATTTGAGATATATGATGAACCTTTACTACAAGAAGTGTTCACATTACTTGTTAAAATGATAAATTCAAAGAGGAAACAAGGTAATATGTAAGTTGAGGCTCAAAAGTGTATGCCACCAAATAATGATCTTAATTCCCAAGAAGTGAAGGTGGAGGGAAGCACTCTAGAGTTCAAAAATTATGTGACACCAAATAAATATATTATTTCCTTGAAAGTAAATATATTTATGACAATGGAAAATTATATTTCCATTGTCATAAAATTATAGAGTTAAAATGATCTTCTTGAAAATGGTGTTATATTTCCTATAAATGTTGTGAGGATAGTATACATAGCATTTATAACTCTTGACATATTCAAGCATAAAAATAAAGAGGAAAGAAAGGTTAATACTATGATAGTAAATGTTTGTTGTGACACAAACAACCTTGTAAAACTGATTGATTTTGCTTGTGATACTAGTTATTTGAAGTCCATAGTGGTGGATGTTTATTATGACACAAGCAACCTTATTAAAAGGATAAATTTCACTTATGATACTAGTGATTTAAACATTTTTTATGATGGTAGGATTTGTGTTGAATATGAGCATCATCGTCTCATGCTTAATCGTATTTATTGTGTTGGCCATGATATAGGCCACATCGTTGAAGACCTTAGTAATGATGAAGAGTTTAAGTGTTTGAATATTGTTGGTGATATTAATTTTGGCCATGATAAATGCCATAATGATGATGAAGAAATTGGATGTTTTGAAAAGCACACAAAAGGTATTGGCTCACAATTTATGAGAATAACAGGTTATAGTGGTATAGGATTGGTAATGTATAGGAAGGGTATAATAAAGTCCAGAAATCCAAATGTAAAGCCTAAGAATGAAGGCTTTGGGTATAATGGTCCAATAAGAAGTGGTGAGATAATTTTTGTGAATAAAGAAACTTGTACATAAAAAAAGAACTCCTAGAATAAATTGTTGCAGTCATTGTGGATGACCCAAACATGTGACAACTAGGTGTTAAAATTTGCATCCTTATAAGACTTGTGGAGGTAATATTCACTCTACAAAATATTGTTGGCACAAAGATAAAATGACCAAAAAATATATGTTGATTGTGGATAGATAAATGTGATAGAGTAAAATAAATGTTGAATGGATTTTAAAAGAAAAGGTTTTATCCTTAGAAGAGAGCAAGGCTATAATAAAGGTTGGTGGTTGAGAGAGATTATAGTTTTTCCTTTGACCAATGCAACTTGATATTCTTTAGAGATACTGACGGAGCAGGGATTGACAGGCTTAACATAAACTCTACATTCCCATTAATATTTTGCTTATTTACATGCATTAAAAAATAAAATCACCCGTAGGCTTTACAAAGGCCGAACTCGGCTTCAGCTCTGTTCTTCCCTCTTTGTTCGCCCCTGTTCTCCGGCCCCCTTTGAAAACCAAAAATTTCCTCTTTTAACGCGGTCCCCGATCCTCCCCCGGCCATCAATGCCTCCACCTAATTAAATTTTAAATTCAAATCTCCCTCCAAGACGAGAATTCAAATTGGCCATAAATGGCAACTGTCCGATCCGTCCAGAGCCTGCATTCATCGCTTTCCATACCCTGCCCCGCCATTTTAATCTGACTGTACTCTGTATCGCTGCTTCATTCATTAATCCATCTCCCGCAATTGTCGTGTTTCCAGAAGTAAAAGGATGTGTGGTTTACACCCCCTTATTAATCTCTTTGACCTTCCTCTTTGGTTTTTTTTTTACACACGGACGGCTCATCGGGTCATGCTCTTTCCTTGTCACATAGAAACACGTGTCCTCCACACTGCCCACGTGTCAAGTTGACCTTTCCAGGCCGTTCGCTTGTTTTAATTTTGGCTTCGTTCTTTCGGCCACGTGTCGGCCTTTCGTTGGCTGCGATATCGTGACAGGTCACAAAATCGTGACCTGTCGTGATATCGCGACCCCCCACGCCTTCGGCCCCCGCAGTCTTCGCGAGCCGTGATACCGTGACATGTCACGATATCGTGACATGTCACGGTATCGCGACCCCCCACACACCTTCGAACACCAGCAAGAAAACGGGCCGTGATAACGCGACATGTCGCGGTATCGCGACATGTCGCGGTATCGCGACATGTCGCGGTATCGCGGCCCCCCGTGCCTCAGCCTTGCCTTACGCAAAACTGTCGCGATATCGCGACGATTTTGGCCCTCGCCCACTACACACATTCGGAGTCGTGATTTCGTGACTCCAGCTTAACCTTTGCCTTGCTTTTGAAAACTTCCTCGAAACTTGCCTCCCTTTACAAAACTTCCCCGCAGGAAAGGATAGGAACCCCACCAAATTCAAAGTACTCAGAGAATTAAGAAAAGAATTTGGAGGATGCAAGATTGCTTTTCCTTCATCGGATGCTCCTGCATCAGACACCCCGGGTAAGAAGGAGAAGTGACCTTCACTTCTAAGTTGTTCGGTCTGCTTCCTTTGCAAAATCTCCGAACACTCATCAACCTTTACAACTTGCTCAAATCTTGTTTCCTGGCAGAATTTTCTGCCCTCTACCAGACAAATTCTGGCATTCTGCACATTTTCTCATCTTCGATCTGCAATGGCTTCAACTTGTGTCGCATTCCATTTTTCACCAAGGAATAAGTATTTGCACGGCCATCATGCACTGCACTCCGATCAAAGCGCCATGGCACGCCTAATGACAAATGGCATGCATCCATAGGGAATACATCACACAGGACTTCATCCTAGTATCTCCCAATCTGGAACGTGACTAAACACTGTTCTCGGACCCAAGCTCGGTGGTCCTTCCGCAACCACGCAATCCGGTATGGATGCGGGTGTCTCCTTCTTTCCAGCTGCAACTTAGTAACCATCTCCTCGGAAACTAAGTTGTCTGTACTTCCATTGTCGATGATCACATTGCAAACTTTGCCTGCACTTTTACACCGGGTGTGGAACAGGCTTCTCCTCTGCTCAGACTGGTCTTCTTCCACCAGCATGGTCCTTCTCACAATCATGGTTTCTCCCCTTTTAGCTTCTTCAGAATGTTCTGAATCAGCATCTTCAACTGCCACAACTGCTCTGGCGGGACCCACCGGTTTCTTGTTCGTATTTTCTCGGTGTTGTGGACACTCATATGCCCGATGTCCTTCTTCTCCACAATGGAAACATGTTCCATGAAATATTTCTCTTCCATACCCGCGTCCAGATCTACCTCTTCCTCTCGGGTAGTTATTATTCTGAACTTGCGGTTTTGGGTCTTCCTCTTCTCTCTGATCCCGAGATCTTTGCTCTCTTCTTCCTTCTTCTCTTCCTTTCCTTCTTTCTTTCCACCGTTCTTTCCTCCCGGTTCTTTCACCTTCTGCTTGCTTTCAAACCTTCGGTTCAATTTTTCTTCAACCTTTAAAGCAAACTGGTAAGCATCTTCGATGGTGTTTACCCGAACCAAGCTCAACTCCTCCTGCACACTCGGTCTCAACCCATTAATGTAACGGGCCACTTTTTCTTTGCTGGCTTCTAAGTGTCCGGTTCTGATGGAAATTTTATAAAAATCCTCTGTATATTCTTGAACTGTTCTGTTCATCTGCCTCAAGCTTTGCATTTTACGTAACAGATCCAGCTCATAGTCAACAGGGATGAACTGTCTTTTTAATTTCTCCACCATTCTGTCCCACCTGGTAATCCGTTCTTTTCCTCTTCGATTTCTCTCCAGCTGTACCCCCTTCCACCAAATGCTAGCATGACCCTTCAGTCGGGTCTTAGAAAATTTTACCCGATTAGGGTCTTCAACTTCTTCGTATTCGAAGTATTCTTCTAATTCATTCACCTAGTCTATCAATTCCTCTGGGTTCAAGTTCCCGAAATACATGGGAACCTCCAACTTCGGCCTCTTCCCGATCTGGGATATGGCCTTGTATATCCGGGCCTGTGCCGGGTCTACATCTTCCTCCTCTTCTTCAAACTCATTCTCCTCTTCCACTTCATCCTCACTGTCTGCATCCCTTCCCGGCTCACGTCCTCTGCGTAGCTCTTCTTGCAGGGCCTGGACTTGCCGCTGCAAAGCCCAAAAATCTTCCGCTGCCATGCCTCTTCCACCCATCGGGTTTCTTCTCGGAGGCATCTTCACCCAAACTCAAACCCTCCCACACGTCCTGGCGCAAACTGCCTCACGACCGGCGGTCTGTTTACGCACTCAGGAACTCCCGCTCTGATACCACTGACGGAGCACGGATTGACAGGCTTAACATAAACTCTGCATTCCCATTAATATTTTGCTTATTTACATGCATTAAAAAATAAAATCGCCCATAGGCTTTACAAAGGCCGAACTCGACTTCGGCTCTGTTCTTCCCTATTTGTTCTCCCCTGTTCTCCGGCCCCCTTTGAAAACCCTTCCTCTTTGGTTTTTTTTTTACATGCGAACGGCTCATCGGGTCATGCTCTTTCCTTGTCACATAGAAACACGTGTCCTCCACACTGCCCACGTGTCAAGTTGACCTTGCCAGGCCGTTCGCTTGTTTTACTTTTGGCTTCGTTCTTTCGGCCACGTGTCGGCCTTTCGTTGGCCGCGATATCGTGACAGGTCACGAAATCGTGACCTGTCGCGATATCGCGACCCCCCCACGCCTTCGGCCCCCGCAGTCTTCGCGAGCCGCGATACCGCGACATGTCACGATATCGCGACATGTCGCGGTATCGCGACCCCCCCACGCCTTCGAACACCAGCAAGAAAATGGGCCGCGATAACATGACATGTCGCGATATCACGACATGTCGTGGTATCGCGGCCCCCCGCGCCTCAGCCTTGCCTTACGCAAAACTGTCGCGATATCGCGACGGTTTTGGCCCTCGCCCACTACACGCCTTCAGAGTCACGATTTCGTGACTCCAGCTTAACCTTTGCCTTGCTTTTGAAAACTTCCTCGAAACTTGCCTCCCTTTACAAAACTTCCCCGCAGGAAAGGATAGGAACCCCACCAAATTCAAAGTACTCATAGAATTAAGAAAAGAATTTGGAGGATGCAAGATTGTTTTTCCTTCACCGGATGCTCCTGCATCAGATACATGACTTCTACATCAAAATTAATAGATGTGACCCAGGATATGCTCAAAACTCCTAATGTGGAAGTTTCCAAATATGTGGTAAAAAGTTCCATATCTAGAGACGATGATCCAAAGGTAGACCTATAGGTGATGACCTAGAGGCTAACCCATAGGTAGACCCAAAGACAAGGCCAAAGCTAGATCCTAAGCTAGAGCTTGAGCTAAATCTAGAGTTAGTTCTAGATCCAAAATTAGAGTCAACACCAAAGCCAAAGCCAAACCATAATTTTAATACCCTCAAAATTAAGGGGAAGTAGTAATATTTTGTAAAAGGTGCATTTTTGGTTGTGATCGACACCTTCACATATTTTTCATACAAAATAATGTAATATTGGGGGATGTTAGGAACTTATTACATTATTTTATGATATTTTATAATCATTACATTATTTGATATTAGATAATATTATTATACCTCATGATAGGTTCAAAGAAGTTGAACAATTACACCTCATGGGAGGTTGGGAGAAGTTGAATAGTTAGATAAAAAGGTGAAGCACCAAGAGTCTCTTGAGACAACCAGGAGACTCATTATTGTATATATATATATATGTATGAATATATATGTGATAATTATGTGTGCAATAAATATTTGTGTTTAATATCATTTTTCCAAGTTCGTGTTAAATTTTTTCAAGTCTATGTTAGATGTTAACATATTTTTTTAAAACTATTTTTAGCATTTAATAGAATTATAAAGAGAAAGTTGGTTTTTATATAGTTTCTTTTTATAGCCACCTAATAACATAAAATGTTTGCCAAGATAAGAGTGCATGAGAATAAGTAATTGAAGATATGAAATAAAACCAGACAATAATATTTTATTATTGATTGTTTAGGCATGAAAATTAAATGTCATAATCTTATCATTTTTAAAGTATAATATACTATTTTAAAATATAAATATAATATTTATCATGTATTGGACCTATGAAGTTTATTCTTCCATAATTTTTAGGCCCAATAAAAATGGCTTGTGCTCTTGGAAGCAATATTTTAGTTTTATGTAAATCATCCATAATAACCTATGAATATTTTTCTTCCCCGGTTTTGGGAGGAAAGAGAGAATGTAGTTTGTGCTTTTGCAAGCAACACTTAATTATATGCAAATACCCCATAAAGAATTATAGTACGGGGAATATAGTATTTATATTGTCATGAATAAGAAGAGTCCTAAGAAACCATCTAAAGTCCTCTTACCTATTAGTAAGAGGTGCACAAAAATATCTATTGTTAATAAAAAAATGATTGTTTCCCTTCTAAAGAAATAATTGAAGACAAAATATGTAGCAATGAGATATTTGTGTAAGAATGTCCTATTATGAGATATTTGGATAAAAAATATCCTATTCCAAGATTCTTACTATTAATTGCTCTTCTAAATCAAAGTTCTCTCAAAGATGATAAAAGCATTCTTCCCTACATATTTTCATACATTTTATATGATATGTTGCATATGGATTATTTTATGTGAATTGACAGTATATTTTATTTATGCTATGGTTGTTTTTCATTGTAGAAAAATAAAATATTTAAAATGTTAGTTGTTTGTCCTCTTTCGGAATCTTCAGTTAATTTTGAAAAGTTCATTCCCTCTTATCCTTACAAGAAATTCCTATTTTTTGGAAATTGTTTTTCAAAACATATCTATGTGTCTAAGTAATGAATTCAATCTTTTATATGTGTGTGTACATGCGCATGTACATGTGTGTAGGGAGGATTTTTTCAAACATAAGCATAAGAAAAAATTACTAAGATATTTATAACAACCACATAGAATGTATGTGCAAAATTTATGTTAATTATTGTTGCATTTGAATTCTAAAAAATTAATCAAATCTACTTATTTAGTAAATTGAACTTTTTGGTAAATTTTAACAAAATAAAGAGTCTCTTTGAAGTTTAAAATGACAATGTTTAAAATATGAAAAACAAATTTATTTTATTCTATAGTTTTAATTATGCTTACATATTTAAAAAAAAAATCTTTGATAGTTCATAAAAACATTCTAATATCTTCATAAAGTATTAATTAAGTATTTCTGGTATAGTCAACTTCAATGATCAACGTTGCAAGTGTGAGCTAGGCGAGCCTCACCCTTTATTGTTTTAGAAAGCAAGTAAATATTGTGAGTGCTAGTAGAAAGTAAGTGTGAGCAGTAAGTAAAGCACAAGCAATGAGCAAGTGTCACTTTTTTCTTCTAGATCATAGGGAAAATTCAAAGATTAAAATTTATATGAAGAAAATCTTGTAGCATGGTTTCAAAGTTAATTCTAAAAGTCTTAATTAGATGTAAGGATGGCCTAGTTGGAAATATAGATGCCTTATTTAGCGATAAAAGGAAGATCAAATATGTGTCAAACCATATCTAAATATAAAATATTACACTAGAAATGATTATCAAGGATGAGATGATTAATCATGATATAATTGTTCTTAAAAGTAGAGGGTTAATATATAAGTTCCATGAATACTAGCTAGGTTTTTAAAATATTCATAATTGGATCAAGTGGAAGTGGGATTTTGATAACAAAGTATTCCATGAACTTTATTTTGAAATTATTTTTCTCATTATCTTCTATAGTTCAAAAATCAAGGATAAAAACAAACCCCACTTAGTATGAGAGGACCGAGACCCCTCATAAAAACTTGTGTAAACTCGTTAAAAAAAAAACAAAATTGTAATCTTACTATAGTGGTAAGGGCTTTGGCATATCTTTGATAGGTCTAAGGTTCAAACCCCACTAGGTCTGAGGGGACCAGGGACCCTCATAAAAACCTATGCAAACTCATTGATAAAATCAAGGATATAATAATGGATGGTGGTTGATGATTTAAGGGAGAGATGCAATATATTTAAAACTATGGAGTGAGAATTTTTATATGGATATAGAAACTATGAAAGGACTTTAGATGTGGATTAGGATTTTTGGATTCCATATGAGCTTATTAATAATGAGGTTTTGAATAATATTAGTAATGTTATAGTGTATTTCATCCAAGAGGGACCAACTAGTGAGGAGTGAAGGCATGTTGTAAACAATAAAATATGTTTTTCCATGGATATTTTAAAATATTTACCATAATCCATGCATACTAAATCTAAATTAAGAGAATAGTATCAACAAGTGTATTATAAAAATATTTTAATTTTATATCACAAATATTATGAGACAACACATGGAAAGATACTACTAAGTCAAAATGATGGGGAAAGATATGGAATATTTTGGGCATGAGACAAAATTCAAGATAAATCAAAGAGATCATATCAAAGCTATGAAAATTTAAAAATAGAAATTTACTATTATTATTACATGTTTTATTTATAATTTTAAGGACCTCTAGAGTGATTTTTCACATGGTTGCTCGCAACCATGTCTATGACAAGTTTTCTCACTAAAATTATTTTTCTTTCTCTAAGATTTCTAATGCTTCTTGAATGAATAAAAATAGATTCCTAAGCATAAATATTTACCCATCATAGTATGCTTAGGATTTTAAAATAAGTTTTCAAGCATTTAACATACAAACATTTGCCAAAAGGTTCACATACCTATATCAAAATATTTTGATAGGTTATTTAAAATAAATATCCATAGCAAAGAGATCCAATATTCATATGGGATCTTGCAAGTCTCTCTTTCTACATATATAACCATATCTTACATCTTACCTTGAAATAATATAAGGCCCCATGCTAGTCATGGCATTGCTTGTATTTCTAATGTGTCTTTTTCAAAAGGTCATGGACCTATTCTTATTTTTATATATAAAGTAGGGTTTTGAATGGGTTTCTCTTTCTCTTTTACATCAACTTAGTCACAACAAACTCTATAGCCTATTTTGTGCTGCCATGATTTCAACCTTGGTGTGAGCTACATTACCCAAATATCTCAACCATTGAACCATGGCCACATTAGCACTTATTCTTAGATATGTTGAATATACTCCACAAACTATGTTGCCTTTTATTTTTCTTTCTATTTATGAGGTGATTATTCCATGTGTTGCACAGTAAGAGCTACATTAGTGGATACCAAGGGTTGGAACCCAATATAAACATGAAATGGACTATTTTTGATAGAGCTATATAGATATCCATTTTACCCATGCTAAATTTAGGGGAGGATCACATTCCATCTACATGCATGATTGTAATTGTACATTCGAAGAAGATGTATAATCAAAAATTTTGTTTGGCCATTAGTCTAAGGAAGGAAGCATATGGAAATGGCCAACTTGATGTCCATCATGCTCCATTTTGAAAGAAAAGATAAAAAGTATGTTATCCTTGTGATATACAATGGACTTTGGAAAGACAAAAGTAAGCCACACATGACTAAAATAAATCTTAGTAGTCTCCTCAATTGAAATGGATTTCTTACAAGGAATAATATCCATTTTTAAAAGCAATCAACTACTATAAAAGTACAATCAATAATATGCTTAGATATGGTTAAACATGAAAGAAAACCTATGGAGGAATTCTTAAAGATTTATAGCATTAGAAATGGTGTATATAGTCCTTGTTTCTTATTGGTTGGTTTGCCAATAGTGTAGGGGTACATGATTTGATGTGCCTCTCAACATCATTGCTCATTTTGGGATAATATAAGTACTTTTGAATATTTTCCAATATGTTTCCCAATATAAAGTGAGCTCTTACTTTCCTAAGATATACTTACTACATAATATTTGATCACTTATTATATGGTACACAAATATGTCCTATGTGATAGAGGAGGTTATTGTGTAACTAAAATGTATAAACATGATTATCTACATGAAAAGCTTAGTATGTATCCATTAAACTAGGATCTACTTCATACAAGGTGCACTAATTAGAAGTAGCATACCCATAAGAATAAAGTATGGTTGTGATTTCTATGATTGGATATCATATCAAATAATATATGGTTGAATTGGCACTCCCTTTGTTATGCTTGATGATCATATGTAATTGTTATAGCTATGTGGCATTTTTTTTATGAATTATATTCTATAGCTTATTGTACATTTGAGTGAACTCCATAGATCATTCCATTGTTTACACGCTTAGACAATGGTATAGAGCTTATTTTCATATGTGAGGTATTTTTGAACAACTTCATTATGTTTCACCATGATAGGAAATTGGATGCCTATGCAATTTGAGGATAGCCCCTAATGTGTATTATGATGCATTAATCATCAACTAGAAATATTTATGAAAATACAATAGGAAAAGTGTATGAGCTTAACACAATTGACCCTTTAACTTTTCAAATACTCTATGTTGTGTATCTTCCCAATGGGACCTAGATTTGGTACCTCCTTTGGTAACTTTATGCAATGGTTAAGTAATGTATGAGAACTCCAATACAAATATTTAATAGAAATTAGAAAGATCCAAAATTTTGGGAAGATTTATCAAATTATTTGGGGTAGGTCAATCTTGAATTATCCAAATCTTATCAACATCAACATGGACTCTTTTATCACTAATGTACCCAATATATAAAACCTTTGTCATTATAAATGAGCACTTCTCCAAACTAGCATAACTTATCCTTAAAGAGTCTAAAATACCTTTCAAACATGATACAAATTATCCTCTCATGTCTTAATATATATGAGAATGTCATCTAAGTATATTACAACAAATGAGTTGGTGTAGAGATGCAATATGGCATCCATCATCCTTGTCATTGTGGAAGGTGCATTGGTCAAGACAAAAGGTATAATTAGCCATTTAAATAAATTTTCCTTTAATTTGATTGTATTCTTTCATATGTTAGTGGGATTTATGGGGGTATAATGTTGGAAAAGATCAAGTTTGGTAAAGAATTTTACATCATAGAGTTCATCCAACAAGTCACGTGTTTGAGGGAGTGGATAATGGTTCTTTACAATAATTTTATTCTAAGATCTATAGTTATTATAGAGTATTTATATTACATATTTTTAGGATCCAAGATAATTGGACTAGTACATGGTGAAGCACTTGGTCTGATGTACCCCTTTTTGGATAAATTCCTAGATTTTTTGTAAGGTTTTATCATTTTCAAGGACTAATTTATTACAAATAGTTGCATTAGATAAAGGATAACTAGGAACTAAATCAATAGAATTCATTCTCATAATGAAAAGGAACCCCAATTGGTAACATGAAAAATCCATCATATTCCACTACAATCTAGTCTATTTTCTTTTATTGTGTAGAGTTTATAATCAATGTAGCAACGATACTTGTTCTACTTTTAGCTTTATCATCAATAGAATAAATTTCCTTGGTTTTTCTATCATATTCCTATATTTATTGGCACTAATTAATGAAATAAATTTAATAGGATATACCATTGGTATCCTAAATAATTAAGCTCCATTAGTGTTGTTTACACTTAAGGTCCTAGACTCATACCATACCTCTTCCACATGAATGGTTTAACCTAAATCACATCACAAACATCCAAAGGGTTCATGGTATATTAAAGGAGATATTATTAAGTTACATGAATGTATATCCCTTGAAATAATCCAATGTTATATTTTTATGGATGTGGTATGATAGGAAAATTCAAATCCTTCACAACTTGAGTAGAAATAAAAATCTTTTGACTCTTACATCAAAAATAAAATTTAATGGCTTATCCTTATCCTACATTTATAAGTGAAACAAGTATTTCTTATATTGTAATTCTTCTTTTGACCCCTCTAGTGCAACATATATGGTGGTAATGGTTACATATTTTTTAGTTTTCTTGAGTCGCTTCCTGTAATGCTTATCCTATGGACATGGAGGTAGTGGTGCAGTGGATGTAGAGGGTTGTAGTTTAGTAAAAAATGACTAAAATACTCTACATTTCTTCAAATGTTGGTTTCTCTTGTGATAATGGTATCATTTTCTAATATTAACCTTTGGGGGATTATTTTCTTTGGAGTCATTTCTAGCTTCTAATTTTAATTTTATGTATGATCCTCTTTGGCTTGATTCTTTGGAGTGTTATTTTAACTTTCTTTGGTTGGTACTTAGTGTTATAGTTCTTGTTAGTTCATTTCTATTTTTTTAATGCTTTTGCTTTAATTTGATAGTAATTTTACATACCTTTCCCAATGTATTGAATTTAAAGAGGTCCATGTCCTCTCAAATGTACCATTGTATCTCCCTATATTTATTGAGGATTCAATGCATTTTTGTATCTTCAATACCTAATTTATTGCATGGAATTGAAAGCAATATTATAATATTAAATTGGTTGGTGCTTTTATGCAATTGTTGCATTCATATGTATTCATATTCATAGGATCCCATAGGATAATATTAATCCTTGATAGCTTCTATGAAATAATCCCACATGAACATTATTTCTTCATCTTTATTCTCCTCCTCAACCCTATTACAATATGCTTCCCACAAATTTCAAACAACTAATAAAGCTTTCAAAATTGCAAAGGATATATTTTCATCATCAATGAAATTATTTACAAAGAAATATAAAGATAATTGATCCATCAATTTTAGGGCATCAACATTAATTTTTCCTTCAAAAAAAGAAATATCAAAATTCACCAACACCTTAAAATGTGTGGAATCACTAAATGGTTCTAGAACACCAAGAGACCATGGGAAGGAGGTTGCAAAATTTGTAGTAGGAATATACTAAAAAAATTGAGCAAATTGATCTATCATCTTGTTCCTCTATTTCATGAGGGATTCATATTGGAATTCATAAATAGTTTCTAGAAATATTCTAAAATATAAATTCACCACAATCATGTGAAGAAAAATGAAAAAGAGTGAAATAAAGGGGAATGTAGACAAAATTAGAGAAAGTGATAAATGAAACTAATAGAAATAAGGAATAATAGGTGGATGCACATAGGCACCGTCACAATCTCACATATCAAAAATTGATACAATGGGGTATTTATAGTGATACGTCATCCCTAATTAAATGCTAACCTCAATATGGAAAAACTTGATTTGAAGGTTAAGTGACAATATAATAAATGTATTAAACCCTCTAATCAATATTAACTAAAAATGTGGGTTAACAAATATCACTAAGTATGAATACATTATAAGTGCTCATAGAGTTACATAATATGCTTATAGGCTTACAAAGAATAATACCCATAAACTTACATAGAAAGATGCCCATATGCTTTCATAGAGAAATTTCTATGTGATTATGTATAGAATTTCCACAAGCTTACATAGAGAATGCCTAAAGGCTTACATAGCACTTTATCACAGGCTATGTTAATAGCACCTATGCACACTTCAACACTATTGAACTTGGCCTAGTAAGGTTAGATTGCAAATATTTCAATATTTCCTCCATAATTTGAACTAAGGGGCCAAAGTGACGAGATATTAGAGATAGTATATCTCCCCTATAATGAATGATTAAATTATCCAGTAAATCATCCTATCTTCTCTTACCAAGATACATGAACTTTATTAACCTCTCCATGTACATGAAGTAGTGACTCCACATCTTGAATCAATATGTTGATCTTGCCATGATAAGATCTTCAACATGTAATATAATGATGACAATCTATCCTCCAATATCAAGAGAAAGAAATGGAATCATGAAGTAATAGACAGGTCTCTAAATAATCATCCCCAATGGCTAGAAATGGGTCCATAGGAACAAGGCATATCTTTCACTTAACATATAAAACCTATTCCTATTATAGCCCAAAATGTTATCAATAACCACACCAATGGGTTATTGGAGTTTAGATAGAATTCCCACTATTATAGAAGGGAAAGTGTACAAATGGATAAACCATTGAAATCTATCAAATATTAGTACAAATAACCAATTGTTACACCAATGAGCTTAGTTGGAGTTAGATATTTGGTGCTCCTTGAAAAAACCCATCCTTATGTGTTGTGATAAAATAAATGAGAGGAATTTTTGGAATATATTACATTATTTGGTACATGCCAATGTACCACCATGGGTACATGTTTAGATTAGGAGTTTATCTTAGATTAGGATTTGAGTATTTACTTTATGCAATGTAATAAATGCACAAGTATTATTAGAATGTGCAATGATGTAAATGTGCATGTTGTCCATGTGTACATGAGTCATAGAATAGGAAGATGAAGAGTCATAGGTAGGTGAAAGGCCAAGAGACATATCTCATTATATATAGGCCTTTATAGAGAGAATGAAGAAAGAATTTTGGAGAGCACAAGGTAGAGTAGTAGTAGATACAATGTAGAGCATGTATGCAATATGGAGTGTTTGAGACCTCCATTTCAAAGCAATGTACTATTTTTGTGAGCTTTCATTAATGGCTGATTTATGAGTATTTTCAGAATTTTCTCATGCTATTTACATGCTTAGTATATTGTATTTTTCATATATTTAATATTGCATGCTCATTTTATACCTTGTGGTAGTTATTTCATTAAATATATAGCATCAAAAGCTAACAGTGGTATTAGAGCCACAAGGGAGATTGATAGGAGATAGGGAGAGCCACAAGAAGATTGAGAGGAGATAGGAGATCTCATTTTTAAAATTTCTGAAATTACTTTTTGGCTAGAGTCTTTCCATAGAGTTGTAGAAAAACTTGTGAAGACTAGGACTCAACATTGATTCCACTAGTTTGACAAATCAACTAGTGAAGTTCATTATCTTTATATTTAAAGAATTTGCATTATAATTTTCTAATACTTTGTTGCAGAGAAGAGTTGATTCAAATAAAGTTGAGAAGCTTCCTACAATAGCTAGGAAGAATATCTTCTTTGGAAATTATCCATTACTTGAAGCAACAAGTCAAATATTGAATATTGAGAAAAGAGGAAGAGGCCAAAGGAGCCCTATTGTAGATAGAATATTGAAGAATGAGGAGACCCAAGAAAGAGGTCCCATTGAAGAACTTCCAAATTTAGAAGATAGAATATTGAATATTGAAGATAGAGGAGGACTAGAAAAAATCCTATTGAAGAAGTTACAGAATTTGAAGACCCAAGAGAAGAGGTCTCAAGAAAATTTGGAAGGAGAAAGAATAAGAGGAATGCTAGAGAAGCCCTATTGAAAAGTTGAAGAAGTGGCCATTGGATAAGATTAGAAGAAAACTCAAGGGAGAAGATTGCTAGAAAGTAGAATCATCTAATAAAGAATAATTTGGGATAATTATTACCATCCAACAACAAGCCCAAAAGGAAAAAGGATTTGGCAAGAAGTTTGTCAAATTTTGGAAAGGATTCTAGAAGATCTCAAGACATTCAAATTCTTGAGAAGGAGGCCAAAAAATAGGCCAAATTTGAATTCATAATTTGACAAGGAGATAAGGAGGAGAAAGAAGATAGAAGAGGCCACCAAATTTGAGAATTTGAAGACAACCATTGAAGAAGAGAAGATTATTATTTTTACAGTAGAAGTTGAAGAGTCACAAGACAACAAAATCAAGGTGACATAGAGCTACAATTTAGAGAAGATTTGGTAGATTTCAAGAGCACTTAACAACAACTTGAAGAGACTTGAAAAAAAACAAAATTGGAAAGAAAAACTAAATTTAAGGACAGCAAAATGAAGGAAAAATTTCCCGTATTAGAAGTTGAAAATTATAGAGTTTAGGATAGCAAGAGGGCAACAATTTGGGCAGCACTAATAGCTGCAAATTTTAGAGTTCAAGAAAGCAAATTTGAAGGAGAATTGGAGGCACAAAAAGATGATTTTTTGACAGCAAACTAAAGGCTAAAAATCTGAAAAATCTAAGGTAGCATTTGAGTAGAAAGGAGAGCTGCAATATTGACAAGTTTAGGGCAGCAAAGCACAAAGAATTGAAGCTACAAAATTCACAAAATTGGGGTAGAAAATAGGTGAACCAAATCACCAAGAAAGATTGCTACAAAGGAGGCCAAAATAAGGTTTGAAAATTGGTGTTATTAAAGTTTTATTATCCAAGTATTATTTAAGTTTTTGACACCATATTTGAGTAGCAAAAGGAAAGGTCTCAAGTTTACATCTTCAAATATAGGAGAAGGATTAGTTACATTGGTGCTATAAAGGTTATTATTTAAGCATTTAAACCAATTTATTTTAAGGTTATATTAGCACCATATTAGAGCCATTAAAGTTAGCAAAATAGAGCTCTAAAGTTTAGTGTCTCCAAGGAGAGAAAGGAGGCATCTTGGTTATCTTCAAACCTGCACATTTCAATAGCATAAAGCAAATTAGATATTGCATAAAGGAGTTATAAGGGAAGATAACATTAGTTTCAAAGCATGCTATAAGAGTCATCGAAGTGCAGATTTTTCTAAGGTCTATTGAGCAAAAGAAAGAGACTCAATAGTTAACAAAGGCAACGTAAATTTCTAGTATCTAAAGACACCAAGAGGTGTGCTAAGTATTGAAAAGTATTTGGTGAAGGTAAGTTATCAAAGGTGTAGAAGAACTACCATAAGCAATGCCATCAAGGAGATAGCCATTTGCACCAAGGAAGGCAACGTAGAGCATTGATAAATAGTCATTGGTTGGCCAACATAAAGCATTGGAAACCATCATAGATTGTAAGGTTGAGCCACCAAGGTTGCACCACCAGTGTGAGGAGAAGGAGCATAGTCTCACTACCACCAATAGCATCATATGCAGCAGCATACAAATAAACAAAGATGAGCATTGAAAATACAAGCATCATTAGCACCACCATAATACCACCAAGAAGTCGAAGAGCCACCACCTTGAAGAAGAAGGAAGTTAGGGCAAGGTGAGCACCACCAAATCTGAAGCAAGCTCTATTACAAAGGAATCATCCATATTGAAACTACCATAGGAGGAGAGCGTTGGAGAAGTAACAATTGAAATAACCTCAATGAACATTGGTAAGCACAAAGGAGTTATGAGTGATTGAAGGCCAAGAAAAAAGAACCAAAATTAGGGTGCATAAGGTGCATGATAAGGAAGGTCAAGCATTAAGAAGTCATCTTCCACATGGAGGATATTACATATTCCATTGGAGGAGAGCAACGTTCCATTTGCAATATTAAAGGAGTCATAATACATTCATGCCCATGAAGTATAATACTCCTGCCAAGCGTTAAGCAAGATAAAGTTGGGTAGAGCACCACAAGAGACATTAAAAAGAAGTGCAAAGACTTTTGGTGCCACTTGGCACTTGATACTCAGAACACTAGTCATGATTGAAGGAAGGTGCAATGTCTAAAGGGTGCCTATTAGTGCATGGGCCAAAAATAGCCTGAGTACAATGAAGGGAGCACATGGAAATCAGAATTGAGCACCTTGGAGAAGCTTGGAAAGCATAGAGGAGAGTCAAACCTCAAGATCAAATTGAATGAGCAAGGAGATGCATTAATTACAGCAAGAGAGAAGTTTGTTTCGAGCGCAGGTTGTAGAGTTGAAACAAATCAAGTTTGGTGTATCTCATATACAAGAAGGTAAGAATTATTTAATTCATAACCTTTACAAATTTTAAAGGAGGTATAAGGCATATTTTAAGGATAAAATTAATTAAGCTTTTATACTTAAGGTTATTTGAGTAATAGGAGAAATAAGGTGATAAATTATAACCTTAGATAAAGTATTGAATGCCTTAGAAGATATTTGAAGTGAGAAGCATTGAAATTACTTTATTCAAGTTTGGAATTCATATTGCATTAAAATATTTGCAAATTATTAAACTTGGAGGTATAAGGATTACTACACAAAACTTGAAATATTGAATTTGCAAATACATTAGTTTTCTAAATTTCCAATTAGGGAGTTATAAGGAGTTCAACACCAATTTAAATATCTTGAAATTTAGAATCTATACTATTGAAAATTAAAGGATAGAGGAAGAAAAACATAAAGTTGGAAACTACATTGGAATTAGTCTCTTACTCAAATTAATGAGACATAAGGAATCCAACTATAGAGCCTTGAAGATAGAAAATTATATCAATTGAAAGTGCATCAAAAATATCTTTAGCTTTCTATTCACAAATAGGGAGAAATAAGGTGAAGAATAGTAGTTGAACATTAGGGAGATAAAAGGGATTCAACTCAAAGGAAAACTAAGAAAGCTAAGCACTTTATCAAGACCATAGTACATTCAAAACACTTGGGAGATACAAAGTGATTCTACAAAACTTGAAAATTGAAAAGATCTTATCAAATTTGATCTTATACTAGGGAGCCAAAAGGAATACTACCTAGATATTTGAAATATTACAAATAATAAATTACAAAGCATACTACAAAAGTTGAAGAATTGAAAGATAGTATTTGATCGTATACTCAAAAACTAGGGAGTCATAAGGTAGACAACTTCAAAGGCTTTGAAAGATAAAAGATTCTATCAAAACTATTTTCAATACTTAATACTAAAGAGCTAAAAGGAATTCTATTTTAGAAGTTTGACTATTGATTGTTCATATACTACAAGAATTGAAGGTTAAAATATAGGGAGATATAAGGTTTACAAGTGACCTTGGTCTATCAAAACTAAGGAGGAAAAAGGATGTCTACCTCAAAGAATACAATGAATAATGATATGGAAAACATCATTAGAAAGGAAAGGGTAAATGTCATAAAAATTGGAATCAAGAATTTACTTACAAATTCTGAAGGAAACTTAGATCTTACTTCAAAATTGATCTATAGTGAAGCCTTAGAAGAAAACTTTAAAACTTTGGAATATTATCTACATGCTAGAATCATTGAAGCAATTGATAATGGAAAATATGATATTCTAATTCCTTTAGACATTGGAAAGTGTATTATATATGGCATTACTTACATTCAAATATTACAAAGAAGAAAATATGGAGTAGAAGGAATTGATTGAAACACTTAAAGAGAAAACAAAAATAGATGAATCCTTCTTAGAGAAGATATTTCATTCTTCATGCAGTATTGATACTTCAAGTTCTTCTAACTCAAAATCTTATCATGATGCTTTAAGTGATTGCTCAAAATATTGTATACTAAATAAGACTTGTGATAAGAAGGACAAAGGCAAAGAGAAAATATTTTTGCAGGAATATGATGATAGCATGATAGTTCATGAAAGCACAAAGACTGACTCTAATGATGAAGATAAAGAAGAAGAAGAGGAACCTGACAAAGGAGGCATACAGTGCAAAGTAAATTGAAGAAAGATGAAGATCCATATTGAAGACTAAAGTCTTCAATACCCAAATAATGTAATACAGGGGGTGTTGGAATATATTACATTATTTGGTACATGCCAATGTACCACCATGGGTACATGTTTAGATTAGGAGTTTGTCTTAGATTAGGATTTGAGTATTTACTTTATGCAATGTAATAAATGCACAAGTATTATTAGAATGTGCAATGATGTAAATGTGCATGTTGTCCATGTGTACATGAGTCATAGAATAGGAATATGAAGAGTCATAGGTAGGTGAAATGCCAAGAGACATATCTCATTATATATAGGCCTTTATAGAATGAGTGAAGAGAGGAATTTTGGAGAGCACAAGGTAGAGTAGTAGTAGATACAATGTAGAGCATGTATGCAATATGGAGTGTTTGAGACCTCCATTTCAAAGCAATGTACTATTTTCGTGAGCTTTCATTAATGGTTGATTTATGAGTATTTTCAGAAGTTTCTCATGCTATTTACATGCTTAGTATATTGCCTTTTTCATATATTTAATATTGCATGCTCATTTTATACCTTGTGGTAGTTATTTCATTAAATATATAGCATCAAAAGCTAATAGAAGTGAGCTTTGAATCTATGATATTCATGTTGAGAAAGTATTTTAAACCATGCATGTGTTGGTTGCGAGTAAATTTATCAATTGCCATGCCAATGGGCTTGTTAGAGTTAATATCACATTACAGATAAAGAGAAGAATTCCAATTGGCTCCACTTTACACCAAATAATCTGACAATATAGTAATAGGCCCTTGAACTAATGTCACTAGTCTATAGAGAAAAAAACTATGGAGTCAAAGAAAAGGGTCCTAAAATTCTTCTATATATAAGTTATGGCCTCCAAAATTGTAGGCATATTAGTAGTGAAATATCATGAAAAATTAAATTTCAGGCTTTAGGAAGGATTATGGACCAATCAAAATTTGCCACTTGTTACCTTATGAAGTGTTTACTCTACTACTAACATCATCACTCTAAGTTATATGATCAAAAAACATGAATCTAACAACTAATAAAAGAGGATTGGATGTTTCCATATGTGTTATATATATATATATATATATATATATATATATATATATATATTTATATTTATATATTTATATTTGCAAGGGGAAGATATTGGTGAAGGGTGTCTAAGGGGATCCAACATGTATTTTCCTTTATATTCTCACTTCAAGAGTACTAGGGGATGTTGTAGATAGAGAAGACAGAATGAAAACTGCATTCATCACCAAATGGGGACCTTTGCTTACAAAAGAATACCATTTGGATTGATAAATGTTGGAGCCACATTCCAACATGCAATGGATCATACCTTCAAATATATCATGGGTAAGTGTATTGTTGTATACATGGATGACTTGATAGTATTTTCTAAATCTCAATTTGATCATGTCAAACATTTAGAGTCTATTTTTGACAAGTGTAGAGAATTTGGCATTTCTTTGAATCCAAAGAAATGTATCTTTAGTGTAACTGAAGGTAAACTCCTTGGTCACCTAATAACCAAATATGGTATTTTTGTGGATCCCAAGAGAGCTAAATCCTTATCAAATATATCCTTTCCCAATTCTAAGAAAGAGTTGAAATCATTTTTTGGGAATATTAACTTTGTTAGAAAATTTATTTCTAGCTTTGCTAAAATAGTCAAACCATTGAATGAATGTTAAAGGAGATCTGACACTTATCACCAGTGTCAGATATTTGCAGCAAAGTAGGCTAATCAAGCTCTACCATTACAATATTTTATAATATAAAAACCTTTCATGCAATGGGAACTTTATTTTATGGGAGTGATGAGCCCAAATTCATCAATAGGGTACAAATATGTATTTGCAGCCATTGATTATTGTACTCAATAGGTTGAAGCAGCAGCCACAATAAGGATTACAACCCATGAGGTTCAAAGTTCCTTTAAATTTAGTTTGTGATAATGGACCAGTATTTTAGTCACTAGAATTTGCGGAGTGGGTATACCAGAAGGGGATAGTCCTCAAATTTTCATCCAACTATTACCCCCAAGGAAATGGATTGGCTAAATCCATGAAAAAAATTGATAAATTCCATTAAGAAGTATTTGGAGATAAACCTAGACAACGGCATAAATTATTTAAGTACACACTTTAGGTTGATAGAATAAGACACAAAGAAGCTCTTAAAAAATTTCCATTTGCTTTATTGTATAGGACTAAACCAATAGTTCCAATTTCAATTAAGATGTTGCTTACTAGTTTTCTCTAGACTATTTTTATGATCATGCATATGCAAAAGCCCATATATTAGACTTGATTAATTTACAAGAAGAAATTATTCAAGCCTTGGAGCATTTCAATTGGTATCAAGAGATAGTCAAGCGTTGGTTTGATAAAATAGCAAAAGTGAAGTCCTTTAGACTTGCAGACCTGGTGCTTTTATGGGACAAATCCCATGAAAAGAAAGGTAAACACACCAAGTTGCAACCTTTTTTGATAGAGCCATACCAGATAGAAAAATTTGTAGGTAATAATGCATTTCATCTATAGGATTTGGAAGATAATTTTCTAAACTTACCTGTGAATGGTCAATATCTGAAATACTATTTCTCTACTATTCCATATGCTACATCATTTGAGTAATCATACGGGCCTTTGTACATATGTATATATTATTTAAAAAATAAAATGACTCAGTATGTGCTTAGTCTATTTTATCGGCATTAATTTGGTTCTAGTTTTTTGTGATTTCCTTTCCTTTCCTTTTTTGGTTTTTCATGTCTTAGTTTTCGTAAATCAAAGCAAGGTGATTTTGATAAAAATATTTGCTAAAGTAGGGAGTTAGTGGCAATTCTTGTTATCTAAGATGATAACTGAGATATTTTAAATTATATACCTCACCTACCGTAACTATTTTAATTATAAAAATAACTATTATGTTGTTTAGCTGGAGAACTCCGAGGGAATCCAAGAAAAGTTAATCATAAGAGAAAACTCTGATTTACAAAAATCATTTTAATTACTCTAAAGAGGCTATTGGTGCTTGAGCTAAAATGGTTAGTTGATTAGCTATTTGGTTAATAAAATATCAGCGTAAATACAACTTTTGAACCTTCAATAAGACTTCTCAACTATCTAGTCTTTATAAAGAAAAAAGCATAAGAGATTTCTACAAAAAAAAGATTTTTGTAATAAAAGTAGATAGCTTGGATTTTTGAAAGAGAAATTTTAGACATGCTCACCAGGGCTATAGACGCTCCATGGTTGTGAACCAAGGTCTTAAAATAAATATAAGAGTAACTATGTCGGGTCTATAAACACTAACCTCTACTCGAATAACCCTGTGCAGTCCAAAAGTGTGGTTAATCTTTAGTAAGAATTCTAAACCATGGCCATCCTAAGAGAAAAAAAATTATACACGTGCAATCAGGCACCAAATTTGTTTTGAGTGATTCAACCTAGTATGTCCCTAATAAATTTCAACAAACTGGTAGATATTCATTAAAATATTTTGAAAATCTTTGCAGTGAGGTGTGATACATAATTTAGATTGTTTTAAAACTAGAGTTCTAGGTTATAAATAGTGCTACTATTTCCCTGTAAATATCGTCATTTGTTGAGAAGCAGCACACACCACTAATAATAAAATTTTTATCTTTTGATAAATAATTTTTATTTTTTGAGGGAACCCTCTTGAAGTTTTGGTTTTAATTCCAAATTTTGCTTACATAATTTTTTAAAATTGCTTGCATCAAGGTGTCAAAATTGCTTGCATAGAACATTGATTTGAATTGAATTTTTTTTTAAATATTTGTGTTTCAATGGTATTATTTCAGATTAAATATTTTAGAAATTTTAAATTTCAATGGTTTTCCTAAGGTTCAAAATATTAAATTCAATTTTAGGGTTCTTGAAATTTCATCATCTTGCCCTAATTTTACTTCAAATTTGAAATCACCATAAATTTTGATAGAAGAATTTTTTTAAGGTGATTCAAAGCCTGGTGGAAATATCTTGAGCTCATATTTACAATGGTACCAAATTTGTAAAATTTTAGATATGATTTACTTTCCATAAGTAGCAGTTTTTCATCGCAGCCAACAAACTTTAAAATACAATCTGTTAATCCATAATAATTTTTTGATATATCTCAATGGTTTTGAGTACCCATTTGGTTCATTTAGAGACATTAAAAGTTTTGTCAAATTTTGGATAATTTTAAAATTTATCATAATTTTACACCGCACAAATTTTACTCCTAGACAATTCGAAATGATTTTCAAGTATTAAAAATCATTACCAGGCAATGAAAATCCTTTGTAAGCCTTTAAAATGCAAAAGCAAAAGGTTGAAGTCTTTGGAATCAATCTATAATGTTGGAGTAAAATTTACCAAGTTTGGAAAGCTTGGTGGAAGAATAGGATACCATCTCACCCCAATGGAGTCCCAAAACCCCACCACTTAGCAAGGTTGGAAAGCTTGATGGAAGAATGGGATGTCAATGCACCCTGACGAAGTCCCAAAACCCCACCACTTAGAAAGTTTGGAAATATTGGTGGAAGAATGGGATGTCATTGCACCCTGATGGAGTACCAAAACATTGCCCACTATCAACAAAGAAACAAAGCCCGACAACCTTGAGGAAAATAAAAATTGCGGTGGAAATCTAAGATATTGGAGGAAAGAAGTGAATCTCAAAATCCCACCACTCAAAAAAGTGGAAGGAGAATGTCAAAAAAATGAAATACCATTTCACCCTTTTGGAGTCTTAAAATCTTGCCACTATGGAAAGCAAAAAATTGCTAAGTGTTGCTCTTGGCAAAAAAGTGGGTTGTTATCGCAGTCCGATGAGATACTGAAACCTCGTCATGGACATTGTCAAAAATTTGGGACATCGAAAAGAAAGTGAGATCCCGAAACCCTGTCATGGACATTGTCAGGAATTTGGGACATAGGTAAAGAAAGTGAGATCCCAAAACCCTATCACTCGATAAATCAATAAAGCTTGGAAATTAGAAAGTAAAGTCTAGTAATGGAAATGAATACTCGATAACTGGTAATCTTAATCTGACACTCTAAAATTGAGCTTGACGATTAAAGACAACCCAAATTGATGCCCTAGTGATGAAAAATGATATAATCCTAAAAAAGCATGATTTTAAACCTAGAAAATACTTTGTTGCAGCTCAAAAGAAAATTAAAATACAAAACCTTAGAAAATTTTGAAAAAAATAAAAATTTAAACATTGAAAAATTTAAAACCTTAGAAAATTAAAAATAATTAAATTAATTGTAATGTTAATGTTCTAACCTTTGCTTTTTTAAATTTTTGCAGAGAATTTGTTGGTGACTACATTAAATATGGTAGACATGATGGTAGATATGGAACTTCAATACAAACTGGGCAAGTACAATCGTGCAGAGATAGAAGACGCAGGAAATCAATGATCAACCCAACCTACAGATGAAGACTTTATGGGACACGGTCGAAGTGGTTCCCATTTAATGAGACATGGGTGTAAGTATTAGGGGAAATAAATACATTTGCAACTGGCCTGAAACTAAAAAACCATATGCATCCAGTCGTTATTTGATGGAGATAATATTAGATTATATCTTCACCATTTATGGCGAGATACTCAGGCAGATTTTTAGGATTAGTTGGGGTTGAATGGAACTTTATTAAAATATATTTTTATTATGCAGAAGTTTGATAATGGGAGTTTTATTATATAAATGTTTTTGTTTATTTCCTTGTGAGCTAGATATTTTAAAGATCAGGGCATGTCCTGAGTCTATATATACTTCCATTGAATGTAAAATCGTGATGTGAAAACTTGGAAATAAAGACTTCTTGAAATATTCGATGAAATTATGTTAAATGTTTTATTCAGTACCGAAGTTTTGTGTGTGATCATATTTCAAAATAACGTGGCTAGCCCAATATTTTTTGGGTTGTGATAAGTGCATTATCTTTTGTTTTTGTCTCACTTAGGATTTTTAATTTGATTGTAAATATGTGATTGTTGAAATTATGTCATGTTGTTGGGATTTATTTTGTTTAATGTATGCTTGAGAAAATTAAAAATGTAAGGTTCGGATCTATATTTTATTTTCTTTGTTCTTACTACACGATCTTGACTGCTGGTGAGAAACACCAATTGATGTTGACATTCCTTTTTTGTTTGTAATTTTCTTTTTGTTTCGTATTGTCTCCATCCCATACTCAAAGTGGAAGGTGATCTTAGAAAGTTGGACACTTTTCTCATTTGATTTTTTCTTGTTGTGAATCTGAGCAGTTTAATTAATTTCAATAGTTATAATTTACAATTAGATTAGATATCCTCTCTTTTTTGCCCTACTCTACTTTCTTCATTTTTATTTTTGAGGAGATCCTTTTTTATGTTTCTTAAAATTATTTATTCTTTTAATCTACTAAAATTCAAATAGCTAGATCTATTTATAAATGTAAATATGATTGATGAACCAAACAACAACCGACGAAAGTTGAACCCCTTGTAGGTACACAGATAACCCACTGAAAACTATTCTAGAAGTGGAAAAAAGTGAAATCATTCGACCTGAATCTGTAACTCACACCTTGGATATTTAGAAAGATCCTAAACCAAGGGAATTTATTCTTATTTATGTGTTACTTGTGTTCCTTATTTATCCTTCATAGGATATGCATGAAAGACCAATCAATAGGGACCTTCACCAGAGTCTCAACCTAATATAGTTTTCTTAATAGTAAGGCTAATTAAGTTGAATCAACTATCTCATTGGAAATGCCATTAAATTTTTGTCCTCTCTGATTGTCATGGTCACCATATGCAAGGGAACACATGACCTGACGATCACACCTCATATAGAGTAACATAGCAAAGCAATTATGAGAGAATAAAAAATGGTTTAATTGGGCTACCTCTAGGGTTTTTTATAAGGTTTTATCCTTTTAATATGTGATATTTAGTGCTCTTTATCCTATTCTAATATACCTAGCTATTGTTTTCACAGAGGAAAAGAGAAATAAAAAACCATAAGAATTTGGCTTATCAGTTTAGCTCTTTTTCCATTTTGGAGCTTGTGCACTAGCACTGATCTTCTTCCTACCTATCAATTTTCCATATCTAACCACTCTTCCTTGTTGGCCGCTTCTACACTACATCTATATTTTTGGAGTTCTTTTGTTCTCCTTTAGATTCATTTTATCTTCCAAGGTGATGCAAGTTATTCATTTTTAATTAGTTGGTTGTCAAAAAAAAAATTGTCTTCCTACATCAATCTTTTATAAAATATCAAGGTCGGTTTGGACTTTCATCATAAGGTTAGAAGAATACATTTTCCTTGTCTTCTTGTTAGAATTTGTGTATTTTCTACCTCTTAGGAATTTCATCTTATCCACCTTCAAAAATTTCTTATGACTTGTGGTCCAACTCTCAAAATGTTTCTTCTCTTTTCTCCTTCAAAATTTTCCTAACTTCTAATATTTGAAAATTTTGTTCTTATTTTGCCCATCAAAACTTCTCTACTACTTCATTTTTTAGGATTTTTAGGCCACATAGGCCATCTAAACTTTTCTTTCCTTTCTTGGTTAAAAATTTCATAATGGCACTAGCCCTTGATCAAAACATTTTGCTCATATTGGTTTGATGCTTATTTCCTCACTTTCTACCAGCTTTTGCCTTTGTTTATTTCTTCTTACAAAACTTTACCTAAGAAAAATACCTTTGATCATAGTGAAAACTCACTATACATGCCAAGATAACAATTGTATCATGGTAAATACTAGTATGTTTAAGATTATACAAATTGTTTTCATTCCATGGTAGTAAATATTTACGTAATTATTAATCCCTATAGCCATGAAGCATCGTGCATTCCTCCTCTACTTAATATTTGTTTTTAAACCAAAGAGTAGAATATTTTTTAAATATTTAAAATTTAAATTAAAAAATAAACCAAAATTAATGGATGCACATACCTTTTGGATGAAGGAAATGAGCCTCTCGATAAAGGAATTTGATAATATGCTAAACAATAAACACTAATTTAATTTTGTACAAATTTAGAAAATACTAATGATTTGTCCATATATCTTATGATTGTTTCTATACAACTATTTTTGGGATTATAGACATCAATTGTTCCCCCTTTACTAAAGCATCATGAAATCCATTAAAATATACTAATAACCTTTCTTTGGTCTTGAAACTTGAATATATTTTCTATAAACTAAATTTTATCCTAAAATTGTCTAGTAATTTGGTATTACCACAAATTTTTCAACATCTTCTTTATATTTTAGATAACAAGCAAGTCACCCTAACATTTGTTATGGTTTGATGTGATTGAAACCAAAAAAATAAGGATATGGAATTTTTGTAAAAACATTTAAAAACAAGTTTTATAGAAACCTTAAAAAACTAAATCCACAACATTTCATAATATCTACTCCTTACAAGGACATAAATTTGATACCATTCCATGACAATAAAATATCAATTAATGGGCTAAATATCCAAAATTGAGGGTATAATGAATGTTTGTATATCTTTCTTCTAATTTGATCCTCGACAACTATAGAAGTTTATAGAGGCAAAAAGAAGATTTCTTTAGTCCAAGATCCATGTAAGGATTTTAGAAAAACACTAAAAATAATATCATTCAAACCAAATCACCTCATAGATACTCCCTTTAATAAAATACACCTTTTGTAGAATCATTAAGAGATCAAAAAAGTTACTAGACTTTAATATGGAGTAATCAAGATTTACAATTGCTTTGATAGCATATAGGTATTATCCAAGAATGAACAAAATCATCATATTACTAATCAAATTAAATCAATCCACATAAATAATAGCATGGATATGAAAGGTGCTCTTATACACCAATAATATCACTTACAAATAGTGAATCATCTCCATTAATTAGAAAATGGTTGGAAAGTGGGGGTAAGAAAACTACAATAGTACAAGGTGCCCAAGATTAAAGTTAGAGAACCAAGCATTGGTTAATAAGAAAATAATACAATTAGGTCACCACACAATGCATCCATGGTCCCATAGAAAAATATGCAATGATCACAATGTAAGGTTGGTTGTGGCCTGAAATGAAGATTAGCAGGTATTAGAACAAGAAAACACTTAAAATATTTTACACCTTAACTCCATGTATCTTAAACTATTTTACACCTAGAAGACCTATTAGGTGCATCCCCACCCCTCCATCCTATAAAGTGTTACCATAGTAGGTAGTTAATTGTATTATATTCTTTCTTCATTTAGCCACTTTAACTCTTCATTTTGATGCTTTATTGATATTTTAAGACCAAAATTAAAAATTTCATGATTACGAAGAATTTATCATGATCTAATCAAAGTGGTGATTGTTTAGATTCCCAAGTATATTTATACCAAAACCTTTAAAACTTGTAGACCTTGGTGCCCATTTAGACTCTTCACTTGATGGGATAGCACCGCATCATATCTCGTACAATGACTTCTTAGGAATCAATTCTATGGTAACAATCATAGTGGTTCCAATACTTAGAAGCTAACAATATTTAGGAGCCAACTCCATGTGCCATATTTAGATGATAAATTAATAGTAGACACTATAATTCCACATGTTTAATACCTATCTAAACAAAATTAGTTCAATCACTTGTCCATCCAAAAACTAGCACCATATATAGATAAAGCTAAAAATATAGTTTAAAAACTATTTCTAAAACTACTTCTTGATGAGTTGGAATCTAAAATTATTCATTTTCCAATTTATTTATAACTTATGTATACATCTTGTGTAAATTAGAGTATAACTCCTTTCTATTCTTCTTGGTCCTTTCTTAGTTCCTTCTTGGTCTTCCTTCCTTCCATTATGTCTCTATATTTCTCTTTTTTATATGTTGTTCTAACCATCCTAAGAGAATAGAGTTCCATATAACCTATCATTTCTCCATATTTTATTAAACATTGATACAATTGCTTCATATTTTATATAAAAGCCTTGTATCTTGTAGTGCATTGTTATCATCATCTAAAATTGCATCTATTATTTTGTACAAGGTGCATTTCTTAATTAGGTCTTAACAGGAAACATCATTATATATTGCTTCTTGTAATGCAACTCTATACATAACTTGTAGGCATGACAAGTTGGGTCTATGAGTTATTCTCCATGCCACTACATCTTAGACCTCTTTGTATGGATCAAGTGGTACTAGACCACACTTTCTTTCTCATTAATTTTATTCATTTTGCTTATCTTCTTTGCATATATCTTTCTCCAGAGTAAAACTTTATAATAAGCTTTATTATTGTATGCATGTTCATAGGTGATCAAGGTACAATAACTAAGGAGTCACACCAATTTTCATGTCTAAGTATCCTAAATCTCATCACACCTACAAACACATGTTTAAAATGGAAAAACCAACGATATGATTATAGATCAAGATTAGATTTCAAAAATCTCATTCAAGAAACTTTGAATTAACAAGAGAGTAATTGTTTTATGCAATTCTAGGATATGATGATTACTATGGACGCCTCATCTATAATTGTTAATTGCATACCTTTCTAGATCCAGGGTCCTTTAAACATGCATACCAACATATACATTCCAATATTTTTTTGTTTTGATAATGCTAAAGAGTTGGAAACTTACCTTTAATAACTTGAGGTCTACTACACTATCAATCAATTTATAGACTCTAATAATATTGCATTTGTGGTATTATGGATGTCAAAATTATTTTCCTAATGGTGAGAAACCTATGGTAATAGGTTCAAATATAAAAGAGCCCTAGTTAATTCATGGGAAACCTTCATCAAGTTGGTTCATGACTAGCTCAATCCCTTACATCACTATGAATATGAATACATGTGGTTTCCCTAGTTGAACCAATGTAGAGACTAAAATATACTAATGAGTTCAATAAATATTTAGTCAAATACACATCAATAATGGTAATAAGCATAAAGTAACTAAATACATTGGTGGGTTATAATATCATATTAGTTTGAATATGGAGTTCTTTTTAATGGATTCCTTGGTGTAGGAATTTCACTTCATATCAAAGTTGGAAGAGATGTCATGATTTCAATAGAAGGGTCTAGCTTCAATGCCATATAGAATCTAGATGCTAAAGTAGAAGTTGCTTGTTACCAAACCACTTATGTAATTAGTTCATAAGGGACCCTCAGTTTCATCTAATACCAAAGTACCTATAGCATAGACCAAGAGTAAATAGAAGATGGACAATAAATGATAAAGCTACCATAATACCCACATAGTGATATAAAGTGTTACGTATAGCAAAATATACTAGTAGTACATGCGTAGGCAAATGAATTTTCATCCTCATTAAGAAATAATAAAAGATAGAGGTCACATAACTTAATGCTAGATCTCAATAGGTAGATAATGCTTCAACATCTAACCCTTCTTTCACACTCATTGCTATGTAAATGGTAATCCTTGTCAAATCATAATTAACAATAGAAGCCAAAAAAACTTCATCATGCAAGATATAGTTAAGTGAAAAAAATTACATTCTATGGTACACCATCATCCTTACTCTCTTGATTTGATGCATCCAAGGAAATGAATCAAAGTTTGGTGAAAATTCATCCTCAATTATGGCATTACACCAAAGCACACCATAGTCATCAATTATATGGCACCATTGGATATTTTTGATGTCTTGCTAGAGAGGCCTTATCTCTTTGATCATTAAGTTATCTATGAATCTTATTCATAGTAATGATTAGTATAAATTAGGGATATAACCTACAAACATCTAGAGTTAATTTTCCAAAAAAATATGAATTTGGTCTTAACAAATAAATATAAAAATATTATTTCACATAATCAAGTGTTTATTTTGCTCATGCTTCATCCATAAAACCATGGTTTGGATAATTTTATCCTTGTCATGTTTACTATAGACTACCCTGCATAGTCTCATATATGCCCTTCTTATTTCATACTTTGATGTTTTCCAATGTCCCATTACACTACTTATTAAAATGTTAGATCAAACTACTTCAAGGTTCAATATCTCAAATATCCCTCTATATCATCAATAAATTTAGGATAATTATGAGGTTGGTGCTAGTTATAGAAACTACTAAATCAAAGGAAGGTTAACCCTAGCTCATCACCATACAATATTCTCATTATTCTAGAACAAAATAAGGATAGAACTTGATTCCTATGCATTGATAATAGGGAAGTAAACAAAATTTGTACAATGAATAACTATCAACTATCATGCATTGATGATTTATTGGACTAGCTCTAAGGGCATGATATTTTAACAATATCAAATTCAAATTAGGTTATCATTAGATACCTTTCAACCCCATAAGAATATATAAGATAACCTTTAATACTAAGGAAGGGCTATATGAATGGTTGGTTATGCCTTTTGGCTTTACCAATACCATAGTGACATTTAAGCACCTACTAAATGATATTCTATGACCAACCATAAGATCATTTATGATTCTCTACTGGATCACATACTTATATTCAATGGGACATGGACAAAACACTTTTAGAACATGCAACATGTATTGGCCACTTAGCACTAGCATAAGATTTAGGTATATCTAGGTAAGTATACCTTTGACATCACACAGATCTCATATATGGCCTACATAATTGACGATATGTAGACCTAGAGAAGATCCATATCATTCAAGAGTGAAAAAAATCCAACTTAATTGAGTTTAGAATTTAGAAGTTTTATTGGCCTATCCAATTTCTATTATAGGTTTATCTTGGGTTTATCACATGCCTTAGGGCCTTTAAACTAGTAATGCATAGGAAGGTGAAGTTCTATTGGAGTTTATGGTAGTAGGCTTTTCAAGAATTGAAGCAATGCCTTTATTTAGTGTTAGTGCTAATATTATCCTACATCACTCAAAAATTTAACTTGGATATTAATGCATCCAACTATACACTTATTTCTATCTTGATCTAGCATGGGAATCTAATGGCATACCATTATATTAACTTTTAATACAACTTGACACTATTCCACATACAAGGAGTTTTAAATTATTGTTTGGGCTATATAATAATGGCACTAGTACATCATGAGTAAGAATATTATTATTCTCTCATACTAGAGGTTTTTTTCATTTTTCATTCATGGATCAAACTAGAGAATATGCATATAAAATGGATAAATAACCTATAGTAATTCGACCTTGTTATAAGACATTGTAAGGGATATAAGGACCAAGTACTAAACTAAGTTGTCCATCAATATAGACTCTATTTTTAGTTATTGGCACCAAAGAGTGGTATAAATTATTGGTATGTTATATATCCCTTAGAAATAGACTTTGCTAATAATCATCAATAATTGATAAAAGGAAATTCAGTGCTTAATTACCACATTTAGTATAGAATGGTGTACTATAGTAGAAATTTATGTGTTTTATGTGGTACACTATACCAACTACTAATATGGAAGGAACACTACTTTAAGTTAAATGGGCACTTTAGCAACAATAAAATATTTTTGATACTATAGTAATTCTTTTACTAGTCATACTTGTGTGTTGGATTTTTTAAGCCTTTATACTACCACAAATATAGCGTAATATCTCAAAATATCACACAGGTCCCCAAATATGAAATATCCACAATAAAGGTTAATGTGTAATAATAATATGAGTATAATAATATGAGAAAATTAATATGCATATCAAATTTTATAATAAATCAAATAACATTCATTTATATATTGAAATATGAATGTAAATAACTTGAATCATTCATGTACTATGCATGAAGAACAACTTACAATATTAATTTCTCAAAAGGTATACAATATTTATTACTCCTTTGCTTCTTACAATCATATAATAATATATATGAATATGATTTGATCTCTCCTCTGAAGCATTATCTCCATAATAGAGTCATAATGATATGACTCTTCAAGTACTAGACTATTGCTATCCATATGCCAAGTCTCATGACTCTTGGCTTATCAACTTGCCACTTGCATACTTGATGAACACTTGACACTATAACATTTGCACACCTCTACATGAATCTTGGACTCCTACATGCACTCCTAATCTAAGATACTTGTGCACATATTTATATTATATATTTTCACTCTTACATACAAGACACTTGTGCATATTTACTCAACCTACACTTGCACTCTAACTTACATGACACTTGTGCATTTCTTGCATATTACATATTTACATGACACTTGTGCATTTATTACACATTACATCTTTACATGACACTTGTGCATTTCTTGCACATTCACACTTACATAAAGGGGAAATATAAATCACACTCTAAACTATTGACTCAACCCTAATATATTATTTACAAATATACCATAGGGGTACATCAGCATGTACTAAATAATGTAATATACTCCAACAATGTGCTCTGATATGAAGCTTCATATTTGATATTATGGACCATGGAATATCACCAAACTAGAAAATAGAAAAACAAGACTTTAATCATAGTTCTATGATCCTTCCAAACCTTAGTAATCCATCAACTTGGATTTTCTCTTAAAGCTACAAACTACGAAGCATCATCATTATTGCATATTCATGGTCAAATAGTTTTAACAAGATGGTAATCATGGGATTATACAATAAAAACATTGACTTTATGAAGATAATCTAACTATTATTTCAATAATTTGCATAACTGTAACAACCCAAATCTAACCAATTCATGAGAGTTTTTTCATAGTTAAGGTTTACCAAATATATTTCCATATAGTTTATATTCATTGAGGCTTCATCATATTTTGATTCCATGATGTTGTAGACGTCTCTTGAGTGGATAGGAGTGTCCAAAATCTTTTAGGTTTTTATTTTTACCTTGTGCACCTCCGTGACACAAGGACACTTCAAATAATCATCCCACATTCCTTACATCCTCCATGGATGTAAGGTATCTTGACCATAGCATTGGTATTATCCCTTGTCAATATTTAGATAAGGATATACCAATTCCCTTACTAGAATAAGTTTGTATATGCTAGTGTATAGGGGTAAATCCTCTTAGTTAAAAATTTCACCTCCATAGTAGAATAGATAAAACTATAGTGCTTAATTATCCCATCTCTGTAATGATTTAATTGAGGTGATTATCACTCCATGTGATATCTTCACATGGACACCCAACGGTCATTTGGGATACCATCACCTATCTCCAATGCACAAGGGATTCCTAACCTCCATGGTAGGATAAGAGATTTAGCTAACCCACAATGAATCTTATCCAAATACCTTTGGATCACACTTGGTCTTTTATCAAATGTGCCCTCTCGCAAAGGTCCTGGGCGTTGCCTCCTCGTAACTCTCTCAGGATAGGATTCATCTTAAAGGGATTCTATACAATATTACTTAGAGTCTACCCTTAACGACCCCCCTTGAGTAAAAGGAACAACATCAAAACCTTAACTCTCTCTCTCTCTTGCTTGAAAATAAAGCATGCTCTCTTAACTAAGAAGAAAAGACTTAAAACATTTCTAAACAAGTTCTTTCATTTAACATCTTGATATAATGACATCTATCCCATAAGCATATACATTTAATATATTTCATTTTCCATCTATCTATAATTCATTATGCCATCCATGAAGAACATCCAATATTTCTATTCAAAGAACTAGAATCTCATACTTTTGAAATGTAATGTAAATGATAATAATATTACTATAGGCCTCATTAATCAAATTCTTTCATGATCAATACACAAGCATCTATTTCCTCCTTTAATAGGAACACTTCAACTCTCCTTGCATACAACATGTATATGAAATATTATACATTAATCCAATCCTTACAATAAAAGAGACCTAAATAACATGAGATCCAAAACATTTAATAACTTCTTTTTCAAGAAAACAATCCAAAATTGGTTATAATAATCTCTTCCTTCAAGGAACTATTTACATCCTTTTCATAGAAGAATACAACATATGGAATTGTTTTTCCAAAGAACAATTTGTCCATCCCTTCATAATCAGCCCCCCTTAATCTTCGAGTGAGATTGATTCTGTGAAAGGGATCAGGATAGCTCCTAGATTTTATGTATGAATGCACCTCTATTATGCTCTTTTATAATACAATGCATCTAATATAAAAAATTTCATGAATATAACCAACCACAAAATTGCATTCATTAAGCCATTAAGAAATGTCTATTTTTTTCATTTCTATTGCTATATATTTTCTTTCATTAAAGAAACCATAATCAATCCTCACATCAAATAGGTTCCACACCCATTTGACCATTCCATGGTTTTCAAGTAGATAATAACAAGGAAAACCCCATAATTTCCCTTTTACCATTTGAATTCCACACCCAAATGATTATTCCAAGTATATCAAACAAATGCATGTTATACATTTCTCCTAATTTAATAAAGTAGCTTATTATTGAATCCCAAGTAATAACAAAGTTTCCTTTCCTTTGAAAACAAAGCCAAACTAGGTAAACTTAAAAATATACATAATAGACTCTCTTTCATAATAAAAAATCTGAAGTAAACACTAAACATAAATTCAACTATGTTTTCCAATTTAAAAAATAAAAGCATCATATACAAGACTACAAAGACAAGCTCTAAAGCTACACTTGGACTTATCACAACAATACATGCAATCCATTATTTAGTGTCTTACTCTCCATTCCATAAAGTAGAACATTTTTGGTTATTAAAAATTTAAAAGATAAAGCTTAAAACATGACTTTCCTAAATTAAATTCAAGCACATATAACACAAATATTTTGGCAACTACAACCATATATTAACTTTAAAATAAAATAAATCATTTTATTTCATTTAACTACCAACAAATGACAACTAATTATTTTTCTTTATAATATAAAGCACAGGCACATATAACACAAATATTTTGGCAACTACAGCCATATATTAACTTTAAAATAAAATAAATTCTTTTATTTCATTTATCTACAAACAAATGGCAACTAATAATTTTTCTTTATAATATAAAGCATGGGCATAGATAACACAAATATTTCAGCAATTACAAGCATATATTCTAGTACATGCTCAAAAAACTTAAGAATTGTTTTCATAGTTGAAGGCTAATGCAATAGAAATCGTTACTTCCCAAAGGGGATGAATAATCTATATAAATTTGGGGTTGCTCAAAGTCCCAAAGACCATATCACCAAAACCATCATAGCTTGTAGATATTTTCCTATCTAGAGTTTCCACCAAATGGGCTAGTTTCAAGTCATATTATGGCACCTTTACTTCTTGGGAACCAACATTGTGGTGCCAACCCTAGTGGTGCTAACATTCAAAAGTCAAAAACCTTTTAGGTATCAACTTTGAGTGTTAAAATTTGGCAACATACTAATAGCTAATGTCACAATATCAAATTCTCAATACCTCTCTACATAAGGCTAGTTCATCCACTTGTTCATCCAAAATCTACTACTAGATGTAAAGGAAGATAAAGAGCTAGTTTATTACTTATTTCTAACATCATTCTTTGATCAATTGGAACATAAAGTAGTTTATCTTCCAACTAATTTATAACTTATGTATAGATCTTTCATAAATCATAGTGTAGGAACTTCTTTTTATTCTTCTTAGTCTCTTCCTAGTTCTTTTTTGTTCTTCCTTCCCTTCCATTCTTTTCTTATATTCTCTTCTTTGTAGACTATCTTTTTTTATCATAGCAAAATATAGTGCATTGCATCCTATAGTGCCACACCCTTATAATTAACATTTTATAATTAATTCATGTTTAATACAAGAACCTTATATTATGTAATGTATTTTCAACTTGGCACATAACTTATAGGTACCACATGCTAATTTTGCAATTTGTCCTCTACACCAACACATCTTGGGCCTCATGGTGCAAATCACATCAAGTAGTAATTAGCCATATTTTTCCTAGTGCTTTATTTTTCGGCACACCTAACTTCAAAATTATACTTCATATTCATGAAGCTATTAGGATGTATTATCTAGTTATAAGATAAAGTTGGGAAGACTATCATTACTACGTGATGTATAACAAAATACATTAAACTAAAAGATATCCAAAAAAATTAATAAAACAAAGTTAAAAAATCTCTCAAAAAACATTTGTCATTCATACCCAAATCCCTAGCAAGAGTTCCTTTCTAGATTATGTTTTTTGAATCCATGGGTTGTCTTCTTCCAAAAAAAAAAAAAGGCTAACATTATTGTGGTAACATCAAAATTGAATTTAGCAATGTAAGAAGAAATACATGGGAGAATTAACGGTACTCATCAAATAAATGGTTGGAGATAACACAAAAGTTTATTATGATACTTGGAGAATATTTATTAAGGTCAAATTTGTGAAATGAAGATTAGAGACTTGAGAATTGTAAGAACATTTGGACAACTCTAGGAGCCAAATATTCACTAGACAAGTCTTCTAAATCATCTGCAAACAAGTAAATCATCTCTATACAATTAGTTCACTAAAATAACTAGCAAAATGATGAATAAAAATTTATAAGCATAAACTTTGAGAAAATATTTTTAGTAGAAAACCCTAATAATAATATGTTGTCTTCAAATAACTTTAATAATGTTTTAAATATTAGATTTCTAATGCCAAATTTAGTTAGAAAAGCATATCTTAAATAAAAGACATAACAAATCACTTGGAAACATGAAAAGATGATATTAAGAATAAATGGTCAAGTAATAATGATTTGACAAGCCTTTAAAACATATCAATGTCACCTTTTAGTTTAAACTCTCTCAAATAAAATTAGAATTGAACAAGACTTGAAAAAATAAAAAATAAATAAAAAACAAGCATTGAACAGAATGCTTAAAATTAATCTACAACCTCAAAAATCATCGATTAACTCGTCAAAAGAGGGAAAAAGGTAAAGACCCACACGTCCTCTACTGGGCATAAATCAAACCAAAGAGTGTCCAATTATAACTATTGCCGAAAAATATTACATTATAGAATAGATTAGATAGGATCTGATAAAGCCCACCCAAAGAAATGTATATAACTACATGTATTTCTTTAAGAGAACTTGTTCAGCATCATTCGTTGGTCAATCATCTGGTTTCAGAGCAATTGAACCAAGAAAAACACAGAGACTTCATCTTGGCCATTTTGGGAGGAGTGCATGATTGTTGTTGCTTTGTTCCTGATCATCATAGGAGTGTGAGAGTGCGTGTGACCAAAGCATTTCAGTTTTGTGCTAATGCTTCAAAAGTTAGAACTGCCAATGGAGAGCTGCCTTGATCAGAGAGATACTAAGTTCTTGTTGAGAAAGATCCAACAAGCATTGTTGAAGAGCACAAACATGCTCTACAAAACATATGCACTGTACATCATGCACCAGACGCAATTCGACATAAGAATTTTTATTGGAACGTAAGGCAGATGTTAAAAAAAAGGCTACTTAGGCCATTCCAAGAAGTTGTGAATTCAATGCCTCATTTTGAAGAGTTCATGAAGAGGGGATAGTTTTTTTGTGTGCTTGCCATTCTGGGCTTGAGGGAAAATTGTGTTCCGTGTATTTCAGTGTCCAATAAAGAAAACAACACTAGAGTGAAATTTTATGTGAAGATCACGTAGTCAATTGGAGAGAGTCTTCATGGAAATGATGAAACCCAGCCACGGCCATGTCTTCTTCGCCGTGGAATGCTCTCATTCTTTTCACTACCTCCAATGTCTGCCTTGGGAACTTGATTTGCCCCGCCTACTGAGGGAAATGGAAGGAAGTGTCATGGCAGGCTTCCCATTAGGGAAGAAAACACTGGTGCGCCCAAAATCAGACATATAAACGCCATTTACAAGTAGTGTTTTGTCAGAGAGGAGGTTGTCCGGGTGCAGGCCCGCAAGGGCAAGTATTATGTTCCTGTCTGTATTTTCTTTTCTTTTTTTGTTTTGATATCATAGGATTCTTTTCTTTTTTTGTTTTGATATCATAGGAATTGTATATCTTTTCATCTTTAACAAATCATTGAAGTCGTGTATAATCTTTGCCTCTCTGTCGTAAATGTATATAGAAGTGAAGGAGATTTCCGATGGTTCAAGGTTGGTATTGCCATAATCAAACTAACGCCCTACTCTTATTAGACATAGACATGACACCAATATAAAGGCGTCCAGGAGAAAGAAAGAGACAATATTCTATTTATATGTGGGGTGGTTGTTGCAACATCAAGGTTACAAGAATGCTCGATTTGGCCAGACAGGTCTCGGTGGTCACGGGTAGTGCCATTGGACCATTGTAGACACATCAACTACTACAGCATCATCTTCTTTGCTCCAACACAATATCGGTGAAGAGAAAAGGGACCAACCCCACAATGGTAGAGGGGAGGGTCCAACCCCACAAAGGTAGAGGGAATTTGATCGGTTTCAACTTCCTACCTCTCGTTAACCATGAGAGTAGCACAATGCCGAACAATTTGATAGACTTTTTCGGAGGACTTTCAGACTTCCTATAAAACCTTTCTTTGTTTTATCCAATGGTGGTGTAGCGATAGCAGGCAAAAGGGCAATTTGTTTTCATGTCATGAGCAAACCCATGCATATATATCAGAAGACATTAACCAGACATTAACATAGCTTAAAGTTTATATAGCATAGTTGATTCAGTAAGTTCTTTTGGTGAATTGAGAAGCATTTCAAAGGCCACCAAGTGACATTATTTTTGCAAATATAAGTCTATATATGGTTATTAAAAAACTCTTTTTAAGTCCAAGACAACAAATACCTTCTTGTTGTAGTCATTGAAAAGCTCTTCTTGAGTCCAAGACATTCAAATGATAAACCAAACCATTGTGCCAGTGACACGAAACCCACATGATCAATTAATTGTTGAGACCAAGGGGGTTATACAATTGATCTAAACATGATTTAATTTTAAACAATCATCGAAGTTGTAAAGCATATCAAGAATGCATTGTATATTGTTGTCACTCAAAGATAATGTTTCATTCTGAGAGAAGTTTGAGACCAATTTCAAATATCAAGATGTTTGATTCTGAGAGAAGTTGAGGCTCGAGCCACACTTTAAGATGTGAATAGTCAAGTTTGTCTCTATTCACCTTCTTTTACAGATTGGTAGTATGTGTCAACACACCACAGGGCTATCATTGCACCAAAAGTTCAAACTAGTGGTGGAGGCACCTATTGAGGAGGTTAGGATTTGAGGAGAGCTCGAACACAAAGGTTGAGGGTCACACTACTCCACAGTTCAGTCTAATTGGGACATGGTCAACCACAAAGCGAGTAAACTATCAAGGATGAGAATCAAACCTTTTCTCAGTAGAGTTGTCAATTTTGTTAACACACAACACTGCTATAGTTGCACCAAAAGCTCGAACTAATGGTGAAGGCACCTACTAAGGAGGTTAGGATCTGGGGATATCCCAAAGCTAGAATTTGAGGGTCCTACCACTCAATAATAAGGACCAATTCAATCGATTGCCTACATATAGTAGTGTGTGTTCATATTCACATTGTAGTGGACATATTTACTTGTGAATAAATGTATCCATATTTACAAGATATTGTTGTAAACAATGGGATCCCATCCAACTATTACTTTGTAGATTAAAAAGTATGTTCCTATTCAAAAATATTCTTGTGAATGGTTGTCCCTAGTCACAAGAAGCATGATGTACTTGTCATTAATTGTTTGCCCGATGCAAGGTGTTTGAGATATTGGATATTTGTGTATGTCTCTATCCATGATCATGGGTCTAGTGAGGACATTCACACTAAGGTGAACAATTGAATATATCCCTATTCATGATTATGTAAGTCATGGACTATTATGTGTTGTCCTAGTTTGTGATTTATATGTACTTTGATGAACTATGAGTGTTTTATGGTTCATCAAGTGATAAGAGACATTTGGATTGTTATGTTAGTCATAGCCCAATTGCTTCCTATGCCTATAACATAGAATAGGAAGGAGGATTCTTGAAAAATATTAACCATAGAATAGATTTGTTAGGATGTTACACCTATATATTGATGGTTGGTAAGTAATTAAAAGCAACCCTACAAATTTTGCATAAATATGTATTTCATTAATAAAACTTGACTAACATCATTTGTTGGTCTATCAATTATAACCACTATAGATTTTAGCTTAAAATACATTCATTTGACCCTTCAATTGGCAAAACTCAATCAATTGTATTGTCTTTATTTCTCTTCTACATATTCTAAATGATAATTTATATTAAAAGTTCTTTAAATCATTACACTTGCCTACAAAACTTCAACACAAGACCCATCCATTTAACCTCGACAAGATCCAAGAAATAGTCTAGCCAACAATGGGCTTAGACAACATGTACACAGTGACCTAAAACTGAATTGGAAAAATATCAAGAAGAATATATGATAGTAGAGCATGACACATTATCTCTAGACACTTTTACACTTAGAAGAACCTCAAAAACTCAAGAAAAATTAGTTACACTCTAGAATAAGAAGAGAAGAATACTACATAAGGCTTATTTAAAACCAAGAGAAGAAATGAGAAATGAGTTTTGAAAGAGCCAAGAACAAGGGCACACAAGTTCCAATGAATGTATAGCAAGACACCATTGGGGTATTATGTAAAGATGCAAACAAATACACATTTGAATAAGGTCAAGTTGATGGGAAAAACAACTTTATTTAATAGGAAATATGATGTTTAATTGTTTTATCCATAGGTTTTGCTCTCTAAAAATTGTTTGCCCTTTTTCCTCCTTTAATTTGACATGGTATTGTGTTTTTACTATTTCATATTTTTATTTGTAATTTACTTCATTCTATGAGACTTTCATATATATAACTAACAAGTTAAATGGAAGTAAACACAAATTCAACTCAACAACATTAATGGATTTGAAGCTTCATTAATTTAAATCTTTTTATGGACTGTCCATACACTATTTTCTAAGTATATTAGACGCCAAATTAAAAGTATCACTAGGTTAAAAATAAAAAATTTAAGTTTTAAAAAAATTAAAATTAAAATTAAAAATTTTATTGGTGGAAATTAAAAACCATCTTAGTAGAGGCAAAATGTGTCCATCCCATATCTTGATATTGAACTAATCAACATCAAGTCAAAATTCATAGCATATGTTTAAATCAAGATGTGGGGAAAAAATGATCACGTCACTTCATCTAGACATTGTTACCAATATATACCTTTTATGTTATATTTCTTCATCGTAAATTTTCTTTAATGTCAAGGATTAATATTTTTTTGATTAGTTAAAGAAGAGGTTTTAAGGATCCCCAAACCTAAAGGTTTGTAGAGGGACCCACAATCCGAGATGAGGGTTTTGAGAGGATCTCACAACCATTACAACAAACTCCAAAAGGGTTACCCAACAACAAGCTCCAAAAGGAGAAATACAGTTTACACCCAAAAGGGTAACCCATCAACGAGAAGCAAAGGCCGGAAAAATCGGCCACCAACCCTCCTACATAAAGTACAGCAATAAAGTCTTAAAAGATGTGAATTGAACGCTTCAGATGAGGAAAAGCACCACACTCGTGGAAGCAAATTAAAACTAAGAGCAAATCACTCCGCTCAACAAAAGATCTTAGGCTTACACTTACAACGGTTTGAAAAAAAAGGTAAAAAATTATGAACCCTTAAACAAAAACAAGAACCACGAAACAAGAACGACATATTAAGGGTTAATATTATCATCAACGTTTCAATAACATAACCAATAAGCATGTCTAGCATAGGCATTATGCCGTTTATGTCCTATGAAACATTTATAAAAGACTCGCTGTTTTCGTTTTTCAATAATTCTATTAAACAAACTCAAGTCGCAATATTGGGTAACTCCAAGCTCACCTAGACAAATATTAATATGAAAACATAGTTTAAGTTTCTACGGCATTAAAATTGAATAATTTATTATAAATTTTTACAGCATTAACATTGAATATTTTATTATATGTTTATGATTCATTAACAAACTCAAGTCGCAATATTGGGTAACTCCAAGCTCATCTAGACAAATATTAATATGAAAACATAGTTTAAGTTTCTACGGCATTAACATTGAATAATTTATTAAAAAAATTTACAGCATTAACATTGAATATTTTATTATATGTTTATGATTCATTAAAACTCTCCATACAAATATTAATATATTAACATAGTTTAACTTTTTGCCAAATAAAGAGTTTCACTATTGACTAGTTTTGTGAGAGTCCAATTAAAACGAAGTATTAGAGCACACTAAAATGTTTCAAAATAAAAAATAAATAAATAAATTGTAAAAAAAAATAATTAAAAATGTCATTGGTAGAAATTAAAAATCATCTTAATAGAGCCAAAATGCATTCATCCCATATATCTTGATATTCAACTAATGAACATCGAGTCAAAATGCATAGTATATATTTAAATCAGAATGTGGGAAGAAATAATCACCAATCACTTCATCTAGATATTGTTACCAACATATAGCTTTTCTGTGCTATTTTTTCATCATAATTTTTCTTTAATTTTAAGATTAATATTATCAATGTTTTTTTTATTAGATAAACGAAGCGGTTTTAAGGGTCCCCAAACTTATTACAAAAGGACAGAGATAGGGCATGAGACAATTACTAGAACAAACCATAGAAGCAACTCCCTAAAGAAAACAAATGGAGGAGTTAGAAAATACAATGATAACAAAGGAAAACCTTCAGCCTGACAATAAACAGTGTTAACCCAAACAAACATCTCACAACCCTTACTTCGGGGCTGGCGGATCCAACTACTGATTGACCACTTTTCGAATTTTGTTGATAAAATCCTTCGAGTCTGAAGAAGCAACAGGAATGGTTGGGTCTGCAGGCTAAACCACTTCCTTCACCAACCACTTAGAGCGCCTAGCACTCCCTTCGAGGGCAGCATCTCGAGCTACCCTCCACAGCCTTAAAATCACAACAGACTGCCACAAATTACCAAGTCTCAACACCACAAGAAAATCAGCCTAGGGAAGAGATCCCAAAAATTAAGGATGACGGAGTCTGAACATAGGAACTAAGTAACATCACTAAACGAAGGAAAACTCCCCTAGTCACTTCAAGGATAAAACAATGAGGCCAACATTGGGACCACAACCAAGGAAAGACAAGCAAAATCATGCACAAATCAGGGGACCACCTAATTTCTACCCTTCGAAACTTAACATACAATCTGGCACCTTCCACAAGAACGGGATTGGTAGGAAAATGCAAAGATTTCTCAAGAATCACATGGCTGGCCCATGGGATAAGACCTTTGAGGTACCAGGTCCAAACATAAAATTTTTTGCTATCCATGATCATCAAATATCAAATTCTGGAGGTTTTGAGGAAAATTATCCGTCCAAACCTTTAGGCCATGTTGAGAAAGCCCCAAATTCACCATCAAGTCCGTCACCTTGTTGCCTTCCCAAAAAATATGTTGAATTTGCACCGCTGATCTTGAGTTTAAAATTCTAGTGGCTTCGGCAATAATGTTAGAAATGCTCCAATGAGGGTTGCTAGAGGTTTTAACTATCCTCACAATATTCAAAGAGTCCCCCTCCACAATAATCTTATGCAAATCCAGCGATTCCACCAATAGCAACCCCTAAACCAGAGCTCTGGATTTAGCAAAATGGGAGGTATGGATAGAGATATTTTCAGCATAAGCACCAACCAGGTCTCCTTTGAAATTTTGGATTACTCTTCCAGCAACAGCAGGCCCTGTATTCTCTTTGGAAGCACCATCAAACTTTAGCTTAACCCAACCCTCAGAGGGAGGGGACCAAACCACAGAAGAGCGCAATGATGGGGGAGGAGGCCCATCAATGTGAGTTAGAGCAATAAAGCCAATCCTACTTTCTACAGCAAATTCGTCTTCAAAACCAACCTTAACTCTGGGAAGCAGTGGGACACATTTTCAATAGTCGCTCCCAAAGCTCTGAAAGAAACATAAACAAAAGCATGCTTAGAATCTTTAAAAGCTCTTTGATTGCGCTCCCACCAAATGCTCCAAACAAATGAAGAAACAGGAAGGATCAAAATTTAGTCAACCATAACATAATAACATAATGATTAAAAATGTCTAGCATAGGCATTATGCTTTGCATGCCCTATGAAACATTTTAATAACATAATAACATAATGAATAAAAATGTCTAGCATAGGCATTATGCTTTGCATGTCCTATGAAACATTTTTAAAAGACTTTCCTTTCAAAAGTCACAATATTGTAAAACTCCAAGCTCATCTAGACAAATATTACTATGATAACATAGTTCAAATTTTTACGGCATTAACATTAAACTTGTATTATATGTTTATAACTTAATGATTCGTTATCATTTCATTCAAACTATCCACACAAATATTAATATGTTTACATAGTTTAACTTTTTAAGTATGAAATGGACATTGACAACATTAACATTGAACATTTTATTATATGTTTATGACTTCATGATTCCTTTGTCATTTTATTCCAACTCTAAGATATAATACGCTTAAACTAAAAATATAAATAGTAAAAATTAATTTATAAAAATATGCATCCTATATTCTTTACCTGTCCTAAACTGGTTTCATTGGATGAGGTTATATTCTTGTTCATATTTGTCTTAAGATAGGAGTCACATTATGTATTTTATGTGCCTTATGGCATTATACAACACATTTTAGAATATCTAATAGAATTATGGGTTCCATAAAAGGGAAGGGAGAGACATTATCAAGACTACACAATAACTCTCTAGTGTTTTATAGTGCTTCGAATTGGAGAATACTATTTTTACAATGCATATTCTTGTTTAACATATCTAAATTGTCATCATATTTTTATGTAACAACCCTCCCCAATCTGGCTAAAATATTTTTTTTTTTTTTTGCAAATATGTACTTTTTTTGTATTTTTTCAAATTAATAAAAAAACTCAGATAAATGCTAAATCAGTCCACTTGCAACTGTCACAACTTTGTAACTATGCAACCAAATCAAACGAAACTTGAGATGCAGATTTTACATATGTAATGCTAGAAACCCAGTGAAGGAATCGAGGAAACACACAAATACCACAAAGATATATCGATCTGGAATTTTCAGTCTGTATTATTTGATCAGCAAATCTGTACATACCACTTATTCACTTAGCTCCAGAAATGCAACTTTCTTCACCCACGAAATGATGTACTAGCAGCTCGCAATCCTTGGGCACCAATGAAGGAGGAGATAGGGGTTTATGGACTGATCGCCCCAATTCCCCAAAGATATCACGCCTGGCTGGTAATTGTACGGCCTGTGCTGTACGGCCAGCAATCAACAACTTCGCCCAGCACCTCTGAAAACACTTCTGTATAATCTTTCGAAAAAACTTTGCAAATCTCTCCACAATCAGCACTTGAGCAATCTCTGTATGAAATCGCCACCCTAATCCACCAGGGGTAATCTCTCATACCCGAAGAGGATGTCCCTATTGGAGGTTGTCGTCCCCAATAAGCTCGAAACCCTGCAAAGATTCTCTGCAAGCTTCTTCACCAAATGCCAAAGCAAACATATAAACCTGGATGCCTGAAATGAATGACCAAATCTCCTTTTATAGAGCTCACAAGGGGTTGATGGCTTTTTGGAGGGAAAAGGCAATTTAAAATGTCTTCTAGAAATTATTTTTCCTCATTATAAATGGCGTCCCCTTTTTGCAATTCTAATAGTCACTTTATAAAATAATTTTAACTTAAGTGACTCTTTAATCCTCCCCCTTTATTATAAAGTCATAACTTATATAAAATTAAATTATTAATTTAATTTTATATAAATAATCTTCGGGCATTAAAATTTCTAAGCTCCGCAAAACCAACCTTCCAACTGATCATGGATTTGGATACCCATTTCGACGAACAATCCAAAGGTACCATCCGCTTTGACTGAAACCCCAGAATTGACTTACTATAAATAGTAAGTCCCATCTCCTTTACCCAAATAAGCCACAGAAACTGGCAACTGAAAGCTGAGAGTGGCCTGATTAAGATCACCATGGGTTCCCACACATCCAATTTAGCCTACGGGAACCCGTGAGTAGGCTAATCACAACTGCGAAGCTGACTGGCTAGAAAGGGGACATTACAGTCCGCCCTCCCCGAAATTGCTTGTCCTCAAGCAATTTCAACTCTGGATGTTGTAATACCTCTTCATTCTCCCAAGTCGCATCCTCTGCTGGTAAGTGCTTCCACTTAACTAAATACTCCGTAATCACCTTCCCCCTCAGAGTCCTTTCCCTAAAGTTAATGATGGCCTCGGGTACCAGGATTAATTTCCCTTCCTCATCTAATGGTGGTAACTCTGTGGAAGGAACAACATTCTGCCCAATCGCCTTTTTGAGGCGAGAAACGTGGAAGACATTGTGGATTCTGCTGTCCGCTGGTAGTTCCAACTCATAAGCTACCTCTCCTACCCGTCTGGTTACCCTGAAGGGTCCATAGAATCTCGGCTTCAACTTCTCCTTTCCACTCTTCTTGAGAGTGGATTGCCTGTATGGTTGTAGCCTGAGGTAAACCAGATCTCCGACCTCGAAGCTACGCTCTATCCTGTGCTGATCGGCATACATTTTTTGCCGATTTTGTGCCTGGTGTATGTTGTCCCTCAAAGCCCTCATAATATCCTGGCTGTCCTGCAACAAGTCCTTGGCTCTGGGTACTCTGCTATCACCAAGCAGTAAGTCTATGAAGCTGGGAGCTTCATATCCATACAAGGCCATAAATGGAGTCATCCCGATGGTCATATGATGTGTGGTATTATAACAGAACTCACTGAGATGTAGCCACCTGATCCAAGCCCTCTGCTGACCTGAGACATAGTTCCGAAGGTAACCCTCCAACCATTTGTTCACTATCTCCGTCTGCCCGTCGGTTTGAGGGTGATAGCTGGTGCTGGGAGTAAGCTCAGTCCCCCCTAATCTGAATAGCTCCTGCCAGAACATACTCATGAACCTGCTATCTCGGTCACTGACAATCGTCTTGGGCATACCATGTAATCTGAATATCTCCCTGAAAAACAATTCGGCCACCTGAGCTGTTGTATAAGTTGCTGAGATAGCAAGGAAGTGTGCGAACTTCGTGAGCCTGTCGACTACCACGTATATACAATCCTTGCCCTGAACCGTGGGCAACCCGGTGATGAAATCCATGGATATTCCTTCCCATTTCTGGTTAGGAACAGGTAATGGCTGCAACAATCCTGCTGGGTAGGTGTGCTCATCCTTATTCTGCTGGCAGATGGCACATTCCCGTACATACTGAAGGACTTCATTCTTGAGTCCCTTCCAAGTGAATCGCTCCCTGATGCTCCTGTATGTTTTGAAGAATCCAACGTGCCCTGCTGTAGGATCATCATGAAAGCACTGAAGAACCCTCCTCTTGAATTTGGAATTGTGAGGTAGGAAGATACGGTCCTTATACAATATCAACCCCTGGACCACTGAAAACCTGTCATCAAGTGTAGTCCCATCAATCAAGCCAGATGTCCAAGGGTCCTTAGCATACTCGGCTGAGATCTCATCCCTCCATGCTGCAGAAACATCTGTCATAGCACCCAAGTAAGGTCTCCTGGATAAGGCATCTGCTACGACATTCTTCTTACCTTTGACATAGACGATGTCAAAGTCGTAAGCTTGCAGCTTACTAACCCACTTTTGTTGTCGTTCGTTGAGATCTCTCTGGTTGAGGAAGTATCGAAGACTGTTGTGATCAGTCTTCACTGTGAACCTGCCCTCGACTAAATATTGCCTGAATTTGGCCAACGCGTGCATGATGGCCAACATTTCCTTGTCATATATCGAATAACTCCGCTCAGCCCCATGAAGTTTCCGACTCTCAAAAGCTATGGGATGTTTGTTCTGCATTAGCACTGATCCAATTCCCTCTCCCGAAGCATCACACTGCAACTCAAATGGCTGAGAGAAATCTGGTATGGCGAGCACTGGGCAGGAGCACATAACCTTTTTGAAGTGTTCGAAACACTTATGTGCAGTGTCAGACTAGGAGAACGCCCCCTTCTTTGTTAAATCTGTGAGTGGGGCTGCAAGCTGCGAAAATCCCTTAACGAACCTTCGGTAAAACCCGCACAATCCGAAGAACCCCTTGAGCTGAGTAAGGTTCGTAGGAGTAGGCCACTCCATAATGGCCTTGATCTTCTCAGGATCCATGCGCACACCCTCAACACTGATGATGTGGCCTAAATAGAGAAGCTCGGTCATACCAAAGTCACACTTCGACTCCTTGGCATAGAAAGACTCATGTTCCAATATGCTCAGCACCTCATCTAAATGCTGCAGGTGCTCCTCCCAAGAACGACTGTAGACCAGGATGTCGTCAAAGAAAATCAAAACATATCTCCTCAACTGTCTGTTGAATGTCCTGTTCATACAGGACTGGAAAGTGGCAGGGGCGTTGGTTAAGCCGAAAGGCATAACCAAGAACTCGAAATGGCCGAAGTGGCATCTGAAGGCCGTCTTCTCGATATCCTGCTCCCTCATTCTAATCTGGTGATAACCTGACCTTAGATCAATCTTCGAGAAGTAACAGGCGTCGTGCAACTCATCGATCAACTCATCTATGCGGGGAATAGGATACCTGTTTTTTATAGTCCTCTTGTTCAGCTCCCTGTAATCCACGCACATTCTCCAAGTACCATCTTTTTTCTTAACCAAGACTACTGCGGAGGCAAAAGGACTCTTACTTGGACGGATGTGTCCCATATCCAGCAGCTCCTGTATTGCCTTCTCGATCTCGTCCTTATGCCTTTTATGATGCCTGTAGGGAGTAGTGATAACGGTCTTCGCCCCATCCTCTAACTCAATGATATGCTCAATGCCCCGCTCTGGAGGTCTCCCTGGAGGTATGTCATTGAAGACCTTGGCATGCTTGGTCAAAATCTTTTGGATCTCTGGATGGTAAGTGTCCTTCTGTGTCTCCACATTTGCTGGCATGATAAGGCACTCTGCTGCCCACTCGACCTCATCATGTCTAAATAACCTCTCCATGCGTTTGAGGGAAACCACTCTCGGACCACCATCAGATATGCCTCTCAATACAACCCTCTTACCTGCTGATTTAAACTTCATTTCCATAGCATGCAGGTTCATTGTGAATTCTCCAAGGGATTGCATCCAATGCATTCCCAAAATCACATGAGTGTCTCCGATGTTAACCACATAAAATTCATCATTGAGCTCGTATTCTCCCAACCTTATCCGCAAATTGGAGATTTTGCGGGTGCACTGGATAGATGAACCATCTGCTACCATAACCCGAAATCCCCCAAACTCCTCTGTCTTGAGTCCTCGCTTATTGACCAGCCCTTCATCAATAAAGTTATGGGTCGCACCTGTGTCAATAAGAGTGATGACTCGTTGTCCTTCTATGATGCCCCGAACCTTGAATGAACTCCCCTTCTGGAAACTGTATAGTTGAGCCATTGTTACATCTTTTTCTAGCTCTCCTTCTGAACTATCATCATCACTTGTGTCCGAATTAGTTTGCTGGTCTGATTTTTCAGATTCGGACTCCTCCACTTCAAAATAATCCTTATGCTCCATTTGCCTTGCCTTAGCCTTTTGTGAGCACTTGTGTGACAAATCCCATGGCTCCCTGCAATGGAAACATAACTTCTTTTTTCTGAGCTCATTAAGCTCATCATCTCCTAATATTTTTTATTCATGCTTCTGCTGCGGAAGACCTTTGTGCATAATCTTCTTATCTTTGTCACTGCTGCCCTGGAATGGTTTGAATGTTGATTTATTCTTCGGAACAACGAACTCCATACTTCGGGCCTTCTTCATGGCCTCCTGCAATGTCTGTGGTTCAAAAGCCTTCACCCATCCACGAAGTGGCTCAGTCAATCCCTCAACGAAAAGAATTACCAACCTCCTTTCGGATATGTCTCGAACCTTGACTGACAGCCCCTGAAATTCTGCAATGTAGGCATCAACTGAACCAGTCTGCCTCAACTGAGCTAGCTCTCTAAAGTGCAATTCTGGATCTTTCTTGTCGAACCGATCGATGAGTTTGTTGGTGAACTCATCATATGTGGTAATGGCTCCGTGGCCCAAAGTGTTGAGACCGTGGAACCACCAATCATGAGCTGCTCCCTCTAAGTGAAGAGTGGCAAATTTAATTGCCTCTTCCTCCTGCATAGGCCTCAGTGATAAGAAGTTGTCCAGCTTTTCCACCCACGCCCTTGTTGTGCTCTTACCACTCCCATCAAACTGAGGAATGGTTATCTTACTCAAGGCATGCTGCAAGTCCTTCTGAGTCGATTGCTTCTTCTGTTCATGAGGACGTCCCTGCTTTTGTGCACAATATTTTTCAAAAGACCAACTAGCCTTAAGTTCCTCCGGAAATGCCTGATACTGAGTCCACCATGCTATTATTGTATCATCTGATGGGCCATGTGCCTGCTCCTCCTGCTCAATAGGCTCCTCTCTTGGAACGAAAGTGGGTTGTGTCGGTCTAGGAACATTACTGCTTCCTCTTGTAAAAACCGGATGGTTGGAGGTGCTAGCCTCCCCATTATGGCCACCAATGTGAGTTCCCCTCAACCTATCAGATACTACTCTTAGAACTCCGGTCATCTCCTGGTGATTACGTTGCAATGCAACCTGCATATCCACCTGTGCTCTGGTTAGAGCATTAAGAATGTGTCTGAGACTTGGTTCTTCATCACTTCTTTCCCCCATGTTGTTACTGTGTTCCTTCTCTTTACCACCGTGACCTTGTTCTGCTTTTTTCTTCTCCCTTTCAGCTGCTCTTCTATCCCTGTCACTCATGAAAAACTCAACTTCCCACAGGATGGCAGTGTTGAGCCTGGCTCTGATACCATGTAACAACCCTCCCCAATCTGGCTAAAATATTTTTTTAATTTTTTTGCAAATATGTACTTTTTTTGTATTTTTTCAAATTAATAAAAAACTCAGATAAATGCTAAATCAGTCCACTTGCAACTGTCACAACTTTGTAACTATGCAACCAAATCAAACGAAACTTGAGATGCAGATTTTACATATGTAATGCTAGAAACCCAGTGAAGGAATCGAGGAAACACACAAATACCACAAAGATATATCGATCTGGAATTTTCAGTCTGTATTATTTGATCAGCAAATCTGTACATACCACTTATTCACTTAGCTCCAGAAATGCAACTTTCTTCACCCACGAAATGATGTACTAGCAGCTCGCAATCCTTGGGCACCAATGAAGGAGGAGATAGGGGTTTATGGACTGATCGCCCCAATTCCCCAAAGATATCACGCCTGGCTGGTAATTGTACGGCCTGTGCTGTACGGCCAGCAATCAACAACTTCGCCCAGCACCTCTGAAAACACTTCTGTATAATCTTTCGAAAAAACTTTGCAAATCTCTCCACAATCAGCACTTGAGCAATCTCTGTATGAAATCGCCACCCTAATCCACCAGGGGTAATCTCTCATACCCGAAGAGGATGTCCCTATTGGAGGTTGTCGTCCCCAATAAGCTCGAAACCCTGCAAAGATTCTCTGCAAGCTTCTTCACCAAATGCCAAAGCAAACATATAAACCTGGATGCCTGAAATGAATGACCAAATCTCCTTTTATAGAGCTCACAAGGGGTTGATGGCTTTTTGGAGGGAAAAGGCAATTTAAAATGTCTTCTAGAAATTATTTTTCCTCATTATAAATGGCGTCCCCTTTTTGCAATTCTAATAGTCACTTTATAAAATAATTTTAACTTAAGTGACTCTTTAATCCTCCCCCTTTATTATAAAGTCATAACTTATATAAAATTAAATTATTAATTTAATTTTATATAAATAATCTTCGGGCATTAAAATTTCTAAGCTCCGCAAAACCAACCTTCCAACTGATCATGGATTTGGATACCCATTTCGACGAACAATCCAAAGGTACCATCCGCTTTGACTGAAACCCCATAATTGACTTACTATAAATAGTAAGTCCCATCTCCTTTACCCAAATAAGCCACAGAAACTGGCAACTGAAAGCTGAGAGTGGCCTGATTAAGATCACCATGGGTTCCCACACATCCAATTTAGCCTACGGGAACCCGTGAGTAGGCTAATCACAACTGCGAAGCTGACTGGCTAGAAAGGGGACATTACATTTTACGATGCATATTCCTGTTTAACATACCTAAATTGTCATCATATTTTTACAATGCATAATCCTGTTTAAAATACCTAAATTATCATAACTGCTTTGAGATTGATGCTCATAAATAAAAAGTATTCTGTGATTTTAACTTTAGTTTACTTTAATAATGCGCGTGGTTGCTACAATGCATTGTAATTTGTAACAGTTCTTTTCAATGGGTTCCCTTGGTGGTTCATTCATCTGACCATAGACTAGAGCTACTTTGGATTCTGAAATATTTTGCTCCTGAATGACTCCTGATTCTTTCATTTCCATATAAAGAGCATTTCCTTCACGGTACGTTCTCTTACCCACTACGTTCTCCTACCCACTAAATACTTACTTTTACCATCTATGGACATTGATAGAATTATCTTATCTGTAATACTATTTACTGCTCATAAACTTATAAAGCATTTATATCCTATAAAATATTATTAATTTCAATCATTTTTAGTGTCAAACTATCAGATTCAAAAGGCCATTTTTTAAGCAATCCTTAAAATGTCTTGTATACATTGACAAATAGCTCCTATTAACACGGGAATAAGTGACTGATAAGAATATGTTGCTAAAAAAACCTGCATGGGTTCAATTTCCATTAATACCATGCAGAATATGTTGCTAAAAAAACCAGCATGGGATCCGTTCAATCCCATATAACCAATTACAAACATATAAGTAAATGAACAAATTACTTATATTAAGATTAACGCCAGACAAGTTCACGTCCCATGTTATTGAGGTCCATTTGAAGATAAGACCAGCATTACATCCTAGTGGATTTGATGGTCAGGAAAGAGACTCTATTACAGCTGCTAAGTCGAAGAAAACAAGCAGCATATATACAACATTAGAAAAGGATATAAGTGGAAGTGCAGCCCACTCCTTTTGGACAATTCATTTGGACACTAACCTTCATTTTACTTGAAAAACAACTTCAATCTTAGTTTTACTTTCGAAGTATGTGTCAGGACACTTACATCGTGAAGGTTAGTGTCCAAAATGAATTGTCATATTTACAGAAATAAATATGCTGTCAAATAAACTGGGTCAATATTCATCAATTTTAATTTTAATTTACGAGACAAACCTCTACTGATCATTTGGCCCTATGCAGTGAACAATGAGTATCAAAACGCTTTGGTGCATTTGTGTCAGAGATTTTAAATTTACTCCATTGTATCTTATTATATAATAACTGAAATTAGATACATCCTTCCCAACTTGTATACAGTCGTAAATTATACTTCCTCTTCTGGAAAACAGCCCACATGAAATGCTGTTGCTGAAACTGTACTCTGGTCTTTGGGAATTGGTGTCAGCTGACTTGAAGGATTCTTGTGTAGAAGTAATTCTTGATATGGCCGAATCACAGGTGGCAATAATAATGCTGAAATTCTATCAATCGCCAAAATTCGTCCACATTTACTGCAGTAACCGAACATTAAAGCATCAGAGCTCCGTTCCTTTGGTTTTACATTCAAAATTAGCACTCAATTACTACAAATTACCTGCAGGGCTTTGTAAACAGTGACTGATACATGTGTAACCAGCGCTGCAAATACCAGTCCATAAAACATCAGGATCACAAACAAAAGGAAATATAAATATTAAAATTCTAAGAGCAATCTCAATATCATAATTCTAAGAACAGATTCAATGGGGTGGTTTCTGCAATCCATATCCCCACTGGTTTTAGATTGAATGCTTGACTCCTTGGTATGGAAATCTCCAAGGGGTTTTGAGCTGCAATTGAAAATGCCACATGATCTAGATAAAACCAAATGCCATATCTTACAAAGATACACTTACGAATATGGCTGATCTGCAAGGACCTAGGATACAATATAGCATGGATACATGGCACATCCCCACATAAAAAACAAAGAGACAATTCTTGTTCATGAATTTTCTGGGACAGTCATGGGGCCAGAAGGCAAGACAGGTTTCTGAGACAGTGGGACACGTTTCCAAGGTGCTAGGACATCTTTTCAAGACGTCAGGACGCATCTCCATGACAGCCCCCAAAGCCAGGGACATGTCCCCATGGAACATTTAAAATACACTTGTGTGCCAAGGAATACTAAGATGTGATATTAAAATTTGGAAATTGACCAAAAAACAAGACTAAAATGTGATATTAAAATTTGAAAATAGACCATAAAAACATACTATATGATTTCTTATTTCTGAAGACCTTTAGCAGTTAATAAAAAGTATAAAATCTCTCTCAATATGCAGTAACATGCTCAAACCAACAAAATGCCAGAGGCCTAATTTCAAGCAAAGTTGTGTTTTTTAAATGGATGTTGTAAGATAAATATCATCTTTTAAAAATGGCAGAAGGTAAAAACAGATTGCCATGAAATCATAATGAGTTGGAACAAACAAAAAAAATAATCACAAGGTTTCATTCTTATTCATGTCTATATTAATCAACCATTAGTCTTCAATTTGGGCCAATCAATGGACATTATTGATCAGGGGTTTCATGTTTATCTCACAGATCTAGGTTAGAATAGATGCTTTAAATCAAATCAATCAATTCTAAAAGTAGGTATTTAGTGCCAAGCACAGCTACAGAATATTTTTAAAATAAAGCGTACACAAGAAAGAAGAAATTACCAGAAGAAGTTCCAGAGAAGATTGTGGGTGAACCCGAACTAAATATTGCAAGACCTTGTCACCATATTTCTGCATCAATATGATCAGAGATGATAGAAAATTTAATTGAAAAGCTTTAAAACCTTACAATGCAAGTAATTTGTCATAGAAATAAGTATAAAAACAACCTTTGAAAATTCAATATACAGATAAAACAACCTTTGAAAATTCAATATACAGATCTGTGATTTACTCACCGAAATTTGTTGGTAAACATTATAAATTGACACTCCCCTTGAATGGATATAGTTTCCCACCTTGAAGAAATAATTCAAAAAAATGGTTAACTTAGCAAAAACACATATTAAATACAAAGATGAATCATTGATTCTTCCAAAAACTAATCAAGAATAAATTACCAACCAATGTGTGCATTAAGTTCCAATTAAGTACTGCCCAAGAGGTTTGTGGCAAGTGGTGTGGAGCAAGTAGTATCACACCATAAGCCGAAATTCGAATCCCATAGGCGAGCCTCAACATTTAGCCCATTGGGTTTGAGGCAAGCAGTGGGGAAAAAGGAGTTACAAACTGTAAGCCAAGGTTCCAATCCCATGGGTGAATGTTCCTATTTTTGTCCAGGGTATTGTGAAGAAAAGGTAAATGGGATGCAATCATATGACCACAACTCAAGTTCAAATCCCCACATTGTGATGGACACTCCTGTGACAAGATGGCCCATCACAATATGGTTTGTTGTAATAGCATGATAATATGGGGCATGTTTCAATCCCATATAACCAATTAAAAAGAGGAAAAAATGCAATTAAGTATTGCTCCAAAATCTCTCTCTCATCATTTTTGGGGTTCATATATTTAAGTAACACCAGAAAACCCCCATGCAATGCCCTGTTAAGCTTTGAAATAAAAGCAGCAAATCTATAGATATGGTGGTTTCAAATTTGGAAACCCTAAACATGTCTCCTAAGGCTACCACTATATACTCTGTCTCAGACCATGTGAGAGAGAAAATGGATAAACAATATACACCATACCAAAGTAGATCATACTATATATAGATTAAAATAGAGAAAAGTAGATCATACTATATATAGATTAAAATCTTAGACACAGACAGAACTAAGCAACCCAGAATTTCAACTTGGACTCGATGAAACCTTGGCTACAACTCAGCAAACAAATCAATATATATACACATACCAGATGAAATTAACATGTAAAATACATCTTAAAAGAGTTAAAATTGATTAAGAGCTCTTGAAAGTCAATTTTTATCGGATTTTGATAATAAAAAACTTAGGAATTCCTCAAAACATTTCAGGCTTCAGCATGCTGCAGACAAGTGAATAAGGGCAGAAATAAGAGTTGTTAGCATTTATGGGCCACCATAAGTTTTTTCCTACATCAACAGAGTCTGTACTCAAAATTTAAAAGTACTCTGGCAAGAAAAGTTGCAAGTCCTTAGCGACAACTTGTCAGAAACTGACCACGGTATGCACTAAGCGAGTAACACGTCCAGCATCCAGAACTTCTGGTACTCGCAAGTCAGAAGCACGATTTAGAAAAAAGATCCTATATACTTGCCAAGAACTTGTCAAAAAATGACAATGGCCACCACTATATCATTTGCAGGGTTTATATATTTAAAGTAACACCAGAAAATCCCCATGCAATGCCCTGCTAAGCTTTGAAATAAAAGCAGCAAATCTATAGATATGGTGGTTTCAAATTTGAAAACCCTAAACATGTCTCCTAAGGCCACCACTATACATTGGCCCGACCATGTGAGAGAGAAAATGGGTAACTTATATACACAATACCAAAAAGCAGATCATACTGTACATAGCTTAAAATCTTGGACATGGACAGAAGAATGAAACCCAGAATTTCGACTTGGACTCAATGAAAATTTGGCTACAACTCAGCAAAGAAACCAATATATATACACATACCAGATGAAATTAACATGTTATATACATCTTAAAAAATTTAAAAATTAATTGGGAGCTCTTGAAAGTCAATTTTTATCAGATTTTGATAAAAAGGAGTACAATTCTGTACTCAAAATTTGCAAGTACTCTGGCAAGAAAAGTCGCAAATCCTTGGCAACAACTTGTCAGAAACTGACCACGGTGAGCAGTAAGCGAGTAACACATCCAGCATCCAGAACTTCAGATACTCGCAAGTCAGAAGCACCATCTAGAAATAGGATCCTATATACTTGCCAAGAACTTGTCAAAAACTGGCAATAGTAAGTAGTGGGAGAGTAACACGTCTAGCATCCAGAACTTCAGGTACTTGAAAGTCAGAAGCAACATTTATAACTAAGATCCTATATATTCTTCTAGCGGTAAATTTGTGTCGACGTAAAAAATGTTATTCGAATAGTATACTGAGTTTAACTACACAAATACAAGCAATTTTCATGTAGAAAATTGATGTCTCTGGTGACCAAATTAGTTCTACTTACATAGTCACACAATTCAGACTCAGCAACTCCAAATAGTAAGAGTTGACTCACCACTTATGAACAACTTGGCAAAAATGTTGACTAAATGTCAAGCCATACCACCTAGGTCAGAATATGAAATTTCATTGATAGTTTTGAACTCCATACTCCCAGACTATGTTGCAAAAAACTCCTAGGGTGCCCCCATTTCCCGTTTTGGAAACTTGGAAACTCAGAAACTCCCAGAAATTTGTCATCTTTGCATCCCATATTTCCCAACGTTTCCAAGAGATGTTTTCAAGGGCATTTCCAACATTTCTTTTCATTTTGAACCAAATAAAAAGTTTAAAGTTGAGGGTTTTAGAGGTTTCATGGTATTGCATAAGACCCACACCAGACACATGACCCAATTTAATAAAAATCAATTTATTATATTAAAAAAAAAAAAACTCTAAGATGAGAAAAAGGCAAGCTGAATTAAACTTGAAAATAATTGTACATTGGGATTAATGAAGCCAGAAAATCTGAAACAAATGATAAGATCTTTGGCAGGACAAAGGAATTGAAGTACATATGGGTTCGCTCACTTGTTGAAGCAAAATAGAAAGAAAAAATTAAAAATGTAAAGAATCTAAGTTTTTTGCATTCTAATATTTGTCTTGTATCTTGCAAGAGAAACAACACACGAGGGACCAGACAAAAGATCGCGGTGTGGATCCCTAAACTTTTGACTTAGATACTTCTATGGTTGCTGATCTTGAGGATGATAAAAGCTCTTCTCATATTTTTCATGGTTCTGTTGTTGAAGGAAGTGTTGGAAATTGTAATACTGAATGAGACAAAAAATAGAACAGGACAAAATTGGAATTGCAAGTGATTTTTTTTATTTTATTTTAATTCTCACACAGATTTGGTGAGAACGTAAAGCACCAAGAGTCTCTTAAGATAACAAAGAGACATCCTATTGAACTAGAATGTACAAATTTGAAGATTGATTAAGTATTTTTTGGAGGGTTTTGTGTAATTTCGTTTTCTGTTGATTTTCTCCTTTCTATATTGTGTTAGCCTATGTTTTAGAGTACTATCACATCTTACATAATGATATCAGAGGTTGGAGTCCAGAGATTGAAGAAGTGGAGAACTTGAGGATTTGATTCTCTATAACCTAAAAAAATTCGAGTTTGTGGAAGAAAACTTCATACATTATTGTTGTAGTTGCCATGGCTCATGGTAATGCTTCATTGCCCATCACAGAAATTAAAGGAGAAAATTATGATTATTGGTGCATAGTGATGACTTTGTTGATTGACAATGAAGTGTAAAGTGTTGTGGAACATCGATACAAGGAACCAGCAGTTTAGAGTATTTTATCAGCCACAGAAAAAAAATATGGAGGAAGCACAAAGAAAAGATGCTTCGGCTTTGTATCACATACAAGCAGCGTTTGATACAAGCATATTTCCAAGAATTGCGAGTATCAAGACTGCCAAAGGAGCTTAGAACACCTTGAAGACAGCCCATCAAGGGTCTGCTCAAGTGAAATTAATGGAGTTACAGACTATGAAGAGAAAATATTAAAATCTGAGAATGAAGGACAGTGAGAATATGGGAGGTTGTTGTGTAAGGGTGCATGATATTGTGCACAAAATTGATATCTATAGTGAAAAACCAACGGGAGAAGATGTTGTCAAAATGCGTTGAGAACATTGACACCAAAATGGAAAGATTGTGCAATTATTATTTAAGTAAAGATTTGAAGTTGGAGTTTGATAAATTGATGGGATTACTTACGTCCCATGAAGAAAGAATTAAAAATAGTAAAGAAGAAAACTTGGAGCAAGCTTTTGCTTCCGAGGCTAAAGCGTCAAACAACAATGAGGCTCACTCAAGCTCCAATTCCTAGGGACAATGCGGGAAGCAGCAAAATCAGCATTCTACAAGACGAAGAGGCCATGAAAGAGGAGGCTGTAGTGGAAGAGGTACAGGCAGATTTGTGGATAAGAGGAATGTTCAATCTCACTATTGCCGAAGGTATTGCCACTATGAAAGAGAAAGTAGAATAAAGAAAAGCAATGGAGGAAAAAAGGCAAACTTTTCACATGAAGAAGGTGAGAGCTCAAAAAATATGTTCTTGTGTAACATGGCAGAAGTCTCGACTAAAGGGTCTTAGTACTTGAGTTCTGGCTGTTCTAATCATATGACCAGTAACAAGGAGCTGTTTGCGGAATTGGATGACTCATAAAAGAGCAAGGTGAAATTTGGACAACAAAGTATTGGAGGTTAAAGGAAAACTAACCTCACAAATTGACACAAAAGATGAAAAGAAAAATATCCAAAAGACTTACTTCATACCAAAATTGAAGCATAATTTGTTGAGTGTGGGGCAGCTTCTAGAGAAAAACTACAAAGTGGTGTTTGAGAATAAGGAGTGCATCATCTATGACAAAGCAAATGGGAACCAAGCAGTGGTTGTTGTACCTATGACAAAGAACAGAATGTTTCCTTTGAAGCTTGGAGGAGAAGAGAGCAATTTATGTCATACAACCATTGAGGACAACTGGTTATGGCACCAAAGGTATGGTCACCTGAACTTTCAAAGCTTGTATTTGTTGAATGCTAAAGGAATGGTCCATGGACTGCCTTATGTAGAAGCAAGAAGTGAAGTGTGTGAAGGATGCACAATGGGAAAACATCATAGACAGTTTTCCAAAAGGAAAAGCATGGACAGCACCATATCAATTGCATCTGATTCAGTCAGATATTTGTGGTCCAATGCACACATTGAGTGTTGGTAAATCCTTCTACTTTATCACTTTCATTGATGATCATACTAGAAAAAACTCGGGTATATTTTTTGAAGAATAAGAGTGATGCTTTTGATGTATTCAAGAACTTGAAAGTCATAGTAGGAAATGAAACCAAATATAGAATCGAAACATTAAGGACTGATTGGGGAGGTGAGTATTGTTTGAAGATATTCAATTAATTTTGTCAGAAGCACGGGGTAAGAAAACAGTTGACAGCAGCCTATACACTTCAGCAAAATGGAGTGGAAGAAAGGAAGAATAGAACAATCATGGAAATGGCAAGAAGCATGGCACTAACAAAAGGTTTGGGCAATCATTTGTGGGCTGAAGTAGTTGCAACAACAATGTACATCCTCAATAGAAGTCCCACAATTGCATAAAAGAATATGACTCCTCATTAGGCATGGGATAGAAAGAAGCCTTTGTTAAGTTACTTAGAGTGTTAGGTTGTTTGGCTTATGTTCATGTTGAAGATAAGAAAAGGAAGAAGTTAGATCCAAAGAGTCAAGCATGCATTTTTGTTGGTTATTCTAAAGAAAGCAAGGCATAATCTAGACAATGCATTGTGTCCAGAGATGTGATTTTTGATGAAGGGGGAGTACATGGGCAGAAAGCAGAAGACTGAGAAGACAATCATTATTGAATATTTTGGTCTGTCATAAACATCAAGTGAAGGCACAAGCATTTCTCCAAAGATAAGCACAAAAGGGAAGGGAACATTAAAATCGCATCCAAGCTACCAAATGTTGGATGAGAATTCTGATAGGAGGTTCACAAGAAACCAAGCACAAACCCAAGAACAAAAAGGTGATCAATGCACTAATGTCTGAGTTGAAGTGGAGCCCTCACGTTTTAAAGCAGCAGCCCAAAGCAAGGTCTGGACCAAAGTCATGAAAGAAGAGTTGAATGCAATTTAGACAAATGATACTTGTGAATTGTGCAAACTTCCAAAGAAAAAGGAGGTAATTGAAAGGAACAAAGCATAACAGTGATGAATCAATTGAAAAGAACAAAGCAGGGCTAGAGGCAAAGGGATATGCACAACAAACTGGCACAGATTATGATGAGACATATGCACCTGTTGCAAGGTAAGACGCAATAAAAATGGTCTTAGACTTGGCAGCCCAAAAAAGATGGAATTTACATCAACTTGATGTAAAGAGTGCACTCTTGAATGGCAAGATTGAAGAAGTAGTGTATGTGGAACAGCCATAAAGATTTGAAGTGGAAGGTAAAGAAGGACATGTCTACAAGTTAGAAAAAAACATTATATGAAGTGAAAGAGGCACCAAAGGCATGGTATTCAAGAATTGATGGATACTTCATAAGGTGTAGATTTGTGAAAAGAATGAATGAGCCCCTCTTGTACTACAAAAGGGAAGGTGATGATATTTTAATTGTTTGTTTATATGTTGACAATCTGATTTTCACCAAAAATGAAGAGAGAGTTCAAGCAAGCCATGATACAAGAAATTGAAATGAGTGATTTGGGTTTGATGCATTATTTTCTTGGCATGGAGGTACATCAAATACATGATAGGATCTTAAGTTGTCAATCTAAATATGCACATAATATGTTTGAAAAGTTTGGCATGGAAAGTTGCAAAGATGGTGCTACCCCACTTGCACAAGGCAAAAGAATGTGCAAAGATGATGGAAGTGGAAGAGAGGATGAGAGGAAGTATAGAAGTTTAATTGGCTGCCTTATGTACTTGACAACAATAAAACCAGATATTGCATATTCACTCTCTTTGGTTTCAAGATTCATGAGTGAGCCATTAGAAGATCATATGAGAGTAGCAAAAAGAATTTTAAGGTATGTGAAAGAAACTTTGAAATAGTGCATATGAAAGAAATTTTGAAATGGTGCATAAATTCATATTTGGTTGTCGTGGTGGGATTAAGGAAATAGTATTCAGGCATCAATTGTGAGAGACAAGCAGCATACTCATCAGAGAAACACGGATCAAAATGTATCATGGGATGACTGGTAGAACTGAGCAAGGGAGGAGGAGATGCAGAGGTAAAAGAGAACAAAAAATCCAAGGAGCAAGTCAGCATTGCATGATCAGCCAAAGGAATATTATGACAAGAAAAATCATCCCATAAAGTGGAGAAAAACTCGAGCCAAGAAGAGTATTATGACTAAGAGTATAAAAAAAATGGCATCACAATCATATAATTGAACTTTCCCATGCTACATACTCTTATCCCTGTTAGTGCCCTCAAAGATGAACACTGAATGAGAATACTATGACGATATGATTTGTTTTAATCAATTGAATGGCAAAAGCCTTCATTAGGTTGTAGAGGCACAAACAAAAGCACTGAACACCAAAACCATGGCAAAATACCAAGCTTAAATCATTAAATATGCCCCAAACCATAGTTACCAAATCCTATCCAATCTTGACAAAATTCGGATTGAACAAGATTTTACAGACTGTTTGGATTAGTCTGATCGGATTTGTAATATTTTTAAATTAAAAATAATTTCCAACATTACTAGACTGAAAACACAAGGAAAATGACCTAAAATTTGCAGAGTGTGCATGAGAACAAGGTATAAATGATTCATAGTTTACTTAGCATCCACCTATTATTCTTTTTGCAGATTATTGTTTGTGATTCTTCTTAGAAAAAGAAAATTTTTGATATATCTTCCTTGACACCACTAGCGCATGTCTACGACTAGCAGTGTGCAAGTTTGACTAGAGTTGACTACAATGCTTTTATTATAAAATCTGCAAGTTTGAATAGAGTTGACTGTTGGTTACGAATCTGCCACTAGGATAGGATTTAGTGTAATGCGCCCTAGATTCGCCCAGCAGATTGAAAGGCCGGAAGGAAGGAATGCCTTCCGTGCCAATCTCCGGAGGAGGCCGGCTTCCTATGTTTTCTCAATTTGGTTTAAGCTCAGAGTGCAGGAAAGAAATTAGAAATGCAAAAAGAAATATAAATGTGATTGTTCTGGGTGGGGAGGATAAGCAGCACAGCAACAACCAATCACCACTACTAACAGCAATTAAACACAAGATATGTTGCAGAAACTACCAACGCCATTCATCCTATGTATCCTCTACTTTTGCATTCCAGGAATACTTAACTTTTGAATATCGATATCCAGAAAGCAGAATAACAGTAAGCAATAACATAAGCAACATGAGGCAGAAATGCTCAGTAAAGGCGGCATACAAGATAAAGACAATCAATAGAGCCAAGTATATTTTGTATTTAGAAGCAAACGCACAGCTACAGCGGTTCCCTAGCAATATATCCCCCTTCCACCCTTTTACAATGATATTGCGGAGCTATTTATAGCGTAAATTTTCCCCCCATTACATCTTTGGGCACAGGATCCCAGACCTGACAATAGCTGAAAAAGCTGACAAAACCGGCAGATGTTGACCTCTGCCGGCATAGAACGTACTTGCAACAAGGTCCACCTGAAAAATCAGCGGCTACGTGGCAGTGCGGTGGATGACGCTTCGAGTCAGCTTGACTGAGGGCAGTCGAGGTACAATAAGTCAGTTCACGCTCGCACACCTTCCGTCACATCTCTGACTCGAATCTCGAGGCCGGACACCTGTCGGAATCTGATAAGGGGAATAATCTGCCTTAGGAGCTCATATTTTCTCTCTTGCCCGACTTCGCCCAAAATTGGAGCGCAACCAAGCAGCGCAAGGGGGAAGTAGCGCAGTTGGGGAGGCCTCCGTGCCTTAGAAAATTTTTGGGCAGGTTTCAACGTTCTTTGCCCGAGTGCGCGCAGGTAAGTGAGCGAACCCCGACTTCGCTGCGAAGTCGGGCAGCTCAACACTTGGTCATTTTTCTGGAGGTACCATGATGGGCTGCCCAACTGCGCTCTTCTTCCAGGGCGAAGCCCGACTTCGCTGCGAAGTCGGGCAATCCCAACACTTAGTCGTTTTCTTCAAGTGAGCTGCCCAACTACGCACGAGTTTGAGGGCGCAACCCGACTTCGCTGCGAAGTCGGGTGATCCCAACACTTAGACATTTTTTGGATGTCCTTCATTGACAATGCCCAGGTGCGCACAAAACTGAGAGTGCAGCCCGACTTCGCTGCAAAGTCGGGTGGCTCAAGACTTAGTGAAATTTTGGGCTCAGCTCCACACATCAGCTCCCCAAGTGCGCACAAAATTAAGGGCGCAGCCCGACTTCGCTACGAAGTCGGGTTGCGGCAACACACACTTAGAAAATTTTGGGCCTTTTGCCCTCTCGGAGAAACAGTCGAAGAAGGGAGGGAGGGGGGGGGGGGAAATGAAGAGAATGAAACTGATGGCAGGGAAGATAGGGGATAGTGGAGAAAGGGAGAGAAGGAAGAGGGAAGGGAAAGCAACATCTTTACAAAAAATCCGAAGACATGGCACCCCGTGCAAAATGTGGCAACATTCCTGGCGGCTCGCGGGGTGTGGAGCTCGCCTCGATGCAACGAACCAGGCCTTTATCCTTTGGGCGCGAGAGGAACTCCCCTTCCCCGCATCCTGCTGCTCCTGCTGCTGTTGAGTCCCCTTTTTGGGTAACTGTTCTTCTTCGCGCTCGCTTTCAGCAGTCTCTTCTTCTGACCCTTCTTCTTCTTCTCTCTCTGAATCTGAATGTTGACCACCACCGCCCTCTTGCTCGACAGGTTGCCCTCGCTCGCGAACGTGCTTGTATGCGGTCTTGGCCTGATCCCAAGCTGCTACCTAGAAGGGCTCTAAATCGCTGACATCTTTCAGCGCTGCTTTGAATGCCGCAACCATGTGCACATCAATTGTGTCATATCTCTCTCCCAACTCCTGGAGGGAGGCGTTAATCTTGCAAAATCTCGACACCATTTAGGTCACCTGCGCCTCCTGGACTGGTTCATTCCAGCCATCAATTTCTGATGTGTCTGCCTCGAAAGACATCCGGTCTTGCTTTACCTATTCTAGGGGCAAAAATTCCCCATCCTTGACAAAGCTCGGAAATCAGAGCACAGAAAGAGTGTTGAAGGGGGCCAGGCAGATATTCATTTCATGGTTCAGCATGTCCAGCATCTTCCTGGCGGCCCTGATCTTCTCAGTTTTTTCAAAATAATTGTGCAAGGTTACCCTCGCATCCGCCCAATCTAGGGCAATCTGGGACATAGGAGGAAATCGGAGGCCCTTGCGCGCAAATTCTTCAAGTTTTATCGCCAAGTCCAGCCACTGCCTCGCTTGGCGTTCGACGTCCTCTACCGCAAGCTTTCCCTGGGCAGATACTTCTTGAATTTTGGATGCGAAATCCAGGACGGACAGGGACCTGACCACATTAGTCCTGCAGCCCTGCAGCAAACTAGCCCGCATCTCCTTGATCTTGTCCTTTGAAAAGGCAGCCGCCTGGGACGCCTTCTCCTTCAGCTGAGATTGAGTCTGCTTCAGCGAATCTTGCAGCTGGGAAACATGTTCTAGTGTTGCTTTCTTTTCTTCTGACAGCTGTTTGACAGTCTTCCTCTATGCTACTGCCTCCTGCTGGGACGCGGCGAGCTGAGCTTTCAAGTCTTCAATTTCTTTCTGGGCAGACTCCAACCGCGTGGTGGCCTTGGCCAGATCTTCTTCCAGCTGTCTCGAGTTGTTCTGAAGCTGAAACAGCTTCTCCTGATTCTCGAGCCGCTTAACAAGGAGATTATCAGTCCTGCGACGAATACCATTGATTTCGTATTCTTCGCTTATATCGTCAAAACTCTTCTCCTTGGTCCGGTGCTCATAATCCGCCTCAGTCATCTCCCGAAGAGGCTTCTTAACTTTCGGGATCAATTTCTCCGTTCGCAGCACCCTCCTGTCCAAGTCAAACTTGGTGCGCTTCACCGGGGTGGCTATTTCCTCGGCTCTTCTCCGTTTGACGCCCTAGAGGAAAGAGGTAGTACATCCTGCGGCCTTCGCGTTTAGAGGTTGATCGTTTGTAATTTGCAATTGTTCTCCCATGAGGTCCAGCTCTGCCAGCATAGGGTATGCCGAGGCCAAATCCTGCTGCGGCATCCTTCCTGAAAACAATGAAGCAAGAGATATTCCAGAAGATAAAGCCCCTTTTAAGGGCGACCGGGTCCTAGGGGAAACGGGCGGCTGAGTAGGAGGTGGATATGGGGTTTTGAATGCGGCGTGTGAGTGGCGCGGCAATGTAGATACAGCTTCAGCGCTGGCCGCGGGTGAGGGGTTTAGGGTTTGACCCAGGGTTTGGAAAACATTCGGGTCTTGGGCAAAATGTTCAAAGGAATGGGGACTGCGAAGGGACTGGGAGATAGGCGACAGGGATGATGCGACTAAGGCGTGCTCTGATACGAGGGGGAAGGCGTTACGGCGGGGCCAACCGGGGTTTGTGTAACGGGGAAAGAGGACGTACCTGCGTGCTCCGCCTGAGCCGGTGCTTGGATGACGCCTGCTGCCCAGACCTCTGCTTCCTTCTCTGGACTATCCAGAGAGATGATTTCGGGCGCGACTGCTTCTGCCCGTGGGGCCGCTACTGTTTGCTGCGCAGCCTCCTTTTTCGGCCGCTTTATCTTAGTCTTTTCACCCCTTTTTCTCTTCTTTTCTCTTGGAGCGGCAGTTTGTTCGGTGGAGGCGGAGGCGGTTGGTGCGGCGGGTAATGGCGCTCCCACGGTAAATTTGTACTTGGGCTTTGACGGAGGGATGCCCACTATTGCTGGCCCACCGGTTGACCTCTCTGGCTCTTTCTCTTTTTGAGGCGCTGGCTCACCGGTTGACCTTTCTGGCTCCTTTTCCTTTTGAGGCGACGTTTCGGGAGCTGGAGACAACATTGGGCCCACCTGACTGCTTGTTGGCGCCTTGCTGGGTGGTTTTCGAATGGACAAATGTTGTGGTGGGGGTTTCCTTTTATATCTCTTTCTGGTGCCTAGGGGGACGCAATCTCGAAATGCGAACGGCTCCCATTTGCCGGCGTATTTATCATATAAGGCTGAAAACTCATCATCTATGGCCAATGTCTTCTTGTTAGATTTATCGTGTTGTGTGCAACACCTCATCTTCCAGCATTCAATGATTTTGTCCTTTTCCCAGCTGAGGGGTGTCACCTTCGTGAGGAATTTTCTGAAACCCGCCGAGTCTAACCTGTGATCTGGATTACGCTCCGGATCGTAATCCACCTCCACACAGTAGAAGTCCTGCCATGGTGGCCATGATTGCATCCGTTCGATGTGCCATTCCAGGTCCGCGCCTGTCTTGTTGCACCTCTCCTCCATGATTTCTGCTCGGGGGAAAATATGTACAAATTTTCCCCTGACCCCAATCGGGTCGTATTTCCAGCGCTGTGGTAATTGTATCAGGCCCATGTTGAGGAGTTCCTGCTCTAGGTAGATGTGCTGCCCAATTTCATGGACTTGAATGTTCGCCCAGGTAATAGGATATTTGAAAATATGGCCCCTCTTCTTTCCCTGGCCGAATTCCTCCTCGACGTAGTCCATTTGCCGCGCTGTCTCCATGCCGAATTGGTGCTCAGTGCAAAAATAGGGCAGCAAGAACGACTTCCCTTTGAATCCGTAGATTCTGATAACAACGCCCTGGGTCAACCGGAAAGTATCCCCGCATTTGTATTTCCTCAGGTAGTTCGTCATGGCCAGGGGAGGGCGAGACGCCTTGCCGTTGAACAGTGCCAGGGTCATACCTAAAAATTTAAAATTGAAATCATAGTAAGACCCCCTTCTATACAGGGCTTCCGTCCACTCGTATACCGGCAGCGGTGCTCCCTTCTCATTTACCTTCTTAAGATCAGGCACCCTTATTCGGTAATGCGTGTGGTAAAGGCACAACCATGTGAGGAATGAGCAGTGCCGGAATTCGGTTGTCTGCTTCTGCTGTATCCTGACCAGGTTTGAATGTATGGCATACGCCACCCAATCTGCCCAATCAAAGAAGATCGGGCGCCTTCCGCTTCTTTGCGCAGTAGGGTCATAAAACTCTCCATGTAAAATACACTCTACGAGTGACAACTGATACGGATGCACCACTCTGTCCGTGTCGCAGCCAAGGACCCATGCAAGGATAATATAAATGTATTTGTTTTCGAACCTCTCCAAGGGTATGGGATCTGATGGCCACTGTTCGGCTGGAAGTGGGGACTTCAGCTCTGAATTGAGAAACTCTCTCATCCTTCTGCTCTAACTGAATCTGCCCGCCTGCTCTTCCAAGTTAATTTTTCTGACGATGGCATCGGGGTCGTACTGGAGCCCCGGGGCGAAGGTTGGCTGTACGCTTTCTTTGAAGAGGGTGAACAACACCCTTCCTTGGTAGTCGCAGACTTGCCGGGTAGCTGGTTTGTAATATGTCACAATTGACTCAACCAACTCCGGGCAGTGGTGGACGGGAGGGCACAAGAACCAGTATAGGTTCGACTTATATGCGGCTCCAACGTGGTGCGAGGGTGAGACTTTGCCTGCCCACTTTGCGATATTGGGCCGCAGCTTGGTGAGGCTAATGGAGTACTCGCCATCTTTATACTCGGCCAGGCGATTGACGGGCGGCGGTGGAGGACCTTGTCTTTTACTTCGCCTCGACCTGGATTTCCCTCTCTGCTCTTGTGGCGCTTCGCTCTCATGAGCGCTAGACTCCGTGCGTTCCTCAGCTTCCTGCTTTGTATCACTGGACTGCGGCTGCATTGGCGCCTTCCCCTTGTCCATTTTTTGTTCTTCACTCATGGTGCCAGAGATAGGAATTTCAGTCGCTGCAGACCTTAATTTCGCACTTCTCTTCCTTTTTACTGCGCAGCTCTGATTTACACTGGTAATTCTGGTGTTTTGAGTAAGCAAGGGCCCTTTTCTAGGAATGGAAACACAGCATTAATGGCGCGAGGAGGGATTTAAAGTGATTTGCCCGAAGTAGGTAGAAAGCGCCGTTATTCCTCGGCGGCCGCGCGTGGGATTTTTTATTGGAAGGCGCACCTCGTACGCGGTTGGCCCCAATGCGCTCACTTCTTAATGACATCTGCTTTGAAATCCGCGCAATCATTCCTTAAAATCTTTGAACTTCGTGCTTCTAATGACGTCACCGCCGCCATTTGGGCACACGCTTCGAGGAAGACTCTGGCCAAGGGGGCTCAAGAAGGAACGCGGTCCAACTTCGCGCTATGCACAGTGCGCCCTCGGGGACCCACACTTAGAAATATTTCGTCATGCCCCTTGCTCTCCCTGACGGGTCGGTCCAAGTGCGCAAAAACTTGAGTGCGCAACCGGGCTTTGCTCGAAAAATTTGCAGTTTTATTTATGAAAACGGGCGCAACCGGGCTTCACTCGAAAAATTTGCGCAATAGGGCTTCAACACTAAGGCATTTTTTTCCATTTCCTTATCTTTTCTGCCCGACTGCGCTCCCAAGAGGGTGCGCAGCCCGACTTCGCTGCGAAGTCGGGTTGCGCACCCAACACTTAGAAATTTCTGGGGTTTCTCTTGTTTGCTTTTTCTCTTCTCAAGCTCCCGACATCGCACAATGCAAAGAGCGAAGCCCGACTTCGCTGCGAAGTCGGGCGATTTTCCGCCTTGGTCAGACTTGAGTTAGCAGCGCAAAATTTTGCTTCTTTTTTCACACTTAGCCCTCTTTGGATTCAAAAGCTGAAAACTGAATAACTGAAAGAAATATTTACATTCTGAAATAAACTGAACTGCAGGAAATAAATAAGAAAAGTATGTACAAGGAAGGACCTCTTGGCAACCTTCAATGATGATAGGCCTTCAGGTGGAAGCCATTAACAGGGATCGGGAGAAGTTGTCCCTCCATGTCCCTGAGCACGAACGCGTTGAATTGGTTTACCCGAGCGATCTGATAGGGGCCTTCCGAGAAGGCATCAAATTTGTCATGATTGCCCGGCTTCGCTTTGAGTGAATCCCACTTGAGTACTAAGTCCCCGATTTTGAAAACTCGGGTGGTGGTCCCTTTTGCAAACCAGCTCTGAGTTGCCTCGGCGTGTTTGGTAAAGGCTTGATATGCCTTCTCCCTTTCCTCTTCTAGCTGCAACAGTTGACAAAGTCTGACATTCACTGGATCCCCGTCGCCTTTCTCTTCTTCTAACAACTAGAGTGCGGGCATTTCTATGTGGGTAGGCAGAACCGCCTCCTTGCCGTATACAAGCGCGTAGGGGGACGTCTTGATGGATTTTTTGAAAGATATGCGATCCGCCCATAACGCCCGGTCCAGAAGTAGGTGCCACGACCTCTTATTCTTCTCCACAGTTTTCTTTATGATTTTCAAGAGGTTTTTATTGGTGGATTCGGCCAGGCCGTTTCCCTGCGGATAGTAATTTGAAGACATCTTGTGGTAAATGCCATACCTGCCAGTAAACTCAGTGAGTACCGCGCCTGCAAATCCTGGACCGTTATCCGTGACAATTGCCTCTGGAATCCCGAAACGGGTAATGAGGCTCTCAAGGAACCCAATGACCGTCTCTTGGTCAACATGCTTTGTAGGCAAAGCCTCAGCCCATCGGGTAAAGTAATCTGTGGCGGTTAGGATAAACTTGTGTCCCGCCGAAGAGTTGGGCGTTATTGTCCCGACGAAGTCCAGACCCCACTGCTGAAACGGAGTCTCGGCTTGAATTGGCTGGAGGGGCAAGGGTGCCTTCCTATTTTTGCCGGCGAACCTCTGGCATTTCTCGCATTTTACACAGACTGCATGTGCGTCTGTGAAGAGGGTGGGCCAATAATAGCCGGCTCTGATAATCTTTAAGGCTGTGGGCCTTCCTGAATGATGTCCTCCGGGCATCCCAGAGTGGAACTCTCCGAGAACCTTCGGCTTGTCTGATTCCTTGACGCACCGCAACAGGATGCCGTCAATATTTCTAAAATACAGCCCCTCGGGGCGCAGTACATATTTCAAGGCGTTCAGCCTAAACCTCCTTCTCTGTGAGGTGTTGAGATGATCTGGACATCTCCCTGTGCTAAAATACCACACCAGGTCATTTGTCCAATCACTCTCCTCTGATAAGGAGTTGGCAAGGTTAATTTCTGTCATTGGATCCTCCCACTGGCAGGCAGAGATTTCGGCTGCAGCACTTCGGGCCAACTCTTGGCATAGAGCCCGACCTCGGATTAGCTTTGTCGGTCGTACCTCTATGTCAAACTCTTGTATTTTGGCTATCCATCCTGCCCTCTTGTGACCTGGCTCCCCTTGGATAATGAAATTTCTGACATCCGGATGTATCACGAAGATAGTTATCCGGCTCTGGGAGACAAAGTGCTTGAACTTTCTGAGAGATCTCATGACTGCGTGCACTTGCCGCTCAATAAAATTGTATCTTTCTTCGTGCGGCTGAATCACCTGGCTTAGGAATGCTATGGGGCGCTCCTCGCCATCATCTCCCTTCTGAGTCAAGACTGCAGCGTAGCTTTCGGGCTCTCCCACCGCATACAGGATGAAATCCTTGGAGTAGTCTGGATTTATTAACACTGGAGCTTGCACGATTCTGGCCTTGATTTCTTCGAAGGCTTGCTTCCTTTCGTCGGTCCACACAAATTCAGCATTCTTTTTTAGGAGCTCGGCCATGGGCTTGATCACTTGTGCAAAGTCTGGGACAAACTTCCTCACGAAGTTGATTTGGCCAAAAAACGATTGTAGCCCCTTCTTGTCAACTGGGATGGACAAGCGAAGAAGAGCTTCTGCTCTGTCAGGATCAACTGCAAGGCCCTTCTCAGAAATAACGTGTCCTAGCAGCTTGCCTTCCTTCACCGCGAAGACTGACTTCTTCGGGTTGATGGAAATGCCGAATTCACATCTCTCAAATATTTGCCCCAAGTGGGAGGCATGGTCCTCTCTTTTATGTGAAAACACAGTCATGTCATCCAAGTAGATGACAATGACCTTGTTGAGCAGCTCCCGGAACGCCAAGTCCATAGCCCTTTGAAATGTAGCACCGGCGTTAGAAAGGCCGAAGGGCATGCGCTGATATGCAAACGTTCCCCATTTGGTGGTGAACGTTGTCTTGTGCTGATCTTCGTCTTTCACCCATATTTGGTTATAGCCGGAGAACCCGTCCAAGAGAGAGAATCTCTGAGCTCCAGCAACTACGTGGAGGATTTGATCAATTTGGGGGAGCGGATAATGATCCTTCAGTGAAGCCTGATTGAGGTTTTTGAAATCCACGCAGAGGCGGATGTCTCCATTCTTTTTCCTCACAGGGACCAGATTTGCGACCCAAGAAGAGTGCTTGATGGGGTAGATGATCTTGGCCTCCAGCATCTTCAAGAGTTCAGCTTTCATCATGGCTTCAATTTTTGGGTTCACCGCCCTTTGCTTCTGCCGGAAAGGCTTTGCATTATCTTCCAGTTCTATAGTATGTTGGATCATCTCTCTGTCGTACCCCTTCAAGTCTTGGTAGCACCAGGCCACAATATCTGGGAACTCTTCGCATAGAGATCTGATCTGCTCTAGCTCCTTTTCAGTACAATTTGTCCCGACCTTGATCACTTTTCCAGGTTCCAGTTCCAGGTCCATGTACTGCTTGGGGTCCACTTTGATCCTGTGGGATATAGCTCTATCGTTCTGATCAAAGAGACTCTCCAGAGTAATCAGTCCTTTCGGGACATGATTATTTTTTAACCGTATCAACCCCTCGTATTGCTCGTCATCAGGGTCTCTACCTTCGATTGTACTCGCTTCGTTTATCAAAAAGGTGACGATATCTTCGTCACAGTCGAACACCTGCCAGTGGGTGTCTTTATCAGGCACAGAAGGCCTGTAAATGGTACGAACCGGCTTCGGCTTCTGGACAGTGTCATCAGCCGGGACGTACCTGGCTCCAACAGACGCCAGAATGTCAGCATGCTTATTCTTCTCACGAGATATGGCTTTGACATTCAAAGAGTCGAATGACTCCATCAGATCCCAGACACGGTTGCGGTACGCCTTGAGGTAATGCTTCTTGGAGGCGCACTTATTCGTAATCTGGTTGCACACCAGCTCTGAGTCGCCAAAGATCTGCAAATGCTTTATCCCCAGTCTCTCTGCCTTTCTCAAACCCAAACACAAAGCTTCATACTCCGCCGCATTGTTAGTGCAACTCCAAGCCAGCCTGTAAGTGTAGTCTTTTTGGATCCCGGATGGGGAAACCAGAAGTACACCTGCACCGGCGCCATTCTTGCATCGGGCGCCATCAAAGTACAACTTCCATAGCTTTTCTGGGGCAGGTCCAACATCTTTCTTTGCAGACTGATCAAGTCTTTCAGGCTGGGTGACGGAGTAACAACCTTGCTCGGTCTCAATCATGGCATTGAAGTCTAGTAAGGAGAACTCATCCTCCACTTGTAACAGCTCGAGGGCCTCTTCTGCCAAATCCACCTCTACCAGTTCTTCGGTCGTCAGATGAACCATGTCGCTCTGCTGTTCTTCCCCAGGTATCTTCTCTACCAAAAATGTGGAAGGCTTTTCATTATAGATCTTCAATCTCCTTCCTTTGAAAGGCACTTCCATATGTGAATAATCCAACGACAGATATCCACCCAGCTTCGCAATGAACTCCCTAGAGAGACACATGCCGAAGTAGGGTTCCAAGTCAACCACCACGACCTCTTGGATGACCACTATGTCGAGCGCTTTATGCAGTCGGATTGGGATGTCTTTGATGACACCAACTGTCTTGACAGGAGTGTCGTCTAGCTGCAACACACCTTGGCTGCTCCTTGTGTATTCCATACCAATCTCTTCGCAGACGACCCTCGACATGACAGTAGTGGAAGCACCAGAGTCCACCATGCAATTGTGTACTATATGACCCTCCATTCGCAAGGACAGATAGAAAGGTGGCGGCCTGTTTTTCCCAGTAGCAGATACTGTCAAGGGCTGAGCTAACACAACAGGCTGCGTCGGCTTTCCATCTTTCACGCTCTTCAAGGATTCCTGCAACAGGTCTACTTGCCCTGGGAGCAGAAGAGCCTCATACATGCTTATCTTCGCCGGGGTCTTTTTGAGCTCATCAACTATATTGTAAGTTGAAGTGTCGGCTCCCTCTATCTCTTTCGTTGGCTCGTACCTGGTTCGGTATTGCTGCGTGGCTTCGACTCTGTCTCTTCGTCAGCGATGGATACCTCAGCTTTTCTTGAGCTTGTTCTTTTGTTTCGGCTAGAGGTTGGGCCACGGGAGCCTTTATCGCGGGAGCCTTGAGCGTCGGGAACCTTTCTTTGGCTGTAGGAGGTAAAGGTGACTTGTCAGGTGATAGCACAGCAGGCTGCGCCCTCTCCCTTCTAGCGTATACTTTCAACGGCTTCGTCTGGGCCGTGGAGGCCTCAATGGGCCTTTTGCCCTCCTTGGTCAAGAGAGACACGGGATCTTCTTCCGGGACTGCAAAGTTACCTTCATCGTCAAGGATCATGTATGCTTCGTCCTCCATGGCGCTGCCCGCAAGGGTCTGAATATAATGCCGATGCAACATGCAACCCTCCTCTCCATGTGGATCGTTGCATGTAGAGCACCAGTTAACCTGGTCAAAAGTGCCTGGTTGGACCTCATTGGCAGCATTCCTCGTCGGGGGCCTTTGCGCTTGAGCAGCTTGATCTTTTGTTAGCGCAGGGGGAGGATATGGTCTCCTCGGAAGAAACTCCATCTGGGCTTGCTTCTTCTTCATGATTGTCATATCATTGGAAATAGTATGGTAACCAGAGGCCAGAGCCCGTACCTCCTGAAGGATCTTATTCTGAATATCATTATCAGCAGGCGCCGGCCGGGCCGGAGGAGGTATTGCAGCTAATGGTGGAGGTGCAGAATACGCCGCGTAATGAGGGGGAGCTGGGAGTGCGGGATATTGCGGAGGTGGAGGTGGCGGATTAGGATAATGGATCTGGGGCTGACCATATGGGTTTATAACTGGCGCTGGATTCCATGGCTGCTAGGGGTACTGATTTGACGAGGATGGCATCACACCAGACGCGGATGGGTATTGTGACTGAGGGAAATCAGGGTAGATGGGAGGCTGCATTCTATGAGGAAGTCTGCCTATAGAAATTATGTCTAATTCTGCTTGTTGGGCAGCTTCATATAAGGCAGGAAAAGTGTCGACCCGGGCTATCTTGAGAAGCAGACAAATATCTGAATTGAAAGACCTCAGGTAATAGTGCGCAACTTGTCCCGCCGGAGGTCGCAGCTCGCGAGGTACTCTCTTCCAGGACCTCGCAAACCTCACGTTGAAGTCCGATATCTCCTCTTGCGGATGGCGTTGAATACTTTGAAACTGATGCAGCAATGAAGAGGGATCAGCGGACTCGTTGCATCCCTTCACTAGCCTGCCTGCTAACTGGGGCCATCCCGTGATAGCTCCTTCTGGCAAAGATCTCCACCAGTAGAGAAGCTTCCCTCTCAGAGAAAGGGCTAATAGACGGGTCTTAACACTCTCACTCGTGATAGAGTGCAGCGCAGCCAAGGCCAGAATATCTTGGATGTGCTCGTATGTTGTTTTCCCAGAGCCATCGTAAGTAGGAATGGATTTCAAGGCAGCAGGGGGCACAGCCTCTTGTCCAACTAGAGCCAAGGGCCCTGTGGAATCAACTGTTGGGAAGAGGTCGTCATCATTTTGTTGGGCAGCCATGTCTTCTTCCTCTTCGATCGTATAATCGGTATCAGTGTTGTCCGAAGTTGTAGGTTGTTCTTCAATTTCGGCCTCTCCGACTTCAGCTTCTTCAATCTCAGCTTCAGCTTCGAGTTCGTTTTGGTGAGCTTGGTAGTCAGCCAGCCTTACGCGCTCTCCAGGAGCGTTGATGTCGATTTCGTAGAGATCAGGCTGCTGTCCTGGGTTCCTTGCTCTCCACCTTCTTGTATGCATGAAGGCGCTTTTGATGTTGGACCGGTCTCACGGACTCAGAGAATATTCAGGTACTTGCAGAGTCGCCAGGTGTTCTGATTTGACAGCAATGAAGCGAACACCAATGCTTCGATTCTGTTTTGGGGTGGGAAACTCCCGTGTCCCACCGGGCGTGCCAGAGAAACTGTTGGTTACGAATCTGCCACTAGGATAGGATTTAGTGTAATGCGCCCTAGATTCGCCTAGCAGATTGAAAGGCCGGAAGGAAGGAATGCCTTCCGTGCCAATCTCCGGAGGAGGCCGGCTTCCTATGTTTTCTCAATTTGGTTTAAGCTCAGAGTGCAAGAAAGAAATTAGAAATGCAAAAAGAAATATAAATGTGATTGTTCTGGGTGGGGAGGATAAGCAACACAGACAACAACCAATCACCACTACTAACAACAATTAAACACAAGATATGTTGCAGAAACTACCAACGCCATTCATCCTATGTATCCTCTACTTTTGCATTCCAGGAATACTTAACTATTAAATACCGATATCCAGAAAGCAGAATAACAGTAAGCAATAACATAAGCAACATGAGGCAGAAATGCTCGGTAAAGGCGGCATACAAGATAAAGACAATCAATAGAGCCAAGTATATTCTGTATTTAGAAGCAAACGCATAGCTACAACGGTTCCCTAGCAATATATCCCCCTTCCACCCTTTTACAATGATATTGCGGAGCTATTTATAGCGTAAATTTTCCCCCCATTACATCTTTGGGCACAGGATCCCAGACCTGACAATAGCTGAAAAAGCTGACAAAAGCGGCAAAAAGCGGCTGATGTTGACCTATGTCGGCATGGAACGTACTTGCAACAAGGTCCACCTGAAAAATCAGCAGCTACGTGGCAGTGCGGTGGATGACGCTTCGAGTTAGCTTGACTGAGGGCAGTTGAGGTACAATAAGTCAGTTCACGCTCGCACACCTCCCGTCACATCTCTGACTCGAATCTCGAGGCTGGACACCTGTCGAAATCTGATAAGGGGAAAAATCTGCCTTAGGAGCTCATAATTTCTCTCTTGCCCGACTTCGCCCAAAATTGGAGCGCAACCAGGCAGCGCAAGGGGGAAGTAGTGCAGTTGGGGAGGCCTCCGTGCCTTAGAAAATTTCTGGGCAGGTTTCAACGTTCTTTGCCCGAGTGCGCGCAGGTAAGTGAGCGAACCCCGACTTCGCTGCGAAGTCGGGCAGCTCAACACTTAGTCATTTTACTGGAGGTACCATGATGGGCTGCCCAACTGCGCTCTTCTTCCAGGGCGAAGCCCGACTTCGCTGCGAAGTCGGGCAGTCCCAGCACTTAGCCGTTTTCTTCAAGTGAGCTGCCCAACTGCGCACGAGTTTGAGGGCGCAGCCCGACTTCGCTGCGAAGTCGGGTGATCCCAACACTTAGACATTTTTTGGATGTCCTTCATTGACAATGCCCAGGTGCGCACAAAACTGAGAGCGCAGCCCGACTTCGCTGCGAAGTCGGGTGGCTCAAGACTTAGTGAAATTTTGGGCTCAGCTCCACACATCAGCTCCCCAAGTGCGCACAAAATTAAGGGCGCAGCCCGACTTCGCTGCGAAGTCGGGTTGCGGCAACACTAACACTTAGAAAATTTTGGGCCTTTTGCCCTCTCGGAGAAACAGTCAGAAGAAGGCGGGGGGGGGAAATGAAGAGAATGAAACTGATGGCAGGGAAGATAGGGGATAGTGGAGAAAGGGAGAGAAGGAAGAGGGAAGGGAAAGCAGCATCTTTACAAAAAATCCGAAGACATGGCACCCCGTGCAAAATGTGGCAACATTGACTACACTACTTTTATTAAAAAATCCAACTTTGCACTATATAACATCTTATTACATAATATAATTCTATAAAGTTAAGCTACTGAATTTTTGTGTGTTTGTATTAGATATATGTTCTTATTTTTCTCAATTGCATCAGGATATTCCAAATTTTTTTGGAAATTCTGAATGTTTGAATTTGTTTGTGCCTCCAAAATGAATCCGATGTTTCAATTCTCGTTACTATGATATTAAGACTTTTTTAATTATACAAAAAAAAAAATAGTTAATCCATAGTTAATATTTTAATAAAGTATATAACTATTCCAAATTGGAATTTTTTTAAATTTTCTAGAGATTCCAAATTTTCAGACTTTTTGGACCTTTCAATCGAATCTAATTTTTCAAACCTTGTAACTATGCTCCAAACTTTGAACCGACTAGAGTTGACTCAATTCTTTTATTTAAAAATCCAACTTTGCACTATATAACGTCTTATTACATAATATATTTCTATAAAGTTATGCTAATGAATTTTTGTGTGTTTGTATTGGATATATGTTCTTATTTTCCTCAATTGCATCCAGATATTCCAAAGTTTTTTGGAAATTCTAAATGTTTGAATTTGTTTGTGCCTCCAAAATGATTCCGATGTTTCGAATCTCGTTACTATTGTATTAAGACTTTTTTAATTAAAAAAATAAAAACATCAAATAGTTAATCCATAGTTAATAATTTAACTATTCCAAATTGGATTTTTTTAACTTCTCTAGAGATTCCAAATTTTCGGATTTGTTGGACCTTTCAATCGAATCGAATTTTTCAACCTGGTAAATATGCCCCAAACTTTGAAGTTGCATCAGTAAGTGCGAGTATAGAAAATAAATCAATAAGGGAGTTTTCTAAATTTTTAGATTCCAAAGGAAATTATTCTTCATCCATGATGCCTCAAGGGTTTGCTATGGCTTCCAAAATACACCATTGATTTATCAGATACCCCTGCATGTGATGAATGTAACCCCTTCATACAACTATTGTTTGTGAACTTTGTCCAACTTCACTAAATATGGTGCACAAACTTATCTATTTATGCCTATGGATGACAATAGTTACGCTTCTACCCTGATTTGACCTACATCCATGTTTTGCTACTCTCTCAAATGCTTGAAATTACCTAAAACTCCAAATTATTTTTTCCTGTAGAAAACCAAAAAATAAATAAAAGTCCAAAGAAATTTTATTAAATTATATGTTTGCCCTGACTCTAGTCGGATCTATAAATCAAATGGACAAGGTAAAAATAGTGATAAGCCATCTTAAGAAAGTAACTGGACACCAAAGTAATGTTATGCCCCATGATTTTTAACAACATGACAATGGTAGGTACAGAAAAGTAGGGAATAAGTAAAGGCTAATAAGGACAAAAACATGAAGATTATAATAACCTTCATATGGTATTTAGGAAAAAGCCATTTGTAGTAAGTTTGCAACAGCATCTTTAACTGCACGTTGAAAAATAATATACAAGGATGGTTGCAAGGCATGTACATTACCACAATCTATAATATAATTATAATGTTCCCCAAGAAAATATGTACTTTTAGTCAAAGTACCTATGAAGAAACATCTTGCCCAAAGCATTGTGGAGCAAAAGTAAATGGAATGCAATTATATGAGCACAACCTAAGTTCAAATCCCCACATCGTGATGGGCAATCCAGTGATAAGGTGGCCCATGGTAATTGGTTTATCAAAATACCACAACAATATGGGTGGGGGTTGCTTCAACCCCATATAACCAATTTAAAGAAAAACTATCATGAAACATCTTATGGAAGATATAGTTCGCTGTTATATCCACAAGACATATAACATGTACTTTATTACTGTTACATAACCCTTTACATATGACTGGTTAGAAAACATTTGATGGACAATCCAGCAATAAGGAAGCCAATGCTAATTGGGTTTATCATAATACCAAGATAATATGGGTGGGGGCTGCTTCAACACCATATAACCAATTTAAAGAAAAACTATTAAGAAACATCTTATGGAAGACATATGACATGTACTTTAGTATTGTTACATAATCCTTTACATATGACCGGTTAGAAAACATTTTTTTAGCAGAATAGCATCATTTGAACAAGAAATTGAAAAAATAAAATGGAGGGTAATTTGAAATACAATTCAATTGGTATTTGAAAAAAGAAAACAATATGCAAAATATCAACATAATATTTAATAAGCAAAGTACTCATTCAAGAAAAAAAATTTATTCCCAGGATGAAACTTTAAACAACCTCTAAGAGGCATACTGATGTGACACACACATTTGTTTATTATACCCCAAATTTTACCAAGTTTGTCCCATCCTTCTAAGCACTAACACAACAGCAAATGTCATTTACTTATCAATGTTCAATTTATGAACCAAGAAAAAGGTTCAAGCAAATCACCTCATCTGGAGAGAAGAAAGCAACAGCATCAGGAATAATAGAACCAGCTGGTGTCAATGACACAACAGCTCTGAAAACAGAAGGAACCACCACGTCCAAAACTGAAACATCCTCTAGAGACGCAGAACCTGAAGTTGATTGCCCTCCTGTTTGTGCAGTTAGTTTAACCAAGGACTGAGTCTGATCTTGCTTGGTCAACTCTAAAAGGCTATTATTGTCTATTGCAAGCGAAGAAGCTTTTTTGAACCACTCCAACCGTTGATATGTAGATATTTTCATGATAGGTGCTTCTGTGTTCAGACATTTCAGCACGTCTGATAAACTTGCATGATGATCATATTCATTATCTATATCATGTTTTCGATTACTTATTCCCAGAAGAGAACTGCAATGCTTCTTTGAAGTACTCACTTCACCATCTGAATCATTCCCAAATGTATGTTCTTCAAGATGGGGAAAAAAACGTCTTTTCTGATCAGTAAAAGCTTTGAGAGCTAATCTGTAAAATAGTGAGAGATTTAAATGAGTTCTGATAAGATTAAGTTCATCTTTTGTGCTAACTTGACCTTCAACAAACTTGATGACTTTCAGTTATCAGTTCTATTCTGACCATAATGAATCTCCTAGGAGAAGATACAGCTCAACATAACCTACCAATGTGGTTGCAAGAGAAATTCACCTGGTTCTGTCTACAGCTGATGCAGCCGCTTGACCTGCAAGCTGGCGTTTCCAGGCATAGGCAACAACAGCACCATCAGGGCAAACAAGAGGCATATGCAAGCCCCATGAAGGACTTTCTTGCAAGCGTTGTAAGGCTCCAATCATCACTCCTGAAGCCTCCAATGTCCTTCCTACCATGAAGGTGGAAACAAATATCATCAACATATCATTTGAGGACTGACAAAGATGTGCATAAGAAATTAAAAAAAAAAAAATTAAGCAACAATGGGGGGTTGAACAGCAAGTTTAAAAAAAAAATACAACAATGGAGTATGGAAGAAAGTTTTTCATAACAACACAATTTGAATATTAACAGACTTAGTAATCTACATGTCACTCAAGAGAACACCCATTTGTTGTTCGCACCAATATCACATACCAGATGCACCATTTTAATCTGTGGATTACAAATGATAAGGATGAACCACTTAATTTTTCACAGATAACCACTATGCAGAAAGCATTTGGATTGCCCGTCCTCCAACGACTAACAGCAATACAACATTTCATCAATCATCAATGCCAATTGTATAACTTCAGGCCTTTTGTGGCCGAAATGCTGGAAATTATATACAAGATATGATTAAGTAAAATACAAAATACAGCCAAACGCATAGAAGCCACTAAAATACTGCACTATATTCTTATTTTAATTTTACCAGTGTACATCCTAAGTGGACCTGAATATGAAGACTTTGGTGCTCTAAATAATGGGTCTAAGGTTCAAATCCAAAAGGGGGTAGCATCTGTACACCAAGTTCTGGTAATAGAGTTTGGTGGTTTAACACATACCACTTAAACACATGGAATCCCATATGCCTCATGGAAATGTAAAAACCATAGTTGAGAAAATTGGAATCGGGAGTGAATCGGCAGTTTTAAAAATCGGCAAAAAATCGGAATCGGCAATGACTAGGCAAAAAAAAAACGAAGAAAACAATTTTTTTTCTTTTCATGCATATTACAATGAATTAACATTATGCAAATCAAATATTGCGATAAAAGCAACAATCCAAGTCAAGACATCATACAAGGCTCAAGCTTTAAGTACACATGAAATCCTGTATTGTTTCTAATATGAAAAGGTACAAATTACAAAATGTGTCAAAATGCCTCAATAGGCCCACACTAACAGCTGAAAAATGGGCTTGCATACATAGTTACCAGGCAGCAATATTTTCCGTATTTACTGAAAAAGCGGAGAGAAAAAAATAAACCCTAAACCCAAACCCTAGGGCCTATGGTTAAAACTATTAGGAGGTGAAGTCAATATCCAGATCTCCAATGTTCTTCAGCAGCGAGGTGCATGGTGGTGTAGCTTATTGTGATCCCTCCCCACGCACTGTTCATATGTGCTATGCATGCCGAGGGGGGTCACTGGGGGGAACCGGCCAGATTTCCCCCTGCCCGAGGGTTTGAGGGCAAAGCCCCCGACCTGAAAATTTACATCCGTACAACCATACCTAGGAGAGGAAACGAACAGTTTTTTGAAGTCTTCCTTTGTTTCTCTATAAAAGGGGAGTGACCCCTTGCATGTAATAAGTTAGCGAATGTAAAAAAGTTTGCCGAAATCAATAAAATATAGAAGCCGCCATTACCCCGTGGTTTTACCTGCAGACTGCAAGGTTTCCACGTAATAATCTGTGTTACTGTTTTCTGTGTATTGTTTTGCTTGCTCCTAACATTTATTTTCTAACATAAACTTCAAAGTTTCAAACATTAACAGCTGAAAAATGGGCTTGCATACATAGTTATCAGGCAGCAATATTTACTTAAAAAGAGGAGGGGAAACAAAAAAACCCAAAACCCTAAACTAGGGTTTCAGATTTAGGGTTTAAACTTTAAATTTAGAAGTTCAAATATTAACAGCTGAAAAATGGTCTTGCATTACAAAACCCTAAATCGGCCACAGCCTAAAAAAATTATAAAAAGAGAAAGTTGCAAATTTCTCGCCAATGCCAATTTTTTCAAAAACTCAGCAATGAATCACCAATTAAAAAATAGTTTGCCGATTGAATCGGGCAGCGAAAAAATCACGATTCTGCCGATTTTTTGCCAATTTAACTAAAAACCCATTTGTTACTCGGGCTTAGTAGGTTGGCAAGATTCATGATTTATCAACATCTTGATCAGAGGATCAAAACTCACAGAAGTAAAGAATTGAACTAAACCCATAGATGTAAAATATTGAAAGTAAAACGAAAACTTTCCCTTATTGAATGGCATTAGCTCAACCGGTTAGATTCCTCAACATGCAAAGAGGAGACCCAAGTTCGAATCTTTCCAAGTGATAGATAGATAATATCCAAGCTGTTGTAGTACCACTACGTGATGATGATCTAATACAAACGGGGCCTGTTTCAAACACATATAACCAATAAAAAAAAAAAAAAATGAAAACTTTCCCTTTGCTCACACAAGGGAATTTCATATGCCCACAAGATGTGTTTGCTTGGCTGTGACCTAAAAAATCACCTTTACCTTTAACTTTTACCTTTAACCTTTTCCAAATCCTACAAGGTAGCTCTTGTTTTAATAGAAATAGTACCAAGGACTCAAATCTCAAACTACCAATCATAGGAATGAAAAAATTAGATTATGGGAATCACATGTTGGATTGCATACTTTTTATATTTGTTGGTCATATTATGCCTAGAGTTTCTTCTAGAAAAGAACAAAATTTGTAGATACTGTGTTTGCAAATTTGTGCTGCATAGCCTTCTATACTATCTGGAGTACAGCTTACTCTTGAGTGTAATTCTTCATATCTTTTGTATTGTATAACATCTTCAACATGTTTAAATAATTCTAGGAGAAATTTCATGGAACTTTTGTGCTTAAAGGCTAAACTTAATTTTTAAATTAACCTAATTTATGAAACTCAATTTTACACCTCTTCTTTGGGGAACATGAGATGTCCACTCTTCCTCAAATCTACCACCCCCCATCCCAAAAGACTATTTAGAATTTAAAAAATTAATTAAAGAAAAAAGAAAAAGAGGTCCTACAAACTTTACAATTTTAACCTTTCCCTTCTTTCATCCATTTGATTTTAATGCACCCAAATCAAATAAATAACAAAAATTAATTCTAAATTCCTAACAGGAGCCATTCTATGCAACAGAAGCTAATCCAAAGCACAAAATATTCGTTTTTATGGCTTGCAAGAAAGCTCAAACATTACTAGTAGAGTTTAAAAACATGTCTAAATTCTATCGTAAATCTGAAGCAGAATTTTCTGACCAATTCCACAGAGCCCACATGGAAGACAACTCCCTAGTGAAGCCAGGTGAGTTATATTAGAGAGTTTTTCAGTAGAACAGGGCACAATGAACACTTCCTCATACAATATTGTGTTAGATGAAAAAGAGAGAACACAGAAGGGATGTCAACCAAAAAAATGCAAGAAAATCAGAAACTATGTAAATAAACAGAAAGCTTATTTACTGATAGTGCAAAAATAAATGAACGGAGAATACATGGTGCTCATGATGCCAAGTTGGTTGCAATAGTTCACTACCAAAACATAGGTTACATCAAATGCGAGAACACTGGCATTGTGTGGATGGGTGTTGGGCAACCATGTCTACTTATAGTTCTGGAGACTCCAAACTCTATAGGAAAAGCAGAAGCAGACATCTATACTAAATGACTAGTCTATATACAAAATGGACAATTACAAGAATGTTAAAAGGTGAAATGGTTGGTATTTTAGCAGTTAAATAAAAAAATTATGATGGCTCGCCTAATGATTGTCCCTTTGTCTATCTCTCGCACCACGAGATAACATCTACTAGTGGCATGTACACAATTGATGTTGACCTCTAGTGATTGGTGTTGGGTTTTGACACTAGCACTAGGCACGTGGCGCTAGCACTAGTGCTTAGCATCTGGTGCTGGAGCCCAGACTAGCACCAGGAGCTTGAAGTTGTAAAAGGGTTGGCACTACTTGGTACCAAACTGTGGACACTTGTCTTGCATTAGCATTTTGGTAATGTGTCAATGTTTTTGATGACGAGGACTTGAGCGAACCCTGCTCCACTTGGATCATTTGTCCCCCTTGAAAAGCCATCCCCTATTGCATACAATTCCAACTAAGGGTCGACACTTGATTTGGTCAAGTGTGCACCACTTTGCCTAAGTGGCAAACTAAACAGCTTTGAGAACTTTAAACAAAGTTCCTTGGCAAGTGCACTTTGAAGAAATCTATCAACTGAACCTTTGATGTTGGGCTTAACTATTTTAAATCCAGGTTTGATGGATGCTACACCATTGCAGGCTCTTTGCATTAGCATCTTGCTAATGGGTGAACATTTGTGATCATGAGGACTTAAGCGACCCCTGCTCCACTTAGGTCATTTGCCCCTCTTGAAAAGCTATCCCATATTGCATTCAACTCCAACTAACAGTCGACACTTAACTTGGTCAAGTGTGTACCACTTTGCCTAAGTGGCAAACTAACCAGCTTTGAAAACTTTAAACAAAGTGAGTTCCTTGGCAGGTGCGCTCTGAAGTGAAGTCTATCAATTGAACCTTTGATGTTGGGCTTAACTATTTTGAATCCAGGTCTGATGGATGCTACAACATCGCAGGCTCAAGCAAAGGTGGAACATATGGCCTAAGGAGTTCTGCACTAAAGACTAGATGCATTCCCAAGTAAGGTGGCAAGTTCAGAACAAATGCATTCTTTACGGCTATGCATAGTAGAGCGTAAGAACCATAGCATAGTGGCTTGATTTCCACGTATGGCCTAGAGAGGCATTCCTTCTAAAGATGGAACCAAACCCAATCTCCTGGTTGAAATCTATGAGGGCTCAATGTTGTCCATGGAACTTCTTATGCTTTTGTAACTAGCATCAAATTTTCCTATACTTGGTAATCCACATGATTTATGTGTTGCAGGAAGCATGTAGCTTTGCCCACTTCCTACATATGAACTAGCACCTGAGCGCTGACAAGCACTTGAAAGGCTATGTCTAGGGGAGAACTAGGCTAGAAGCCTAGCACTTAAGACATGCTTGTAAAGAGCAATGACCTGTAGACATGTGCAAAGCTCCATTGTATTAGTACTAGACATAGGACAGATTATCATTTCAAATGCAAAGATGATCATGGTTGTACATATGAAGCAAAGGTTATTAACCACCTTCATTAGTCCATTTGATTATGGATGGAAAGAAATCAACCGGTCTAGGCATGTGTCAAGCAGACTCCTTATATGTTGCCCAAACGGGCTGACAGACGAATCACAATCAGATACAATGGATTTCAGAATGCTGGAATGAACCCATACATATAGAAAGAACATCTATGCTATTTGAGATGCATTAACGCCCGTCTTGCACACTACCATGATTGCCATCTTCCAAAGCCTATCAACATGACAAGATGCAATCATTTTGTCACTTGGTTGAAGGCAACCCTGAGAGAAAACCCATGTTGATGGATTCTCAGGGCCTAGAAGGAACTGAGAGTTATGTGTAGGGTCTCAATTCTTGTTTGCTAGCTTGGTGATGTTGCCTGGAACACAAGACTTAATGCAGAGCTCTACATCTTGGTGTAGGTGAGGCCAGTGAAAATGTTACTACAACACTATAACATTGTGTCTTGTTGACGCCAAAGTGTTTGACTACGTTGAAGTAGTGTGCATCCCAAATAAGAAACTAATAAGACATGTTGAATTGGATGCAAATGCTCTAGGCGATGAAGACATTCATTGCTAATATACAGATCGGCAACTGGCTTACCTACACAAACTGCTTGTGTGTCTAGGCAAAGTCATTGTCAATTGAGTATAGGGATCCCCACTCACTAAGGTTGTGACCTGAAGCGACAATTATAGTGATGTGCATTTGAATTAATGGATGGTTGAGACAATCAAAAGCTTGAATCTCTTTGCCCTTGTGATGTTTGATCACAAGGTGAAACTTATACAAGTAGTTGATCCACTTTATATCAGGCACATTGTCTAGATTGCTTTGAATGTTCAAAAACTAAAGAGGCTTGTAATCAAAGTGAATGATAGTCTTCTTACCCATTATATAATTGATTCATTGGCAAAACATCCTACACAATGGAATACAACTCTTTCTCGTAGGTTAATACCATTGCCTTGTGTTACTAAAAGTTTGTCTCTGAGTGATGGATGACAAAATGCACTCATTGAGTGAGAATGGCACCAGATGCATAGTTGGATGCATCGATCTCATTCTCAAAAAATTGAGTGATGACTTGAATAGCTTAGCACTAGCATTGAGCGGAGGCATTCATTGAAGTCTTCAAAGTCTCTATTGTTGGGCACTAGTCCATCTCAAGGATGCTCTATTGGGTATGATCAGTTAGTTCAAGGGCTAGGATACATGAGAAAAATCCTAGGATGAAGTGGTTGTAGAATCTTGCTAAGCCCCAAAAGCTTCCAAGCTCAATCAGATTGGTCAGACCAGGTTGTTCTTGAATGACCTTGATTTTTGTTGGATCTATATGGATACCACAGCCATTGATGATCTAGCTTGAGTTTTGGATTTTGGGACATCAAATGTGCACTTTGCAATGTTAGCTTACAACTTGTGCTAGAGCAAGGTATCCAAAACTTGCTTCACCCGTTCAATATGCTCTTCCCATGCCTTATTATGGATGAGGATGTCATCCACATAGACAATAAAAAAGCATCAAATGAATGATCTAAAATCTCATTCAGCAAGCCTATGAACATTGTTAGGCTAAAGGGCATAACCAGCCATTTGAACAACCCTTCCTTGGTCTTGAATGTTCCAAATGTCTTCAGGATTGACCGGCACCATATGGTTATGTTGGCATTTTTGCCACATTAAAATTTTTGACAAATTTTTGCATAAGTGTGAAACGCACTTCGCCAGCAAAATCATCTGGAGCTTTAGATCAGCGAAACGCATGCAGAAGTATTGGCATTTTCACGGGCCTTAAAAGAGGATGATAGATTGGATAAAATGATCTTTAGATATTTCATTATTGCAGATCTTTTCGTAAGCTTTCCGGCGATATATTACAATAGGCGATCAGGTCAACGGATCAAAAGTTATGGCCCTGGGAAGCTGTAACGCCAAAAATCATTTTTGGGCCAGTTTTCAAGCACATCTGGTGCGAAAATCCCCTGCGCAACTCTTTGGTGCGAAAATCCCCTGCGCATTCCAAGTGCGCCGGACTCTGGCGCAGCGTTCCAGGTGCACCGAAGTCTTGCACAGCATTCCAAGTGTGCTGGACTCTGGCGCAACATTCCAAGTGTGTCGGACTCTGGCGCAGCATTCCAAGTACACCTTGCCTATTGACTTTTCAACAGAGGCGCATCTCCCAACGCCCGGACTATTGCGCACCTTTTCTGTTGCGCTGGGCAGCTATGCAATGGGTCAGCTGCACTTCACCTCCGGACCTATCAACTCTGGTGCTGGTCCTTCTCAGCTGCGCTCCACATCAGCAAGTTAAGGTGCATCCTTATCCGACCAAGCGCAGCCATTCTCAGAAGCTTCCAGACTGGACGTTTCGGGATTTCGAGTCTATCTTCCACGGAAGTGGTCCCCACGAGTGAGGAGGTAGCGCCAGCCAGCCAAGCCTGCCAGGGCATTGAAGGAGCCCAACTGCATTTTCGGGGAGTCATCAGTCTCGGCCATGCCTGATTAATGTTTCATGACTATACTCTCTTGTAACTCTTATCTTGGCTGCCACCGCCATGTTTTGTAGGTGCGCATTTAATGTTCAAGCTGCAGAATTTGCTATATAAGCCTGCTCTTTTATTGTAAAACTATAGGTGTTTGCTAGAAGCTTGTTGTAACTCTAATTCTGCTATAAATACGAATAGTGTCTGGCTCTTAACTCTGGAATTCTGATTGTGTGTATGTCTTCTATTGCTTATCTTCTGTTAAGTTCTCTGGTTTGTCTGTAGGCTTGAATTCTAATATCTGGATTAAGCTTCTGATAAAACGTGAACCTCTGGAGTAGTCCTGGAGATTATGCATGTTAGATGTTCAGTTTTAATTTATGTTAGCATTTGTGTTAAATGGCTATTTGATTCGACCTACAATTAAGTTATCATGTTGTTAGCCCATCACCCCTGTTCTATCCGGCCTGTGGCCATATTTCCCATTCCTTTCAATCATTTCCCATTCCTTTCAGTTCCTTAATCTTTAAAACCCCCAGTTAGAATAGCGAGGGAACCAGCCCATCTCTAGGGATTGGCACGGGAGGCATTTCTTCCTCTCGACCTTTCAATGTTGGCCGGGTCTAGGGCGCATAACTAGACAAACCCTTACCTAAGGCAGATCTCTGACCAACAGTTTCTAGCACGCCCGGTGGGACGCAAACATTCCACTTCAAAAGCAGTATTGATAAGTTGATGTTCATCTTGATAACTATCAAATCCGAACATCTAGCGACTCTGTTGAGCTGACGATCGAGATTTCTTAATCGTAGACTCCTTTAATGCTGAAAGAAGATACCCCGGAGGAATCAAGGTTTGGTGAGCAGCCTTGACCTCACAAGCGGAGAAAATAATGTTCACCTGGCGACTCCGACTTAGTGGCAAGGACCGTGATCTCTGCAAACCACTACTATAATGGCAAAGGTATGTTATCCCAGCTAGGATGATCCTGGCCCTCTGAATCTCCAAAATCCGCATGAGATTCCCAAAAGTGCCCTGAAAACCCTAACGAAATACAATGGCATTGAGGGAATGGCCCGAGAGCACCTTGAAGATGTTGCTGCTCTAGCGACCCTCCATGGCATCACCCACGTAGATGTCATGATCAGACTTATGGTCCTGTCTTTGAAAGGAAGGGCGCTACAGTGGTACAAAATACTCAGGCGTAAGAGCATTTGTTCATGGGCGGACTTGGCAGGAGCATTAGTCAACACATTTGATGGTTCTCAGGACCCCTTTCAACTCTTGATGCACCTCTCCACCATCACGAGAGCACCTCTAGAGAGCATCAACAGACTTCAATGTCCGATTTTGCAGGAGTTGGAAGAGAATTCCAGGGGAGGTTCAACCGACACCTGCCCAGGCCCACCTCTACTATGTTCGGGCTTTCCACTCGGATATAAGCCTCCTTCTACCACAATTTGGGGAACAGAGGTTCTTTCAAGTCTTTCAGGAGGCAGTACATGCGGATTTGCTCCTGCTGTTCTTTCCACTGCAACTTTCCTGCTCCAAGCAGGAAAGTTGCAGTGGAAAGAACCCGCTCCCCTATCACTTCTTCCGACAGTTGCGACCCCCATCCATCTCGCACAGTATCCACCATCATGGTCATCACAAACTGTGCAGAATTTCGGAATACAGTTGTTTAGAGCACAAGAGGTGGATATCTCCCAGCACCGGCAGAAGGAGTATGCAGGCAATACCTCAGTAATGAACAATATAGTAGCTTGCAATTTTTTTTCAGAAGAGGACTGGGAGGAAGAGAAGGGTCTAATGACAAGCCCCGAGTACGAAGAGGGCACAATTTTGCACCCCTTTTTGTATCCCTGAGCATAGCACGCAAGTACTTGGCCAAGACTCAATAAGCATACCTCCTCAGAAGGCTGGTCCTGCGGAGATCCTGACAGAGGAGCATGTACCCAAGACCCCACAGCCAACGGACTTTCACAAGTGGCGACATTGGGGCCAGCCATTGCCACAACCAGTACTCGAAGAAGGCTCCCATGTGGCAAATCTCTTTGCGACATTATTCACTAACTGTATGAGCACTGGCACACATGATAACCTGCCACGTTGCACCTTGTTCCAACCTGGAAAACTTTGGGAAGAGGCCAACCAGACTTCAAAGGTCAAATTCAAAGTCAGTTTCGCCCTCGAGAGGAAGCACAATTCCATTTTGGGCTTTTGCAGGGCGAAATCCCCTTTGACCCACCCTCAAGGCCCGTGCGCTCCACTCCAAGCAGATGACATCGAAAGTGAGGCCCAGGACCAAAGTTGCGCCCCATTTTAACTCAAAGAAATTACCGGAGATTTTGCTACAGCATTATTTCCTGGAGTTCAGAGAGTGAATATTGTTGGTAAGAAGCAGAGCGCTAGGGTTTGATAAGGCCCTATCATTTTCAAATCGAACGCTTGGGCAATTGTACATCTAGAATGGGCAAGAAGAGCGCTGAGAAGAAAAAGGAGGCCCCGAAGAAGGACAGGGCCCCAAAGAAGTTGGAGGAGGAGTTTACCGCCACCAGTGAGCACTCAGAAGAGGACAGCGATAATGACTCTGTTGCCCAATGGATTAAAGGCCTGGGATCTTTGCATTAAGGCAAGCTCAATGCCCCGCAAGCCGCCAAAAATGTTGGCATTTTTGCCACAATAAATTTTGTAACAAATTTTTGCCTAAGTGTGAAGCGCACTTCATCTGGAGCTTTAGATCAGCGAAACGCATGCAGAAGTATTGGCATTTTTGCGGGCCCTCAAAGAGGATGATAGATTGAATGAAATGATCTTTAGATATTTCATTATTGCAGATCTTTCGTAAGCTTTCCGACGATATATTACAATAGGCGATTGGGTCAATGGATCAAAAATTATGGCCCCGGGAAGCTGTGATGCCAAAAATCATTTTCGAGCCAGTTTTCAAGCACATCTGGTGGGAAAATCCCATGCGCAACTCTTTGGTGCGAAAATCCCTTGCGCATTCCAAGTGCACCGGACTCTGGCGCAGCGTTCTACGTGCGTCGGACTCTAGCGCAGCGTTCCAAGTGTGCCGGACTCTGGCGCAGCCTTCCAAGTGCGCAGGACTCTGGCGCAACATTCCAAGTGCGCCGGACTCTGGCGCAACATTCCAAGTGAGTCAAACTCTGGCGCAGCATTCCAAGTGCGTCGAACTCTGGCACAGCATTCCAAGTGCGTCGAACTCTGGCACAGCATTCCAAGTGCACCAGACTCTGGCGCAGCATCCCAAGTACGCCTTGCCTGTTGATTTTTCAACAGAGGAGCATCTCCCAACGCCCGGACTATTTCGTACCTTTTCTGTTGCGCTGGGCAGCTGCGCAATGGGTCAGCTGCACTTCACCTCCGGACCTATCAACTCTAGTGCTGGTCTTTCTCAGCTGCGCTCCACATCAGCAAGTTAAGGTGCATCCTTATCCGACCAAGCGCAGCCATTCTCAGAAGCTTCCAGACAGGACGTTCTGGGATTTCGAGTCTATCTTCCATGGAAGTGGTCCCTGCGAGTGAGGAGGCAGCGCCAGCCAGCCAAGCCTGTTAGGGCATTGAAGGAGCCCAACTGCATTTTCGAGGAGTCATCAGTCCCGGCCATGCCTGATTAATGTTCATGACTGTACTCTCTTGTAACTCTTATCTTGGCTGCCACCGCCATGTTTTGTAGGTGTGCATTTCATGTTCAAGCGGAAAAATTTGCTATATAAGCCTGCTCTTTTATTGTAAAACAATGGGTGTTTGCTAGAAGCTTGTTGTAACTCGAATTTTGCTATAAATACGAATAGTGTCTGGCTCTAGCTCTGGACTTCTAATTGTGTGTATGTCTTCTATTTCTTATCTTCTATTAAGTTCTCTGGTTTGTTTGTAGGCTTGAATTCTAATATTTGGATTTAGCTTATGATAAAACGTGAACCTCTGGAGTAGTCCTGGAGATTATGCATGTTAGATGTTCAGTTTTAATTTTTGTTAGCATTTGTGTTAAATGGCTATTTGATTCGACCTACAGTTAAGTTATCGTGTTGTTATCACCCCTGTTGTATCTGGCATGTGGCCATATTTCCCATCCCTTTCAGTCATTTCCTATTCCTTTCAGTTCCTTAATCTTTAAAACCCCCAGTTAGAATAGCAAGGGAACCAGCCCATCTCTGGAGATTGGCACGGGAGGCATTTCTTCCTCTCGGCCTTTCAATGTTGGCCGGGTCTAGGGCGCATAACTAGACAAACCCTTACCTAAGGCAGATCTTTGACCAACAGGTAACTAATTTAAGATTAATTTTCATGAAATATCGGGCCCTCTCTAGTTGGACCAACAAATCATCTATGCAAGATAAGGGTTACAAGTTCGTCATAGTCATCTTGTTGAAAGCATGGCAATTAGTGTCAGGCACCAAGTTCCACCTTCTTTGTCGCTAAGACAATCAAGCTGCCTAATGGAGAAGAACCCAAAGGAACTTCCCCTGATTGATCAGTTCCTAAATCTGACACCTAATATCATTGTTCTCCCAAAAACGAGAAGGCTACTTACGAAAGGTGAACCTTCAACTAGGTTGATGATGGAGAACTCCTTATGGTTCTTGGAACACATACAGCTGAAGGGATGTGTCCATTTGATGGGACTATTGTAAAATGATTGAACTACATGTTACAAGGGAATGCTTCTCGATGCAAGGTGGTGTCACCAAATGAACCTTGAGTAGAACATGATTCTAAACATGAGAAATGAGCTTCTCACACTACTTAGCTAAAAGGAGTGTTATCTCCATCTTAAGCACACTTAGGAAAGCAGTATCCCATGTCCTTCACATGCACAAACCATTGTTGAGGGTAGGCTTTGTAGTTCACCTTGAAATCAAAGACATGAGACCTTCCGAGCAGGTACAATACTCAGGCTCAGGTAAGTCATGGCCTTCCTCATAGATCTATGCAGGTACAGGAAACCAATGATGATAGGACTCATGCTCACGTAGGCTTAACTGCAAGAAAACAACTTTTGTTCGCAAGTGAAAGGAGCCTAGATGAGGATTTTTAATCTATCCACTATGGTAAAAGAACTCTGGTTTTGTATAGGATACCAAGCAAACGAAGCTAAGGCTGCCTATGATGTTGACATTGCAAAGTCAGATGTTAATCCAAACGAAAGCATCAAAAGTGAATGGTTTGTTTTCATTCAGCTGGCACATCTTTTTTTCTTAATCAGAACTCCATTTAACGTCAAAAATGTATTTGTCAAACAACTTTTCCTCCATTATATACCTCACCAAAATTACCAAGTCAACCTGCTTGTCTATAATGTTGTTTTATGTGAAGACTTCAGGTACTATTAAGCAATGAAAAACTGAAAATTACAATATCATATTGCACAAAATGACTTCATCTTTACAGCAAGTTACCTTCTCAAATGGAATGATCTCAAGTGGTTAAATTTTAAAAGTATGGGATCCAAATGCGAAGACCTGGCTTCAAATCTTGCCAGGCTATATGAGATGCCATGGTAGTACAATTTATTATAATACCAATATGTGGTTTGTTGAAATATCATGGTAACATGGTCATGATGTAATAGAAACCTGGCCTATTTCAATCCCATATAATCAATTAAAAACTAACAAGTTACCTTGTTTCTGTCAACAGCAGTATATCAAACTGAAGATTGATACTGCTGACCAATCTCTTTGTGCTTCTAGTTAGATGATCATTGAAATAAAATGAAATGAAATATTATTAATGTCCGCGGTGGGCCAAAATAAGACCCAAGGGACTATAAGAAGGACAATAATGACTGCCAGCTAGCAGGCTAAAAAGCCCAACAAAGAAAAGAACTAAGATAAATACAAGACAAAACCTGACAACCGGGCCAAAGAGAAAGGGAAAAGAAAAGGGAGAGCAGAGGGGGGAGGGCTGCAGTCCAAAAGAGAGGAGTGCACACCAAGAAGAACAGAGAGAGAGGAGGGGGGAGGGAGCAGCCCAGGAGGGGCAAGCTCCAAGAACCCCCAAAAACTAATCTCTCCTAACAGTAGAGGCTGAAGTACCGAGCTGAAGAAGTCCATGATATGTCTCTGTCCATTGCTAATTTGGAACCCTGACAAAATTACAAGTTTATACCCCCATTTCCCCTTCAAGTCAGTCCCAGGAAACAGAGAAGCACCTGCATCTACTTATCAGCAACCTCTTAATATGGTCATGGGCTACAGACAAAAGCCAACTTCTTCAAACATACTGAATATTTTTGGGCCTTCAATGTTAGAAGTACTTATTCAGCTTTCTTACTTACTATTACTGGGAATACTTCAACACACAACTAAGCATTATCCCACAAGGCTCTATCAGGGCAGGCAATTCTCCCTAGAGAACATTCTTTAACAGGCACATGGCATTAACTTCAGAGTGCTCATCTCCATTGACAAGGACGACTAATTCTTCTCTCTAAAGATAACTATGTGTTCTCACTTTTCTAGAAAATGATGGTCAAAGATGTATTCTATCTCTTTGCATACATTTTTTTGTCAGGAAACTTGTTGAAACAAGCCCACTATGGGACTTTAATGCATTCATGGACTTCCTTATCCACTTTGAAGCAAATTTTGATGTGCATGTATGCAACCTAAGTGACCAAAACCCAGTGCTGGCAATATTGTAATTGGTAGAAGTTGAGAAGCAACCAAAAGATAAAAACAGTGGGAAAATTGTTTTAGAAAATGGAACAAAACACATAAATTTAATAAAATGCCTGAAACCCCTTATGAAGGAAGGGAACAACGAATAGAAGAGAGGTAGGTGGCTTGGAGGCTGCAACCTTTCAAATTCAAAGGAATCAAATTCTTCAACGATTGCAAAAACGCTACTTATCAGCAATTGGGTTAACACTGGCCCACACTTGCAGCCACCCTCATCACGTTTTCTGTGCATGCCACCCAAGCGCGGCAGCACATGGCCAAAGTGGCTCATAGGCCGATGACACGAAACTCTGTCAAAACCACAAACAAACCAGGAACCTAGAGAGACTCTTTACATAATTGTGACTTCATTTCCCTCAATATGCTTTGCCAAACTATGGTTAATTCTGCCAGACACTATTCCCAAGAATCCCAACCACATACCTCATCCCCAATAACGTACTCTGGTTTTGAATGAGCAAAATCTCAACTTTACCTTTCACCATTGCTTTGTAGCAAGGTTTAATTGCCTTTTGAGGTTTTGAGTGGGTATATTTCCTAGGGCCTGCCAGACATTACTCCCACAAATTCCAACCATGTACCTAAATCCCACTAACCTACTTTGGTCCTGCATGAGCAAAATCTCAACCTGACCTTCACAGTTTTTTCGTAACAAGGTTTAAATGTTTTTCTTGTAAGGTTTTTGGTAGGCATCATTCCTGTACGGTTTTGGGTGTGATTTTTTCCATGTTTATCAATTTCGGTTGTATTTGGGTTAATCTACCACATATTTATCTTATTCCAAGGCCGCCGTTTTAATACGCCAAAAAGCCAGTGAATTTGGTCAACACCAACTATGTATGTGAATTTGGTCAACACCAACTATGTATTTGGACGACGTTTCAGTTTAATTTAAAAAATGTGAAACATTATTTCAAAAGTAAAAACCATGCATGATTGAAGTGAAAGCTTCCCATAACACTGGCAGCAGAAAATATTTCAACAGATATAATAGAATTAGTTTACAAAGACGTTATTCTCTTTTAAAATAAGTATCTTGTAAAATTAACAATACAAAGAGCACAAGTTGCACGCTTATTGTAGTGGTAAGGGTTTTGGCCTTTCTTTGGCAGGTCCCTTAGTTCAAAACCCACTCAGTATGAGGGGACCAGGACCACTCATAAAAATCTATATAAACTTAAATTTTTAAATCAAGTGGCATTAACTCAACCAGTTAGATTCCTTAATATTTAAAAAAGGAAACCAAGGTAGGTTCAAATCCTGCTAAGTGATACATAAATAATATCCAAACTTTGTTGTAATACCACTATAATGATGTAATATGGGTTTATGGTTTCAATCCCATATAACCAATTGATAAAAACAATACAAAGATTGTCTTTTCGTTCTGTATGGCACAGTTCTAAGAGTATGTTGCTATTGACAAACAAAATTGAAAATATTTTCATATAATTTTGATAAATTATATCGTGGCTTTTTGAGTGCAGGTTTTTTTTTTCTCGTATTTGAGGTCAACACTCTGTATCAAAGTTGTGATCTTGATTTTTACAATGGCAGATTTTATGCAAATCATAGGCAACTCATTTTTCCCTCAGAAACAATTCAGAGTTCCCCGATAGGTACAAGAGAAATCATTCACAAACAACCGCTAATTTGAAAGGAAAAAAAGGAGGGGAATAAATAAATACCTAGGGTTCTGAGCTCGTCCAAGCAATGGCGCATGGAGGCTTCCTCCGAAGAAATAAGCTGACGCGTGGTCTTTTCAGAATGTGGGTCCTTGTTTTTCAGGGGCAGAGAAGCAAAAAGGGCCTCTGTAAAGCGGTCTCCCCCCATTCTAAACTGCGCAACGAGGCGCCCCGCTTGCGCGAGGCGCTCCATGGCCTGAGCCACCTGCTTCGGTGGTGCCTGCTTTTGATTATTCTGATCAGATTGTTGTTGATGTTGGCTATTGTTGTTGTTATTAATATTATCTCCTCCTGCTCTGTAATCATATGCAGTGTTAGGGTTAGGGTTAGTGTTAGGGTCACCTTCGAGCGAGGTAGCGAACAAAGGAGAAGAGCGGGGACTGAGAAAGGCCGAGGGGGAAGCTATGTTGGGACTTGGCTGCTGAAGCTGCTGTTGTTGCTGCATATTTCGTTGCGAGTATATTATATGTATATACTCCCTGTGTGTATATATATGCCTTTTGTCTACCTGTGCTGCTGCCGCCTTTGTTACTGCTATGCGTGGAACAATTTTTTTAAGGTGACTGTTTTCGATATTTGGATTTTTTAAATCTCTGCAGCTTCAGCTTCCCCTATTTGCCATGGCCGATGTTGCCTTCACAGCTTTATATATAAATATAAAGCTAGTTTGAAAAAATCCAATTGGATCTCAAACTTTATATTTTGACTTAAGTGCCCGGCGGACTTTTAACGGATAGAGACGGCTGAGCACTTTGGGTTTTGAGCTGTGACTTAGAAAAATAAAATAAAATTTATAGTGGAGTTTTTTTAATTTACAGTAATTTTTTACTAGCAAGTACTTTTTAAATTTTGGGTTGTCTCCAAATAATATAGGGATGTCTCCAAACAATATATATTCCATGGGTTTATTATTTAATTCGATATGTGGAGCAAGATCAAGGGATCGAGATTGGTACAGCATCCTGGGGCTGACCAGCATTTAATGAAGTCATACCTTTTATCTTTGTACAAACAAGCATATTCAAAGGTTTGAACCTATTATCTTTGTACAAACAAGCATATCCAAAGGTTTGAACTTAGGTTTCTTCCTAGTGAGCACCAAAACTCATCAATTCACCTAACCATTGTCTTTAAAAATTTAAATACCAAGTAAGATTACAAGTTTAAATTTTATTAAAAATAAAAGATAAATTTTTTTGTTCCAATATTATCATTGTTTTTGAATAAACTACATGGTGGTATTATATGTTGAAGTAATTGAACATGGTATTATATCATTGAAAAAATAAAAAAGTTGAACATGGTATTATATCATTGAAAAAATTTAAACTTGTGTTTCAATTTAAAGGTTATATTTTTTTTCTAATAAGCTATGTTTAGCTCTTATCAATGGACCTCTTTCATATTGAATCATATCTAGTTATTTTTTTATCAAATAAATTTTTTTGTCTATCTTTTATCAAAGATATTTTTTATTTTTTTTGTAATACTATGTTTTAAAATTAATTTTTTGACATCATTTTTATTAAGAGATAATATCTCATTCAATCAAGCATAGAGGTAGTAGATCTATTGGTTTCCATTGTGTGTTTGTCAACCTAAGGTCGGCGATTCCAATCCCGAGCCCTTTTGAGGTCCCCTTCACTTGAAGTAAAAGTTTACCAAGGTAAGACAAAGGTATAATGGTAGCTTTCCAGATTTGAAATCGTACCCACTGAATAAAATGGAAACGTTGTTGATTCCCCTTTATAAAAAAAAAAAAAATCTCACTCAATCAATTGTCTTCTAAAATTTAAATTTCTTTAATGTAATCTTGATTTTTTCATTAAAAAATAAATAAATAAACTTCTAAGATAAAAAAAAATTTATACATAAGGGAGTTGGTTACATCCACACTATTTTTAGTAACTACCAAGTGCAAGGTTCAAACCATAGGGGTTGCTCCCAACAAGTCTATACCACCTTGTTATTGTTGACCCGACATGAAAGGGACCATTAGTCACTCAAGGTTTGTACCATTGTTGTTGGTTTACGATGCACTCAAAATATTCAAATCAAATTACTACATTTGCAACAGGTATGCCCCAAGGTTTGGACCTAGGTCTTTTCTTGGTAAGTGTCTACCCAGACAAACAATTACCAATCCACCTAATCCTTGGGGGCAAAGACAATTAATAGTACATTCGGCTAAATTATTCGTTACTTAATTTCTTTCTCTATAAATATATGAATATTTTTAAGATATTACCTCCATTAATAGTTTTTTTTTAATTTACATGGTGGAATCGGTAGGCGCCACGAATCCAAATAAGTTGTCCGAATTTTATGGCAGCTATAGTATTATGCATTGTTCACCCCGAAAGTCACCACATAGTTCTTTGCACAGTTTGCCCCTATAACCACCATGCCACAATTATTTTAAACATTTTACGCCGCTGAAAGCACTAAGAAAAGGATAAGCATTCAGTCCAACGAGGCCCGATATTTGACCTCCAATAATAGTTGATAATATAAATAATATTATTATTTTTTATTTAATCCCTACATCCATGTTTCTTGATAGCATTAATATATATATATATATATATATATATATATATATATATAAACAAAGGGGTTTTGAAAGGATCCCCGAACCTTTTACAAAGCGGAACAAAGGTACTCCCGGGCCAAACCCAAGGAGTACCTCACACTAAAAGAGAGCAAAATCGATTGGATACAATCTAGCAATAAAATAACCGGCTCAAATAAAACAAGAAAAAAATATCCCGAATTAAAATATCCATCAAACATCGGGGACCAACCAAAAACAAATTCAAATCAAGCCCGCCTAAAATGAGCACCATCATTTGAAACTAAAATTTAAATTTTAGAAATCCTACCTAGAGTTGGAGCTTTGAAACTTGGGATCCAAACCACTATAGATAGAAAACTGGACATCTGACAATAGGCACAAAGGAACCTACATCTGGAACCCAGAAGGAAAGGTGCTCTCAATTGGATCGTAGGGCGTGTAAAATATTTTTTGTCAAACAGGGGCCCTGCATCCGAAACCGCAACCACCAACAACAAGAAAAAATCCTATAGTCGGATCACCAACTTAAAACTTTCCCTCCCAAAGAGAGAAATAGAGATCTGAGCTCAAGGGCATTTAGATTTGAATCGTCATCCTAGCTAGTAGAGAGCTTAAAAATTAAAAACCCACTCCTCAAGAACTTTGCAACAGACCTTACCCATCCAAAAGAGAGCAAATATTTGGAGCCAAACTGGAAGCAAATCCAACAAATTTGAAACATAAGGCGCAAAGATGATTGCACCTAGCCTAGACTAGAAAGAACAATAAGAAAAAGACCTTTTCAAAGGGTAGATAAGATAATAAGAGAGTGAGACCTCCCGTCCCATGGGAGCGAGAGCTCAGTCCCACAGAAAAATCATTCTGCCCAATGGGATCCTTACAACCAAAGCTCAAACCAACTGAAAAAACTTCTCTTCCAATGAAAATAAACAATGGTTGAGCACTGACAATAGAACAAATTGACGTCCAACAAGATTTTGGAGCTCTTGCAACTACAAACTGACATCCAGCAAGAGTTTGAAGCTCTTGCAATTGGTGCAAAGCTTTGCAGCTCCCGCACTAGTCACCAAGATCCCAAACATTCTACCAAAAATTGATCCTACCTTCCACCCAACAACATGGCTAGTTGTTACAATTCCTTTAGCTGACCCTACCTTCCACCCAGCCCCCCAACTGTGATTCCATCAACAGACCCAACCTTCCACCCAACTACCTACATGTTGTTGTAGTTCCTTCAACCAAACCAGAATGCCCAACAACCCAAAACAAACTAAACCAACCTTCCACTGATCAACACAGCCAGCTATTGCAGTTCCTTCAGCTGGCCCAGCCTTCCACCCAACTTCCAACTACAGTTTCATCAACTAACCCAACCTTCCACCCAACAAACCAACCTTCTGCTATAGTTTCCAGCTAAATTAGTTCTCCACCCAATAACCCATTGTTGTTGGGTGAAAGGGCTTATTTTTCAAAAATACCAGCATTAATAATAATTTTTTAATCCCCTTTAGTTGAAATATATTTTCATTCTTCTTTATCATAATTTCATTCCTTGTAAAAAACATCATAGACTTTATATAGTTGTTAGTTAAAGTTTTTTACAATTATGAAAAAGTGAGGAGAATTTTACCTTCATTATTTTCAAAAACATTTTCTCCACCAACTAAAAGTATTTCTTGAAAACATTTCCTCCACCAACTTTTAAGTATTTCTTTTAAAAGTATGATCAAAATTAATTTTGATAAATCTAATTTTAGACAATTTCATTTTACGAGAGGTCAAAGCAAATCATTAATATTAAATAGTTGTTACAAATGACCCTTCTATTTTTATTCAAATCTTGTCACCAAAAGGCTAGTACTTTCTTTCTATACTTAATACTTTATATGATGAGCAATGTTTTAAAACTTGTAATTGAAAAAATTTCGGCAACCTAATTTTAGAGAATTTCTCGACAACTCAAGAGAACTAAAAAAAATCAACAAAACAAAATTGATTTTTTTCAATAATAAAAAAAAAATAAGCAGCAATTAAAAAGCAAAAAAAATAGAAAAAACTTAATAATCAATAGAAGTAACAACATCTTATACATTGAGCCAGGAGCGAGTGCAAGACGAGATCGAGGAGGAAGTGTGAGCAAGAAACCAGGAATTAGAAAGCAAAGTGTGATCAAGGAACAAGTGCCACTTCTTGGTCTAGATCTTAGGAGAATTTAAAGGATTCATTTGAAGAAAATTTGGGTAACATGGAAAGAAAGTCATTTGTGAAAGTTCTTACTGAAAGTACGAATGACCAAGTGATGCAGGAGCATCCAACGAAAGGCAAAATACCGCAAAGAAGAAAAAGTGTCGCGATATTGCGACATGTCGGCAAAGAAGAAAAAGTGTCACGATATTGCGACATGTCGCGTTTTCGCGACGTAAAGATGAGAGAAGGCGAGAGAGAGAAAAGTGTCGCGATATCGCGACATGTCGCATTTTCGCGACCAGAAGACAAGAGGAGGCGCAAGAGAGAAAAGTGTCGCGATATCGCGACATGTCGCATTTTCACGACTAGAAGACAAGAGGAGGCTCTAGGAGAAAAAGTGTCGCGATATTGCGACATGTCGCATTTTCATAACTAGAAGACGAGAGGAGGTGCAAGAGAGAAAAGTGTCGCGATATCGTGACATGTCACATTTTCGCGACCAGAAGACGAGAGAAGGTGCAAGAGAGAAAAGTGTCGTGATATCGCGACATGTCGCATTTTCGTGACCAAAGGACAAGAGAAGGCGCCAAGAAGAAAAAGTGTCGCGATATCGCGACATGTCGCATTTTCGCGACCAAAAGATGAGAGAAGGCGCAAGAGAGAAAAGTATCGCGATATCGCGACATGTCGCATTTTCGCGACCAAAGGACGAGGGAAGGCGCCAAGGAGAAAAAGTGTCGCGATATCGCGACATGTCACATTTTCACGACCAAAGGACGAGAGAAGGCGCCAAGGAGAAAAAGTGTTGCGATATCGCAACATGTCACATTTTCGCGACTCAGGAAGGAGAGAGAACACGCGGAGAAAAAATGTTGCGATTTCGCAACATGTCGTGAAATTGCGACCGAAAGAAGACAGGAAAGGCCAGAGAAGAAAATGTCGCGATTTCGTGACATGTCGCGAAATCGCGATCGAAGGAGCAAAAAGAAAGCAAGGAAGGAAACTGTCGCGATATCATGACATGTCACGATTTCGCGACCCGAAATAGAGAGAGAAAGCAGAGAGCAAAGATGTTGCGATATCGCGACATGTCGCGATTTCGTGACCCAAAGAGGCGAGAAGGAAGCAGAGAGCAAAGATGTCGCGATATCGCGACATGTCACGATTTCGTGACCCAAAGAGGCGAGAAGGAAGCAGAAAGGAAGAATGTCGTGATATCGCGACATGTCGCGATTTCATGACCCGAGAGGCGAGGAGGAAGCAAAAAGGAAAAATGTCGCGATTTCGTGACCCAAAGAGGCGAGAAGGAAGCAAAGAGCAAATATGTCACAATTTTGTGACCCAAAGAGGTGAGAAGGAAGCAGAAAGGAAGAATGTCGTGATATCGCGACATGTCGTGATTTTGCGACCCGAGAGGTGAGGAGGAAGCAAAAAGGAAAGATGTCGCGATTTCGTAACCCGAGAGGCGAGGAGGAGGTAGAAAGGAAAGATGTCACGATATCGCGACATGTCACGATTTTGTGACCGAAAAAGAGAAAGAAGATCCGAAAAGGAAAGATGTCGCGATATCGCGACCCGAAGAAGAGAAAGGTAGCGAGGAAGAAAAATGTTGTGATATCGTGACATGAAGCGATATTGCGACATGTCACGATATCGCGACATACTACTGGTTCACGATTCGAAAAGGCACGCGTTCCTAGATGGTGTTTCTCGAGGTGGTCAAAGGCCTCATTAAAGCATGATTTCTTGCTCGATAAGCTTGTTGAGCATGGCGACCACTTGAATGCTGTGTCCAGAGGTCAAAGACGTTCAGACAGCTCATCAATGCATGTTTTTACGACTGACCCGATGGCAGTTGCCAAATAGGGTAAAATATGTGAAGGTTCAGTCATCGAAGGCGAGGAAGAGCCGACTTTTGAGATTCGAAGGATGTATTCTTCCAGGTGGGTCATTAATGGCCTAGAGGGTTGGGACCTCGAAAGAAACCCAAAGATTTTAAAAGGGGAAGCAAAGGCATGCACAAGGGGTCAAAAAATTGTCAAGACAGAGTTGCAGAGCTGAAGGCAAGAGGGCCACTTTGGACCTGTCTGGGCTGTTTTTCTTCCAAGGGGAGGAAAGGAGTTTATTTGGCAGACTGCTGCCATTTCTGTAAATATTTTCAAGTTGTTTAATGAGAAATTTTGTGGTATTGGAATGAGCAATTTTTTTGTCCCCCATCAGGTGGTATTAGAGTGGGAGTTCCTGAGTGTGTAAACAGATCATCGAAAGTGAAGTAGTTTGCACCAGGATCTGTGGAAGAGCAGGAGTTCCTGAGTGTGTAAACAGATCATCGAAAGTGAGGCAGTTTGCACCAGGATCTATGGAAGAGCGGGATTTCTTGAGTGTGTAAAAAAATCGCCAAAAGTGAGGTAGTTTGCACTAGGATTTGTGGAAGAGTGAAAGTTCTTGAGTGTGTAAACAGATCACCGAAAGTGAGGCAGTTTGCACCAGGATCTGTGGAAGAGCGGGAGTTCCTGAGTGTGTGAGCATATCGTCAAAAGTGAGGTAGTTTGCACCAGGATCTGTGGAAGAGCATAGAGTTCCTGAGTGTGTGAGCAGATCATCGAAAGTGAGGCAGCTTGCACCAGGATCTATGGAAGGGTTGTAAGAGAAACAAGCAGAATGCCTCCACGAAGAAACTATGGTGGTGGAAGAAATATGGTGCCAACAGAAGATTTTAGAGCTTTGTAGAGGCAAGTTCAGGCCCTACAAGAGGAGCTGCATAGAGGGCTTGAACCCAGAGGAGAAGAAGGAAGTGAAGGTCACTTCTCAATCCACCCCGGTTGTCTGATGCAGGAGCATCCAACGAAAGGCAAAATACCGCAAAGAAGAAAAAGTGTCACGATATCGCGACATGTCGGCAAAGATGAAAAAGTGTCGCGATATCGCGACATGTCGCATTTTTGCGATGTAGAGACGAGCGAAGGCGAGAGAGAGAAAGGTGTTGCGATATCGTGACATGTCGCATTTTTGCGATCGAAAGACAAGAGGAGGCGCAAGAGAGAAAAGTGTCACAATATCACGACATGTCGCATTTTCATGACCAGAAGACGAGAGAAGGCGCAAGAGAGAAAAGTGTCGCGATATCACGACATGTCGCATTTTCGTGACCAAAGGACGAGAGAATGTGCCAAGAAGAAAAAGTGTCGCGATATCGCGACATGTGGCATTTTTGCTACCAGAAGACGAGAGAAGGCGCAAGAGAGAAAAGTGTCGCGATATCGCGACATGTCGTATTTTCACGACCAAAGGACGAGAGAAGGCGCCAAGGAGAAAAAGTGTCACGATATCGCGACATGTCACATTTTCACGACTTAGGAAGGAGAGAGAAGGCGTAGAACAAAAATGTCACGATTTCGCAACATGTCACGAAATCACGACCGAAAGAAGATAGGAAAGTTGTGAAAGTTCTTACTAAAAGTACGAATGACCAAGTTGGAAGTATGGACACCCTAGATAGCAATAAGAGGAATAGTGAATCTATGGCAAACCTTGTCTAGGTAGCAGATTCTACACCATCCAACGACTACCATCCCACGTGACATCGTCACCAACAATGATAACACACTCACAAGAAACACACTATCGAGCCCTATCGGCCTAACACTAATAGAGACGACCGCTACCAACACAAGTGGATCTACTCTACCATTAAACATAGTCAAACACTACATCCTAGTAAGTGGTTAGGGATGATAGCAAACCGCTTTCGACATGGAAGGAAGACTGGTAAACCAACTCAAAACTACCTGTCCTACTCCACCAAAGGAAATAACCCAACAAACGTCTAGCTCACATGGCTTACAAGGAAGAGGTTATTCTTAGCCAACGACTAGGTTTATTCATTTAAACCATTAAAAATGAGGTTAAGGTAACCAACCAACCTAAAATCCTTCAAAGTCGGCAAGGTTCTTCTCTTCTTAGGAACGGTCTTCGTTTAACGCGACTGTAAATTCTAGTTTCTTTTTTGGGTTTGCGCAAAGCTCCTCTTTTTTTTTTTCCCAACGAGAGTGATCCCAAAAACTCCATAGTCTTTTGTTTTTCCTCCCTCCTTCCATAAGGGACCGTGTTCCCTTTGTTCCCCTCAATGCTCCCACTGCCTCATCAATGCGCTCTTCTGCCAAACTTAACTCCTGTCTAATCTTCACTAGCCATAGGGAGATATTTTCTCCTTTCTTTTAAGCCATTCATCCTCATTTTGGTAGGCGTGAAACTCCCTGACGTCGACATGAAGTTTCCAGTCCTTCGCTCAACTCAAGCAACTAAAGAACTCTTTCTTTATTTAACAATATTAAAAACGAGATCTTTTGGGTAGTCTCCATTAAATGAAATCAGTCATTGTTGTTTAAAGTAAACAAATATTTTATTATTATTTTATTAAAGAAATAAAACAACTAATAATAATATTTACTTTATCATCTAAAAATAATGGCCAGTTTCTATTTATAATGAAATTCATTCATTATTTAAATAGTCCACTATTTCTTTTTTTTGAAGTTATATTATCATTTACATTAGAGCATCTACTCTATCAAATGAAATCTATTAGTATTTTAAAATACATACTTCATTAATTTTTAAATGAATCTCTTCTATCATTCTAAAATAAAGCATTTATTTATTTTAAATGAAACTTACTATCATTTTAAAATAAAGCATTTATAAATTTTAAATGAAACTTACTATCATTTAAAATAAAACATTTATAAATTTTAAATGAAACTTACTATCATTTAAAATAAAGTATTTACTTTATCATTCTATTTGCCTAAACACACAAGGAGTTATGAAGACAACCTATCCATCCATACTTCCCAAATCATTGAGGCAAATAGTGTTGAAGTAAAAGACAATCAAGCATGTGCAACAGACAAAGAGGGGAATCTTTCCATCAATTTAGTCACCTGTCTCAGCCTCTAGAACTTACGATAGCTACTAGGCTATCAATCTAGGGCTCAAGGTGGCTAGCTATTGATGATTATCCCTAATCGAATGCATGCCTATATGAAGGTATCCATCCATGTTACCTTCGAGTTGCCTTATCATCACTTCCCCAACCTCAAGTACCCTCACCTTTGGTGGATGACTCAACTTCTTCCACTTACGAGTGTACCTGATCCTACACATTGGCAATTTGTTAGCAGTATCATGCTCTTCAATATCTACTAACATCGCATAGCTGCTTAATTGCACAAAATCGAGTATTAAAGCACCATCAATTAATACATTGTTTTCCATGTCACAAGGTCCATCAGGGAGGGTCATGACATCCTCCCCCACTAGGACTAAACACCGTCCCGATGTTTTCCAGTTTTACACAATCACAACCACAAGCAAAAAGTAAATTATTACATTTTAGAGATCTTCAAACAAAAAGGGAAAATATTTTTGCATATCCGCCACTTTCTCCCAAGTGGCATTCCTTTCAGAGAAATGGTCCCACTAGACCTTACATTGCTCAAGAGTCTGATTTCGCATAGTCTTAGAATGGAACTCAAGAATATTTACTGGCATTACTTCAATTACCTCTAGATTTGCCATCTATAAATTAGAAACATCCCACACATGTTCAGGGTCAGCAATATATTTCCTAAGCAAAGATATGTGGAAGGTGTCATGGATTTTTGATAGATTAGGAGGTAAAGCAAGTCGGTATGCAATCGGACTAATATTTTTAGTGATCTCAAAGGGTCCTACAAATTGTGGATCCAATTTTGTGGATTTGATCACACTTTTCATTGGTTTGACCCTTAGGAACACTTTGTCTCCCATCGAGTACTCCCTTGGAGTTCTCTTTAAATCAACATAACTCTTCTGCCTATCAGCAGCTTCCTTGAGTCTTTGCCTGATTACCTTCAATTGCTCTTCCATTTCTCTGACCATTTTTGGTCCAATCACAACTCTATCCTCTAGGTTATCCCATGATAGTGGTGTTCTACACTTTCATCCATACAAGGCATCGAAAGGTGCCATTCCCAGAGATGAGTGATACCCATTATTGTAGGTGAACTCTACCAAAGGTAGGTAGTCTTCCCAATGAGACTTGTGATCCATGCAGTACATGTGGAGCATATCTTCTAGTACTTGGTTTACCCACTCTGTTTGACCATCTATCTCAGGGTGGTATGCCGAACTCATGTTCAACTTTGTACCTATTGCATGATGAAGGGCTTTCCAAAACTTAGAAGTGAACTTGGAATCCCTATCTGAGATGATTACCTCAGGAAATCCATGCAATCAGAACACTTCCTTGGCAAATCTATTAGCCACCACCTGAGCATCATCCTTGGTGCTCCCAGGTATAAAATGTGCAACCTTAGTCAATTTTTTGACTACTACTAGGATTGCATCATGTTGGTACCTGGTCTTAGGTAAACCTACTATAAAATCCATAGATATGACCTACCATTTCTGCGTAGGTATACTATGTGGATACAACTATCCTATGGGATGCTTGTATTTTACCTTAACCTTTTGACATTCGAGGCATCGAGTGATAAAATCGGTAATATCCTTCTTCATTCCTACCCAGAAGAAGGTTCTTTTCATGTTTTCCCTCATATTTGCCCCTTCGAGGTGAGATGAATAAGGAGATCTATGGGCTTCTTGCATTATTAGCTTTCTTAAATCACCCGATTTTGGTATGATAATTCTACCTTTGTAGCACAAAAGGTTATCTATCATCCCAAACTCCTTATTGCCCTCAGGGTCTCTATCTATTCTAGCTCGAATTTCCTAGCAATATTCATCCTGATATTGCTCTTGTCTCACTTGATCCATGAGATTTATGTGACTCCTGGTTATGGTTGCTATGTGTCTCCTTCTACTCAAGGCATCAACAACCTTATTCTCTTTTCCCTTTATGTACTCAATTTCAAAGTCATACTCAATGAGAAACTCGATCCACCTTCTCTGTCTCGCATTGAGTATTGGTTGGGTAAATATGTACCTTAGACTTTGATGGTCAGATTTTAACTCGAAAGGTCTCCCCACCAGATAGTGGTACCAGACCTTTAGAGCGTGCACCACAATGGCTAGCTCTAAATCATGAGTAGCATAATTGACTTCATGATTTTTAAGCTTCCTTGAAGTATAAGCTACTACTAACTCTTCTTGCATGAGTACTCCTCCTAACCCTTCCAAGAGATGCATCAATGCATACTAAAAAATCTCCTTGAGGGTCTAGAATCTTCAATATTGGTGTGGTAGTGAGCTTCTGCTTCAACAATGCAAAGGTAGTTTCACACTTTTCCATCCATTTAAATTCCTTCCCTTTCTTTTGAAGGTTAGTTATTACCGAAGCAATATTTGAGAAATCCTTTATATAACATCTATAATAGCCCATTAACCCCATGAAGCTTCTTACTTTAGTAATATTAGTAGGGGGTGGCCAATTTAATATGGCTTTGATCTTCTCTGGATCCACAACAATTCCTTCTACTAATATGATATGCCCTAAATATCGTACCTCTAAAACATAGAAATCGCTCTTGGCCAGATTTTCATAGAGTTGATTTTCCCTTAGTAACTCTAACATGATCTTGAGATGTTTATCATGTTCTTCCTTGTTTCGAGAGTATATTAGGATATCATCTAGAAATACAAGGACAAACTAGTCCAAGTGCCTTCTGAACACATTGTTCATTAAATTCATGAAGGTGGTTGGGGCATTAGTCAATCCAAAGGGTAGGACTGTAAACTCATAGTGTCCATACCTAGTCTTAAATGTCATCTTGTGAGTATCCTCCTCACGTATTCTTAATTGGTGATACCCTGACCTCAGATCTATCTTAGTAAACATCATGGCATCTCTTAGTTGATCGAATAAATCTTTGATTCTAGGTAGGGGATACCGGTTCTTGATTGTAGCTTTATTCAACATCCTATAATCAATACATAATCTTAAAGAGTCATCTTTATTTTCACAAATAAAATAGGTACACCCAAGGTGACACGCTTGGTTTTATCAACCCTTTTTCTAATAACCCTTGCAATTGTACCTTTAATTCCTGCATCTCGATAGGTGTCATCCTATACGGAGATCTATGAATTGGTTTTACTCCTAGCATAAGATCAATAGTGAAATCAAATTCCCGCACAAGAGGGAGTCCAGGTAAATCCTCAGGAAATACATCCTTGAAATCCTACAAAATTGGGTGTGTTTCCAACACCTCTTTCTTTTGATCTTCTCCAACTTCATTTAGCTTAATTACATAGACTATCCCTCCTTTCCTGAGGGCTTTCTTCAATTGCATAGCTGACAACATCTAGGGTTTGAATACCCCCTATTCGCTATGAATTCATAGTCTTTCCTTACCTCCTTCAGAATATTTGATCCATCTATCTTAGAAATTGATTATGACTTTATGGGCCTGTAACCAATCCATCCCTAGGATCACATCGAAGGCATGAAGTGGAGCTACATATAAGCAACCTTCCATGGTTCCACTAGCTAAAGCAATTTCTATCATAGGAAAACATTGGTTTATAGAGTAGGTCTATCCAGAACCATACTCGACCTTCCATCCATGAGCCAAATATCCTAGCCTTTTCTAGCATATCTTTTGCTAACTTACAAGAAATGAAGCTATCAGTGGCCCCACTATCAATTAAAATATTCACTTGCTTATCAAAAATCTTACCTTTTATAATCAATGGGGTGGTTTACCCCTCAAGCTTTGACTCCCAGTTGTAGCGTAGATCTGGTGTGCAGGTTCCTTTCCTTTAATACTAGATGTGCTTGGCCCTAGTCAATATGGGCACTGATTAGAAAAATGTGGCCCTCTACAATGGTAACACCCATCCTTGGGCCCTTGTCACTTTTTAATTTTTGCTCCTCTCCTTTGATTGTTGGAACTGAAGCTTATGGTTTCTATGGTTGAGGCTTAGCATTATTGGGGTTGTTGCCTTTCTTATAAAAGTTCTTCTTGAACTTCTTCTAGTTTCCATTAGATTTCTTCTCAAGATTTTAGGGGTTTTTAGCCTTTCGATCTTGTTCAACCTCCCATTTTACAAGCCCATTGCTATTCCTCTTCTTTAGTTCCTATCGATCTTGCTCGGACAAGGTGTCATATTTATAATGGAAGTGTGACTCTGCTTTCTTTGCTAGGTCATATACCTTTTGTAATGACTTAGGTTCCTGCATCTCTACATCATGCTTTATCCTAGATTGCAACCCATGAGTAAACTTATGAACCCACATTTTCTCATTATAGGTAGGTACATACTTCAATAATTTTACCAAATTTTTGTAGTATATCTCCACCAAGTTGGTTCCTTGCCTTAAACTAGCAAACTCCTCAAATTTTAGGGCATAGAAATGTTTTGTGAGGAACCTCTTTTTGAAGATGACTATAAATTCCTTCCATGGAATGTCTACTAGTTCAATCTTAGTTTCCTCATAATAAGTTTCCCACCAATCTAGGGTAGCTCCTTCAAGGTAGATAGTAGCCCAAATAGTTTGGGTTCTTGGAGAATATCCCTTTACCATGAAGTAAACTTCTAATTCCCTTAACCAAGCCTCAATTGCATCTCCATCTCCTTCTCCATAAAACTTGGAGATACAAATATTCTTTAGGTCTCTTACCATTTCCTTTTCTAGGAGGGTTCTAGCTTGTAATTGCTTCGTAGTCAGCCCCTCAACTTGGTTAACTTCTGAACCTCTAGCTTGCAAATTTTGGTTTGCAATGGTTTCTAACACCTATCTTAACTGATCTTGCATGGCGGCAACTATGGTAGTGAGATCTTCCATTCCCCTATTAGGAGTTTTTGGATCCTCATTCTAGATCCCTTCTTCGACATTACTTTGTCGAGTCTGCCTAGGTGTAGGCCTCTCTCTTATGGCCTTAGGTGGCATCTTGACCTAGTTTCAACCAAGAAAAGGATTAGGTTACAACTTCATCTTAAACTGTACCACTAATTCAAGCCACAATACAAAGTTCTCCTTGCCAAAACATTAGTAATCTAACTAGGATAATATTCCAATATTATGATGTATCATTAATACCAAAGCCCATACTGAGGTATCATAACATTCATCTACCCTTGGGATCAATTCCCATTAGATTCTAATAAGCAGAGACTCTAGGTCATCCCAACTTTAGCTTAAACTTAAGCAAGCCTTCATTGGAGACATCCAAATCTCTTTTAGCACATAAGAAGCTCTATACCCTCATACCTAGAGCTTTGATACCAAATGTAACGACCCTAAAATCAAGAAACAAGAAAACACACAGAAAGAGAAAGAATTTTTTTTGACTAAGGAGAGGGATTCATAAACCCCTAACCAACCTTAGATTAACTTAATGTTTAACAAACCCCTAAGTTTCTCAAGAACTATACCTCACAATATTTCCCTCATGCAAGTCCCTTCTACATAGGCATATCTCATGTTATGCACATAAGTCCATCCATCTCATCAATCCTTGATGAGCTAGACTTATCACCTTCAATCATTAGAAGGTGTACACGCATCTCCATATTCTACGTAAGCCATTATGCGTAGGTATGCTATGTGTACTATGAGTTAAGCTATCAATATTGTCTTTTGACAAGCTATCTTAACTCAGGTACGATCTTCTATAAACCTAGTTACCATTCTCCCTAAGGGGTCATAATCCCTTAGGTCCACTATGTTCACCCTAAGGGGGTCTCAAGCCCTTAGGTTATCCTCTAAGTTCACCCTAGAACTTACTACTAAATTCTATAAAAGTTATTCAATCAAGAAAATAAAAGATAGATCTAGATACTAAATCTAACAAAACATAATTCATTAAACATGCAAAAGATAACTAGAAACATAGAGCAATAATTAAAGAATAAACATGAACTAGAAAATATTTAAATACATTCACAATAAATCAAATAGAATACAAAGGTGCATCTACCACATTGATCATTTATTACATAAGCATGTATGGTAAAACCTCCATACCCTTAAACAATACATTACATCAATTTCATCAGGGAAATCTCCCCATAAATCTAATCTATTTGCATAAGTAAACAAGATGTAAAGTAGAGAGCAAACTTGTGCATTGGTCCATCTGTAACTTTGGTCCTCCCGCTCTTCCATCGATCAAGTGAGGATAGTAGGGGATCAGGACACTCATAGTTCAAGATAGGCATGCCTCTAAATGCATTTACTCATTTCATTGCCAAATTGCAACTATACAATCAAATCAAGCAATCTAACTATCTAATGCATAGTTGATATCATAGAAACTACTCTTTCTATTTCTCCTCTCATCATCCTATGAGAGTCTTTCAACAATGCATCTAGATCACATGCTTTACTTGTAATAAATGACTCAACCCTTATTCAAAAATTAAAGTCCCATACCCTTAATTGCCAAACAATCTAATTTCATATTTATTTATTAAATTAAAGTCAACTACTTTAATCCATAAATAAACCCTTTCCTTTCATTTCATAAATTAAAGTCCCATACCCTTAATTTACAAAACAAACCAATTTCATATTTATTTATTAAATTAAAGTCAACTACTTTAATCCATAAATAAACCCTTTCCTTTCATTTCATAAATTAAAGTCCCATACCCTTAATTTACAAAACAAACCAATTTCATATTTATTTATTAAATTAAAGTCAACTACTTTAATCCATAAATAAACCCTTTTCTTTCATTTCATAAATTAAAGTCCCATACCCTTAATTTACAAAACAAACCAATTTCATATTTATTTATTAAATTAAAGTCAACTACTTTAATCCATAAATAAACCCTTTCCTTTCATTTCATAAATTAAAGTCCCATACCCTTAATTTACAAAACAAACCAATAAAAACAAACCAATTTCATATTTATTTATTAAATTAAAGTCAACTACTTTAATCCATAAATAAACCCTTTCCTTTCATTTCATAAATCCATATCAATTAATCATAAGGTCATATGTTCTTCTCTTTACATTAATCAAATAATTCCATATCCAATTAATTACAAAGTCATATGTTCTACTCTTTCCATTAATCAAATAATTCCATATTAATTAATCATAAAGTCTCTTTACATTAATCAAATAATTCAATATCCAATTAATTATAAAGTCTCTTTACATTAATAAAAGTTCTACATCTAATATTAAAAATTTCCAAACAAAATCCAAATAATAATAAAGTCTTTAAAAAACCAAACTATATGTTTTCATGTACCAGAAGGTACGCCCTTCTGCTTTTGTGGCGAAGTTTAAGCGCCAGCCCAGGGGACCAACGGCGCACCCCGGCCCACCCATAAAACAAAACAATGAATCCAAATCTAATTAATTATAAAGTTTCTTTACAATAATCAAATGAATCCAAATCTAATTAATTATAAAGTTTCTTTACAATAATCAAATGAATCCAAATCTAATTAATTATAAAGTTTCTTTTACAATAATTAAATGAATCCAAATTTAGTTAATTATAAAGTTTCTTTACAATAATCAAATGGATTCAACGACTTCCAAAATGAAAACATTCTTTAATTAACTATCCGCCCAACGACTTAAAGCAACGCCCATCTCTACAACGAGAGGGTAGTCTCCCCAACAACCAGAGCTAGACCTCGTAAGGAACATAGAAGGCTACTCAACACAGGGTGCAAAAGGAGAGTACACGGTGGATGACATCCATCCTCAACACAGGTTGGAGATAGAGGACCCAGTCCTCTACTACCCATAGGGTGCATAGCGAAACCCACCAATCGTGGCCTGACTCAACATCAGCCAACTACAAAGGGAGAGAGTGCTTCCCAAGACGAAGGAGGATTTACATTAGCATAGCACAATGACCGACATGCCTTACAAGGGTACTAGCCATGGTTGATGCTAGCCAACGGCTACCATCCCATGTGACATCATTGCTAGCAGTGATAACACGCTCACAAGAAACACACTATCGAGCCTTGTCGACCTAACACTAGCAGAGGTGACCTCTACCAACACAGTTGGCTCTACTCTACCATAAAACATAGTTGAACACTATGCCCTAGCAAGTGGTTAGGGAAGACGGTGAACCACTTTCAACATGGAGGGAGGATTGGGCAAACCAACTCAAAACAACCTATCCTACTCCACCAAAGGAAATAACCCAACAAGAGGTGTTCAAGGACAAGAAGTTCTCTTAGCCTGGCATGGACAAATGTCCAACCCACATGGCTTACAAGGAAGAGGTTATTCCCAGCCAACGACTAGATTTATTCATTTAAACCATTAAAAATGAGGTTAAGGTAACCAACCAACCTGAAATCCTTTGAAGTTGGCAAGGTTCTTCCCTTCTTAGGAATGGCCTTCGTTTAATGCAATTGTAAATTCTAGTTTCTTCTTCGAGTTTGCGCAAAGCTCCTCTTTTTCTTTTCCCCAACGAGAGTAATCCCAAAAACTCCATAGTCTTTTATTTTTCCTTCCTCCTTCCATAAGGGACCGTGTTCCCTTTGTTCCCTTCAATGCTCCCACCACCTCATCAATGCACTCCTCTACCAAACTTAACTCCTGTCTAATCTTCACCAATCGCAGGGAGATATTTTCTCCTTTCCTTTAAGCCATTCATCCTCATTTTGGTAGGCATGAAACTCCTTGATGTTGACGTGAAGTTTCCAATCCTTCACTCAACTCAGTTGACTAAAGAACTCTTTCTTTATTTAACAATATTAAAATGAGATATTTTGGGTAGTCTCCCATGAAATGAAATCAGTCATTGTTGTTTAAAGTAAACAAATATTTTATTATTTTTTTATTAAAGAAATAAAACAACTAATAATAAAATTTACTTTATCCTCTAAAAATAATGGTCAGTTTCTATTTATAATGAAATTCATTCATTATTTAAATAGTCCACTATTTTTTTTTGAAGTTATATTATCATTTACATTAGAGCATCTACTCTATCAAATGAAATCTATTAGTATTTAAAATACAAACTTCATTAATTTTTAAATGAACCTTTCTATCATTTAAAATTAAGCATTTATAAATTTTAAATGAAACTTACTATCTTTTAAAATAAAACATTTATAAATTTTAAATGAAACTTACTATCATTTAAAATAAAGCATTTATAAATTTTAAATGAAACTTACTATTATTTAAAATAAAGTATTTACTTTATCACACTATTTGCCTAAACACACAAGGAGTTATGAAGACAACCTATCCATTTATACTTCCCAAATTATTGAGGCAAATAGTGATGAAGTAAAAGATAATCAAACATGTGCAACATACAAAGAGGAGAATCTTTTCATCAATTTGGTCACCTGTCTCAACCTCTAGAACTTACGATAGCTACTAGGCCATCAATTTGGGGCTCAAGGTGGCTAGCTATTGATGATTATCCCTAACCGAATGCATACCTATATGAAGGTATCCATCAATGTTACCTTCGAGTTGCCTTATCATCATTTCCCCAACCTCAAGTACCCTCGCCTTTGGTGGATGACTCAACTTCTTCCACTTACGAGTGTACCTAATCCTACACATTGACAATTTTTCAATTTGTTAGCAGTATCGTGCTCTTCAATATCTACTAAAATCGCATAGCTACATAATTGCACAAAATCGAGTATTAAAGCACCATCAATTATTACATTATTTTCCATGTCACAAGGTCCATCAAGGACGGTCATGATAGATTACCAGATTTCACTCCCTAAATGGTGTGGGTTTTGTTATTTATAGTGAATTGTATCCAAAGCTTTGAAAAGTTCTAAGACACTATTACCAATGCTTTTAGCCAAGGGTAACTCAATACAATATCCACTCCACCCAATGAGAATACATAGAGGTCAGTTTGACAATGATAGTCACCAATAGACAAGCATTTTGACACCTCCCATTACACGTTATGATATCCCCATTAGAAATTTTTCCTTGAACTTGATTATGGCCATAAATGAAACAATCTGCTCTTTTGATGACACTAGAGTCATAGGATCAGAACTTTATGCCCTTTAAGAAATCCTTGGTTTGTAATAGATTAGGGTATCAATATTACTATAATGGCATTCAAAGAATGGGTGGGAATCTCTTCTTTATGACTATCGATTGGTCGTTCTACATCCACAACTTGTGGTGGCTCTTCTACTAAATCCATAAATTTATCCCCTATTTTTGTAGAAGCTGAAGCACTACTCATATCCAAAAGATAGAGGTGTTGGATTTTGCACTTGTATCCTATGGTCTACTTTTCATCATATTTATAATAGATTCCCTTAGCTCTATGGTTGGTCATCTACTCTAATGTTAGCTTCTTGACTGTTGGATCCTTTGGAGCATTATTATTTGTGGATGCAAAGGTTCGATTTTGAAATGTAGGTGGTCTAGAAGCCTTATGTTGAGCATTATGTTTAGCTAGCCTTGTGGCCATCATGTAGGTGGTTGGATTAAGAATTTGAACCATAGTTTTAATCTCTTATTTTAGGCCACTAATAAAACAACTATTGAAAAATTCATCTAGAAGAGCTTCAATTCTATTAGTGAGCTTCTCAAAAGAAGTAATATACTTAGGCATAGTACTTATTTGTCAAAGCTTAATGACGATAAAATATTCAAACTCAAATGGCCCAAATGGACTAAGGAGTTCTCTCTTGAAATATGTCCATCCAAGATTTGGGACTTGTTTTCTCAACCACTAGTACTAATGTAGTGCTCCAAGGTAATAATAAACAACAACTATAAATATTTGTTGGTCAAAAGGGGTTTCATGGAGCTCATACCATTGCTTGGCCTTAATCAACCAACTTTGTGGCTTTGTTCCATCAAACCTTAGAAAGTCTATTTTAGGAAGTCTTGGAGTCATACCTCTATTATTTTCGATCCATTGATTGTTTTCCTCATTAAAGAACTTGGAAAATTTTGGTTGCTCAACAGTTTTCCTCCTTTGAGCATCCCGACTATTTTCAACATACCCATCAAAATTTGGATTTCTAATTTTAAGCACTTCAAGGTCCTAACTCATCTGGTATTTCTTATGTTGGCAGTCTACTATCATGCTGGTGAGAGAAGATATTTGATCCTTGAGTTTCATTATGGCATCCAATTTGGAGAGTTGTTCCTCCAACTTGTGCATTCTAGCCTCCATTAGTTGATAATAGATCTCAAGAGGCATTTACTAAAAATAAAAAATGTTGTAGAAGTTACTATCTTTAGTAAGGTTCTAAAAAACGTTTTATGGGCAATCTAGCTTAAGCTAATAACAACAACTTCTTGTTATTTTAAAATGGCCAGAACGCCATTTCTAACCTATGAACCTAGTGCTAATAATTTTTTTACTCACAATATAAGCTTACCATTCCATGGAAAGTGCTTTGATACCACTTACAATGAACCTATTCTTCTCATGCAAATATTTCACCTCAAAATTCTTAGTGCAAAGTTGTACTGAGATAAGAAATTCAGTGCCAAAGATAATCCTAACTATGATTGCACAAAGTATTGATAAAAACAACACTAATATTGTATATCCAATAACATAAGCATTAATTAAAGGAAACATGGAAACATAAATAAAGTAATTGCAAAAATTTAGGACAAGAAATATTACTATCTTAGGCATCTTCAAGGGGGAAACTCCCTTACAAAATATGCAAATTCTTCACTAGCCTATGAGGGTTACATCCTTTCTATTTTATAATATTTATAAGCATATTTCTTGATAATTTATGACAATATTCTATGACAACTTGCTATGATAGTATTCTATGGTAATATTTTTTATTACCTAATTTATGACTACATTCATGACACCAAGGAGTTACATTCATAATTCTATGACAACAAGAGATTCTATGACAAAGTGGCTATTTACATGATTCTATGATACACACTATCCTAAACACATGGCCCACTTCTAACATGATACATGGTCTACTTTACATACAATATCATATGCTCCTATGAGTTACAAGTGTCGGGTATGTAACAATGGATTGTGGTAAAGGATTTGAAATATCCGTAGAAACACATATCCGAGTATATATAGCATTATTTTGGTCCTTAATAGTTGGTCCTTCCTTGATGATTTTCCCTAGGATTATTCTAATATTCTTTAAACATCCTCATTGATAAGTTGGTATGGAAGTCCCAAAATCTTAACCCACATAGGAAGATTTTTAATAGTTTCTATCTCAACAAAAAATTTCTTACTCCATGGTATTAAATAAAGGGTATCTCTCCCCCTAAACCATGGGTTACCACTCATTATTTTATCCCTTATTTTTAAATTAGAAAAGATGACGAGGAAAAAACCTTTAGGAAGAAAAACCATAGAGTAATTTGAATTTAATCCCCACTTTCACTTGATTTAGTTTTGAATCTCCAAAAACCATGACCAACATCCATGGAACTTACATATTAAATCTCTACTTTTAAGAATCATTATATCATGCTTGATCATCTTATCCTTAATAATCACTTCTATTGTAATATTTATTCCTTAAAGTTACCATATATTTACTCTTCCTCTTATCTTTAACTTGGGCATCCATACTTCTAGCTAGGGTTTTCTAACTTCCTATTAGGGATTTCAAACGTGATGTTTCTTCCATGCTACCTAGTGGGGCTGGCTCTAGGCTTGCACTTGCTGTTAATTTGCACTCACTCTCACTTACACTTATACTTGCTCTTGTTCACACTCAATCCTGAAATAATGATTTTATTCTTAATTTATAGTTTGATAATATAATATCATTTATACTTATGAAAAAAATATAATATAATTTTATACTAAAATTAAAAGAATTATTTTTTCTCTTCAAAATTTCAATATACACCTATTGATGTTTAAAAATTTTAAATATAAAAACAAAAATATCATTAAGAATTTTTTTTTTATACATAGATGAATAGGCAACTACGTTTCCTTTTTGAAAAATTGGTCACAGGGTCAAGTTGTATTGCCTCCGATCGTAGCGTCAAATCATGGTGCTACCACTATAACCCCTATCTCACCTCGGTAAACATGACCCGAGTGAGGGAGACCCCGAGTGGCTTGAGGTTTGTACCGTCGTCATCAAGCTAACGCACACTCAATGGACTCAAGTCAAACCACTACCTTTGTCCTAGATTGCGCATGCCCATGAGGTTTGAACCTGGGTCTCCTCCTGGTAAGTGCCCAACTTCTTACCCATCCACCTAGTCCTCGTGGACTAATATCATTAAGAAATTTACAACCTCTATGATTAATTAAATATATACTCATCCTAAAATAGAATAAAAGTAATTAATATGTAAGCATACATATTTATTATAATTAATTTAGTCTCATATTCATATGCATCTTTAAAAGACATTTAAATATTTTAAACACAAAGCAATATTGTATTAAGAAAATTGCAACATGTAAATTGAAATACATGGTTTTGTACATCTAATGGCATAGTAAGAGTGAATAATATATAAGATATTTATTTCAAAATGAAATATTGAAATACATAGTTTCATACATCTAATGGCATATTAAGAGTGAATAATATACAAGATATTTATCTCAAAATGAAATAAAGGATTAAAATATGTAAATTATTTCATATTTAATTATAAGTTTGTATATAAAATTGTAACTATAATATGAATGAAAAATTAAATATTGATAAAAATTATTTTATTTTTATTTTACATGGTGAAATCGGTAGCAGCCACGATGATCCAGGTGCAATGTCCATATTTTATGGCCATCGCAATATTTTGCGCTCTGCCACACACTTGCACAGTCCGCCCCTATAACCACCATGCCACAATCATTTTAAACTTTTTATGATGCTGAAAGCACCAAGGAAAGGACAAGCGTTTAGTTTGAGGCCTGAGATTTGAGATAAGAATAATCTTATAAATAAATAGTTATATATACATAATTTTTCATCAATTTAATCTAATTTTTTTTATCATCGTACTTACAAAGAAACACTATTTAAAAATGAAATTTTAAGGACATCCAAAATAGTTATTTTCCTAGTTTCAAAGAAAGGTGGATAATTGAATTTCCAAATTTTCATTACTACGAAAGGTATGAATCTTTGATAAACTTTTTTTTTTTTTGACTGGGTGGGTGGGATTAACACACCCCAGAGTTACATATCCGCATGCATGTGAGGGGGAGGGATTTGAACCTGGGACCTCCCTTTTCCTAGGAGTTTTACACAACCCACTTCCTCCAACTCTCCTACATCATCGGATTGGTAAAATCTTTATTATGACATGTGTTTTACACTTCATTTAGAGCCTTAGAAAAAAAAGGCTATGCAGTATTCACTAAATTGCTTCAAAACTTCTTTTGGACCAAGTATGATTTCTTAGCCTTATTAAGAGCTATATCCTAGTCTTCATGTATGCTTCCAAGAAATAAATGTAGATTAAGAATTATTGACTTGAAGGCAAGGTTGTGTCTTATGACTAAATGGGTCATCTATTCCAAGGGAATGACCTTGGAAAGTTATGTTCTAACATATGATTGAAAGTGCAACAATTGATAAGGGGTGGTAGGGTTTCCATTTTAATGATAAGAAACTTAATGCAAAATTCTTTAAATTGCTTCAAAACTTCTTTTGGACTAAGTATGATTTCTTAGCCTTATTAAAAGCTATATCATAGTCTTCATGTATGCTTCCAAGAAATAAATGTAGATAAAGAATTATTGACTTAAAGGTAAGGTTGTGTCTTATGACTAAATGGGTCATCTATTCCTTTCAAGGGAATGACCTTGGAAATTTATGTTTTAACATATGATTGAAAGTGCAACAATTGATAAGGGGTGGTAGGACTTCCATTTTCATGATAAGAAACTTATTGTAAAATTATTTAAACTTAAAGATTCTATGTTCACATAAGGGATGTATCATACATGTTAGTTTGCTTCTTCTCATTTAGTTGGTTTCTTGCTAGGATATGGATTTAAATTTACATTTCTTTATATGATAGAATATGGTTATTTTCATCAATCAATGAGAAAGTCTTAGTATCTACTTTTCACTTATAATCCAAAATACTATTCAAGATAGGATTCTACTAGTTTATCAACCTACAGGATATGTCCACATAGTAATGAATAAAAAATGAGTTTGACATTAACCTTTAGGATTACCATTTCATTTGAACCATTCATAGTTATGTGGGTTTTAAACAATTGGTCAAGATATTCATAATATTGACATGTAAACCAAAAGTGGATATATAAAATTAATAAGTTCACAATTTCATCTTTGTGATTCATAGCTTAGTGGATTTTGAACTATTTGTCAAGCTCTCCACAATAATAGCATGCAAAACAAAAGTGATTAAACTAGATTAAGTGTTTGGGAAATTTCCACTTAAAATTCTTTTCTACATTTCACCTTATTCATTTAAGATTATCAATACCCATCTATGTCTTCTTCTATACACATAAAACAATGAAGTACACATTTTAAGATTGTAAGAAGGTTAAAGCCATATGAATACCTATTTATAATATATTTATTTATTTATAAAAATGGCTATCATTTTACTTTGGTTGAAATATTCAATTGCATAAAATGTATTATATTTTTCAATGATGCTAATGTAGATTATGTAAGATGTATTATATTTTTGGATGAAAAGGCCATTATATTAATAAAATAATGTATAATCATACAAAAAGGGTGGGTGAGATTAGCACACCTCGTAAAACAATATACTAACCACTGTGGTTAGGAGTATACAAGAGTGTCAGAAATAGTCCACAAACTACTAGATAACAACTGCCAAAACAATGTCAAATATGCATTCAGAAAGAAAGAAGCCAAGAAATCACTGCCACCTGGAAGAGGAAGGAAGAGGAACATGACTCATAATGCAGGGTGCATTCCCCCAATGATCCATGAGGGTACGTAAGTACTGCAGCTCCACCTGTACCTTTTCAGCCTGTACTTGAATCTGTAACCACCAATCAAAGAATATACCATATTTATCAGCAACAGAGAAGACACGACTGACATTTTGTTGAGAAAAAATAGCTCTATTCTAGGACTTCCATAGATAAAATAGGGTACCAATTCTAAAAATATTCCAAACAACACCCAAGTTGAAGGAAAAAGCAATAGGGTCACCCAAAATAACATGCACCCAAGTAAAATCCTCTTGCATAAAAGGTTTAAAAATTTCAAGAAGCCACTCCCAAGTTGACTGAGCCCGATCACAACCAAAAAATATGTAGTAAATCTTTTGCCTGTCCACAAATCGAGAAAATAGGATTATAAACACCTAGATGCTTGAGCCTATTGCCAACAGGTAACCCTTGGTGTAAGAGGTTCCAAGCAATTTTTTTTTGTTTAGGTTCAATATAAGTAGCCCAAGCAATCTGAAACCTCTTATTCCATTGGAAGGGAAGAGAGACTAAGTCCCATCTTAGAGTGAGCTTATCAACCATTGGAACTTGCGGGGTGAGCCATTTGTAACCAATATGAGCTTTATATTGCAAAACAGGAAGCTCCCCAGGCCAACAACAATTTGACCACCAGGGTTTTTGAAAATTCTTATTTAGTTTGCTCCAAATAGAAAATGGAATACTATCAATAACCACCTCATAAGTGTCTCTATCACCAGGATTTAAATTATGAATTTGACAAAAAAATTTCTAGGGTATCCAACACTTGGTATATCGGGAGAAGAAATAAAAAATGGAAGCAATACCATGCTTATAGAACCTTTGTGCTCTAACCCACTACACCAGAGCTAGAGGAGAACCCTACCAAGTGATAACAGGAGACCACCAAATATTCATGGAAGGCAAAGAGGAACCTGCTTTGCGAAAACTCCCTTTCCAACTAAGCCAGGGTTTGAAGGCCTCCCAGGCTTTCCAAATACTCTGAATGACAAAATAACCTTTAACTTTAGTAGGGACAGGGGTAGTAAGAATATATTGCAATCCCACCCCTTTCCAAATTTTCTTCCCCTGAAGCAAACCAAAAGAAATGCAATGCTTGACCAACACTTTCCAAGATTCATCCCCAATTAAAGATCGGGTGATCCATTTAGCACAAAGGGCAAAATCTTGTTAGTGATAATCAAACAAACCCATGCCTCCACAGTCCTTGGGCAAACAATAAATTTCCCAGGCTACCCGATGAAAACCTTGCTTGACAGAGTCTTTGGCCCATAAGAAGTCTCTCAGAAGCTTATCTAGCTTTTATAACAAGATTTGGATGGAACCCAACAAGATGAATAATGGACATGGGTAGTGGCTAAAACCTTAGAACAAATCTGAAATTTTCTTGCCAGATAAAGTTTCTTACTAGTCCAGTAAGAAAGATTCTTTTCCACTTTATCAATAACATACTGCCACAATTGAGTAGAGGAACCATGAAACACAAAAGGAATTCCAAGAAATTTAAACACCTCACCTGGTTGAATCCAAGTCCATTGGAAATGATGCAACCAACATGGCAGCTGAGATTGAGATTACCAAAAATAGGAGGTTTTTTTCCATTGTATAGAAGAACTAGAGGCTAAACAGAACACCTCTAAGCAATTAATAGCCGAGGAAAGGGATTGCTCATCTTCTCAAAGCGTTAAGAAAGAATCATCTGCAAATTGACCATTTATAACTGACGGTCAAAATTGGGGGAGCAATACCCTTGATTAATCCTTGATCCATATTATGGGCCAAAAAATAACCAAAAGCCTCTACAACAAGAATGAAAAGAGATGGAGCAAGAGGGCACCCCTGTATTACAGAGTGACCAAGATAAATTGATTGAGATTGACTATTATTCAAGGTAAGAATAACTGAAGCATATTGAAATAACATAAGAATGGTGCTCACAAACACTGGCCCAAAACCCAGAGCCTGAAGCATGGTAGTTATGAAGTACCACTCCATATTATCATAGGCTTTCTCAAAGTCAATCTTAATGATTAAAACATCTTGTTTAGAATTTCTTGCCCACTCCATACCTTCCCAAACAACAAGACATTATCAAGAATGTATCTTCCCTTAACAAAACTAATTTTTTTAGGTCTGACAATCAAAGGTAGGAGAGATTTAAGCTTAAGCACAAGGGCTTTAGCAATAATCTTGTACCTCACATTAAGTAGGGTGATCGTCCTCCAATTGGTGATGAGCTCAGGATCTCCAGACTTAAGAATAAATTTAACATTGCCTTTGTTAATAATGGAACCCAGTGAACCACATTGCAGGGCTTCGAGATAAAATTTGTGGAGATCAGAACCAAGCATATCCCAAAATTCTTTATAAAATTCACATGGGAATCCATCAAGCCCAAGTGCCTTATCATTGGCCATGAGTGACAAGGCATTTTTCGGATCTGCCAGAGAAAGAGGAGTGTCACAGAATAGCATTTGCTCTGAAGAAAGCTTGTTGGGGATAACAACGGTATAATCAACAAGAGCTTCCCTTCTAGCTTCATCAAGGGGTTGAGAAGAAAAAACACCTTGATAATTTTAAACAAAGGCTTTGATAATATCCATAAGATCTGTAAATATCTGCCCATCAACTTGAATGGATTAAAACTAAGAATACTGAGCAGGAGGTCTAAGTCATTGAAAAAAATCTTTGGTCACTCTGTCCCCCACTTTGAGCCAATGCATTCGAGCACGTAATTGAGCCCCCTTGGCTTCATACAAATTAGCTTTTTTTAGCTCATGTCGAATGGAAGAAAATTACGATTGAGCAACAGAGCTGAAAGGAGAGGCTTCAAGCTTGAGACAGACTTTGGATAGCTCACTTTGCAAGGCAAACTTAGCCTATTTTTATCGTTTTGTAACTTCAACACCCAAATTCCACAACACCTTAGTGGTTCATTGAATGGCAACATTCCACCATTCAATCCTTCCAGAAATACCATCAGGTCTAGGAATCAAATTCCAAATACGACATATATGAGCTTTCAAGCTAAAGCTATGCAAAAAAGAAACATTCAGGTAAAACTATGAAGAATGCACTCTAGGTTGAAAGTTTAACATTGAAGCTGAGAATAAAGTAGGTGAATGATTAGACAATGTAGTACCAAGTAAAGTCAGTACATATGACAAAGAAGGCAAAAGATGAGAAAACTGAAAGTTATCACACTTAGAAATCATGGCTCTGTTCAATCTTACCAAAACCCTGGCAGAAGCAGCCTAAAAATTGGACCAGGTGTACGAAAGATCTTGCGGGAATTCAGAAGGCGAGAAGGGGGAATTAGGGTCATAAAGGCGAAGCTTGTTTTTCATAAAAAACCAAACTTCTCTTTCACCTAAACACCACCGCATTGGGACATGACTGACCTTGTCAGAAGCTTTCTCCACCATATTAAAATCTCCATAGAGCACCCAAGTGGCAAATGGCAGATTCATGGCAAGCCATCTCCACAACTCACATCTGTCAGAAGCGATATTTGAGGCATACACATTAACCACCCCAAATGATTTTTCGTAGATCTCGAGCAAAATCTAGATAGCTTGATTGGATGGGTCAACACCCCAAGTCACAACATTCTTCTGTAATCGAGGCCCAAGGATAGTGACGACTCCTTTTCCCGAAGAATGCTTTATGGTAAAAGAGGTACTTTGTAGCCACAAAAAGTCACATGCACACTGTAGATTGAAATTAAAAATATTAACTTCTTGCAGACATAAAAAATCAAGGCTTCCATGCATTCGAGAAACATTTGACATCTCATTTTGGACCAAATATTTTTTGACCGGGTTTGTCAGTCCTCGAACATTCCACGAGAAGAAAATTATTGGGATTTTTCAGGATGCATGATCTCCATGACATCCTCTGCATCACCCAAACCTGTAAGCGAGCCAAAATAGTTGGAGACCACGTGGAAAGCATCATTGTTTAGCTATCAATGTTTGTCATTCCGAACAAGGCTATGAGAGCAACGGATCTTCAAGGCCCGACCCTCCTCCACTGAAAAATTATTTGGAACCACCACCACTGAAGCCAAAGAAAAACCCAACCATAAAATAAAATATTGTAAACTTACTCTAATATCCATTTTTAACTTTTTGCTCTGTCCATACAAAGCTTTATAAAACAAGGAATGATTTGATCAAATAACATCTTGATGAGATGCATGTGTAAGTTTCTCATATGTCATTTAAAATCAGCAAAATATTCATGACTTGAAGACTAAGGTTAAGAAAAATTAAAATATTTTGAAGAGTGTAGTAGTCCAAATAAATACCAATAAACTCCTCTAATAATCTTTTGATTTGGAGACTAAGGTTAAGAAGAATTAAAATATTTTGAAGAGTGTAGTAGTCCAAATAAATACCAATAAACTCCTCTAATTGGATATGCTCATATATATATATATATATATATATATATATATATATATATATATATATATATATATATATATGAGAATCTCATAAATGATAACTCTAGTGATGCAAGAAAGCACTTGGACTTTTCCTAATGGATCTATTATCTTACTCTTGAAACCAGGACTCATAAGTTATTCCGTGACATTGAGATTATAAAGATCAAGACTCAATTATTACCAAAGTTCTCAATAATTCTTTTTACATAATATGAAGAACACACTTTCATAAAATAATGCATAATAAGTACATCCACATTAAAACAAAACCTCAAGTCTCTAAATAATATAATAATAATAATAATTTGTTTTTTTAACCTTATATAAAGAATAAGTAATTGTTTTTTTTTTTTGAATAATTGATTATAGGATTAAGTTGTATTGCTTCCGATTGTAGTGGCAAATCATGGTGCTACCATTATAATCCCTATCTTGTCATCCGATTGTAATGTCAAATCATGGTGTTACCACTATAACCCCTATCTCACTTCGGTAAATACGACCTCGAGTGAGAGAGACCCCTGGTGGCTCGGGGTTGATACTACCGTAATCAAGCTGGTGCACACTGAACGGACTTAAGTCAAACTACTTCCTTTACCTAAATTGAGCATGCCTACGAGATTTGAACTTAGGTTTCCTCCTGATAAGTGCCAAACTTCTTACCAATCTACTAACCTTTACGGACACAATAATAATAAATTTTAAAAGATATGTCTCGATTTCAAAGTCCTATTCCCATCTTTCAACATCAGATACTTTTAATTTTTTAGAAAATGTAGTCTCCTTTGCATTTGGTAGGGTAGTTACTTTTATTTAGTATTTCAATGTATTTAAGTGTGATACAGTTCATAACCTTTAGAATGCCACTATGGGGTAACTTTTAATATTAAAATAAAATTAAAAAATAAATAATAAAGATATATATAGTTAAATTTTTTGTTTAAAGACGTTCAATATCGATGAGACTTTTAAATGTCATATAACCATGTAAATTACTAAATTATTTAATATAGAATTAAAGCAATGTATAAATTGAATGGATTTTATCAAGCATAAATCTTTTTATCACATCTTATTATCATGTTTTTTTTTATAATACCAATAAAATTATAAATTATAAGTATATATTTTATGCTATTTTAATAATAAATTATATGAAGTTATGGATTTTCTTTGATGAAGCTTATCATGATATCCCAGGTTGGTATGAGATTGAGGGAGCACTTTACTTAAATAAAAATTATTACTTTCGAGGTAGGTCAAGGAGAAAGAACAAATAATATGGCATAATGGAAAACATTGATCCTCTTGATGAAAATAAAAGTGGAGCAAAGAATTACAACTTTAGAGATTTATAGAAATTCAAAATTAGTGATAAGTTGGGTTGTAGGTAGCGTTGAGATCAAGAACTTGCTCCTCAATCCTTTCTATGAGCAAGGGAAATTATTAGAATCTTCTTTAAGAGAAATTTCATACAAGCAAATTTATAAGAACTAAATGTAGAAGTAGATGGTCTTTCAAAAAATGGTTTGAACCTTCTTATAGGCACTTGGCAGAAGGAAGAAGTGCTTAGAAGACTTTGGGTTTGCTCATAGTCATCTTATTAATGATCATATCAAGGATCTATTAAAGAAAATAAAAAAAAAGGGTTTTGAAAAGGACCTTGAATTTTATTTTATAGAAGACAGGTCTCAAATAACATTTGTCTCAGAATTGAAACTTGAGTCCTCAATTTTTGTACTTAAGTAAGAGTCATTCAAGAACTGTGATTGATCACAAAGTTATTCTTGCTCTCCACATTTCAGTCATGTTATTGGGATTTTGTTTTTAGATTGTAAGTTATTGCAACTTATTACAACTTATTATGATAGAGAGACCAATATTCCTTTGAGTTTAGTTTACCAACTCCTAGATAGGATGTAATTGAAATTCTTGAGGGTGCTTCACACCCTTAGCATTGTACTTTTTTCAAACTCAAAAATAGAAATTATAGATTTTTTCCAAGGAAAAATAAAAATAAAAATAACCTTCTACATATCAAATACATCAATTCAATTGGTTAAATTTCTTGACTTTTGAAAAAAAAGACATAAATTCAAATCTTGTTACATGGTACATGTTTAATAATGAAGTTGTAATACCGATATGTGGTGATGATGTAATAAGGATGCATCAAATTCCTTGGCTTTTAAAGAGGAGATTAAAGTTTGAAACTCGCTAAGAAATACATGCATAATTGATAAACTGTTGTAATACCACTATGTGGTTGATACATGTATAATATGGTCATGATGTAATATGAATGAGTTAAATTCCTCCTCTTTCAAAGAGAAGATTAAGGTTTGAAACTTGTCAAGTTGTTGTAATACTTAATGCATGCATAATAATCAAGTTGTTGTAATATCAATATATGATCATGATGTAATATGAATGGGTTAAATTCTTAGTCTTTCAAAGAGGAAATTAAGATTTGAAACTTCTCAAGAAAAACATATATAATTGCCAAGATGTTGTAATACCACTATATGGTCAAGTTGTTGTAATATCAATATTGGATTATGATGGGTTAAATTTCTAGACTTTTTAAGAAAAACACATGCATATTATCAAGTTATTGTAATATCTTGTGTGATAATTAATGTAATTATTTGACTTTTAAAAAAAAACTCAAATTTTAAAAATGCCATAAAATATATGCATAATTATTAAATAATTATGATACCATCATATAATAATCATGTAATTTATATAAAACTCATAATAATCACACAATCAATTAAAAAATAACATTCCAATATAATTTTAATAATAAACTTTATAGTTTAAAGTTAATGTTACACTAAAAGAATCATATTCCACATAAATAAGGCTATTTATTCATACATTTATATATTTGTCCATAACCTTGTCTATGGACATATTTTTTAATTAAGCTTTTTAGTGGAGGACCTTTTTAGACATTAAGACATTATGAAGACCGCATACCTATTAATATTACTAATATTCACTATATTAAGTTTGGTTATTGTTTTATCTATTAATCACTTCAAATGTACTTGTATTGTCTATTATCATTCCAACTGTTTTAATGTGTTTACGCATTAATAGTTATAATGTATGTTATATTATCTCGAAGAATCAATTAACCTGCACCCTGTCCTTTGCCCATTTTATATATATTCTAAATACTTTATATTTTTAAGGTTATTTGATCTATGATAAATTAAGACCTAGCTTTTAAGAGTTAGGTGGATTAGTAGTTGCTTGTCTGGCCAAGCACTACTAAGAAAACACTCAAGTTCAAATTTTAGGGGTAGCCTATTTGCAAAGGTAGTAATCTCACTATCAAGAAGACACTAAGTTCAAATTTTAGGGACAGTCTATTTGCAAAGGTAGTAATCTGATCTCAATCCTCTGAACATGTGCAAGCGCAAGACCAACAATGATGCTAGTTACCAATCCCAAGCGCCCCTCATGCCATGTCAACAACAATGAAATGAAATAGGTTTGGTGAAAACAACCCATGTGATTTGAACCCTGCTTTTACTAAAAATATTGTGATAGTAACCAACACTCATATTGGAAAAAAAAAATATTCACATTCCATTGCATTCAATAAGAATGTCATCTAAATCGAGTGGTATTAGTTCAACCGGTTAGATTCCTCAATATTTAAAAAGAAGATCAAAGTTCAAATTTTGACAAGGGATACATGCATAATATCCGAGCTTTATTGTAATACCAATGAGGTCATTTCAATCCCATATAACCAATTTTAAAAAAATAGGAATGCCATCTAAAAAAATAAAAAAATCCCATGTCCAAACCAAGAAAAATGGAGTTCTTTACGTGCAAAGATACACCTTACACATCCAAAAGTTTTCAAAATCCTCTAATACTACTCAACTACGCAAAGTTCCTTCTACCATTCCCTAGTGGAATCAACTAAAACAAAAAACAACAAACAGCATAAGATTAAAGGCAGGCTTCAAAGCCTTTCTTTTATTTTTTTTCTTCTTCGTTGGGTTCGAACGTTTCTACTTCCTTGGGATTTTCACTTTCTGTGTTATATTCTTGTTTGTCCGCACTTTCAGTGTTATATTCTGGTTTATCCTGAGCAGAAAAACAACCAAAGAACCTTGCAAAACCCTTGTATAATTTGCGGCCTTTGTTACTTTTATTTTGTGAATTTGGTGATCCATTTGAATCTCCTTTCGTATCCAGAAGCTCCAATATCTCATGCTTACACTCTTCTTTCACTTCTACCCCCAATGATCCATTATTGTATCTAGAATCCCGGTTTCCAAAATCTGTTTCGCCTGCAAGTATTAACAGTAAAATTTCAGATAAATAAAAGGAAAACGAACACTCAATTCGGATGAAAAGTTTATTGCCTTGGATTGCACAAATATATTGAACAAATAAAATTCTAAAATTCTAATCTTACTAAATAGTGAATAGTAATTACTAAAATTTAGTTTAAATGGCACAGTTTAATAAAGGAATGTGAGAACTTATTACAACTGTGATACACAACTATTCCAAATAAAAAATTTAAGAAAATATGCAATAGAGTTGTCAATGTTTGAAATGTGTAGTTCTAGATAAGAGTAGAAAATGTGTAAAACATAGGTCATTGGCTCAAGTTTAGGTAAGCATTATGCCAGTTCTAGCCCTTTTAAATGGCGGGGAGAGGAGAGGATGCACCTTCAAATTCAGAGTCGATTATCCTACTGCATGGATGCATCCTTGAGGAAGTCTGACTCTATATATGGTAGGACTGCTTGTTCCTAAAGTATAGGTGTGGTTTAAAATTGAAATAAGACGGATACTACTCTACCTCATCATTCTGCAAGTCTTCCTGTGTCGATTTCAGCGAGTTCTAGGGAGTGATAACATCTCTTCTTTCATGACAGGTTGTTAAAGAGGTTAAAAATATCTTGCATCGTCATACTCCCCGGGGTTCCCTCCAGTTACAAACTTTATAACTGGGTTAAATATAGGTGACAGAATTGTAAGTGATAGATATAGTAATTCACAACAACATCAATATAATATGTAGTGAAAACATTCAATAAATATACGATGGAAAGCGTACTTACTATTAATAATGAGGTGGTTGGCTCAAATCTATAGAACATTAAGTTTACAGGAAAAAGAATACTATTTGCTTTTCTATGTTGTAGTCAATCTATAATCCAAAAATAAAGAAAATATTAAATAAAATTATCATAGTTTACATGATTTTTTTAACAAAAAGGTTATCATTTGCTTCCCTTATGTTACAGTTAATTTATAATCCAAAATTTATAATCCAAAAAGAAAATCTTAATAATAAGATTAACGGTAGAAAACAAAAATAACTTCATAATCAATTACAGTTTTTGAATGACTCTTATTTAAATGATTCTTACCTAAGTACCAAATTTAAGGATAACTCAGGTTTTAATTCCGAAGACAAATGTTAATGACTCTTACTTGAATGCCTCTTATCTAAGTACCAAAACTGACAAGAATTTAGGTTTCAATTCTAAAGACAAATGTTATTTTAAAGCTCGTTTTTCTATAAAACAAAGGCAATGGTCTCTTTCAAAACCATTTTTTTTTCTAATAATAGATCTCTGATATGATCTTTAATAAGATGACGACTATGTAAAAATATCAAGCCTTCTAACCACTTCTTCCTTCTGCCAAATACCTATTGAAAGGTTCAAACCATCTTTTCAAAAACTATATGCTTATACTTTTAATTCACTATAAATGTACTTGTATGAGTTATAAAAATTTCAATAAATATAAAAAGTTTATGATTATTAATACCTAAGTTATTGGTTCAAATCCAAATAAAGGTATACAATTTATAAACTAGGTCATTGAGTTAAACCTAAAAAATAAAACTATTACATAATATATAATATATAAGCTAATGAACTAGACAATGACAATATATGATCATATTCATATACAATAACATCAATATGATAGTTTATTAAAAGATCCAATAAATATTTTTAGCATTACAAGTCCCAAGCTCAAGGTTAGGCTGGGCATGACATTTTCATCCTCTCATAAGGGAGAAAGCTAAGCTTATCAATAAAGAATATAACACATAACCACATATGCATGTAAACATGTTAATACTTAAATCATTCCATTCCTACCATAACCTCTCATAAAGAAGAAAGCTAAACTTGTCAATACAAAATATAAAATATAACCATATATGCATAATAATACTTAAATCATTGAATCAAATTTAAATAAAAAGTGTTGTAAATTACACAACTTATAAATTAATCAATCTATTATTATTATTATATAGACATTTACTCACTCACACTAACCTAACCAAAAAAAACTCATTGATGTGTAACAACATAAACATAGGATGCATTGAAGACATCCCATAAATCTTTTTGGCATCACAACATCAAGACCCCATGTACGGAGGACATCCATTAAGCCTTTAGCATTAGCACTTGTATTATATAAGACAGTTATTATTGGAAGTGGGTTTGATTGAGAAGGTTTATCTATTTTATATAGATAAAAGTTTGAATATTTTAAATATAAATTAAAATTTGAATGAGGTAGACAAGGTTTATAGATATTTCAAAAGATTAAAATCCAAACAAAATAAATTAAATTTAATAATAAAAAACTTATTTACTTGGCATAGAAAACCAAAGTTCACATCCAAATTAATTTGCAAATAAACTATGCACAATAAATGCACAATCCAAATTACTTTACTATTCAAACATAAATTTGCAAATAAACTATGCACAATCCATTCCCCTAAGAGAATATGCAAACATACAGTTTTTAGAAATGGTCATACCAGTATGTTCTTTCTTCTCTTCTACACCTTTGGCCTTCAGACAATTTGTAATGTTCTCACTTTCGACCTTCGCTATCTCCAATTCAACAATGGCGTCTGGCGGGGGTTCATTGACATTATTGGAGAAGCGGACAGTGACTTGTAATTCCCATTCTTCATTGTGCGACGGCGCTCCATCCACAAATCCTGGATGAACATCAAAAGTAGTGATGAGAACCGACCTTAGTGAATTTAAAGGGAAGAAGACACTGATAAAATTAACAGTGGTATGAACAGTTCTCAAGTTGTCACCATGAATTTTGCTTCAACCTCTTCGCAAAAATGATCATACCTTTATTTTCTTCATTAGCATGCATGGATACTTCATCAGTACCTTTGGCTTTCAAACAGTTTGTTGGGTCTTCACTTCCCACCTTATCAATCTGCAATTCAGTCACCACACTGGGCAAGGGTTCTTTAGCAATATCAGAGACAGTATGATGCATTTCAATGACCTGTACTTGGTATTCTTCATGCTCAGGGGGCTCATGAACCGCAACTCCATGGTGGGAAAATCTTATTGAAGAATCATCAGTGGCACAGGTTGTTCTCGGTGAAGTTTTACAGCTAGAAAAATCAGCATTTCCTTGCACCGAGTCTAGGACCTCCTGCAGTAAAACTCAAAAATCAAAGTAGAAAATGGATAAGAACAAAATTATATTCATTGGGATTAGGTTTGTGTCTTCGTTATCATTAACAAGTGACTAGTCTGTAATCTCCTCTCCCAAAGTTTTCAGTAAAATCAATGTAGAAAACATACCTCTGGATTGCGTTGGTTCACATGTTTGTGGCTTAAGTTTATGTCCTCAACTGTGCCCTTGGTCACCAAAATGGGTGCTCCACATTTCTGGATTCCCTGCAATAACTTTTGTACTTCAATAAGGTCACTAGGATTCCCAGTTATACTTAGGACAGCACGTTCGGTACTCTTCTCTCCTTGAAAGTCCATATCAGACAGTTTGAAACCTGCAAAATAAAAGAGAGCATTAATTGGAATGGAAAATTAAACAAAAGAAACAGGTGGAACAAAATTCTAATTTAAATTATGGAAATTGATTAAACAAGACATAACATATAATCACAATATTGTGAGGCCCATCAACCATTTTGCATACCATATAACTTTTTGCAGGATATAGTATATCCTTGATAAGGATAATGGGATACAACTGCATGGAAGATAACCTTAAACTAGAACTATAAACTAAAATGACAACTGTAGTGATAAAGCTGATTGCACCTTTGAAACCGTTCAACCTCTTAAAGTTCTTGGAGTCCTCCAAGTCCTTCAGATTCCCACGAATTTCAAATCTATGGAAGTTCGAATTCTTTTCTGCCGCTCACACCTTCACAAAACTTGCTTTGTGAAGTTCAGATTTATAATATGTATAAACTATTTTACACATAGGAGGGAAGGGTATGGAGGCCCATCACACTAAAACAAATTAATACTATATTTATTTTTTAAAACATAAAAAGAAGACCATATTAATTAAAAGTTCTTTTATTGTTTAATTTTTAAATGTATAATAATTAAACATAAATTATATAGTTCTAATAAAACAAATTTAAATTTTAAGTTCAAGTTAAATTACATTTAGAGCTATGTTTAAATAGTTTATATTAGGTTTAAAACTGGGTCCGATTCTTAATGACTAGCCTACCCATAAGCCCATATATGTTTGTGTTAAGGTAATTTATCTCAAAAAAATAAAATAAAATAAAAAATATAATATATATATATATATATATATAAATAATATAATATAATATGTTTATAACATATATTTATTTATTTATTTTAATTTTTAATTTTTTTATTTGGTTAGTGTGAGAAACTTCTAAGATTAACGCATAGGGTTGGGCAGTCCCCTAACCATGACACATATTAAAAACAAAAGCTATGCTTATCAAAAGCCTAAAAGTTGCACTATCCCCTGGGACATGTTTATAACATTATTAATTATAAGAGTTTAAATAGTTAAAAATTTATTTAAAAAATTAGTTAAGATTTTTCATAAAAAATTATATTTTAATTTAATATTTTAAGTCTCAAGGAAAATATTGTTGAGACCCAAGTTTAAATTCGGATATGAGGGGACTGAATCCCTCATAAAAACATGTGTTTTTAACTCAAAATTTTACCGAAGGGGCCATGGTTCAATGGTAGATGGGTGACATAGCTCGCATCATGGTTCAAATTCGCACTATATAGTTTAATGTGACAAAATTATGTAAAAGGGAAAGGAAAACATTTCAAAACCTTATTTTAACTAAATAAATAAATACCCACGTGCTCTACTCTGGGTGAGTTGGAGGGGGTAGGGCAATCCTTCAAGGGCTCTACTCTGGGTGAGTTGGAGGGGGTAGGGCAATCCTTCAAGGGAGGTCCCTCGTTTGAATCTCCACCTTATCAAGCGCACATTGGGTATCAAAATCCAATTGATTATGCTGGTACGGTCAGGGTCTGGCCTGACTCTCAAATGATTTTGACAGTGTAGAATCCCATGGTCATGGTTTCTCGGACCAAGACAACCTTGAAAGGGTTTTTTTATTAAATTTAAAACAACTAAATAAATAAAAATTTAGTTAATGGGTCATTGGTTCACAAGGAAAGAAAGCGATAAGCTGATAAACTTATTGTAGTGGTAAGGGATTTGACCTTTTTTCAAAGGTCCATGGTTCAAACCCCACTTAGTATAGTGGTAAGGGCTTTGACCTCTCTTTAAAAGGTCCAAGGTTCAAACCTCACTTAGTAGAGTGGTAAGGACTTCGAACTTTTTAAAAATGTGCAAAGTTCAAAAGTTCAAACCCCACTTCGTATGAGGGGACTGGGACCTCTCATGTGTAAATTCAAATATCCATGTGATAAAATTGATGTAAAAATAAAAGGAAAATATTTCAAAACCTTATTTTAAATAAACAAATAAATTAAAAAAATTAATTAATAGGTCATGGTTCAAAGGAAAAGGGAACTCCAAGCTTACTATAGTGCTAAGAGCTTTAGCCTCTCTTGGAAAAGTCCAAAGTTCAAACCCCACTTAGTATGAGGGGACCAGAACCTTTCACAAAATTTTTGTGTAAACTCATTGAAAAAAAAAGAAAAGAAACCCTTTCAAAACCCTAAAAATAAAAAAAAAGTTAATGGGTCATGGTTCAATGGTTGAGACATATGATGATGCAACTCACATCAAGGTTGGTTGTATAGTTTGACGTGATTAAATTGATGTAAAAGTGAAAGACTTTCATTGCTAGGTTATACATAGGCTTGTCTAGTTTGTGTTAGGTGATTGATCCCAAATAAAATAACTATCATAAAATATTAGAAAAGATATTTAATAATTATAAAATTTTTAATTATAAGAGTTTAAATGGTTAAAATTTAATTAAAAAATTATATTTAAATATAAAAAAGTTTAACTATCACATGTATATTTTGAATAAGTTATATGAAATTGAAATGGTCTTCTTTATATTGCATCTCGTCATGATCATACTTATAACAACTTAGCAATTATAAATTTGTTGCTTGGCCGGATTCAAACATAGATCTCCTCTCCAAAAATTAAAAAATATAATAATGCTATATATATATATATATATAAGATTAAGGTTAGTGTGAGAAACCCTTGTGACTACTCAGGGCTAGGCATCTCCATCCCAACCATGATATTTGATAAGGGTGAGAGTTGAGCTTATCAATAGGGACCAAACACACAACCATATACACACCCACATCCTCACACACTCACCCATACCATGGTTTGACCTTTGGACCTCCCAAAGAACAGATAAGGGTGAGAGTTGAAATTATCAATAAGGACCAAACACAACCATATACACACCCACCCCCTCACACACTCACCCATGCTGTGGTTTGAGCTTTGGACCTCTTGAAGAAAAGCTAAAACCTGAACCATTGCACTGTCCCCTCGAACAATGATTACATATATATGATTTGGTTAGTGTGAGAAACCCCTGCAACCAATGCACATGGCTGAACAATGTCCACCCAACCATGACCCTTCGTAAAATCGAGAGCTATACTTATCAATAGGGAATTTAACACACAACCACCACACACCCACACACACCCACCCCCTCACACACTCACCCACACTGCAGTTTGAACCTTAAAACTTTAATTAAGGAAAATCATTCCCCGTATCCCCTGAGGCTAAGACTTTTTATTCCATAGGGCTTGTCCCATCCGAGTATTCCCATCAGACTAGCCTGGGGGAGGTTTGGTATCTTGATGTGGGTTACCAGGCTTGAATCCTAGACCTCCTTTTGAGGATTGAAGGAACTTGCCACTAAGGTACTTGATGCAGATAAAACCTTAATTAAGAAAAACCATTCCCTATATCCCTTAGGGCTAGGACTTTTCATTCCACAAGGCCTATCCCATCTAGGTATACCCCTCAGGCTAACCAAAGGTTTTTTTGTATCTGACATAGGCCATCAAGCTAAAACCCTGAACCTCCTTTAGAGGATTGAGGGAACTTGTCAGTAAGGTATTTGGTGTGGATAATATATTTTAATACCATTATATTTTTCGTTAAAATACTTACAAGTAAAATACAAGTAATTTTTTAAATACGATTGCTTGGTAGTGGGTTGCCTTAGTTTGATTCTTTGGAGGGTTGGTGGTTTTGTTGACTTCGTCTTTAGGCTAGGGATTATAAAAGTTTTCTACACAACCAAATATATATATCTATATAGGTTGGAGGGTTTCATTGACTTTGCCTTTACATAGCGGGCTAGGGATTATAGAGGTTTTTTAAGCAACCAATATATATATATATATATATATATATATATATAAATAAATATAAATAAATAAATAAATAAATAAATAAATAAATAAAAGAACTAGTAACACCATGAGGTTTTTTAAGAAACCAATAAATAAATAAATAAAGGGAATTGGTAACACCATGAGGTTTTTTAAGCAACCTAAATAAAGAAAGAGAATTGGTAACACCATTGGGTTTCGTCACTATAAACCTTAGCTCATTGGGTTAAATGAAGTCAACGGGACCTCTGACTCTCGGAGGCATTGAATTGGGACAGTCGGGTGCATTATGGTTTGAACCTTGGACCTCCCAAAAAGAAGTAAAATCCCTAACCACTATGTTGTCCTTGTTAGATAAAATTAAAATATTTTTAATAAATGTAAATTAAAATTAATTGTAATTAATTTCTTTTTGTAATTTATAAAAATTATATTTTGACATGATATACCAATGTAACAACATGTTCTCTCCTATATTAAACGGTATTAGCTCAATTGCTTAGATTCCTCAACTTTCAAGGAGACCAAGGTTCCATTTTTGTTAAGAGATACATGCATACTTTCTAGGTATGTTGTAATACCACTATACATTCATAATTGTCAAGCTTGTTGTAATACCATCGTAATGATATAGTATAAATGAAGTTTGTTAAACCCCTTATAACAAAGTAAAAAAAACCCACATGATCCCCTTTTATATACAATGGTAGCATGGAGGGGGCTATCACATATTTCAAAGTAGTGAAAGTTAAAATGTTTTAAGAATTTTAATTAAAGTACCATAGTTCTTTTTAGTTTTTAGAAGAAAGATAGGGATAAATATTTTTTTTGAAAAAAATTAAAAAATTATATTGGAACAATATTTACAAGTTGGGAAGGAACTCCTCCCAGCCTTAGCCAACAAGAGAATACATTTCTTTTTTTTGACTTTCCAAAAAAATTCCATGATTCTAAAACCTACTTTTGATTACAACACTAAAGGGAGATATGCATTGGAGCCAAATCTCCTAAACCATATATCTTCTTTAGTTCTCCAAATTAGCCATATGCTAGATATGCTTACCCACTTGCCCAATCCTCTTATCCTTAGTAGCCATGCCACTATACCACTAAATCCCTACCTCCTTCTCAATACCCATCATAGCTAGGAATTTTACCACTGTATTCAGAGCTCTACCCATATAAATCGAGATCACATCATCCAATTCCCTCTATAAATCCTTAATTTGGGTGACAAAAATCCTTAGCCTTCACTTCTTCAAAGCAAATTTCTTCATGTAATCCAAAGTTGCTACCAAGATTTAAGAATTTGATTCCTATGACCTTGTCCTATTGCCCAGATAGAAGTAGAGTTGATAGCTAAATTTCTACTTCATTGTTTATGGTATTGCATAGGTCCTACAGTTCCCAATAGAGCATTATCCCAACATGATTCTTACAGACCACTCTAATTCTAGCTCTACTCAGAAAACCTTTTGTAGCTCAATTAGTATTTATTTTAATCTAACCTTTCGAGGTGCCTTCCAACTAGCTTTTTCCTACCTCTCCTACAATTTAACTTCCTTCAACATCACCCCTATATTAGCTTGAGTTTCCTCTTTAGCATACACTACCATAGATTTTGTAACTTTCATAGTTTTCGTAACTTTGCTCCAAATGACCTACCAGATGCCATCCAAGGATGAAAATGTTTCTTCAAAGATTTTATCATTTCTCTCTAACCATAATTACCACAAAAAAAAATTAATCCAAGTTTCCACCCAATATGAAGAGTTGTAGATTTAAATCGTTTCCTCTTCCTTATTTCATAAATATTAATTTGGTTTAGATCATCGTTAGCTTAGATTTTATAAGCTAAGAACCATCTCTCCCAGATTTGGTGTGTGAACGAAAACTCAAGAATTGAGTGGTCAAAATTTTCCTCACTTTTGTAGCATAATACACATCAATATGAGACAATGATTTTCCTATGTATTAGATTATCAAAGGTAAGAATTCCATTACGAATGAACTGCCAAGCAAAGAAGTTTACTTTTTGCCAGCCCTTGGACTACCAAACATTTTTTCAATCCTCAACTTGATATGCATGAGGAAGAGGGTCCAAAATAATCTCTTCATATCCATCCTTCACCATGTAGAATCCAAGGCTCACATAGCCCCAAGCTAATTCATCCTCCTCATCCCTACTCGTGAGAAATATTTTTGCCACGATTTTAGTTATGACGAATGCCAATTTTGGATGAATCAGAATTGGCCACTCATCTAACATCTTAATATGCTTAACTGTATAATCCTCAAGCTAGCTAGTGTTGAAATAACTTTCAATATTGATCCAAACCTTGCTTTCCATAACTATTTTTACTGGTTACAATTTTGGGAATTCAAAAATGATAGGTGGATATTGATCTTATGAATTCATCCAATATTGTGCCTTCTCCCCTCTCCCCACTTTCCAAGACAATCCATATTTCACTACCTAAAATCCTAACTTTAGTGTCTGCCACACTAGGGACCCATTGCCATCCAAATAAAAATGACTCACCTCATTCGAGTTCACCTATCCCAAATATTTACTAGTTTAAACTTTGCTAAATAAAAAAATTGGTTGGGAGATCCACCTCTAGTAAAGATTTCCTAAAAAATTATTATTTAGCTTTGATATCCTTAGACCCAAGCCTACCTTCACCTTGGGTTTGTTTACTTTATTTCAACCTACTAATACCCATTTCCTCTCTCCTTTTGCTCCTTCCCATAATTTTTTATGGCCATATTGTCCAACTCTTTTCATATGGTATGTGGGGAAATCATGATAGAAAATTTATAGATTGGCATGGTCTAAATGACTGTCTGCAAAAAATTTAATCTACCCCTAAAGGTTAACCATTTGTGAGACCAATGATTAATTCTCTTTATAATATGGTCTAAAATATTACTCCATACAACTATCTTCATTTTTTTTTAATATAGAGGAACCCACAAGTAGACCACTAGGAGAGAAGTCCCTGTGAATCCCAAGATATCTATAATTCTATCTGAAAATCTTTGGTTAATATTAAAGAAGACCACTTTGGATTTGTGTTTGTTGATGACTTGATTTGTGGCCTTAAGAAAAATGTTAAGAGTGTCTCTAATAATTCTGCTTCCTTGAGGGATAATGTTGTTGACGAAGATAATTTACATTAATAGTAAACATCAAACACTAAAATACTATGTGGATGAATTTTTTTTGACCTTTCCTTGAGATAAAATCAATAAAATTTATTTTCATGTGTATTAAAAATAAAAATTAATAAACTTTATTTTCATGGGTAAAAATAAAAGTAGTAACAATTGCAAAACATTTATCCTTACATGGAAAGCATGAGCTAGGAGTAATTGTAGTAGCGAGTGTGAGCATGGGTTGGTAGTAAGTGCAACAAAAATTGCGAGTGCAATTTGGGAGTAAGTGCAGTCAAAAGTGAGTGCGAGTGAGTGTAGCTAAAAGTGAGTGCAAGCTCAAGCTAGGAGTAAGTGCTGCAACAAGTGTGAGCACGAGCTAGAAGTGAGTGTGCAAGCCATGAGTGAATAAGATCAGAGAGGGAGTGTGAACCAAGAGGGAGTGCGAGCCAAGATTCAATCATGGAAGAAGAACAACAATTTCATATGGAGTGCATCAATGCTTCAAATCCTTATCGTGAATGTGCGAAACATTATTTCCAAAAAAATATTGAAACCAAGGAATACTGAGAAAAAGAAGAGATAAGGAAAATTGTGAGCCAGGAGGGAGTGCACAATAGGAGTGAGTGCAAGGCAAGAGAGAGTGCAAGGCAGGAGAGAGTGTGATCTAGGAGAGAGTGCAAACCAAAAGGAAGTGTAAACTAAGAGGGAGTGCAAGCTAGGATTCAATCATGGTAAAAGAGTGACATGTTCATCCAAAGTGCATCAATGCTTCAAACCCTTACCACGAATGCATGGAACATTGTTTCTAAATTTTTTTTGAAGTGAAGGAATGTCGAGAAAAAGAAGAGATACGAGAAATTATGAGCCAAGAGGAAGTGCAAGCTGGGAGAAAGTGTGAGTCAAGAGAGAGTGCAAGCTGGGAGTAAGAGTGAGTGCGAGCGGAGAGGAAGTGCAAACCAAGAGGGAGTGCAAGTCAAGAGCAAGCCCCATTAGCTATTGTGGAAGGAAAGTCATTTTTGAAAGCCTTAATGGGAATTCAAGATGTCCTAAATAGAAATCAAAATTCCCTAGTTGGAAGTATGAAGGTCCAAGCTTGAGATAAGCAAGAGAGTGAATATATGGTAAGTTTGATCCAGGTAGTAGATGGTACACCGGAAGTAAGTATCAAGGATGAGATGATTGAGCATGATATAATGGTTATTAAAAGTAGAGGACTAATATGTAAGTTCCATATATCATGGCTAGGGTTTTTGGAGATTCAAAATTGGATCAAGTGGAAGTGGGGATTGAATTCAAATTATCTGGTGACTTTTCTTCCTAAAGGTTTTTTCCTCATCATATTTTTCAGTTTAGAAATGAGGGATAAAATAATGGGTGGTGGTCCATGGTTTAGGGAAAGAGATGCACTTTAATTGAGACCATGGAACACAATTTTTTTTGTTGAGACAAAAATTATTAAGAAGCTTCCAGTGTGGGTTAGGCTTTTTGGACTTCCATGTCAACTTATAAATATGGATGTTTTGAAAAATATTGGAAATACCCTAGGGGAATTCATAAAGGAAGGACTTAAAACTAAGGAGTGAAAGCATGCTGTATATACTCGAATATGTGTTGCTATGGATATTTTAAAACCTTTTCCACAATCCATTAAGATTAAATCTAAATCAAGAGAATGGGATCAACAAGTAGATTATGAAAATATTGCATTTTGTTGCCACAATTATTTTGAGATTGGACACATGACAAGAGTTTGCAAAGTAAAAACTATGAAGAAAGAGATAAAAAATTCTAGCCATGAGATAAACTTTAAGATGAAGCAAGGAAATCATTCAATAATAGAAGCTAGATCAGATCAAGGATATTACACTCCAAAAGAAGAGGTAAATAAATCCTATCGATAATATCTATTGACAAGTCTAGAAGAAATTAAAGGTGCAAAAGAATATGTGGAGATAAAACCCAAAACAAAGACAACCAAAAGGGTTATGTTTATTCCAAGTAAATCATCTTCATTTTCCTCAAGTAGTATAGAATCCTCTTCAGGTAATAAAAATGAAAGTGGTGAAGGTTTCAAGAGCAAAATAATATAGAAATGAGGTTGGAGGAAACCCATAACAATTTAGGATTTTTAGGGAAGAACAAGAAGGTAATTGCTATAGAAGAGTATCCTTGCACTTTAGGGTATCCAGGTAAATATAAAAAAGATTATTCTTTTGAGGTTGTTCCTTGCACTTCATATCCTTCAGAACAAGGTAAACCTAAAGATGATAAGTCTTACTATGAGCAGTGTGATAATATTGAAGAGATTGATGAAGATGAAAGTATTGTTGAGAATGAAAAAAGAGAGGAAGACCCAAGAAGAAAAAACAAAGAGAAAAAGAAACACAAAGGGATATTGATATAAGAAAACAAAAGCAAATATCACAAGAGTTAACAAGAAGTGGGGCTAAACCCACAAATAAAATAAAAAAATAACAATGAAAATAATATCTTGAAATATTAGGAGAATAAATAAGAACCCTAAAAAAAGGTATTAAGAAATTATGAGGTTGTTATAGACAAGATATTTTTGGATATAGAAACTTGGCAACATATATTTTATCCATTCGTAGTGTTGAATTTCATCTTGACAAAATTAAAATTTTTTAAGGCATTTTATGTAAAAGGAGTTGATTGTGAAAACTTTGCAATTTAAGGAAGATGAAGAATATCTTTGATAAAAGGATAAATGAATAATATCTCAATAGAAAGATAAAGTTGGATATGCTTTAATTAACCTGTTAGAAATATAACGAGAGCAATGTAATGTTTTGTTTTCATAATAGAAGTAGTCCCAAATAAAAGCCACACATAACTTATTAAAAAAAAAACATTTCCTTACACTATTATTTTAAGGAAAGCATCTTAGAGGATGCGACCTATTTTACTCATGTATTTTTTGATTTAGTGATTAGAAAATAATGTTTTTTAGCATTTAAAATTATTGAAAAAACCTCCTTGTTCTAGGATTTTAAAATTTAATTTTAAAAATAATTTGATATTATTAAAGAATAATATTCCTTTTGTTATTATTTGACTTAAATAATTATCAAAGACTTGACTGGGTCTAATAATGAATACTTCTTATTAGAACTCTAAAAAGCAAATTTAAGGTTCAAATCATACGAGGTAGGGTTGTACATTTTAGTAACTACGATATGAATATGGAATAACCATATTTTATGTAAAATAGCATGAATAACCATATTTTATGTAAAATAGCATCTTTCAAGGATTGTTCCATATGACCTATGGTCTCTTGCAAGTTAAGATTTATTTTACTTTTACCTTTCAATAACAAAATGACAAATAAAATATTTAAATAACATGGTCATTTCAATTCCCATAGGGTTTAGGGTAATTGGTTGGAAATGAATAATTTCAACATTTTAAGCTAAGGTTCGTATAACATAGGTGAATCTTAACATTTATCAAATGACATAAGTTTAATTGGTTAATTTTTTTTTTTTTTTTTTTTTAAAAGCGAAAAACCCCTTTCAGAGCCGCCTTGGTCTGAGAGACCACGAACAGGGGGTTCTACACCGTCACACCCAACCCTGTCCGCACCAACATTATCAATTGGATTTTGGATACCCAATTCAGCTTTTTGGTAGGGTGGAGATTTGAACCTGGGACCTCCCTTGGAGGATTGCCCTCTCCTCTCCAACTCACCTACAACACCCGGGTAATTGGTTAAATAATTTAAATTTCAAGAAAAAGGTTCCAATATTACCATGCAACACATGTATAATTGTCAAGTTATTATAATACCACAATTTGGTCATAGTACAATATAACTAGGATCACTTCAACCCCATAAAATTAATTTTTAAAACTCAAATAATATTAGTTCAACCAATGACATTCCTTAGCTTTTGAAGATAAGACCCAAGTTAGAATATTGCTAAGTAATACATGCATAATAGACCAGTTGTAATATTACTATGTGGTCATAATGTGCTATGGATGGAGCCCATTCAATCCTACATAACCATTTAAGGAAAACATTATCATTCGAAAATCACTAAGGTAAAATATGTTGTCTATTATAAAAATAACTACAATTTATATAGGCTCTAGTATTTTTATAATATATTAAATTGTTTGAGCGAGGCTTTAGTGATTAAAATGAGTTGTTTTCCATGGAGAGTGTTCTTGTTAGAATTTTAAGGAATTTAATATTTGTGAGTACTGAGTGCTTAAATATAAGATTTATAATAATTTAATTAAAAAAATTTCATATACATAACAATGCATTTTGTTGCATTGGATAGCTATGTATTTTTGTTTAACATTGTAGATTGTTGTATTAGATAGTTATATATGTCAAAGGATTATGATAAGGTGGAGTGAAGCTTCGTGAAAAGGATGATGGAAGCCTTTATATTCTTTCAGGATTGGATAGAGTGGGTCATGAGATGCATATCTACTCTGAAATACACAATGTTAATCAATGGTCTTCCCTTGTAACTATTTGGATCCACCAGAAGCCTTTGTATCCTTGTTTCCCTTATATTTTTCTCATATTGGATGAAGGCTTAGGCAAACTTATCTTGAGGAGGAGGCAATCCATTCTTCATCATATAGAATCCAAGGCTTTCATAGCCCTAAGCTAATTCATCCTCCTCATCTCCTACCTATGAGAAATATTTTTGCTAGGATTTTAGTCATGATGGGTGCCAATTCTAGAGGGATTAGAGGCCAGTTGAAAAAATTCTTGAGTTGCTTAAATTTATAGTCCCCAAGTTGGTTGGTGCTAAAATAACTTTTAATCTAGATCCAACCCCTAATTTTCATGGCTATTTTTACTAGTTGCAATTCTAGGAATTCAACAATGATAGGTGGATATTGATCCCATGAATCTATCCAAAGTCATGCTTTCTATCCTCTCCCTATTTTTCAAAATAATCCATCTTTCACTATATGAGATCCTAGCTTTAGTGCCTTTAAAGAAACCTTTTCATCCATGGATGGTGTTTGAAAAGTCATTTGAAGCAAAGTCATAAAAATTATGCTAGTGTATGCTTAAGAGGAAACTTAGTCTAATATAGGGATGATGGAGGAGGAAACTAAAATATAGGAGAGGTAGGACAAAGCCAATTGAAAGGAAACCCTAGAAGGTTGGATTAAAATTAACACTAATGGAGTTGCAAAAGGCAATCGAAGAAGCACTAGAATTGGAGTAATTTGTAGGAATCATATTGGGACAATGACCTATTGGGAACTATAGGGCCTAGATAAGACCACAATCAATGAAGTAGAATTCTTAGCTATCAAATCTACTTCTCTCTAGTCGGTAAGACAAGACCATAGGAGGATAATCATAGAATCATATTCTCAAATCTTGATAAGAGCTTTAAACCACATGAGGAAATTTTATTTGGAGACACGGAAGTTGAGGTTTCTTATCACCCAAAGTAAAGAGTTGTGGAGTGCATTGGATTATGTGGTCCTAACTTATATGGGTAGAGATCTGAATATAGTTGCAAAATTTCTAATTAAGGTGGGTATTGAGAAGGAGGAAGGGGTTTAGTGGCACAGTGGTATGGCTATTGAGGATGAGAGGATTGGGTATATGAAACAAGAAAATCAATCATTTGGATGATTTATACAACCAACACAGATACATGGTTTAGGAGGTTTGGATCCAATGTAGGTTTCCTTTTAGTTTTGTAACCAAAAGTGGTTAACTCTTACGTTCTTGGCATTTAGAGTCATGAATTTTTTTAGAAAGTGAATAGGTGCTCTTGTTGGCTAAGGATGAGGAGATTACTATCCCAAATTGTAAATATTCTTGCTCTAATATAATATTTTCAACCCCCCCCAAAAAAAGCATCTTTTGTGCTTTCACATATACTATGAAGAATTTTATAATATTTTTTTTTCTATTTGTAAATAATAGGGTTTTGAAAGGGAAACTTACCTTTTGCAACTCCTGGAAATCAAAGAAAAACAAATGAATCAATCTAGGCACAAAAATTAACTTATCTTCTTACAAACCAAATTCTACATTTTTTGAACAATACAACCTTTTTTGACCAAAAGTGCAATGACCAAAATAGTAATAGTCTAAACAGACTTCTAGAATTCTAGTTATAATTTCCTACCGAAAACAAAAAATTATTAAATTTAGTTTGCAAATCATGTGGACAAAAAGGAAATAAACTTGTCATTAATTCCATAAAGTCCATAAACCCCTAGACACACCATCAACAAGAACCATTTCCACTTGAGCTATTTTTCAAACTGAAATTTTCACCTTCTAAAATTGGAATCATCCACTTTAGTCTCTTGTAATAAAATAATATCAACCCTCATCTCCTTTCTTAACTCTCTAAGCACCCTATATTTAGTTGAGGCATTCATACTCCAAATATTCCAAGATAGAAAAATTATTTTGTATCAAGTTGAGGAATTTTTCCTCCTCCAAAAGACAAAATTCTTTTCTTCCCATCAACTACATCCTTATAAATGGCTCCAGTTTTCAATTCCCAAAGATTGGGCCTTCCTCGAGAAACTAAAATTCCCAAATCAACCTTCTTAAATTTTCTTCCATTTCCACCAAATTTTTTTGGATAATATTTTCCTCATTTTCCAAATTCGAATCACTAGTGGAAGTCCATTTTCCTCCATCTTATCATCCTCAAACCCATTATGAATAATGTTAATAATTTTATTTTTTTCTCCCATAGCCAATCAATGTCACATTCTATTGAGTGGTTTCTCCTTAAATCCTTATTTCTATGCTCTTTTCCTTTAGCCTTGCTGGAGAGTGTGGCTCTTTCTCAATATTCTCTTCTACATGCAAAGAAGAATTATTTTCCTTTTCAATCAAAGCCTCAATCATTGGTTCATTAACACGTCTAGGTCAAGTTTTTGGAACAAAATCTTCCCCTCTAAAAATGCCATTCACATAAAGGATAACAAGAACCTCAAAGATATTTGGAGATGGAATCTTACTAATTTTACCAATATACTTTTGCCCTAGAAATTATCCTTGCTTAGTTTCATTTTTCCTCCAAATCCTCAAAGGCTGTCCAGTTCTATTATTCATAACTTTCTCCTTGGGGTTTTCTGGGCATGTTTTCCAAATATGCCCTACCCTTTTGCAAATGTTACACAAGGGAATGAGAGTTTCATACTGAAATCTCTTGTTCCCATTCCCTATAATCTAAAACTAGCCTAATAGATTTAGGTAATGGTTCAACTAGATCTACCTGTACACAAAAATGAGCCACTATCATTATGGTCTAGGATTTAGTAGCTAAATCAAGAACAATTATTTTTCTTTTAGCTTTAGCTATCCCAAGAATAATACTATCACCCCAAAATTCCATTGGAAGCCTTAGTAGACTCACCCATAAGGATTTCGATTGAAGAGTGGTTGTAGCTGGATTAAAACCCTGGCTTAATTTTTGCAAAAATAACCCTCACCTCCTAAAGAACCATGGGCCCCTCAAAAAAACATTTGCCATATCCTTCGGATTTGCAATGTTAAACAACAAAAAATTACTAGGCAAAGCCACCACTACTTCCTGCCCTAGAAGTTTCCATTTATCTTGTACCCACTTCCTTATTGTATCGAAGTCCGATCTATTACCAAAAATGTTTTTGACCAAAGAATATTTCCTTTCTAAATCACTTTTCAGCCAAATTTTTTTGGGACCTTAAGAGCAAAACCCTTTTCATCCCAATATGGAGATAAAAAAAATCCCTATCCTTTTTAATTTTGACCTCTCTTCAAAACTTGTGCCCAAGAAGCACCTCCCTTTGACCTTTCTACTATTGCTGAATTTGGATCTACTTCTCCTAGATCTAAAGGGTTAGAATCTCTCCTATTTGTATCCTTAGGGGATTTTTCCACAATAGAACCCTTGCCTATTACCTTTCCTACTCCTCCTATCCTTGCTCCTCCTTCAAAATACCTATATACCCCATCCTTTCTCCTCTAGGGCTTCCTCTGACAGACAATCACTACCGGAATTACCTTCTTACGTAGATCGGGTTTCCCCTTCTTAATAGTGGCCATTACCATATTGTTGACGCATACTACCAACAACCTTGTAGAAAAAGTAGCTACTTTTGGCTTAATAATTTTATAATATTAATACCTATGATATTATCTAATATTTCTTATTTGTAAATAATTAGGTTCTTCCACTTTTTGAATTTCTTGAATCTCTTGAACTATGTCCTTTTTGTTTTTCTTCTCTATATTAAGTTGAGGATTATTGTATTGATTTTGAGAAGTATATGGACACTGAAATTATTGTTAATGCAAATTATATTGATTCTGATATTGTCTTGGTTGGAATACCCTATTTGATTGACTTTCAAAATTTGTTTGATTCCCTTGATACTGATTTCTTCGATTGAATCTACAATAACTTGTACTATGTCCTTTCTTTCTGCATACATGACAATATATATTACTCTATATTGATCTACCCTTTGAGAATGAAGTAATATTTTACTATGGATTATGTTTTGAGACTAAGGCATTGTTAGTCATTTCATCTTTCACTGAATTTTCTACCTCATATTCTTGTAGTATATTGACTAACTCATCAAATTATGTATCTTTACTTAGAATTTGTAAATATATGACTAAATGCTTGTAGCTTTCTGGAATTTTTCTTAGGATTACTTGGACATGAAACTTATCTTCTACCTTTTCTCCTAAGGTTAATAATTTTCCTTTTATATCTTCTATTTTTCTTAGAAATAGTTCTATACTCTCACCACTAGGCAAAGAAGAGAAAATGGAAACCACCATATATGGAGTTGGTAAAATTGAATTTTCATGGAGCATCTAAAGGAAATCCAAGACTAGTAGGAGGAGGAAAATTAGAAATAATAGAGGATATATTTTTATCTCATTATACTTTCAATGGTGGATTTAAGATAAATAATGAAGATGAAGCCTGGGTAGCTTTGGAAGGGTTAAAATATGTAAACAAATAAAATGGAACAGAGTATGGATAAAAGGTGATTCTCTCATAGTAATAAATGTAATTTTGAGAAAATCAAAGGCTACATGAAACATTCAAGAGATAATCGTGGAAATTTAAGACCTTGCTATAGAGTTTGAGGAAATCAGATTTACACATACATTAAGGGAAGGAAAAAAATGAGTAGATAGGCTAGTCAATAAAAGGGTTTTAATTGAGGATTATGAAGTTATTTTATTTTCCATGGTTAGAGGAAGTAGTAAGTTTAGCCAAAGCTAACAAGAAAATGCTGATTTTCTAAATCAAATAATGATTAAGATTTACTTTAATGTTTTCCATTGGTAATATCTACTTTTTTTATAACGTTAATGTTTTATAAAAAATATTTATTATATTTTTTGTGGTTGCACTTGTGCTTCAAGAATGAAACTAGCAATCTAGATCTATTAAAGCAGGCTATGATAGTATGATGTTTTGGAAATATTACTCTACTAAGATGTAATGAATAGATATTAGAGATGAAGTTTTGGTATTGTGAAGGCTATTGTAGGAAAATTTCAAGAATTATGTTGAATTATAGAATATTTGTATTCACACAAAAAATTGAAAAAGATCCAGAAAATGAAAATCAAGAATTTAGACATTTTATGTAAATTGATGTAGGTTTCTAGCTATATCGACTCAATTGAGATGAAAATTGAATCTACTTATAAAATATCAAGCTCTAAAGAAGATATTTATGATTTTTTAAGGGTGGGGGACCCAAGTACAACCCCTTGCTCTCCAAAGAAAAAAATCTAGACTAAAATCATCCACAAAATGCTAGTAACCTAGGTCTGATGCTAATGTAGTGAAATTAATTACTTGACACCTAGGGCATCGAGGACCAAATAAAATTATAAAAAGCACAATAAAATTATCACTCCTCTTCCAATTTTCTTGTAATATTACCATAGTAAAGAAAAGGAGATATTACACTTAGGATGTTCATAGAGGGTTTGACCTACCTTGGAATCTGATCCTTGAATGACAATAAGTGACCTTTGGATATAAATCCTAGTAGAGCATCCCATCCTCCTCCATGGCATGAAGTTAAATAGTGGCCAATGGATTTGGTTTTACCTATAAGAATGAGAGCATGAGGCAGTAGAAATAGAGGCAAAATTTTGAGAACAATATTAGTATTAAAAATATTTTGTAGATGTATGGTGAGAAAATGAGAAAGTGAAGTGGGTATTTATAATGGATATATCTCCCTATGGAGATGATGGATAATTTTATCCTTTTTCAAGGTCATAAAATCATAACCATCTATCCAAACAATGTATCCTTTGAACCCTAGATGTAAATACTAACATTGTGTCTGTGTATCAAAAACCTTAAAATCAATTAGATGACCATGTTCCATACTTAAAATGATGATTTTGGCACCATAAAGTTTTAGGATAAATTATCTAAGAGACATGTGTTAAAACATCCCTTAATCATGAACCTATCCTTATTTTCAAGTTTTTGGAGAGTTAGAAGATAAAAATGTGATGAAAGATAGTAGAAAAGTGATAATTGTGTGAAGAAAGAGAATCAAAACCATTGAATAACATGGCACACAATCATATTACTTAAGGACTAACAAAGTTAGTCCACCCCCTAATCCATAAAAAGTACAAGACTCTTCACCACCTGTAAAGTCAACTGTTAGTGCTCTTTTAACAAATATAAGACTAGATATTTATGCTTACTTCCTTCATATGCCATGTAGGACCTATAAAAATATAATGATAGAACAATGTTAGAACAAGCATTATTGGTACTAACAATTACACTACTAGGATATGACACTTTTGCCTCTGATAAAAATAAATCCTTGATCTATGATATATGAGATAAATGAGAAGAAGACCCCAACTAAAGCAAAGACATAAATATTTGAATGCAACTATATGAATAGCCTTGAAATATTGAAATTATGTCATAGAAAATAATATGCTAATAATTTAAGGCAATAACATAAGAAGACAAAAAATGAGAAAGAGTCAAAGGTAGAGAATTTCCAAGAGTTTGTGATGAATTTTCAACTTTCCCTACATTTACACATAAGTGATTTCGAATAACCTCTTCTCTATTAATTCTTCACTTATTTTACTAACCCTTTATTCATTAAATATTTGTTTCTAATTGTTTTTTTGCTCATTACTTGATCATTTGTGGTTAGTTACCTTGCTTGAAGAAAATGCAAGATTGTATAGAATATTGGATGGTGGAAGATCCATTGCAATATTGAAATAAGATTCAAGATGCACTAGGTGCAATGTAAATAAGATATTTGTGATGAAAAGGTGCATGAAGATTTAATAAAGAGTTAATTGAGATGCATGTACCTTGATTGAGAGTTGAAAAAATTAGATGGATATGATTACCAATTTTGTAAGATATGATTGCTAGTTGAAATATAAGATTGGTAGTTGAAGGAATTGCATGGATATTCACTTTTGGTAAAGTATATAAATGATCATGCTAATAGGTAGTTGATATCAATCAACTATTTATTCTATTTATTGATTTATGAATAGGTAATAGTGTTGGATTTGAAAGCATGAGGACACTAAAGTTTCCTAGCACTAATGCAAAAAATGACCATTGGCAGGTTAGCTGGGTAGGAAAAATTCATGTTTAAAATTTGAATAATAGTGCATCCCATACATCAAAATTGTTATCAATACTATTAATTTGGATATAGATCTTTTGATTTAGGTCATTAAAAACATCTTTGACTATTTTTATCTTGACTATTTTTTTAGCTTTTGACAATGTAATCTTCTTGTTGTGGTGTAGTGGTAAAATGCCTTGGGTGCTGGTAGAGGCCGACCCAGGTTCCATTCCCCTTGTCTCCATCCTATAGATATATGGTATAGTTAGGAATGTCCTATGTGCTGGTAGAGGCTGACAAGGCTCCATTCCTCCTATGCCCAACCTGTTGAAAGTGGCACCTCGAAAGGGGTGTTTTCCACTATAAATTAGTTTACCCAGGTGTTGTAGGTGATTTGGAGAGGAGAGGGCAATCCTCCAAGGGAGGTCCTAGGTTCAAATCTCCACCCTACCAAAAAGCTAAATTGGGTATCCAAAATCCAATTGATAATGTTGGTGCGAGCAGGGTCAGGTGCAACTCCCGGGTGACTTTGATGGTGTAGAACCCCCTATTCGTGGTCTCTCAGATCAAGGCAGCCCCGCAAGGGGTTTTATGCTTAAAAAAAAAGAAAAAGATAATGTATGATATGGGAGATAGCAATCACAATATATAAAACATGTAGAATAGTAAGATAATGGAATTCTACAATAAGATTGAAATATGCTATTAATGGAAAGTTATGAAAATATTATTGTTGAGTGGAAGTTTTGTTTAATTGCAAAATCACCATCACACTTAGGATTTTTATTAGAAAACCCTCTCTTGCAAAGAAATAGATTTTTCTTCAAGGTTCCTTTTACTTAATGTGTGCTTGTAATCTTGTGAAGATGTGTCAAATAAGTGTTAGGAATACCTTAGTGATTGCAAGTAATTGTTAACAAGGGGTCTATGTTGGTATTATTTTATTGCTATGCTAGTGATTATTCATGACACTTAAAAGAAAGAAAAAATGTGACTGGCCCTCATATGACCATGATGTAAAGCCTTAGTTCAATTTATATTGAAGTGTTTTAGGTAGATTTTATATTCTTTTGATTAAGCAAATTTTAAACAAGTTTTATCTTGCGTTATTAAACCCTGCTTTGAGCATAAAAGAGAAGACTAAAATCTATCTTTTGAAATACAAAATTTGAATGATGATTGGATTCAATTAATGTTGCTTTGAGTATGGAAATAAAATTATCTACATGAATAACTTGGTAGATGCAATAGCCTTTGACATAACATATAAATTACCCCTCTTTGATGAAATTATAATTTTCATAAAGAGAAGTTAATTTATTGCTCTAAAAACAATGGCATTTTGAAATGCCATATAAATCACTCTCCTTTAATTTATTGCTTGCAAAACAAACATGTAAAGCTTGAAATTTCATTTACCTTGAAAATGCAAAATTATGTCAAATTTCGAAATTATAAAATTCCTTATAAAACAACAACTTTGAATAATTTTTATAATTTTGAAATGGCTTCAAAATGAAATTGAAATTGTTCTAAATGAAGCGTTAAAGCTTTTTATTCACATCCGTACATTTATTTTTGGAGTTTTGTTTTTTTAATTTTTATTTTATTTGCCGAAGTTTAAAAAAATTGCAAAAAGGGAAGGCTAGAAAAAATAAAATAAAATCTGGAAAATGGACGAGAATTTTGAAAACACTAAAAACAAAGTACTAACAGTATGATGCTACCCTATCCTACAAAATCGAAGATGTGAGAAATTTTGAATGTAACCTAATTTATCCAAAGTTGCATTTGCACAGTTTGAAATAAACTAGGTGCAATCTTCTAGGGAAAACAAAATAAATCCATATTTCTAGACATTCAACAATGCAACCTTTGAACAACATTAAACATTATATACAAGCCCCCAAAAAATAGAAGGGAAATATAGACATTAGCTCCAACATTCAGAAATAAATCTCCTCCAATTTTGTTAACAAGGTGCAAATTTCTACAACATTTTGTATTAAAAACAGAAAGATAACAGTCCCCGTTTTACATCAAACTTCCAACCTCTTCCAAAAAATTCTAGCCCTGTCTTTGTCTTTGCATCTATCTTTTAAAGTTTTCAAAAAGGCTCTTCATTTTCCTTTGTTTCGTTTCCAAACACCCTTTTTCCTAGAGTCTGTTCACTTCCGTATTAGATTTTATAACACTTTTATTATTATTATTTTGGAATGTTTCTCTTGTATTTTCATGTAGAACAATCCAAATTAAGGGTTTTAGTTAAAGTAAATTGACTCATTAGCCACTTGATATGCCCTGGCTATTTGGGCCTTCGTAGATAGCGTTCTTCATTAAGAGAGTCCTGATGACTTTCACCACATGGTCAGCACCGTTTTCTCAACATCCACCAATTATGTGGTAACGATTTTAGTTGGTAACCAACGTTTCCTCCATGATAATATTTTCCAAGCCACCTGCATCATGAGGCTTATCATTGATTCAAGAAAATCCATACACGTTAAAGTTACTCCATGTGCTAAATTTTTTTAATGTGTAATGACCACAATGATGCTGGGTAATCCCCATTATGATCTGGAAAAATAGACTTAAGCAAGTGCTGCCTCACTAAACTAACGTCTTTATAGCTCGCAATCAAATTTATACATTATTTGTAACATGGTTTTCACTTTATTCTTATACTGCTTTACCTTTAGTGTATCGACGACATCAAATTAAAGGATGCATAGATGCAAGGGTCAAATTAGACCCTATGTGCTTTCGAACTAAATGCTGCCCTATGGTGTTGGACGCCGAATATGTCCTCATCGCCTACCACATGGGTATTTTCCTCCTATTGCATTTTAATTGGGTCGCTTTCCATGCAACTTTATTTAGGTTGTGTGTGCCAAAATGATGGTAATAGATGCTCCACCGAGGTTGCCTAGACCCGTGAATTTATTCGAGATAATTAGGGGAATTCATTTACAATAATTAAAACAACTGTTTTAAAATTTCTATAGGTCATGGTGAAAGAACATGATTTGTAGATTCCCTCTAGTGTTGTTACAGGCTCTTCCAAAACCATCACTGCCTGACACCCAAAATAATTCAAACCATTCTGCCAGATATACCCATTCTACTATATGATTTCCTTTAACAGTAGCACAATCCTTTATTTTCTCTACAAAATGAATATATAAAAAATTCTTCTCCTTGTGCTGTTGGTGCCAGCACGATTTCAGCCTCCACCGTGATGTCATACATGCCTTCTTGCTCACTGTTCACTCCACTCCAACTGTTATCTACGTCCTACAATATTTAATAGGACATTTTTCATAACCACCATGTGTGTATTGCTCTCTACAAATGGCTCCAACAATGATGCCGCTCATATCATCCACAATCGATGATGGGTTTACCCCTACGTTACAAATGATACACCACTATTATCAACATTGATATCGATTATCGGGTAAATTTACTGGTAGATTCCCATAGACCGTAGCTTTAGTAAATGACTCTGAAGTTACCTACTATAGTGTGGCATAGTACCTTCGATGTCCTTCCATCCATCGTTGTTGCATTGTTCATCATGATCAACATGGAATCCGAGCTCCTCATTCACTATAACCACGTGGTTTGCTTTACACCTAAAACCTGGATGCAATCTTCACACCAACATATTTTTGTGCCCATCGATATCCATGAAAAATACCACGACATAAGGGAAAAAAAATAATACAATGCATGGGCCAGTTGTGTGGACATGAAATCTAAAATAGCTCAATCGGTTTGCTCTACAATGACCACTGTATCGTCCCATGTTCCCAGTGATTTAATCCCTTAGGAACTTGCCATTGCGACGTCTGTGCTTGGATATGATTACCGTATATGCTACGCTATCATCCACCACTCTCCTTCGGCCAGCCAAATGTCTTCCCATATCTTTCGGCCACGTAGTCCGTCTACACTCCTCTATACCCTTCATTGTTATTCAAGACTCTACCATGTCATCATGTCCACCCACTATTTGCTGCTAGGTAGCCATCATTGTGGGAGTCATTACCCAGGTCCTTCATCTACATCAATGTGGCTATCCCCTTCATCAAATAATCTGACCATGTTTTATCATCCCATGGAGAGTCAGCCTCATTATTATCTCAATGATGTGTGCACCAGCCTGGATACCGAAGAAGGCCTTATTTATTTTGTCGATGGTTCATATTGGTAGCAATTTACATATCCGCTACGAGGTCCATGTTGTAACCACAATGTCACTCTACATCCCCGTAATCCACCTTTGCATGGTCCACGTCTTCCATGGTGACGAAGATGTTGAACTCATTTGAGTCTGCATCACTACATCGGGTTCTAGTTAATTGTTGGTCCACGTGTCTACTCCAAGTGGTCCTCACATTCCCTACTACCTGTACCTGCAACATAGATGTAAATGAGCACTCATAAAGACATACTTCTCTATAAACCAAGACACGAAATAAGGATAGGAAGCTTATTATCATAAGATACCAAGACCTACGACTATGAACCAATATAACATAACATTTATAAGGTAAAACTTATTACCTTAAAAGGTAAAAAAAAAACCTAAAATCCAACCTAATGGCATATATTTATTTATTTATTTATTTATTTTTTATTTTTATTATTATTCATTTTTTTATGATTTATTTATCTCATGATTTCCCTTTGTGTTTTATAATTATGAAGGTGATCAAAATGAAAAAGGGAACTTAGAGTAATTACTTTTTATTTTTATTTATTTTTTAATTTTTTAATTTTTTATTTGCTTATTTAAATTTATTTATTTTTTATTATTATTTTATTTATTTTGAATTGTTTAAATTTAAAACCTTAAAAAAAATAAAAAATTAATGTTAACCTAACAAAAGAACAAACAAAGAGCCAACGTCTAACCAAGAACCAATGCACCTTAAAATAAACTAAAGGAAACAGTAATCCACATCCAAACCTTGGCACCTTTTGAAAATCATCACTCGAAGACAATCGAAATTCAATAAAAACTCAAAATTTAAAGGTGGGTCCCCAATTTTGGGGTAAGTTGTGCAATGGCCACAAAAAATGGTGACTTTGCTGGGAAATTCTCCTAAGCATTTTGGGTGAAGAACCCACTTCTAAAAACAAATAAACCAAGGATTACATAAATATAAATCATCTAGCAACATCCAAAGAAGGTGGGGTAGATAATTGCAAATGAAACACATGAACCCTTTGCTTTAGCTTAAAGTGTGTGTAAATGTGATTTCATTTTGCATGCTTGAAAACCATCCGGACTCCATCACCTGACCTGCATTTAGGCTATAGAAATATTGCTCATTAAAATAATTCTTATAGATAGAGCCCTACTGCTAGTCAGGCATCCATAGCCCCGGTAGGGTTTATCTAAATTACCCTAAATTTAATTGATATTTTGCAAAGCCATTTTTTTGAACAAGCTTTGTCTAGATAGAGCCCTACTGCTAGTCAGGCATCTATAGCCCCGGTAGAGTTTATCCAAACTTGGTGACTGATTTTAGCATGTTTTCCTTTGCTTGATTTTTTTTTTAATGGCCTTGCAAAATTTTATGCACCACATGGGTTAGAAAGTATTTGAAGTTAGAGATGGAGCGTATTATATTTTTGCCTTAATTTGCAAACCAAAATGACTTCATCCTTCAATATTTCAAAGCATACCCTTTAATATGATGTGTTCATGTGTAGCTTTAGTAAAATGATTTAGTATTCCAAAATTCACTATCTTAGTCCCAAAATCTAGGAGTGGTTACTAAATAACTTCATCCCCCTTTTCCTTGATCCACATGATAGACAATTCACCCTTCATGACAAAGGAACACAAAAAATGATCAAGAGGCCATTAGTAGCAACCAAAAAACATCACCTCAAATGGAGGGACCAACCTCAAAACATAAAACTCACAAACCAAAACTTGGAAATAAATCCAAAACTTGACCTAATGCAAACTAACAAGAAAGTAATCACAAAACTTGTCAAATCAAAAATCAAGGATAAAGCACAAAAATAGAAAGCTAAAACAAAAGCATGAAAACCAAAGCTATATACAATAATATACAATAATGTACAAGATGGTGCAAAAATTTGGGCTATCATTTCCTTGAATTCTAAATATGATTAGCACACTTTACAAGACATATACCATAATAAGCATGCCAAGCTTTGCAAAAATCCAACCAAAGTAAAACTAAGCCACAAAAAACAAAACCTCGCATTTTACCTCTATCTTCCCACCAATTTGATTCCAAGATATTAATAATTTAATGCTGAAATTTTGATTCATCAAATTTGCAAGCAAATGCATGGTTTTCAATTATCTTTTATTTGTTCAGTGAGGTGTGAATTTCAAAACTTGATTCACAATTTCAACTTAAGTTCTCATATTCACAAATAGGTATGAGCTCTTTCAAATAGGAAGCTATTTTTAAAATTTTTGAAGCCAAGTCATTAATTACATCTTTAGGCCAATCATGCTTATGCAACAATTTACAAGCATCTAGGATATCTACTAAATGAGGATCATTATAGGTTTTTATCCTAGATTCAATTATTAATTGTTGATGAAATTGATTCAATAATTTAAGCACATCTACTTTTATTTCATTCAAAAAAGCAACCTTATTAGAGGTGTGAGTAGAAATCAACTCTAGTTCTTTATTAACCTCCAATGGTATTTCATCATTAATAACATTTGAATCCCATAGATAATCATGTAAAATTTTACCTAGAGCTTGGATGGTTGAACACAAAGGATGATATTCTACCTTTTATATATTTTTGTTTACCAAGACTTGGTGATCCATTGTAATATTTTATCTTTCCTCATGGTCTTCATCATCATCATCAAGTAGCCCTTTACCTTCATCAATGACCTCTTCCTCATCCATAATAGATGAATCATAGGAAACATTTACCATTTATTCCTCTTCTATTTCAGAAAGGTGTTCCATAAACTCATATTCAAAATGATCGAATTTTGGAACCTTCTCTATTTATGAAATGGGTATGCCATTTTCTGCTTGTACAAGAATTACAAGATCTTCATATGAGATAGTATTTTCAGCATCCTGCATATCAATAGAAATTTCATCAATAGGGTGTGAAAAACCAATGATTCTTCATATCTTCCCCAACCATTGTAAAAATTATCATCTAAATTCGTGGGATGAAACTCTATTGTATATTTGGATGATATTTAGATTCATCTATCAATTATTTTTCACCTTTATCCACCTTAATTTCAAAAAAATCATCTTCTTCATATTCATGCTCCTCAATTTCAAAAAAATCATCTTCCTTAGATTCATCTTTCGGTGGATCAAGGGCTTCTACAATGGGATCAATTCTTGTATTCAACTTTCTATGATTATCCCAATCCTCCTTTGTGAATAATGACTCTAAACCTTTTATTTCTAGAGGGTCATTATTTGGAACATGTTGGCTTCCTTGATCAACCACTTCAACCATTTCATTCAATTCTATGGAAGGTCCTGACCTATCACATGTTTCAATACTTGTTAGATCTAGGACTCCTCCATTGCCTAAAATAATATTATTGTGAAAATCATTGAAATTTATCTTAGGAACATGATTCGAAAGATGATCAAGATGGGTATTCTGAAATTGATTTGCACTTAAGAATGATGGTTGATTTTGAATGGTAGGTTGAGGTGCACAAATTTTTGGGTGGGTAAGGGAGGTATTAAATGATGGAGAATTATACAATCCAAAACCCACTCCATAACCTTGAAAACTCAATTATTGTTCAAATGCTATTGCTTGGGCATAAGCTTGGGACAAAGATGTGATTTGAGGCATCCCTCATAAATACATAGAGATTAATGGGTCAATAGCATTGAAGTACACTTGGATAGAAACTCCCTCTGGAGGAACATAGGGTACCACCAATTGAGTATATAACCCATGGAACCTTTCAATGAATAACTTCAAAGATTCATTTGGTCCTTTACGGGTAGTGACAAACTGATTGTACATGAGGATTGGGTCAACTGGTTTTCCAAAATGACTAAGAAATGTTGCTTCTAGTTGAGCCCAAGAATTGATAGAACCTATAGGTAAACTAAGGTACCAATCATAAGCAAATTCATCTAATGTAGATGGAAACATGTTACAAGCAACATCTTCATGCATAATTTGCAATTGAATTAAAGTGTTATTGTATGCTTGAATATGTTCCTCAGCCGATTCTATTCCATCATGCCTAAAATGAGGTAGATAATCCAAAATATCTATAGGCACATGATGTGAAGGCCTAGGTATGTTTAAAGGACAACCTATCATCATTTGAGTAAACCATGCCATTAGTGGACCTTAAAGAATACAACTTTAATATCAATTTTGTTAGTCAAAGAAATATCTTGCAAAGAAGCATGAAATGACTAACAAATCTCAAATGTTTAACATATGAATCATCATGTTAGCATCAACCAAAATATATGCATCAATTAAACCATGACATTAAAGAACATTCTCAAATTTGTAAAAGGTTAGCATTAATGCATCATCAATTAGAGAATGTTTGAATCAATGAAAGTGATCACGAAAAAAAAATCTCATTAGTCAAGACCAATGCCTTCAAATAACTCTTTCAAGTAACATGAACAATTTAGCATCTAAATAGCAATAAAGTAAACCAATTCAGGCCCTCCTTCTAGTGCTAAAATGTTGAGTGGAAATTTTACCCAATTGCAAAATCACCATCACACTTAGAATTTTGATTAGAAAACCCTCTCTTGCAAAGAAATAGAAATTTCTCCAAGGTTCCTTTTACTTAATGTGTGCTTGTAATCTTGTGAAGATGTGTCAAATAAGTGCTAGGAATACCTTAGTGATTGCAAATAACTGTTAACAAGGGGTCTATGTTGGTATTATTTTATTGCTATGCTAGTGATTGTTCATGAAACTTAAAAGAAAGGAAAATGTGATTGGCCCTCATATGACCATGATGTAAATGCCTTAGTTCATTTTATCTTGAAGTATTTTAGGTAGATTTTATCTTCTTTTGGTTAAGCAGATTTTAAACAAGTTTTATCTTGCATTATTAAATCCTGCTTTGAGCATAAAAGAGAAGACTAAAATCTATCTTTTGAGATGCAAAGTTTGAATGATGATTGGATTCATTTAATGTTGCTTTGAGCATGAAAATAAAATAATCTACATGAATAACTTGGTAAATGTAATAGCCTTTGACATATCATATAAATTACCCCTCTTTGATGAAATTATAATTTTCATAAAGAGAAGTTAATTTATTGCTCTAAAAATAATGGCCTTTGAAATGCCATATAAATCACTCCCCTTTAATGAAATTGTACTTTTCATAAAGAGAAGTTAATTTATTGCTTGAAAAATGAACATGCAAAGCTTGAAATTTGATTTACCTTCAAAATGTGAAATTATGTAAAATTTGAAATTACAAAATTCCTTTAAAATAGCAACTTTGAATAATTTTTATAATTTTGGATTTGCTTCAAAATGGAATCAAAATTGTTCTAAATGAAGCGTTAAAGCTTGTTCTTCACATCTATGCATTTGTTTTTGGAGTTTTATTTATTTTTAATTTTAATTTTATTTTCCAAAGTTAAAAAAAACTGCAAAAAGGGAAGGGTTAGAAAAAATAAAATAAAATCTGAAGAATGGACCAGAATGTTGAAAATATTGAAAACAAACTACTACTAGTATGATGCTACCCTATCCTACAAAATCGAAGATGTGAGAAATTTTGAATGTAACCTAATTAATCTGAAGTTGCATTTGCACAATTTGAAATAAACTAGGTGCAATCTTCTAGGGAAAACAAAATAAATCCATATTTCTAGACATTCAACAATGCAACATTTGAACAATATTAAACATTGTCTATAAGCCTAAAAAAACTGGAAGGTTAAGATAGACATTAGCTCAAACATTCAAAAATAAATCTCCTCCAATTTTGTTAACAAGGTGTAAATTTTTGCAGCATCTTGTATTAAAAATAGAAAGATAACAGTCCCTGTTTTACATCAGACTTTCAACCTCTTCCAAAAAAAGTCCATCCCTGTCTCTATCTTTACATCTGTATTTTAAAGTTTTCAAAAAGGCTCTTCATTTTCCTTTGTTTTGTTTCCAAACACCCTTTTCCCTGGAGTCTGTTCACTTTTGTCTTAGATTTTCTAACGCCTTTATTATTTTATTTTTTATTTTGTAATGTTTCTCTTGTATTTTCATGTAGAAAAATCCAAATTAAGGGTTTTAGTCAAATTAAATTGACCTTTTAGCTGCTTGACATACCCTAGCTATTTGGGCCTTTGTGGTTAGCGTTCTTCATTAAGTGAGTCCTGATGAATTTCACGATGTGATGAGCCCCATTTTCTCAATGTCCACCAATTATGTGGTAACACTTTTAGTTGGTAACAATTTTTTCCTCCATGACAATATTTTCCAAGCCACCTGCATCATGAGGCTTATCATTGATTTGGAAAACTCCACACACATTAAAGCTGCTCACTGTGCTAAATGTTTTTAATATGTAATTACTATGATGACACCGAGTAATCCCCTATCCAACTTGGAAAAATAGACTTACACAAGTGCCACCTCATTGAATAAACGTCTTTATGGCTTACAACCAAATTTCTACATTATTTTCAACGTGTTATTTCACTTTATTCTTACACTACTTTACCTTTAGTGTATCGACGAAATTAAATTAAATGGATGTGCAGATGCACAGGTCAAATTAGACCCTTTGTGTGCTTTCAAACTAAACACTATCCCATGGTGTTAGACGTCGAATCTGTCCTCATCATCCTTTGTGTGGGTTTTATCCTCCTGTTGCATTTTAACTAGGTTGCTCTTCATGCAACTTTATTTAGGCTGTGCGTACCAAAATGATGGTAATAGATGCTCTGCTAAGGCTGCCTAGACCCATGAATTCATTCAATACCATTAGGGGAATTTATTTTACAATCATTAAAACAACTATTGTAAAACTGCTACAGATCATGGTGAAAGGACATGATTTACAGATTTCCTCGAGTGTTGTTACAGGATCTTCCAACACCATCGTTGCCTGACACCCTAAATTATTCAAACCATTATGTCGAATATGCCCATTCTACTATGTGATTTCCTTTAACAATAACAACAATCCTTTATTTTATCTACAAATGAATATATTAAAAATTCTTCTCCTTGTGCTATTGGTGCCAACACAATTTTAGCCTCCACTGCGATGTCATACATGCCTTCTTGCTGACTATTCGCTCCACTCCAACTGTTGTTTGCATATTGCAATGTTTAATAAGAAATTTTATGTAAAAGTCATATGTGTATTTCTCTCTGCAAATGGATCCAACAATTGTGCTGCTCATATCATCTGCAACCAATACTAGGCTTATCCCCATATTACAAATGATAGACCACTATTATCAAAATTGATATCTAGTAGCTTCCCATAGACCACAGTTTCAGTAAATGACTTCGAAGTTACCTATTGCAGTATGGTACAATAACTTTGACGTCCTTCTGTCCATCACTGTTGTCACATCATTCACCCTGGTCAACATGGAATCTGAGATCCTCATTCACTATAACAATGTGGTCCATTTTGCATCCAAAACCTAGACGTAATCTTCACACCAGTATGCTTTGGTGCCCATCGATGTCCACGATAAATGCCATGGCATAAGGAACAAAATTGAATATGACGCATGTGCTAGTTGTGTGGACATGAAATCTAAAATAGCTCAATTAGTTTGCTCTACAATGACTACCATATCACCCCTTATTTTTAGTGATTTAATACCTCTGAAACTTGCCATCGTGAGTTCTACACTTGGATATGACTTCCATATATGCTACAATGTCATCCATCACTCTCTGTAAGACTGTCAAATGTCTTATCGTATCTCTCGGCCATGTAGTCCATTTGCAATCCTCAATATCCTTCATTGTTATTCAAGACTCCACCATGTCATCACATCCACCCCACTGTCTGCTGTCAGGTAGCCGTCATTGTGGAAGTCATCGCTCAGGTCCTTCATCTATGTCAATGTGGTTGTCCCTGCAATCAAATCGTCTATCCATGTTTTATCATCCCGTGGAGAGTGGATCTCATTATTATACCGATGACACATGCACCCACCTAAATGTCAAATAAGTCCTTCTTCCTTTCGTTGGTGGTTCATGTTGGTAGCAATCTACATATCCACTATGAGGTCCATGTTGTAACCACAACGATGCTCTACATCCCGACAATCTACCTCTGCATGGTCGATGTCTTCCATGGTGATGAATACGTTGATTCCATCCGAGTCTGCATCACTATGTCGAGTGTTGGTTAATCATTGGTCCACGTGTCTGCTCTAATTGGTCCTTGTGTTCCCCGCTACTTGAACCTGCAACATAGATGTAAATGAGCACTCATAAAGACATACTTCTCTATAAACCAAGACACGAAACAAGGACATGAAGCTTATTATCATTAGAAACCAAGACCTACGACTATGAACTGAATTAAAATAACCTTCATAAGATAAAACTAATTACCTTAAAAAGTAAAACAAAAACCTAAAATCCAACCTAATGGCATCTATATATTTTTATTTTTATTTTTTATTTTTTTGTTTTTATTATTATTTATTTTTTTATGATTTCTTTATCTCATAATTTTCCTTTGTATTTTATAATTATGAAGGTGATCAAAATGAAAAAGGGAATTTAGAGTAATTACTTTTTTTTTAATTATTATTTTTATTTGCTTATTTTGATTTAAATTTAGATTTAAATCCATTTTAAACATTTGAATTGTTTAAATTTAAAACCTTAAAAAATATTAACGTTAACCTAATAAAAGAACAAAAAAAGAGCCAACATCTAACCAAGACCCAAGGCACCTTAAAAGGAACTAAAGGAAACACTAATCCACACCCAAAACTTGGTACCTTTTGAAAATCATCACTCGAAGATAATCAAAATTCAACAAAAACTCAAAATTTAAAGGTGGGTCCCCAATTTTGGGGTAAGCTGTGCAATGGCCACAACAATTACAATGTAAATTAATGGAGGATATGAACACTCCAAAACTCTAATGGATACCACTCACTACTCTATAGTGAGTAGCACATATGCTTTACACACACATCATTCTATTCACTATGGGGTCTATATATAAGAAGATAAGTTACTTGGACCTTAATCTTCCTAACTACCTTTCCTATGACTCATGTACAAGTGGACTCCTTGTACATTTACATCATTGCACATTGACACTTGTGCATTTATTACTTCTTCCTCAAGTAACCTAAGATAAACTCCTAATCTAACAATGTACCCAAGGTGGTACATTGACATGTACCTAAATAATGTAATATACTCTAACACCCCCTGTATTACATTATTTGGGTATTGAAGACTTTAGTCTTCAATATGGATCTTCCTCTTTTGAATAGTCTTCAACTTGATCAGGTCCTTCTTCTTCTACTACTTTAGTCTTCATGTTATATCTTCTTGTATTTTCCAACCCACTATTTTTTGTTGTCAAGCATCTTTGATGAACTAGTGATCTCATAATTTTACACATCACAAGTGGATCAAAATTGATCCATTTTCTCTCCTTTGATTCTTTGTATGACCTATTTCTTTGATCTTCATGAATGTCAAGCTTGAAATTATTGTTAGTGGATGTTTCTAAAATAATATCCTGAAAGAAACAATCTATTCTATGTAGTAATATTTCTTCATAACTTTTATAGTACTTATATTTATAGTAGCAGAAGAAAGATAAATGATTTTTTCCTCCATAATATTTACATGGATGGAAACTCCAGTAGTTGACTTTCTCATGACCAAATTGGTTGCAATAAGTGCATAGTAAAGGTATTCCAACTACTTTGTTGTCTATTTTAGGAATATCATGTTTATCTATCTCCTTGATGAGATACTTAAACCATATGTGAATAATTGAGGCTATTCCATCTTTACTTCTTTCATACATCTGTATGATATCTTTTTTATCAATATTCTTTTCTTATTTTTGAATATGATCTTTTGTATCTTCATTAGTATAGTTGTCACCAATTCCTTTTCCTATCTCATTAGAGGATGTTTTAGAAGAATCTATTTTTCCATTACTACTAGTTTCAGAAATCCTTTTAAATCCTATTGATTCTTCTTTCCCATCTGGATATTTATCCATTGGATTATCAATCATGCTTTTAATCCATATTGGTACTTTTCTTACTACTTTACTAATTGCATTATTTAATGTGTTAGTAGACATCCTTATAGCTCCCTAGATAAGAGTATATGAACTAATTTGATAAAATCTTTCTTAGATTTAGGTTTTGTAGGCTTCCTTATATCTCCCAAGTAATTTAGAATATGCTATAGGCTTTGGTAATAAGCTTAGCAATAATTAGTTCACCTTTTGAGTTGATTTTGTAATGTTTTGAGAATAATAATCAACCTTCAATTTTTCCTTATCTCTCCTAATGAAGTATGCTCTAATGAAGTTCTTATAGTTGGATTTATTTTTGTCTCCTTAGTATGAGTATGAGACAAGTGTTACCAATTAATTCCAACTCTATATGAAAGCAATAGATTTGCTTCTCTATTTAATTTTCTAAATTCCAATTATCTATAGTTTGGTGTAGTATGCCTTATAACTCCCTACTTTTGGAATATTAGAAAATAATGATAATTGTATTTGCAAATTAATATTTGAGTTTACCAAGGTTGACAACCTTATATCTCCTACTTGGTTATTTGTAAATATGAGAATATCCTTCAATTATAATACCTTGAAATGAGCTTGCTTTATAAATTACTAATGCTTGGTTAATGCTGGTTATTCCAATGCAATAGTAAATTTGATTATATCACCTTATAACTCCAATGTTACCTTAATTAAAGCAAGCAATATCGAATTTACCTTAGCATTATAGTATGTAGTGTTGCTTATGGCTCAACGTATCTTTGAGTAGCTTGAGACTTCAACGTACTCCTCCTTGATGTATCTCTACGTATCTTTGAGCAGTTTGTGTTGCTTGAGACTTCAACATATCTACTGGCTAGGTGAATATGAGCATTCAATGCTCTTCAACTCATATTTAATGCTACTCCTTTCACTACTTTGACCTTACTATGCAAAATACCTTTGTTGTAGACAACCACGTGCTCTTCCTTCGATATTCATGTTGTTCACTATGAGCATATTTCACCTAAGTTATTAATAGGGTAATATCCCTATGTGGAGTGCCTTGAGGTATTATACTCCCTTCTTGATGCTTCAAACATGTGGTGGTTGGGTTGTAGAGGTTACACCTTGTGTTTCAATGCTCAAGATGTAATGATGGTCTCTGCTTTCAATGTTCCAATGCTCAAGATGTTACTTCCTTGTTGTACTCCTTATTTTAATGCTCCAAGGTGGGTGTTACTCTTAGTTGGGTATCAAATGATTGTTATTCTATTCAACACTCCAAGGTGAGCATTATTCCTTTGTTGGGCTCCTTCGTGAGAAGAATGTAATGCTTCTCTTCTTCATGCCAAGTGGCACTTGCATGTGAAACTCTTCAACATTCTCTTTTAGCCTTATATCTCCTCCAATGAATGCAAGTTGTTCACTTCTTTTCTCCAATACTTTTCCAGTGAATGCTAGCTTGCAATTCCAACAATGATTTTCTCCAATGTTGGCTCTAACTGTGAATCCAAAATAGCTTCTAGGCAGATGATATGGCATCACTTGATTGAAGCACTTGGATGCTTTGATGGCTCTCTTCCTTATTGGTTGTTAGACACTTGAAAGAGGTAATTTTTTATGGCCTTCCCTTGGCTTATTCGCATATTTCCAATCTACTATTCTACCTTGCTTTGCAATAGGACTGTAATGGTTGCAATGCTTCCAATGTGGCTGCAGGTTGATATCATTAGTGGGTGTTGCTTTGGCAATTGGAATGGTGTTTCTAGACACCTAAAACCCGGTGCTTGTGAACCCTGTATTGGTTCTTCTTCTACCTTTGTTGATTCACCAATAGTAGATATTGAATCCCTACTGTGTTAGTGTCTTGAGACACTTGATAATCTATCCTCTTTTTATAGGTATATGGTGCACCAATGTAATATGAATAAGAGACTTTTATTTTGCACCAAATTTTAGTGAGTTCCTTATCTCTTTTTGATGTTATTTCCTCCTTTGATATGATGGCTCCTCATTGTATGGCTTGAGGACTAATGTAGATTGATCTAAAGCTTTTCCTTTGCTTCTTAGATATGGCCACTACTTTCTCTACTCTTTGAGAGCAATGCATTATTGTATTTATTTATTATACACCACTAGTATCTAATTCCTTCACTTGGATAATTTAGTAACAATGAATCCAAGCTAATAATCATATAACCAATATGCTAGAGAGATTAATCTTTGCACTAACTTTCACCTTCACTGTAACACTTAGTGCACTTCTAATAAGCTTTAAGAGAAACTAATATAATGCAACTGCAATCTCCTTATTACTCCTTAAAAGTAACTTGTAATATGCACTAATGATAACTCTTAAAGAACTCTTAAATGCTTCTATAATCTCTGCAACTTAATGTAGTCTTCTTTTTTATGAAACTAGATAATAGGAAGAATGATGTTTTTCTTTCTTTTGAAATATATCTAACTCCTATTTTAATGTGTAGGTAATAACCCTTAATAGAAACTATCTTCTGCACTTCCTTTGAAGACTTTAAAATGCAACCTTCTCTTTGCAACTTCTAGATTCTAATAAGGTGCTTAATGAAGCTAAGTAATGAACTGAATATAAGTATTCAAGTAATGAACCCTTTGCACCTAAGTTTCTTACCTTTAATGATATCTGAAGATGATGTATATCTTGATGAATAGATTCACCAATTTGCTGTCTAGAATGGTAGTAAATTGCAGCTATGAAACCTTCAATATTTTGTTGTAGATTCAGCAAACCCCTATCTCCAAAATGTGCCTTTTTAGCTATGAAAGGTAATCTCCAAATCTCTTGGATTTGGTAGGCTTGTTCTGTTTGAGTTCTCCTTCAACCTCCTTGTTGAATTCTGGCTTCAATCTAGACCTTCTTCTCAAGAATCTATAAGTCTTGAGATCTTCACTAGTCTTCTTCAAAATTTGACAAATTTTTCAAATCCTTCTCCTTTGGGCTTGTTATCAGATGGTGATAATTATCCCAATTCCTTCACTATCAGGAGCTTCTCCTTGGTAGTGAATTTTTCCAATGAGTTCTTCTAGGAACTCCTTTAATGGCTTCTTTGAACTCTACAATAAGGCTCTCCAAGCCTTCTCCTTGTTTCTCCTTGAGACCTCTCCAAGGTCTTCAATCTCATAGCTTCTCTAGTCTTCTCAATGAGACCTTTCCTTCAACCTTCTATCGTGGAAGTGTTGGCAATGAGATCTCTCGGATCTCTAGAATCTGCTTCTAGAATCTAGAACAAGACCTTTCTAGTCCTTCTTCACTTCTACAATCTGTAGGCTTTGATGGAGATCACCAACCTCCAATATTTCAAAACTGGGAGTTCTTTAATGGGACCTTCTATGGGTCTCTTTAGCTTCTTTAGACTGATTTCTTCAATCTATTGTTTGTAGTCTTTGATGGAGATCACCAATCTCCTATCTTATTCTGGACTCTTTTTTGGAGTCTCTGGGATCAACAACAAGGCTACTATGGCCTTTTCTTCTTCTGTAATGTGCAGGTCTACAATAGGACTTCCCTCAGGTTCCTGGAATCTCCTCTTCTTTTATTTGTTGCTTCTGGTTCTGGATTGATTTTGAATATGATATTCTTCCTAGATCTCTGTAGGAAGCTTCCCAACTTTCTTCGAATATATCTTTTTCTTGCAACAAAGTATTAGGACTATAATGAACAAAACTCTAAGTGATGAATCTTCACTAGTTGATTTTTCAATCTAGTGGAATGAATGTTGAGTCCTAGTCTTCATGATTTTTTATGCAACTCTATGGAAAGACTCTAGCCAAATGCAATCTCAAAAATTCTGGAACTGAGATTTGCTTCTCTCCTCTCAATCTCTCTTGTGGCTCTCCCTATTCCTATTTGATCTACCATAGCTCTGATACCACTGTTAGCTTTTGATAATGTATGATATGAGAGATAACAATCACAAGATGTAAAATATGTAAAAAATAAGATAATGGAATTCTGCAATAAGACTAAAATATGCTATTAATGGAAAGTTGCAAAAATAGTACAATGTAAAGTAATGGAGGAAATGAACACTCTAAAACTCTAATGGAAACTACATTGTACCTACTCACTACTCTATAGTGAGTAGCACTTTTGCTTTACACACATACACACACACACTATTCTATTCACTATGGGGCCTATATATAAGAAGATAAGTTACTTGGCCCTTACTCTTCCTAACTACCTTTTCTATGACTCATGTACAAGTGGACTCCTTGTACATTTACATCATTGCACATTGACACTTGTGCATTTATTACTTCTTCCTCAAGTAATCTAAGATAAAATCCTAATCTAACAATGTACCCAAGGTGGTACATTGACATGTACCTAAATAATATAATATACTCTAACATAGTTAGTTCTGATGTTTGATGCTTTTTATGGGGTAGATGTTACTTTTAATTTTGTAGTTGATAGACTATTCAAAATTGGGTGCCTATATTTACCCCTTTTTGATGCATTTATTAAATGATAAATATATCCTAATTTTATGATGAAACCTTTGAAAGATAACTTGGATCATGATTCAATGTGATTGATGGATTTCATGAGTTAATTATCTATGATATAAAATTTTTCTTTGTAAAAGCATTAAATTCTATCATGTCCTTATGTGTCCCCTTGAGTTTTTGAGGAAAAATTTGGGTTGAATGAGAAAAAGTGACCTAGCTAGCATGCACACAGGCAAAGTGATTAGAAGAATTATTGTAATTGGAAAAATCACAACCCACAATAAAATTGGAAGGCCTATTTTGGAGATTTTATTGGCAACTTAGGAAAACTCAATAAAAGCTTTAAAAAATAGCCATAGAAAATTTTCAATTAAAAAACATTTTAAACAACAATTGGAGAGCCAAATCATCAATTTTATATTAGATATTCATAAAAAGGGTATAACTATAGTTCATGATCATCAAATCCAACCAAATACATCATAGAAATACATCATTTCAAAATATGAATTAATTTCTAAATTACTTTTTGTTTTACCCTCCTCCCCCTCACACTAGGTGGTTGGCCTTAAATATAAATTGGTGGCCAAATTAGAGGCTCCTTAGGTATCATATCATCATGATATATCTCCTCAAAAACTCTTAATTATTTGGATTCCTCCTTAAGTGTCTCAATGTACTTTACAATAAACTTGGTATCTATAGGCCTCTTGGTAATCCAATCACATAGTGGTTCTAGCTCATCCAATTCAATTTTATCATAGGATTCACTAGCTTTCATTTATTTGGTGTGAAGCCAAATATTGTATCATACAAATACATGGTAATTGGGGAACTCTTGTGTCAACCTATTATGCTTCTTGGTGTGTACAACCTCAAATAGAGATAAATTATAGTAACACCTAGAAGAGAAACAAGGCTAATTCAATATGCATGGAAGTCATCCTCTTTAGAATAGGTGTATTGGAACCATAGTCCCCCCACCATAAATCTACAAAAAAGATAAATTTTAAAGTATTAATTTATATTTATGAACTACAAAAAAATTAAAAAATGTTAAACTTTAAAACTTTAGATGTTTTATCTAGTTACAAGTTCAACCTTGCTTCTTTAGCAAATAAACATGCAAACAAGTTCCCTCCCATGACCTTATAATGTTATAAATTGATAGGGATGAGGTGATGTTTAGTAGGGTTATCTATCATCCTATCTACACAAGTATAGAACCTCACCTAGACCTCTTCATCACTATTAAGGCTACAAGTGTAAATTAATTTGGGATTCAAGAATAGGTCAATGGAGTTGCATCATCAATCTCTTATTGATTATGCATCAAATTAGTTCACACTTGCACTAGTTTCCTCTAAAAAAATGCTCAATGGCCTATTTGACTCTATCAATTTCCTCATATAGATAACCCATTGCCATTTTTCACCACACACAAATGGTAAAGAACCCTTACAAAGGGTTTTGTCATATACAATTGAATAGTAAATGAAAATTTAGAAAAAATAATACTAAAATTTTCAAGTACAAAATATTATTTCAAAATTTAAATTTGAACTCAATAAACAATTATCTTGAGAATTTCTTATATTCTCACCAAAAATCAATCATTAAACACTTCTAGATCTAATGCCCATCCTTTTCTAAATGAAATGGTGAGATATATCATTCCTTGTTTATAAACGTCTACTTCAAAGAGGGTGATGCCATTAGAAGGCTTTACAAGACAATGTAATTGGAGATAAATTGAGTGATCCCTATGCAAAGAATGTACTTCCCATCACTGTTCCTCATCAATAATATAAGCACCCATGTATGGTTATAGATAAAATCACGTAATTTTCTTCACCTCTTCTACCATGGTCTTCACCCATGTCATCTTGTCGATGCCCTCAAGCACAAGTACAATGTAATGGGCATCACATGGGATCTAGAAAATAAAGTACTTCTCCTTGAGAAGTATACTTATAGATATATGTGTTGCTACATTGTCTATCACTACTTGGAAAACATCCTCCACTCTTATTTATAGCACAAGCTCCTACAATAAATTTACTAATAATTCTACATTCTTCAGTTCTTGTGAGGTATAAGCCAACTTTAGGAATACCATGAATCCACTAAAATTCACCATGATGTTTAGGAGAATATGTCCATACATTAGAAAGAATTTTTCAACCCCTTGTGCTCAATGTATTCTTTTTCTCTTTGTTGGTCACGAATCTGCCTAAGTACAAAATGCTTGTGCACCCTAGACCCGACCAACATTGAAAGGCCGAAGGAGAGAGATGTCCTTCGGGCCAATCTCCAGAGAGGGTTGGTTCCCTTACTAATCTAATTTGGTTTAAAGCTTAGGGTAACAGGAAAGAGATGGGAAATGATAGAAAGGAATGGGAAATATGGCTATGAGCCAGAAATGAAAGGTGGGGATAAACTAGCAGCTAAAATCCAAATCAAGTTTTAATCAGCATGTAATGGAAAGGAAAGCATAGGAACCATTCATAGATTGCAGGGATAATTTCCAATGAACATTTCAGCATTCAATTCTCTACCAAGAATTAAATTCAGAAATGCAGAATTTAAATTTACCTAACAAATATCATGAACTTAACAGAAATGATAGGCAGAAAGTGATTGCATACAACACTACTCCAGGAACCAGAAGCCAATAATCCTTCGATTGATGCAGAGAACTCAAAGTGTTTTTTGTAGAATGTCTATCCTCCTTCATTACATCAAAATGCTTAGTATTTATAGAGGATTTCGCCTCTGAAATTAAATGCAAATTAAAATAAAATGTTAGCTAGTCAAAGACCAACAAGAGCAATTCTCTCCTCGATAATGGCAATGCTCAAATCAGAACATTCTTCAAGAAGCAACGATCCCATTTTCATGGAGTGCACCTAGGAAATCAGTAGAGATGGATGATAGGAAAAATATTCCAGATATTCAGTGCATCAAAACTCAACAATATCACGTGACAATCATGAGCTTGGATATTAAATTATGGTCACCATTTCATCATTTTGCACCTCAAAATATTATCTTCGCTAGGGGAGACCCAACGAAAATTAACTTTATTTTAAAAAGGAGTGAAATCAGTGGAGGGCGCCTCAAAAATGAATAGGATCACACCAGAATCCAGGACGTAGCATTTAATCTTGGCATCTCTTCAACAGGAATTCTAGAAATATCAATTTCATTGCTCCAAGAATTAAATTCCATCATCTCTAATCTTTCCCAAAAAATATCAACAACAATGGCACCTTTGAAAGAAAACTTTACTGAAAGGAAGGGGCAAGAATTGATTTCACCTAGGCAATTTGGTGTTTTCGCCCATCAATATGCTTTCACTCTTCACCTAATTAATTTCACCAAAAATAGAGAATTTTACCAAAAAATGGAATGGAAATGACTTAAAAACTAGGTGAAAATGATTGATTTCACCCTCAAGAAGGGCAAAAATGATTTTCACCCCTACCTAGGGTGACTTTGACTTTGATTTGATTTCGTAATATCCTCAAAATGGGGAAATTACATTAGGCCTTCTTTAAATTTACTTTGACTTTGACTAGAGCAACCTTCACCCGAATGATGTCACTTCATCATTTGCACTAAAAATATCCTCAACTTGGATTTCACCCAAAAGAAGGGTGAAAGTGATTTTTACCTCTTACTTGAGGTGAATTTGACTTTGACTTCACAAGGCACACGTTTTGCTTGATTTTCGCTCCAAACATCTTCATTTAGAAATTCACCCTAAAGAAGGGTGAAAATGATTTTCACCCCCCTTAGGGGTGACTTTGACTTTGATCAGTTCCCATCCATTATTTTCACCCAACAAATATTAAAAACTAATTTTCGTGAAAGTACTTTCCTCCACTTTGTAAAATCTTGCCTTCATTTTAAACTGAGTGTTTTCCATTATTTTCACTCCCACTTGGGAATAATCTTCTTAACATGGTATTTTCACCCAAAAAAGGGTTTAAAATGATTTTCACCCCTTCCCTAGGGTGAAAACATCTTCCCCTTTATCTTCACTAGCGCTTTTCCTTTTAAAAATTGTAAGCCTTAACCATTTTCATTCGCTCCTTTGATCCTGAGATGTCATTTTGCCATACATTTCCCCCTTTATATTTTGCCCATGATTTGCATTAATTTTTACTGGAAAAACTTGTGTATTTCCAGGGATGAAATCAACCTTCTTTATTTAGTAAAATCAATCAAAGGAGGGAAACAAAAATGTTACATTAAAAAAGTAAAATCAAAACAACTGCATCATTCATCTTATATTCTTTGAATTTTACAATCAAAATTTAGTGTGGCAAAACTGCCAACACTTTTGGTGGCTCTCGAGGTATTCAGCTCATCTAGATGCAATCGACCCCAGGCCTTCATCCATTGGGCTCAACTATCACCACCATTGGCTGCATCAGATGGTACATTTGATTCAACAACCTCCTTCTTTTTCTTTCCTCTTATGCCTATTTCTCCTACTCTTCTACAACCTCTTTCTGCTCTACTTTCACTCGTGCTTATGCTTCTTGCTTGGTGAGACTTGCACTAGTAGTCTCATATACTACAACCACCTCAGCCCAAGACTCTTCATCGAGCTTCGAAGGATACTAGAGTGAATCAATGACAAAGTGCAATATCTCGACGTGGTCCAAGCTGATGTGATTAGCTCTCTGACTAAGCTCCAACAGAGATGATTCGATGTGGGTGAGCCTCTCCATGCATGGTAGTACTTGTTCCTCCATGATTGGCTCCTCCTAGCTATCGATCTCTAAAGTATCTTCGAAAAATTTTCTAAGCCACCTCCAATTCTTTCTTTGGAAAAAGCTCCCCCTGATCATCAGTGAAGCTCGAAAACCCGACATCAGCTAGAGCCTCAAAATAAACTAGTGAAATGCAATGCTCCTATTCAAACATAGTAGCCAAATTTCGACCCTCTCTAGCCAGATCCAACCTAGAAAAGTAGTTACACAACATAATCTTAGTATTGGACCAAGCTCGATCCATCCCACTCAATGTCTTAACTTGGAAGTCAGACTGAGCTAACACCTAAATCTTCAGTGCCATATCCAACTTGGGTTCCAACTACTCCTCGACATACTCCAAAGTCTGATCACCAATGAAAATTATTATTCGACCTCATGAATATACAACAGAACTTTGAGCACTTCTACCACCAATGTCACACAATATTTAGTTAAATGGTGATGAGCTTCTTTGATTTTCTCCTTGGAGAAGCCCACTAACTGTGTGGCTTTTTCAACCAACTATTTTTATAAAGCTTCAAGTTAAGCGGTCAATGCTTGCACTTGCTTCTCTACTCCTACCCAAGCTATCTAGTATCCCTTAACTATATTCTCCAACTCTTCCACTTTCCACTACCAATGCTCTACCTCTAATTTCTTTATCTCCAATTGTGCCCTATTTTTAGCCAGAGCTTCATCTAACTCAACAATCTTCACCTCAACCTCAAAAAATATTTTCTTGTAATGCTCACCATGTAGGTAAAGAGAGCTCATATCCACCTGTATATTCCCCATCTTCTCTATAGTATCAATCTTCGTCAAGTCCTCTATAATGACTTCATAAGTGTAATCACTTGGAGCCATTTCTCCTTGAGGCTTCTGGACCTAGGGGATCATTTTTACAGTGTGGGACTCCATAGCTTCAGGGTCAAAAGTGACCTTCTTCAATGTCTTTGCTGGAGCTTGAGCTTCTTTTCACTTATGAATTTTTAGCCACTACGATGAACTTTAGTAGGCTCGACTTATTTTTACTACAATAGGATGCTCTAGCACAATCTCCATATCTAGCTCTAGCAGCACCTACAACTCAATAAATGGAGTAGAGGGAAAATGAGCCTACTGAGGTTTTGGCTTAAGAAGGGAAGTAGAAATAAGAATGGTTGGTGGAACAAAAGTGGTTGAGGGAATGGAAGTGAGGGGTTCAACTATAGTTACACTTACTCAAGGAGGAGCTTGTGTACTTATAGCCATGATAGAAATTACTAGAATGGAGGATGAAGGGAGCAAAAATGGATTGGGACTAGATGCAAAAGAACTAAAAGAAAGGGAAATAGAAGAAATAAGAATAGAAGAAGAGGGAGCATCGATGACTGGGGACTAGGAAATAAGAATTGAAATGGAAGTGGAGGGTATACCGAATGGGGGTGAGATAGAAGTGACAACTATGGAATGGGGTGCAATAGTCACCGAATTCTCAAGAGAAAGGGAAGAGGGTAGAGAAAATGTACCTTTAGGCTTCGACACCATTTGAGTTGATGATGAGGGTGGTTGTGATATTGGTTCTCCCTTGTCTTGTTCCTCCTCTATCTCCTTCTCTAGATCTATAACTTCCATATGCTGGCCAAGCTATCCTGCCTGAACCAAAGGAGGATTTTCTGAAATGTCAGCTTGTGCGGCTTTAACTATAGGAGGAGGGTTCACACTTGATGAAGAAACTATACCTATCCTTGGCTTCTTGGAGATTTTAGGAAAAGGAAGTACCTCACGCTTACTCTTATTCTTCTACTAGGGCTGCACTTCTAATGATAGCTATTTCTCTTCTTCCACAAGTGGTGCTTCCTCAACCACATGTTGCTCCTGTCTAACCATGATCTCTTCACTATCAGATCTTTGAAAGCTTTGAGGTACAATTTTAGTAAAATAAATTGGCTAATAACTATCATAATATTCATCATATACATCCAAAAATACATCATCCATTGCCAAGCCATAAGCTGACCCAATTTTCCCTCTATGGGCCCTCATAACCCACCAATTGGTAATTTTCTCCTCAGACCAAGTGGGCAACTGTTCCTTCATTTTTCCAAACAAGCCCTAGAGGAGGAATCTGGTGCTTGTGAACTACAGGGTTATATTCAACCTCCATCTCATAAAAATCATGCCATGGTGGGAACGTCATCATATTCTCAATATGCCATTCAAGATCATGCCCTTCTAGATTATTTCTTTACTGCTCAATATTTACCCAAGGGTAACAATGAAAACTTTTGGCTTTAATCAATGCATGAAGTGACCCAAAGGGTCATACTTCCATCATTGAGGTAACTCCACCATACCCATGTCATAGAGAGCTTCATTAATCAACTTATTCTAGCCAACCTGGTCTACTTCAATATCATCGAAGTGAAATGGCATGGTGCATGTAGTCTTCTTTCCTCATCCTACCCCATAGACATCATTGATGAAGTCGTTCTAGCGGACAACTTCCATCGCAAAAAGGTGCTCTGTAGTAAAATATGGAAGGAGAAATGGCTTGCTAGTGAAGCCAAAAATTTGTACCATGATGCCTTGCATCAACAAGAAAATATCTCCTTTCTCCTTCGCAATGATCTCCTCCCTCATCGCCCTTGGCACTCTCTCACATGTGCCAAAAATAAGTTCGAGGGTAGGGCCCAAAAACATGCGATTAAAATTATAAAATGACTCCTTCCTAGACAAGCTTGGAGTCCACAAATAAACTAGTAGCTTCATGTCTGCCTCATCAACCTGCTTGACCGCTATGAAAGAAAAATATTGGTGCATGTGGAAGAAGAAATACCAAGCCAAAAATGAAGTGTGCCTGAATGATATTGCTCCTTCACTCTATATCTTCTCTAACTGGGTATGCATTGCTTGAGCCATGTAATCCACCCAATCAAAGAAAATCAGGTTTGTGCTCGCTTGCATTGTTGTTGGGGCATAAAATTCCACTTGCAAAATACATTGTACAAGCATCGCTTACCATTTATACACCATGGAGTCGGTAGGAAGACCGGACACCCAAGCCAACATGGAAAACATGTCTAGACTTTTAAATTCTATTAGAGGCTTTGGCAAAGTTGGCAACTCTCCAAACTAGGGTGCCTTTATCAATTGATTCTCCATGAACTGGTGCAACGTCATAGTCGATTGGTACCTCTCCTCTTGCTCCTTGAGATTCATTTTTTGAACATAACATCCGAAGAAGGCTTCACCCCACACACAAATGCTTCTCTGACTGTGCTAGGTGAAATGGTGAATAATTTATCTCCCTTCATATTTTGAACAACCCTCATGGTAGGATTGTAAAACTTTGAAATCGCCATCACCAACTTAGGGTAAGTATGAATAGGTGTACATAGGTACCAGGAAATCTATGCATGATAGGCAATAGTTAATGGGATTTCTAGCATCAAGCCTTGCCCGACAATAGCTTCCACATCCTAGCACAATTTTTCCATGCCCTTGTTTGAAATAGCACAGTCTCCAATCTGAGCCAACGCATCATAATATGGGTCAAGCTCTATATTTTCATTTTGCCTAGATTTTTTAGCTTTTTTCCTCCTTGTGCTTTCTTTGGCTCCACAACTTTCGTTGACTCAACAACTTTCTTTCCCATCTTCATACAATCAACTTTACTGCAACAATATGATAATCCTACAACAAAGCAACAATTTGGGGTAACTGAATGATAATCCGAATGCTCCAGAAAAATAATCTCAATCTTTCTTTAACTGCAAGCTTCTAGTTTACCATATTTAAAACTTTCGCTCCCAACTACCCAATTAAATGTAGGTGGCACTTTTGATGAATTCGAGTGAATGTGCTCCCTTGGTTCTCTCACTCGACACATTTTTTCATGATAACTTAACTACCATTAATGCCCTTGCACTGTAAATATTCCTCAAACTCTATGCCTAGCCACTTTTTATCTTGGAGAGCATAATCTAGCTATTTAACGACTAACTTCAGGAATGATAAATGCCATGTGGGAGTGATGGGCACTTTTTGGGGATGAAAACCATTAACTTCACTGCATTAATCCAAAAACATCTTCTCTAAATTTTACCAATGAAATTAGCTCAATTCCATGCAATTAACTAAATTTCCAAAATTACATGCAAAAAAAACATCAACTGAAAGAGCTTGCTTCATCAAAAATATCCTTGGGAAAAATACTCATGCAACTGGTGCACTGAAAATGCTCTTCTCTTCCTGCTTGGTGAAATTACATGCTTTGCAGCCCTTTTAAAATAATTTATCTTTAATTTCACCCCAAAAAGTTGATTGCTAAAAACAAGCTTAACTATGAGTGCTTTGCTTGAAAAAGCAAGGCAAAATTAATTTTACCCCCTTCTTACCAAAAATAATATTGCCAACTGGAGTTCTTAAAAAAGCATTTTTTTTTATCTTTTCTTGGAATTTCACTCCAAAAATATCTTTGGGAGAAATAAATGAGAATTTCACCCAAAAATTAGAAAAAACATGGCAAATCCTTTTTTGGGTGAAAATAAAATTTTCATCTTTTATTTTCTTTGCTTTTTTTTCCTTCTTTTTTTTTATCTCCTTTTTGCCAATTAAAAATAGGCACTTTTAACAAATCATGCCCTTTAAAATTAAAAACCTTTTAATTCTTCCCTAAATTAATTGACAAAAATTTTAAAATTTTAAAAAAATTAAATAATAAATTTTTTTTATTATTTTAAAAATACTTGACTTAAAATAAAATAACATAAAAATTATGTACATATATACATACTTGATCGAAATTTTATCACTGATGGTAGGCCTTCAAATGAAGACCATTTACTGGAATCGGCAACACACGACCATCCATATCCTTCAAATAAAATGAGTTAACCTGATTCACACCTAAAATCTAGAATGGGCCCTCCCATATCACTTCAAACTTGTGATGCTTGCTAGGCTTAGCCTTGTTCTCATTCCATTTCAGCACTAGATCACCTACCTCGAATGACTTCTCAAAAGTTTTCTTGCCAAACCATTTTTGTGTCATCCGGGCATGTTCCATGAAGGTATTGTATGATTTCTCCCTTTCTTCCTCTAGCTGTAAAAGTTGAGCCAACCTCGTGCTCATGGGGTCAGATTCATCATCTTCACCATCCAATAAGTGCCATGATTGAAGGGTCGACAATTCAATATGAATGGGTAAGACTGCTTCTTTATCATATACCAAGGAATAAGGGGACGTCTTGATGGATTTTTCACTGAGATGTGATCGGCCCATAATGCTTGGTTCAAGAGCAAGTGCCAACTATGCTTATTATCTCCTAGAGTCCTTTTCAGAATTCTGAGCAAATTCTTGTTTGTGGACTCAACCAAGCCATTTCCCTACGGATAATAGTTAGATGATATCTTTAAATAAATCTCGTACTTACCCATGAATTCATTGATCTTGGCACCGATGAAGGGAGTTCCATTATCCATTATGATTGCATCTGGTATACCAAAATGAGTGATTAATCCTTCAAGGAAAGAGATAACTATTGCTTGGTCCACCTTCTTGGTCGAAATTGCTTCTACCCATCGAGTGAAATAGTCGGTTGTAATCAGGATGTATTTATGTTCGATAGAAGAATTGGGATCAATGACCCCAATAAAGTCTAAGCCCCATTATTGAAATGGTGCTTCTACTTGAATCGGATGAAGGGGCAATGATGCATTCTTGCTTCTATCGACATATCTTTGGCACTTGTCACAACTCTGACTAACTTTGAAAGCATCTGCAAAGAGAGTGGGCCAAAAATAACCTACTTTGATGATCTTCAATGCCATTGGTCTCCCTGCATAATGGCCTCCTGATAAACCAGAGTGAAACTCCTCCAGGATTCTTTATTTCTCTGATTCTTGGATGCACCTGAGAAGTACTCCATCAATATTCTTATGGAACAGTCCATTTGGTAGCATCACATACCTAAGGGCCTGAAGTCTGAATCTCCTTCTCTATGAGGCATTAAGATGTGAAGGACACCTTCCTGAATGGAAATATTTGACAAGGTCCTCTATCCAATCATGATCACCTATAGAGTGATTAGAAAAATTACTTTCACTTACTGAATCTTCAAGTTGGCAAACCATGGATTCAGAGGTAATGCTTCTTGCAAGCTCTTGACATAATGCTCGACCTTGAACTAGCTTGGTTGGTCGGATTTCAACATCATACTCCTAGATTTTAGAGACCCAACCAACTCTCTTGTCTCCAAGCTCTCCTTGAATGATGAAACTCTGGACATCTGGATGAACAACATAAACTATTATTTTGCTCTAGGAAACAAAATGTCAAAACTTCTTCAAGGATTTCATCACCACATATACTTGCTTCTCAATGAAATTATATTTTTCTTCATGCGATTGGATGACTTGGCTTAAGAAAGCAATTGGTCACTCATCTCCATCATCTCCCTTCTGCGTAAGCACCTTGCATAACTCTCCTATTCACCAATGACATACAAGATAAAATATTTTGAATAATCAAGGTTTACCAGAACTAAGGCTTGAGCAATTCTTTCTTTGATTTCCTTGAATGCTTGCTTCCTCTACTTAGTCCATTTGAACTCAACATTTTTCTTTAAAAGCTCAATCATCGACTTTACCACTTGGGAAAAATCTACAATAAAATTTCGAACAAATTTTATCTACCCAAAGAATGATTGCAAATCCTTCTTATTGGCTAGAAATGGAAGCTTCAGGAGAGCCTCAACTCTAGCTGGATCAATAGCCAAACCTTTCTTCAAAATAACATGGCCCAAGAGCTTTCCTTATTTTACCATAAAGATGGACTTCTTTGGGTTGATGGATATTCTGAACTCTCAACACTTCTCGAACACTTGTCTCAAATGTAAACTATGCTCCTCCCTATTGTGAGAGAAGATAGTCATGTCATCCAAATAAATCACAATAACATGATTTAACAACTCACTAAAAGCTACGTCCATTGCTCTTTGAAAAGTTACTCCAACGTTTGAGAGACCAAATGACATCCGCTGATAAGCAAATGTTCCCCATTTCATGGTGAACACCATTTTATATTGGTCTTCATCCTTGACCCAAATTTGATTATAGCCAAAGAATCCATCCAACAAAGAAAATATCTGAGCACCAACAACTACATGAAGAATCTGATCAATCTGAGGTAAAGGATAATGATCCTTTAAAGATGCCTGATTCAAATTTCAAAAATCAACACATAGTGAATATCTCCATTCTTCTTCCTCATAGGGACCAGATTTGCTACCCAAGTAGAATGCTTAATCGGGTAAATGATCTTGGCTTCCAACATCTTTAGCAGTTCCACTTTCATCAAGGTTTCAATCTTGGGATTGACTAGCCTCTACTTTTTCCTGAAGGGTTTCACTCCTTCCTACAACTCAATGGTATGTTGGATCACATCTTTATTGTAGCCTTTCAAATCCTAGTAGCTCCAAGTGATAATGTCTGGGTACTCATGGCACAGTTCCTTGATCTGCTCAAGCTCTTCCTAAGTGCAATCGATGCCAACTTTGATTGACTTCTCGAGTCCCAACTATAGTTCAGTGTACTCCTTCTCATCCACTTTGATCTTATGCTTTTTTGCTCTATCATTTTGATCAAAGAGACTCTCAAGTATAATCAATCCTTTTGGGATATGATTATTTCTAGTTGGATCAATCCCTCAGCTTCTTCCTCATCAAGTGTTCTTTCTTCCATAGTACTAGCTTCTCTTATCAAGAAATTTACAATCTGCTCATCACTTTCAAACACTTGCCAGTAGATATTTTTGTCAGGGATTGAAGGTCTGTAAACTAACCTCACAGTCTTGGGCTTTCTCACCACATGCTCAACTAGAGAAAAATTAGTACCAAGGGATGCCAAGATATCTACATGTTTATTCTATTCTCATGAAATTGCTTGAATATTCAATGTTGTAAAAGACTCAAATAAATCCCATACTTTATTATGGTACACCTTCAAGTAGTGTTGCTTGGAAACACACTTACTAGTTACCTAGTTGATGATCAGCTCAGAATATCCAAAAATCTATAGTTGTTTGATCCCAAGCTTCTCAACTTTCTTCAGACCCAAGCAGAGTGCTTCATACTCGATAACATTATTGGTACAACTCTAGGTCAACTCAGTAAGAATACATATTTTGTATTCCAGAAGGAGAAATGAGAATGATTCCAACCCCTACACCATTCTTACATCTTGCACCATCGAAGTACAACTTCCATAATTGATCCAGAATAGGATCTTGATCATCAAACACCTTCACTTCAGCTTTTTTAGGCTTAGTAATGGTGTAACAACCAATTTTAGTCTCCATCATGGCATTAAAATTGAGCATTGAAAACTCATCTTCTGTTCGAAGCTCATCCAGAACTTCTTCCATCAAATCTAATTCCTCCAATTCTTCGATCATCAAGTTGATAGAATTCATGGGTTTATCTTCTTCTTCAATCTTCTCTATGTGATAAGTAGAAGGCTTCTCATTATAGATTTAGATTCTCCTTCCTTTGATAGGAATCTCCAAATGAGAATAGTCCAGAGAAAGGTAGCCTCCCAACTTGGTAGTGAACTCCCATGATAGGCACATGCTGAAGTACGGCTCCAGATCAACCACAACCACCTCTTGGATCACAGTGATCTGAGGTATTTTATGCAACACAATGGGGATGTCTTTGATGACCCCTACTATCCTCATAGGGGTTCCATATAATTGCAAAATTCCAGGGCTGCTTCTTGTATATTCCATACCCATAACATCACAAACTACCTTTGGCATGACAGTCATCGCAGCATCGGAGTCGATCATGCAATTGTGCACAATCCAACCTTCCATCCTGAGAGACAAGTAGAAAGGGGGTGGTCTATTCTTTCTAGTGGTAGAAGTCATCAATATTTGAGCTAACACTATTTGAGTCAGATTCTTCCCCTTATCTTTCACAAATTTTAGTGATTCTTGCAACAAGTCCACTTGTCCAAGCAATTGCAATGCATCATAGAGACTCACCTTGGCTGGAATCCTCTTCAGCTCTTCAACGATGTTGTATGTAGATGCACTAGACTCTTTTCCTTCATTGGTAGCCTCATATTTGCTTCGATACTACTGTGTAGCCTCTACCCTCTAACGCTTGGTCAAGGATGGGTATTTGAGCTTTTCTCTAGCTTGTTCCTCCATTTCAGCTTTTGCTTGTGAAGTTGAAGCCTTTTCTTGCAATCTTTCTTTCGCTCATAGAGGCAAAAGATATTTTAATAGGATAGGTGCATCTAGCTTGGGTGCTGGAATAACTACTTTTGCTTGTGCTTATTTTTTCTCATTTTGCACCTTTGGATCAATAGGTACCTTCAAGGGCTCCATTTCAATTAGGTCCATGGTGATGGGTTTTCTTCTAGCTCTTGTGAGAACTAAAACTTGTTCTTCAGAAGGGACCATGAAATTATGATCAAATTCTATAATCATGTTGATTTGACCATCGAAAGAACTTTCTGCCAATGTCTACACATAGTTCAGGTGAACCATGCAAGTTTCCTTACCATGTAGATCATTATAGGTAGAGCACCAATATGCTTTATTCGATGAGCCAACTTCTTCATTTACCAATACAATTAGATTTCTTTCAAGTGCCTTACTAGTTGAAGTTGCTTGCTCCCTAGTGATCGATGGAGGTTGAAATATCCTAGGCTAGAAATCTCTTTCAGCCTACTTCTTCTTAATCACCATGATCTCATTGCTCATCACTCTTATGGCTGAGTTCATTGACTACATCTCCTTAAGCAACTTCTCTTGTGGATCAAGATTTGAGGGTGCTAGAGGAGCTGGTAATGGAAGAGGTACAGGAGAGATGGTAGTGCTAGGAATGGAACCAAAGTGGGTAACTATGGAATGGTTGGAGCAGGTAGTTGTGGGATAGAAACTATCATCATAGTTTGAGATGAACTCGGATTCCATGAAGGGATTAGATACATGGGGGACATTGGCAAGGGCTGAGAAGATGCATTAGTATACAAATACTATGGAAGATCAAGAAATATAGGCATCATCATATTTGATGGAAGCTTACCGATAGCAATCAGATCAGCCTCAACCTTTTGTGTAGTAGAATACAAATCAAGAAATGTGTTAACATTGGACTATTAGATGGCCATACTAATGTCAGAGTTGAAAGCTCGGAGGTAATAAAATGTAGCTTGCTCAAGAGTCGGTCGGAGACCATCAGGAACTCTCTACCAAGTTTAGGTGAACCTGACATTGAAGTCCATAATTTCCTCCTATGGATACCTCTGAATGGTGGTAAATTGATGCAATAGAGAGAATGGATCTACTTGTTCATTGAAACCTTTGATCAATAATTCAACCAACTGGTCCTAGGTGGTAATAGTGGTAGGTTGTAAAGATCGATACTAGTAAAGCAACTTACCTCTGAGAGAGAGCATGAGCAATCTTACCATGATATCCTCATCCATGATACCATGAATGGTCACCAGAGAAGCCACATCTTGGACATGCTCATAAGTCATCTTACCTATACCATCGTAAGTAGGCAAAGCCTTCAATGTTGCTTATAAAATTAAGTTCTAAGCTTGCAGATTCAAATCTCTAAAGTGATTCTAGGCTGAGAACTATCTTGGTGGTTGAGGTGGTATATTTTGAGCCATTTGGACTAGAGTATTTTCTTGAGGAGGAGGAAAGCTAGTGGTTGTGCTAGCTGGACTCGAAGGAACAAAAAACACACCAACTACCTATGAAGAAGTTACAATTGATGGAATAGTTAGAGTGACTAACCTAGGATGTTCTCCTAACACTTGGGTGTCAAGCTCATAAAACTCAATAGGGTCTTCAAAAATTTTGGCCTTCGATCTTGTGATCATGAAGAAAGCTTTCACTCACTTCACGTTCGAAGGCTTCTAGGTAAAACTGAGTCACCAGATGTTCTAATCAGACAGTAAAAATATGAACATCAAACCTTAATACTATTCAAAGTGGAACTTTTAGAGTCCCACCAGGTATGCCAAAAACTATTGGTCATGAATCTACCTAATTATAAAATGCTTATGCACCCTAGACCCAACCAACATTGAAAGGCCGAAGGAGAGAGATGTCCTTCGGGCCAATCTCTAGAGAGGGTTGGTTCCCTTACTAATATAATTTGGTTTAAATCTTAGGGTAATAGGAAAGATATGGGAAATGATAGAAAGGAATGGGAAATATGGCTATGAGCCAGAAAGATAGAGTGGGGATAAACTAGCAACTAAAATTCAAATCAAGTTTTAATTAGCATGTAATGGAAAGGAAAGCATAGGAACCATTCATAGATTGTAAGGATAATTTCCAATGAACATTTCAACATTCAGTTCTCTACTAAGAATTAAATTCAGAAATGCAGAATTTAAATTTACCTAATAAAGAACATGAACTTAACAGAAATGAAAGGCAGAAAATAATTGCATACAACACTACTCCAGGAACCAGAAGCCAAGAATCCTTCAATTGATGCAGAAAACTCAAAGTGTTTTTTGTAGAATGTCTATCCTCCTTCATTACATCAAAATGCTTAGTATTTATAGAGGATTTCACCTCTGAAATTAAATGTAAATTAAAACAAAATGCTAGCTAGTCAAAGACCAACAAGAGCAATTCTCTCCTCGATAATAATAATGCTCGAATCAGAATATTCTTCAAGAAGCAACGATCCCTTTTTCATGGAGTGCACCTAGGAAATCAGTAGAGATGGATGATAGGAAAAATATTCCAAATATCGATGCATCGAAACTCAACAATATCACATGACAATCAAGAGCTTGGATATTAAATTATGGTCACCATTTCATCATTTTACACCTCGAAATCTTATCTTCGCTAGGGGAGACCCAACGAAAATTAAATTTATTTTGAAAAGGAGTGAAATCAATGGAGGGCACCTCAAAAATGAATAAGATCACACCAGAATCTAGGATGTAGCATTTAATCTTGGCATCTCTTCAACAAGAATTCTGGAAATATTAATTTCATTGCTCCAAGAATTAAATTCCATCAATCTTCGATCTTTCCCGAAAAAATATCAACAATAGTGGCACCTTCGAAAGAAAACTTTGCTAAAAGGAAGGGGCAAGAATTGATTTCGCCTAGGCAATTTGGTGTTTTCGCCCATCAATATGCTTTCACTCTTCACCTGATTAATTTTACCCAAAAAATAGAGAATTTTACCAGAAAATGGAATGGAAATGACTTCTACGAGAAACTGGGTGAAAATGATTGATTTCACCCTCAAGAAGGGTGAAAATGATTTTCACCCCCTACCTGGGGTGACTTTGACTTTGACTCGAGCATATAAAGATGCTTTTTGGGACTTTCGCTCCAAACTGGGTGAAATCAATGTTTCTACTCAAAATGGGGTGAAATTACATTGGTAGGCGCCTTCTTTAAATTTGCTTTGACTTTGACTGGAGCAACCTTCACCCGAATGACGTCACTTCATCATTTGCACTCCGAAAAATATCCTCAACTTGGATTTCACCCAAAAGAAGGGCGAAAGTGATTTTCACCTCTTACTTGAGGTGAATTTGACTTTGACTTCACAAGGCACACGTTTTGCTTGATTTTCGCTCCGAAACGTCTTCATTTAGAAATTCGCCCTGAAGAAGGGCGAAAATGATTTTCGCCCCCTCTAGGGGTGACTTTGACTTTGATCGAGTTCCCCATCCATTATTTTCGCCCCAAAATTAATTAAAATAGTAATTCACTCCCAAAAAAGGGTGAAATCACCTTAAATGCGTAATTTTTGGGTGAAAGTACTTTTCTCCACTTTGTAAAATCTTGCCTTCATTTTAAACCGAGCGCTTTCCATTGTTTTCACTCCCACTTGGGCAAAATCTTCTTAACATGGTATTTTCACCCAAAAGAAGGGCGAAAATGATTTTCGCCCCTTCCCTAGGGCGAAAACGTCTTCCCCTTTGTCTTCATTGGCGCTTTTCCTTTTAATAATAATTGTTGAAGCCTTAGACCATTTTCATCGCTCCTTTGATCCTGAGACGTTCTTTTGCCATACATTTCCCCCTTTATATTTTACCCATGATTTGCATTAATTTTTACCGACAAAAACTTGTTGTGTATTTCCAGGGATGAAATCAACCTTCTTTATTTAGCGAAATCACTCAAAGGAGGGAAACAAAAATGTTACATTAAAATAGTAAAATCAAAACAACTGCATCATTCATCTTATATTCTTTGAATTTTACAATCAAAATTTAGTGTGGCAAAACTACCAACACTCTTATGCAAGAGCATGTGTGTTGATGATACACTCCTCCAACAATGGTCCACTTAAATATTTTTCCAAAGGTGTCTTAACCCCTTTTCTAGACTCACTAAATGCCTTCATTAGGGATTTAAATAGTGGATATTAGCACAATTGAAGAAAATGTTGTAATAATACCAAAAATTGGTCATAGTTAATCTTATATCCTTCACCTTATCCCTTCTCATGTGGTATTCTAAAGTATGGTTTTTCTTGTGTTAGATTTTCATCTAGCACTCCTCCCACTCCCACTAGTACTACCCCACTTAATGTGAGGACTAAGATTAGATTCTTTGGCCATGGCATTGGCAACCTCTACTTTTCACTCATTCCCTTAAAAAGAGGCTCAAGTACCCACTCCATATCCCACTATAAAATTTGTTCTTTTGTGCTTAAATTTTTAAAATATTTACTACACAACCAAGCCCTCACCTCATTTCTAATCAAATCATCTATTCTAGGGTAGGGGTCCACACCACATCAGGTTACCCCATTAGATAGAATTTGAGGTGATGGATGAATCCTCACATATCCTTGTCATAGTATTTATAAAACAGATGATTCAATAAGTTTCCCTTAATTTTGTGCTTCCTCATTAGGTTTCTCCTGAGGCATGGTCTTGGGGCTATAGTTGAAGGAGTCGATTGGGTTGCACTTGATGGAGGATCATTGTTACCCATGGTGGTATAGGGGCCTCACCTAAAGAATCCATCTATTTTTCCAAATGATAGGGAAAAAAAGAAATAAGTAATTAATAGGGCCTAGTCTCCATGCTTGAAAAGAATAAATAAAGAGAAAATTTTGAAAAAAAGAAAACCTAACAAAAACCTAGTTTGTTGGGCAAACAATTAACTCTAAAATGTGTAAAAATAGTGTTAAATCTTCCTGAAATAGTGTCTAATCCATGATGAGATACCAAAAATAGGTTTTAGATTATGTGTTTTCATCTCTAAGAACAATTTTCATAACCAAAGTGAAGGAATGAGCAAATGAAGAAAATGACTTTTTAAAACAAAGTTCTACCCATTCCCCTATTTTTATGTTTGTAGCCAATATTCATGCAAGAAATCAATGAATTTTTCTACAAAAAATCATTGCAACTTTGTGATTTTCTTGACACTAAGAAAATAAAATAATATTATTTCCTATATTTTCTCATGATTTTTGTGAGATATCATGGGTTCTTGACAATATTTCTAACAAGGATATTGATTGTGAAAGGGAAAATGGTTAACAATGGTGGGTAAAATAGACAAGGTGTAAAAAAAGTATTTTCACCATTCATAATCATGAAGAGGATCTCTAGGCATACATGTTGTGTTGAAAGTATAGTCTGATTCATGGCCAAGGCTAACATTATATGATGTAATATTGAAGAGGGATACAAGAATTCATTGTAATTGAATTTATAGTAATAATTTATTATGTAAGTCCTATGGGCCATGGTTAACCTTGTTATGGTTAAATACGCCTTTATAAACTTATAAATAACCTTAAATCCTTTCTTATTATGTTGACTTAAGGTTAAGTTCATGTATATATTTGGTAATTTGGTATTGGCATAAATACCCTCACCACTCTTCATTTTAATATAAAAGTGTTGTGATTCTTATCTATGGATAATGTAGTGATTATTTATGGTGCCTATGGGTGACCCCAAATATGTGTTTATTTTCCTTTCTTTCATACATTTACACTTTTTATATAATATTTGACTAGATGGATTGCTTCAATTTATTTCTAGAAATTATTGTGAATTTTGGCATGATATTAGAGCAATTATGGAGCAACATTACTTGGTCATGTAGAAAGACTATTTGAAGCCTCTAATCCTAAGAAGCATCTCAAAGTTTCATAAGTACCTCTAGCATAAGAAGCTAAAAGGATATATTTTTAGGTCTTATTGTCTATTTTTTCAAGGATTCCTAAAAAAACCTACTTTATTTTTATCAAGGTAATCTAATCTACTACTTGCAAATTTATTTTTGCTTTTAGTGCCATTTTTTTTAACAATAAAGATTTATTTTTGTCAAATAAAATGAATGCTTAAATCTTTGAATTCAATTTTCTTTCCTGTTTGTGTGTATTTTTTTACCATGCATACTCCCTCGCTATAGAAATTTGTGGGCCTTTATTGTTATGTTGGGGTTTTGTCAAGGTAAATAATCATCTTAGCAAAGAGAATGTGACACACTCAAATGACTAGATGATGAGTGTTCATGGTAAAAAAGTTAACAAATCAAGGGTTTGAAATGCAATGACACCTCTATTTTAGAGTAAGACGAAAAGTCATCAAATGTGTAACTTAATGCATGATATGCATGGATTTGACTATTTTGGGTGGTTTGATCAATTTAATTCAAGGAAGCATGGAGTTATTTATTGCATGACAATCCATGCTTATATGGATGGTGCATTGCTACTATAGCATTGTAAAAATAGAGGTCTATGTTTTGAGACTACATGAGAAGCTTCCTTTTTTATACCTTTACACTATTTTTCAATGAGCAAGGACTTAAATGGAAAATGATGCATTTATCCCTCACACATGGAAAATAGGTTCCTTGGTTAGCATATTGGTCTTATCTAATAGGATACCAGGGGTTGAATCCCATTAGTATTTTTTTTTAAAGACCTTCTTGATAAGATAAAATATGTTGGCTGATGTCATCACTAACATGGTATATTTTAGTACCATATTATCCCCCTTTTATGCTATATATGCTTTCTATCTATCAAGAAGATGACAAGTGAAAATAATCCATACAATAAGAGGTGGGTAGGTGGCAAAAAATGAGTGTCCATCACTAGAAAATTATCATGCACCAAATGACAGGGTGGGATTGGTTGTCGATATTCCAAGGTTTGAGGTATAAATGATTTCCTTCTTTGAGGGCTATTTTATTTCTCAAATTACATGAATTTTGAGCCTTTCCTATTGGTGACATTAGTTTATGTACCTATTACTCTATTACCCTATTTTTAAAGGGCTGATTTATAATTTTATATACAATCAAAAAATTTGAAATGGTTTTTTAGGAGATATAGATGGATTTGTAACAATTGTAGTAGATTTTGAATATTTTAGGGGCTTGCAAGAAAATGATTTGAGATGTGATTTAGTCAATGTCTCTTCCCTCTTTGGGTGATTGATTAAGATCATTAATGAGGATATAATATTTCATGATCTCTTTATTTTTCTATTTATTATCCATGCAATGTTGGAAGTTTGTTATAGTTATTCATGAAAAGCCTCATTTTGTTACTAAAATCAGGTGGCCTAAGGGCTAGATAAAGTCTTCAAATAGGGTGATGTATGACATAAGAGGAAAATATGTGCATTCAAGTGATACCTTTTGTGACAATGGAATATTGAAGGAGATTACATTTAAAGGAGGTTGTGATATTGAATTCTCTTCTTAATTTGAAGTCCTAGAAAAAGTGTTTGTTTGGATGTGCGTGGAAGTGTATAATGGTGAACATGATGATTACATTCCAGACTAAGGAGACTCATGTAGGAAGCATTTTTTTTGCAGAAAATTTCAAATGATGAGGGGGATTTAGATGAGTCTACCTCAAAATGTGAAGGTCTACTAGAGTGTTAGTTATGTATGAAGACATTAATATTACTAATGTCTTCTCTCATTGACCCATTATTTTATATTATGAGGGGTGTTGAAAGTGTAATTTTATTAATGGTAAAGATCAACATTGTATGATGTAATATTGGAGAACCCAATGGAATTCATTGTATAATGTCTTAAAATAATCTAAATATTTTATTATGTAAGCCCTATGGGATGTGATTAGCCTTATTATGGATAAACCAACCATTATAAACATGTAATTAATATTAGAGCTTTTATTGTTATGTTGGCTTAAGTTTAAGTTCAAATATGTGTTTGGGAATTTGGAAATGGTGTAAATACCACCATCATTCCTCATTTTATTGTCAAATTGTTGTAAATTTTATCTATAGATAATAGATTGATTAATTATGGTGCTTTAAGCTGCTCCCAAATCTCTATGTCTCTTTATATTTATTTTTCCTTTTACACTTTCTATATAAGATTTGAATGGATGGATTGATTTTAATTATTTTTGGAAAATATTGTAAACTATAACATTTGCAGCCCCATTTTTGATGGTGCAATAGGTGAGGCCCATGCATGATAGCAACCAAATTTGAAATTTAATAGTTGGAGGAGAATAGGATTTGGTAAGACCCTTGAAACTAATTAATTTTTGGTTTTTTAGTTAAATTTGAACCCCAAATCAAAAAGCAATAATTTTGTGGAGCATCGACTCTATTGTGTAGTGATTTTACTATATAATGGTACTTTTATATCAATAATGCTTTCACAACATGGTGGAAATTTTTCCATGATGGCATTTTTGTTAAAGTGCAATGCTTTTTCTTAACTTAGACTTGAGATAAAATTTTAAGTTTTTAAGCTGAATTTGTTTAATGGAATTGATTGGTAATATCTCTTTTATGTAGTTGAGGCTTTAGAAACTAAATTGCTATAAGCGAAAATCAGTGAAATTGATACACTAGTTCCATATGCCATAGTGATGGATGTTGAGGTAGGTAGTGGGTATGATTTGGATGGTTCCATTTTAGCTTCTAATGTTTCTACTTATTAGGATGAGCCTATATCTTCCATGTCTTGTCCAAAAACCAAGTGGGTTTGAGCTCTCCTTCATGATTACCATCCCATTATTTCTATAGAATGATATCATAAGGCCCTTTATTGGGCCTTACCCTTGAAGGTAAATAATTCTATAGATCCCCTCTCCTACTTCTAGGCCAAGGGTCAACTATAATGGGAAGATGCCATGCTTGTTAAGTATGAATATTTGATGAAGAATTAGATAATGGATATTATTCCTCTTCGAAAAGAAAATAATGCTATTAGGTGTAAATGGATCTAGAGGATAAAGTACAACTTAGATGATTAGTTAGAGAGGTGAAAGAAACACTTTTTTGCTAAGGGGTTCTCTTAGAAGGAGGGGATTAATTATTTGAATATATTTGACCTATTTTCTTATATGGATTATATTCAAATGATTATATCCATTACTACTTGTTATGGTTGGAAGGTACATCAGATGAATGTGAAGAGTGCATTCCTTCTTAGTGAGATTTAGGATGATATTTAAATGTAGTAAATACTTGATTTTGAGATTGAGGGTCCCATACCTTAGGTGTGTTATCTAATTATTTGTATAAACTTAAGTAGATACTATAGACTTGGTATGAGAATATCCACTCTTTCTTGCTTAGTTGTTGATTTCGTTGATGTGAGGCCAAACATGATGTTTACATCATACATCAGGATGGGATATCCTAGTGTTTTTCCATATGTAGATGATCTTATCACCATGGGAAGTTTTCCTACCTTGATTCATTACATGAATTTAGACTTTATGCTACTATTGAGATGATAGATATGCGGCTTCTACATTACTTCTTATGCATTAAAGTTGATTATAATTACTCTTGATTACTATATCATAGTCTAAATATATCTCAAATATTCTTTATAATTTTAATATGGACGATTATAAATATTCTAGGACTCATTTTAGTTTTGGATTGAAGCACTAAGTAGATTGAATGATTCTCTTGGTGGATTCCACTCTCTACTAGTCCTTGTAGAGGGGGAAAACTGCCCTACCGTGTACAATTCCCAACAAGGCTGGATCCACAAAGGTAGAAAGCCTTATGGGGTGAACCACGGGGGTATGTTGTTCTCTACACTCGGTGCTAGGGGGATGGGTTCACCAGGAATGGTTTAAGGACTCACTCCAAGTCCTCAGGATTTTAGGATAGTTTGATGTATTCAGTTTCAAGACAATCACCTAAGTTTGGCCTTTCTAGATCTATGCTATGAAAGATAAAGGACAATGCAGAAATACAAGAGCTAACCCTAGAATGATTCTTTCTTTGAATGCTTTCTAACCTAGGGTTTTAAATAAATAACCTTTAAGCAAGGGCTCAAGAAGAGAATGCACAAACATAATTAACCCTAAGTGCACACTATATGTTGTTATATTTTAAATGCCTAGAAATTAATTAAATATATTTCCTTTTAAATCAGATCTAGGGTTTAAAATAGAAATATAAAGCACTCAACAAACAACCTAAATATTAATTAGAACACTTAGCTTATCCGGTGGTTGATCCTTGCTTTTATCCTTTGATCCAATGCTATCAATAATCCTTGTCCCTGCAAGATAACTTAAGAAACACTTGAAAATATGATTAGCGTTAGGGGGCCTACTTAGGCCACTATACAACAATGCTTGGAGGTATAGCAGTCAAGCCCCCTAGGTCCTTTTAGCTGACCTTTGATAATTAAAAGCAGAAATTGACCTTTGGAGAGAAACAAACATAATACAATATGACAAAGAAGAATGATGAAATTACAGAAACAAAGTGCACCACTATGCTCTACATGCAATATAGAATACAATGATAAAAATTGGAACAACATATTACCCCTAGATTGGGCTCTAGCAAAATCACACCCCACAAAGACCAGGTGCGATTTTGCAGAAGCGAAATCGCACCCCAAAAAGACCAGGTGCGATTTTGCAGAAGTGAGGCGAAACATCTCAGATTGAAGAAAAATGACTAATACGTGATATAGAAAATAAAAAAATACATGCAGAAGAGTGAAATCACCTGGTAGAGAGCGAGGAAGCAAACAGAAAGGTTTGAGATCTCCCAGGTAGTCAATCTCTCCTTAGGGCTTCAACACAAATCCACCAAAGCTAGCAACAAAAATCAACAATCCAATGCAATAGAAAACAAAGCTCCAAATAAATCACACTTCACACTTGTGAGTTAGCTTGCTTGTGAAAGAAGAAGAAGAAAAATTCAATCAATAATGCTTGGTGAGAAATGAACTTGCTTGATAAAAACTTGATAAGGACTTGATGAAAAATTGATGGAGAAATGAATTTCAAAACCTCCTTATATAGTGGATTTGAAATAAGAATGGGTGGGAAAAACCTAAGCACAAACGAACCTAAAAATATCAACTTTGAAAATTAGGGTTTCCTTAAGAGAAAACCCTAAAATGCAAAGTCACGCTCCATAAATACGGGGCGCGACATCGCACCAGCTAGACCCCCATGCGGTTTTAATGCATTTTGGAGGGTCAAACGGAGTCAAAATGGGTCATATCATATACCGTTGGAAAGCTCTTTTTGAGCCCGATCCAATGGTATAGGATTTAGGAAAAATGGATAAGATTTGGTAGGGGAAAAATAGGCTCAAATATGACCCTAATTTTCCAAGGAGAAAACAAGGGATCTAGGGAAAATTACTCACCTTAGTGGGTCAATTTTTCGTGTCTACATTTTACCCCCTCTTTGATGTATTTAAGGCCAAGTAAATGCATCAAAGAAATATGTAGACTCCTATGGGCAAGAAGACAACAAACACAGAAAAGTGGGTGGCCAAGTTTGGGCAAAAGGGTGAGATATTACTACCATTAATGCCTCTATGGCTAGGGTGCCCCCTCGAGTTTCGAAAGGAATGAAAATTCCTTAAGAAACTCAAAAAAGGTAAAGAAAGAAAAAGTAAAACATAGAAACATAGAGAACAAAGCAAGCAAACAAACAACAAAGCAAAGAGCATTGGGTACAACATGAATCTAATGTAGCTAGCATGAAATGCATGGATGAATAGAAGAAAGGGAAAGAAAGAAGAAGGGAAGAGAAGAGAAGAAGAAGAACAAGAAGAACAAGAAGAATCCAAAGGTCAACCATAGAAAGCGAGAGAAGTTGATCAAGAACCCTAAATGAAGGGTGTTATGCCCAAAGAGAAGGTCCATATGTGGAGTGAAAACCTGCTATGGGTGTAGTACTCGCTAAGATGGATAGATGGGAAAAATATGGAGTGTAACCCGCTATGGGTGATTGCTCAAATGATCAAATGATGGAGCATAACCCGCTATGGATGATTGCTCACTAGTCACACTACTGGATGATTACCGAGTATGTCGAGGCCTACTAAAATGGCCAAGGAGCTTATCCTATAATGGGGTGTTGAGCCCACTGAGTCAAAAGAAGTGTAACCCGATAGGGGAATATATTATTGCTAATGTGAATGATGTATTAGAAAGTACTACCCGATAGGGGTGTGTAAGAATATATATATAGACCAATTCATATGAGCATAACACAATGTGAGTGTGTGCATGTGCTAGAAGAAATAAGAGGAAGAAAATGAGGAGAAAAGAATTATGTGTGTGTACCCCCAACTTGAAGTTTTAGCTATTGAAAATTCAAGAGGGAGGAAATGTGTAATCAAAGGAGAGAAGAATGTATATCCTTATATTGAACAAAGAAGACAAAGGAGAAATAAGAATCATGCAAAGGACAAGGATATACCAAAAGAGGATTGCATTCCTTGACTTGGAGGAGAAATGATGATCATTGTAAAACTTTCAAAGTCAAGGAATACAAGAAGAAGAGAGAAGAGAAGAAAGAGCAAAGGAAGAAAAGAAGAGAAGAAGGGATGAAAATGCATGGGCCCTAGGTTGGGGCTTCGCTAGGCATCAGAACCCTAGTGAAAGTGCAATGCATGTGAGCTATGACCTAACTAGGTATCATCACATGCCATTGTCATGAATCCCCAAAAGCTATATGAACAAGCAATCATGAACAAGCAACCATGCAATTATGACAAGAAAAAATGCAAGAGGAACAAAATGTCAGGCAATCATGCAAAGTATGATAGGAAATCATGCAATATGAGCAAGAAAACAGGTATGATGGAATGAGAATGCAAATGCATACCTAATTAATGATGGATTTTATTTTATTTTATGTTTTATTAAACAAGCAATCAGAGCGATAGTCAACACACATTTTAATTGTGCCTCCTATCTTAACAAAAAGAACAGGCATTCAAGGGACTGCTTCATCAAAGAAAAATCTAGAAGGCAAGCCATATCGATGATTATAATCACGGAGAGGCTCCTTCATAGCTCTTTCTTTGGCAGCCATAACATGATAATCTATACATTCTTGAACAAAACCATTTTTCTTAACATAAGGAGGAGAAATCCCTAACATTGCAAGATCTTTATGAGAAGTAGAAGATTTACCATTAGAACACACAAAATTTATCATATTACAAAATAAAATGTTAGAGGGATAAGGGGGATCCTTATCCTCATTACCCTGCTCCAAATATTGATGAGATATATCCAGAAGAGGTTCTTGAAGAAATTGATTGTCTTGATCCCATGATGAATTGATTAGAGGTTCCTCACTCACTTTTAGATTGTTGGATTGTTCAGATTTTTGAGATGAGGAACTTGGAGAAATAGATGATGAAACTGAAGGACAAGCATTGAGACCAAACTGAGCTTGTTCAACCATTGAAAAATATTCGAATGGATGAAGGTCACCTGGAATGGTAATAACTTGTTCTTTAAATTTGAATTTCAAACATTGATGAAGAGTAGAAGGGATGACCTTCATTGCATGGATCCAAGGACGTCCAAGAAGTAGATTAAAATATGCAAGGCAAGGTACCACATAGAACAATGTATCTAAAATTTTAGGTCCAACTTTAAGGGGGAGAGATATAGTGCCACAAGCTTCTTGGGACTCATTGTTGAATGTTTTGATGATTGCATTGGATTTAGTTAAATCTTCCTCTTTTAATCCAAACTTTTGGATAAATTGATATGTGCATAAATTGAGGGAAGAACCATTATCAATCATAACCCTTTTGATAAGGGTTTCCCTAATAAATGCAGTAATGTAGAGAGAAGAATCCCTACATAGGTCTGAGGAAGAAATATCGTCATCCGAGAATGTGATGTGATGTGTCCCAAGAAAGCTTACAACATTGGCCATATCACTAGGGGAAATATCTGGAGGGACAAATTGCTGCTTTAGAACATTTATTAAGGCTTCTCCATGAGTAGGAGAATTTTGCAAAAGTTCTAAGAGGGAAATATTTGCTGAAAAACTCATCTCCTATTGAGACCGTTGGATCTGTCGATTCTGCACCTGCTGTTCTGAAGTAGCTGTTACCATACCAACCATTTGGTTATCATAATGATGTGGTACATTTTTACAAGATACTTGATTAACTATCTATTGTCCTTGCTTAGGTATATTCTGGTTAGTAGTGGAATTTTGTTGACTATTTGAAGATTGAGAATTTCTTACATCAAGACATCCTGCATCAATTAAATCTTGAACCACATGTTTCAACTTCTTACAAGAATTTGTCCAATGTCCTTCTACTCTATGATATACACAATGTTGTCCTACCTTGTACCAACTAGTTGTAGTATCTGGTTACCTTATAGGAGGTAACTCAATTGCATTGGCTTCTAAAAGTTGCTTTAGGACTTCTTCCATAGGTATGCCAAGTCTTGTGAAATTCCTTTGTGGAGGTTTTTGAAGTATTATCTTTTGTAGGTTGTTAACAACATTATTAATAGGCCTACTATCCATTACACCATCACCTACCACATCCTTATTCTTATACTGTGACTTAATGGTTTTATCTTCTTTCACTTTGAGTTGTCCTCTTCTGATAAGAGCTTGTTCCACTTTTCTTGCTAACTCAATTGCTTGATCAAAAGATGTGATAATAGTAGTTTCTAATGCATAAGATAATTGTTCTTGTAAATTACTAATAAATATATCAAGCATATCTTTTTGAGACACAGGTTGTCTTAATCGACCAACTAAACTTCTCCAACGAGCTAAGAATTCTGAAAAAATTTCTTCTTTACTTTGCTTTAAATTATATAGGTCTCTCATTGTCACTTCCTTTTCAATATATGCACTAAACTGATGAACAAATAATTCTGTTGTCTCCTCAAAATTCCTCAAAGAATAGTTAGGTAACCGATAATACCATTCTAATGCCATGCCAACAAGACTCTTAGGAAACATCTTTAGTAATAACATATCATCATAGATGAGATCATGACAAGCTATTCTAAATCTTCTTAGATGCTCAATTGGATCTTCTGTTCCCTTATATATAGGTAAAATCGGCATGGAAAAATGCTTAGGATAAGGCCTAGCAGCAACAATAGGGTCTAGGGGTTGATTGCACATCTCTTTATAACTATAAGTAAAACTAGAAGGCTGAATCATATCCATTTTTGAAGCCAACTGTTTTACCATATTTGTCAAATTTTGAACTTTTGGATTACTATTGTGCAATACCCCCAGATTCCCTAAGGGAGGGGTATAGGTAGGTTGTTGAAAAGGCACTTGGCTTAAGTTGGAGGTATTGATACTATTGTGATATGTGATACCTTGCTGGAGAGGATAACTAACATTTGGTGGAATAGAGGCAAAAGTGTTGAGATTAGTAGATTGAGGAGGAAATTGAAAATAATTTTGAGTGACACTACTAGTTGGATGAACTTGTGGACTTCTTCCAACATTGGTGGTTACAGTAGTGGCATAGGTTGGTTGATGGGCCAGATTACCATGATTCAAAGATTCAAACAAAGGGTTATCATGAACATGCCTAGGAGAGATGACTAGAGGAGGAAGAAGAGTCTCACCTCTTTCGAGTTGAGCTTTCTATTCCATAGCCTTAAGTAAAGCCTCCTTATGGCATTCCATGAAACCCAAAACATGATCAAATGATTCAAAAATGTAGTGACCCTTAGGGTCTTCAAGGGGACCAAGACTATTATCAACCTTTTCTTCTTCAAGTTTATGATTTTTTCTATCAATTAGATCATTCTCTTGGAAAATCTCATCAAACCTCAAAGGCCTTTGCTCACTCCCAAGGTTGAAAGCCATTAGGAGAAGGAGAAAAAGACTAGGGCAAAAAGGAAGGAACTAAAGACCAATGAAGACAAAGCACAAGATATTATGTTTTTAATGTTTTCTTATCTAAACACACAAAATTAATGATCTTGATTAAAGTTTTAAAAGAAAAGGAGGTGTTCACGTCGGGTTCACCAAAGATGTAGAGGGGGAAAACTGCCCTACCACATACAATTCCCAAAAAGGCTGGATCCATAAAGGTAGAAAGCCTTATGGGGTGAACCATGGGGGTATGTTGTTCTCTACACTCGGTGCTAGGGGGAAGGGTTCACCAGGAATGGTTTAAGGACTCGCTCCAAGTCCTCAGGATATTCGGGATAGTTTGATGTATTCAGTTTTAAGCAATCACCTAAGTTTGGCCTTTCTAGATCTATGCTATGAAAGATAAAGGACAATGCAAGAAATAGAATACAAGAGCTAACCCTAGAATGATTCTTTCTTTGAATGCTTTCTAACCTAGGGTTTTAAATAAAAAATCTTTAAGCAAGGGCTCAAGAAGAGAATGCACAAACAGAATTAACCCTAAGTGCACACTATATGTTGTTTATATTTTAAATGCCTAGAAATTAATTAAATATATTTCCTTTTAAATTAGATCTAGGGTTTACAACAGAAATATAAAGCACTCAACAAACAACCTAAATATTAATTAGAACACTTAGCTTATCCGGTGGTTGATCCTTGCTTTTATCCTTTGATCCAATGCTATCAATAATCCCTGTTCCTGCAAGATAACTTAAGAAACACTTGAAAATATGATTAGCGTTAGGGGGCCTGCTTAGGCCATTGTACAATAGTGCTTGGAGGTGCAACAGTCAAGCCCCCTAGGTCCTTTTAGCTGACCTTTGATAATTAAAAGCGGAAATTGACCTTTGGAGAGAAACAAACATAATACAATACGACAAAGAAGAATGATGAAATTATAGAAATAAAGTGCACCACTATGCTCTACATGCAATATAGAATACAATGATAAAAATTGGAACAATATATTACCCCTAGATTGGGCTCTAGCAAAATCGCACCCCACAAAGACCAGGTGCGATTTTGCAGAAGTGAAATCGCACCCCAAAAAGACCAGGTGCGATTTTGCAGAAGTGAGGCGAAACACCTCAGATTGAAGCAAAATGACTAATACATGATATAGAAAACAAAAACATACATGCAGAAGAGCGAAATCACCTGGTAGAGAGTGAGGAAGCAAACAAAAAGGTTTGAGATCTCCCAGGTAGTCAATCTCTCCTTAGGGCTTCAACACAAATCCACCAAAGCTAGCAACAACAATCAACAATCCAATGCAATAGAAAACAAAGCTCCAAATAAATCACACTTCACACTTGTGAGTTAGCTTGCTTGCGAAAGAAGAAGAAGAAGACTTCAATCAACAATGCTTGGTGAGAAATGAACTTGCTTGATAAAAACTTGATAAGGACTTGATGATGGAGAAATGAATTTCAAACCCTCCTTATATAGTGGATTTGAAATAAGAATGGGTGGGAAAAACCTAAGCACAACCGACCCTAAAAATATCAACTTTGAAAATTAGGGTTTCCTTAAGAGAAAACCCTAAAATGCAAAGTCGCGCTCCATAAAGACGGGGCGCGACATCGCACCAGCTAGACCCCTATGCGATTTTAATGCATTTTGGAGGGTCAAACGGAGTCAAAATGGGTCATATCATATACCGTTGGAAAGCTACTTTCGAGCCCAATCCAATGGTATAGGATTTAGGAAAAATGGATAAGATTTGGTAGGGGAAAATAGGCTCAAATATGACCCTACTTTTCCAAGGAGAAAACAAGGGATCTAGGGAAAATTACTCACCTTAGTGGGTCAATTTTCCGTGTCTATAGTCCCACATGGGATGTATCTACCTCATTGACACTTACTAGACATTGCATTTATATTTAGCTATTGTTCCATGCACATGCAAGAACCTTGAGAGAGTCATTGGGCCATGGCCAAGAGGATTCTTCTATACAATAGAGGTACATATTATATGGGTATTCATTATTTGGTTTGTACACCTCAAATATTGATAGGATTCTTGGATGCATATTAGGCTAGTGATTTAGATTAGTTGCAATCCATTACATGTTTTATCTTCTATCTTGATTTTATCCTTGTTTCTTGTTGTTTGAGATGATATTATACTATATCTATCTTACAAGGAAGATAAATACCATGCTTTTGAGATGCCATAAAACACCTTTGATGGATGCTTATGATCTTGGATTAAGTGGGCATTACTTAGTCTCACCCAATAACTCTTCATTATGACAACTAGAGTATCATCTAGCTTATCCATAGTCTAGCATTCCATAAATAGACCAAGCACATTAATATTTGGATGCACTACAGGCAATGGATTTAATGCTCATGAGATGCTTGATCTTGTTTTATACCATCAATAAGGAAAGAAATACATATTTTGAAAAAGGGCATTCTTGAGGTACCTTTTAATCATATTGATAATCATCTTGGCATAGGAGGGTGTCCCTTAAGAGGAGATGATTTATAAGGGTCTCTATGTATGTCCCCTATTCAACTCAAGGGGGGATTTTGAAATATGTGGTGGTTAAGATTTACTTGAGGCCACAATTGATTTTGCATTATATTCCTTGTATATGATCTTCGGGCCCTTGCACACATTAAATAAGTGCTTTATTTATTGTAATATTTTATTATTTAACCTAAAATTGGTTCCTTAATCTTAAAATAAAGGTATTTAATAATTGGGTATAAATACCCCATCATAGCAACCATTTTTTAATCAGTTGGAGTGTACTCTATATCCCTTTATAGATATGATTTGGTGTACATGTGCACCCTCTTATATCACATGTATTGTTTTTTATGATGTATTTTCAACATTTCTAGGTAATGTATTGATTTAATTCATTTATAGAAACTACTATTATATCTAACACTTCTCTCAAAAGGTTTGATATTGCCAAGTATGTCACCTAAGGGTGCACTAGTCATATTTTTAGAGTAGAAGGATGGTACCTTATGAGTTTGTATTGAGTATATAATGTTGAATAAGGCAACAATGAAGAACATATACCCCCTCCCTAGAATTTATGATGTACTTGATCAAATGAGGGAAGTGACCATCTATTTAAAGATAGATCTTAGATCTAGTTATCATTAACATAGAATAAAAGAGGAATTTATTCCTAGATTAAATTTTATAATTAGATATAAGCATTATGAATTTATTGTAGTACCCTTTGGACTCACAACTACTCCTATAGACTTTATGAATTCGATAAAGAGTATCTTTGAATAATATTTAAATAAATTTGTCATCATATTTCTTGATGATATTATTGTATATTCATGTAATGAAAATGGATAACATGAGTATATCAAATTGGTAATGAACAAGAAAAGAGAATACCACTTGGATGGGAAGCTATCCAAATGTGCCTTTCTATAGAAAAAGATACATTATCTATGAAACATTATATTAGATGATGGAATAGTTATAGATCTTGCTAAATTTAAAATTCATTTTGGAGTGGCTAATTCTATACAAATTTATGGTGGTAACAGGATACTATAGAATGTTTGTAGATGGATTATCTAAAGTAGCCAACCCCTTTGCATCAATTCAATGAAAAGTAAAAATATTCAATTAGATATAATAGTGTGAACAACCTTTTAGCTTCTTAAGGAAAGATTGGCAATATCACCAACTACAAAGGTACCAAATCCTATTAGTGACTTCATAGTGACTATTAATACATTAAGATAATGATTAGGAGAAATCCTAATGTAGGATGGACAAGTAATATCCTATTAATCCACAATATAAAAAATTACAAACATAATTATGTTCCTCAAGACTTGAAATTAGTGGCTATAGTACATGCACTTCAAATATAGAGGCATTATTTAATGGGAAATCCCTTTAAATTTAAAATAGATCATCAAGGTCTAATATATATATATATATTTATACAACCAAACATGAATGTTAGACAACAAAGGTGTTTGGAATTCTTTTGTGAGTATGATTTTGATATCAATTATGTAAATGAAAAATAAAATAGTGTTTATGATGTACTAAATTATAGACGACATATTTTATTTGTCATTGATCTGAGGATAAATTTCAAAGAACAAATATTTAGACAACTTGGAGAAGATTAACATTATAAAAAGGTGAAGGATACCTTAGAAATAAACACAATTTATCACTAATTTTATGGTTATAGTTTAAAATCAAATGAATTACTTAGGTTTAAAGGTTACATGTATATACCTAATATTAGTAACCTAAGAAATATTGTGCTAGAAGAGATAAATTATGCTCCATACTCAAGAAATATTGGTATAACAAATAACATGCCAAAGAAAAAAGCTATGTTATTTTTCTAGATAGAAAAAGAAGGTAACAATTTTTAAATCCGGGTAGTGGCAATGCCAACGAAATAGGGATGAACATGTACATATAGAAAGTATGTTTTATCCTCACAACATATTAGAGTAGAAATGAAAAGTTGTTAGTATGGGATTTATGCAAGGATTACCTATGTATAAGAAAAGGAATGGCATTATACTGGTCATAGTTGATAAATAGCTAAAGTAGAACACTTTTAGCTAGTAATTTGAAAGATGATGCCTTTGTTATGGAAAAAAAGTTTGTTTAGTTAATTTTTTAGATTGCACGGGGTTCCAATTAGAATTACATCAAATAGAGATACCAAAATGACCTCTAGGTTTATGCAAACCTTAACCACTACTTTAAGAACCGAAATAAACATGATCTATTCTTATCATAAAAACAAATGGTAAAAAAAAAATATAAATCTAGTGTTAGAAGATCTGATTAAAATATGCTACTTTAATAAATAGTACTAGTGGAAAGAATACTTACCCTTAATAGAATTTGCATACAATAACTATTATGATTCCAACTCAAGTATGACACCTAGTAAATCCTACTATGGTATAAAATGTCAAACATACCTTAACTTGGATAGACTTAAAGATATATTTTGTTGGAATAGAAATGTTAAAATATTTGTAATTTGATCTTGTTAGGCCAAGGTAAAAAGAGTGGAAGTGGTTATGAGCACCATTAATGTATCCTACAAGGATGTGGGTATGTAAGCCTTTGGCAATTCTTCATGTAAAGCCTTTATATATCATTTATGTAAATATATGGGTATTTTTATGTAATCCTAAGGTATTTTCATCCTTGGTGATATTGGTTAATCTACCTTTATAGATAACCTTGATCAAAGGGTCTAATTTATTATTATATCATTATAAATTAACCTCAAAGTCAAGTTAATATCAACTTGAGGTTAACTCTAATTGGATTTTTGGTATCACTATAAATACCCCTTAATGACTGATCCATTGTATCAATGTGTGATATGTGGAAATATTACGAGGTTCTTATGGGCATCCACACCTTATTATTTCTCCCCAAAAAAGTGTTGTTTATCTCACATTCTCTTTAATTTATTAATATTATCTTTAATATGTATTTTATCACTACAAATACCTCTTAATGATTGATCCATTGAATCAATTTATGATATATAGAAATATTGTAGGGTGATTATGGGAATACATCCCTTATTCCTTCTCTCAAAAAGCATAATTTATCTCTCTTTTTTTGTTTATCAATGATATTTTTAATTATTTTTTCTTCTTTTCTTGATGTGATCATGGTGGATGTATACTTCAAATTTTTTCTAGAAAGCATTGCGAATTTCAACATGGTATCAGAGCAAGGGCCAAAGTCATGTCACTTAATTACAAAAAATATCTTTTTTTTTTTGTGATTGAAGATGCAAATTATCAAATTGTATATTTTAAAGAGAATTCATTAAAGTTTAAAATTTTAAATTTTAAATATATATTTGATGTCAATTTACCCCACCATCCTGTGCCCTCCATTTATTTTGAATTTGTGCACTTTACATGTAGATCCATCTATTATTAATCTCTTATCACTAGTAAAAATGAGTGAATATTGCCCAAGAAGGATAGTGAACTTATAAAGGTATTGGTTTCTTGGCAAGAGGTCATATTTTCAATTCACCTTGTCTCCATTTTTTTGCATATTTTTTAATTCATTCCTTTTTGGTATTTGCCATAAGGAGGCCTATCAATATATCATCTATAGTAGAGATAATGACATGAAGACAATGGCATTGGATGCCAAAGCATGCATCTTAAGTTTAATCTGTAGAATCTTTTACCAAAAGCAATCCTTCTTTGAGGAAGCTCCTTGGTAAGTTGTGGAAGACATACATATAACCAAATGGTAAATAGACTTCTTCTAACTCTAGTAGCAACATTGGCATACTAGTTGGTAATGTCACTTGTGGAGGTTAGATTTTAAAGTTGAAACTCAGTGCTAACCCTATTTTGTAAAGGTATGCTATACCCAACAAATATTTTTATTAATATTATCTTGATTATCTCTCAAATGCATGCTTAACACATTGGCCTGTTCACTTAGTTGAGTGAGAAAGATCATTGATTCAAGACCCATCATATTTGAACCTCTCAAAAGTCACATATTTGAGGATCCTCAAACAAACATATTAATGAAAGTGTCAATCCATGATGCAATAATTCAATAAGGCAATATCTAGTCTGATTTAGATAATTGTAAATAGATAGATTATACTAAGCATCTAAATTTGATTCAATGAAAATTTTCTAAGGTTTGATAGTTTGATTTTTTAAATGTAAGTGCTAATGTACCAAATATTTTAGAGGCAATAATGTTTGTGTACAAAATAATTTGGAGCACATTTTTTCTAGATTGCATGGTTTTTTTCATTGAAAGTGACTTGAGATTAAATGAATAAGAGTACACTATTGTTGGCATTTTTACCACATTGAAATTTTGTTCTAAACTTTGTTTGAAATTGGCCAGTAAAACTTACAAATGCTTTTGAGTGTTTTCACACATTGAACAATTTTTTGAAAATTTTTTAAATATCTGATGGGTGTAATTTTGAGTGCAATTCAAGTAAAATGCTTTTTAGTTCCCCGAAATGCTTTTTTCCCGAAATCCCTTTTTGCTCTCCAAAATGCATTTTTGATCCAAAGTGTAATGAACATTATTTCTTTTGGGTATTTCGTTGGTGAAACTATTATACCGATAATTTTGTTCTCATTAATTATCAAAGAAATCAAATTTCCAAGATTGGCCCCACTTATGGCAATAGAATATTTTCCTAGAAGAAGTCGAAACAAAAGGACAAATATTGGGGTAAAATTTCATTTCACATAGGATAAAAGTATTAAGTGCACATTCCAAGTGAAAGCTCATTTCAGATGTAACTTGGAGAATTGAAGATAAGGGCCCATTTCGAGTGAAATTTCATGTTTTCAATGCAAATCTTCTTTGAAAAAGGATTAAGATTGATAAAGTTAATTTCTGTGGCGATATTATTGCTAAAAACTGCCAGGTTTAAGCATGATGCTCTTGATTCCAGTGCAATACTGTTCATTTTTGAGGCACCGACCACTTCGTGGGGATGCATTGCCAAGGCACCACCATAGAGATAGAAATCAGATCATTGATTCATGCTGAAGCCTGATATGCCACGTGATAAAATTAGTAGATATTTTATTTGGAATTTGCTCATTGGTTCGAGGAGAGAGTTGCTTCTATTTGTGTCTGGATGGCTGACACCTTGCATCCACATGTATTAAATGAAAGAGGCAAAAAACTCTATAAATACTAATCAAATTTCCATTGTAAAGGAGGAGAGACATTTTGCAGAAAAACATATCAAGTTATTTATGTAAATAAGAGATATTTGGATTCTGATTTTGTAAGAAAATTTATGTGTGATTTCCTTCTATTATATGTATTTCTCTTTTATGATTGTATTTCTTATCTGCTATTGGAATTTAAATTCTGCATTTGAGTTTGAATATTGCTGGTGAGGAAGTGAGTTTTGGAATGCAATCCTGGAGGTTATTTGTGCAAGGTTGTAAGTAAATTCTGTTGCTCTCTTTTATTATATGCTAATTATATGCTTGAGTGGATTTCCTACTGTTAATATTTCTCTAATATTACACCTTCGGCCTGTGGTCATATTTCCATTTCTTTTCGTTATTTTTAGTTTCTTTCCTGCAACTCTAATCTTCAACAGTGTAGGATTTAGTAAGGGAACCAACCCTCTCTAGAGATCAGTCCGAAGGAATTCTCTCTTTCCCTCAGAATTTCAATGTTGGTCGAGTCTAGGGTTTACAAATGATAATATCTTATACTTAGGTAAATTTGTGACCAACAGTTTTTGGCATGCTCGATGGGACCTTGAAAGTTTCACTTTCAACAGTATTGAGGTTTGATGTTTGCCTTCATGCTATACAGTTAGAACATTTGGTGACTCAGCACTACCCAGAAGCCTTCGAATGTGGAAAGGATGAAAGTTGGACTTCATGATCACAATATCAAAGGCTAAAATTTTTGAAAACCGTGTTGAGTTTTTGAACTCGACATCCAAAAATTGGGTGAAAACCCTAGTTTGGTCACCCTATCACTTACATCATTCGCAACAACCTCACAAATAGTTGGTGTATTTTCTATTTCTTCAAGTCCAACTAGTACTGCTACTAGTGTTCCACCTACTTAACTGCACATACCAGTCCAAATGGCTCAGAATCCTCCACCAAGGCAGTTCTCAGCATGGAATAGTTCGAGAGCATTGAATTTACAAGAACAAAATCCCGTCCCTCAAGATGCTTTGAAAGATTTGCTAACCTATTATGGTACTGGTAAAACTGTATATGAGCATATCTAAGATGTAGCTTCTTTTACGACCATTCATGACATAAAAGATGAATACATAATGATAAAATTACTGGTATTGTCACTAAGAGGAAAATTGTTGTATTGGTACTGATCATTGTAACAAGGAAATATTACATCATGGGAGCTATTAATCAAGAAATTTCATGAACAAGTAGATCCATTTTCCTTACTACACTAATTTAACGTGATTTAGAGGCATCTGTAGGAGGAAATAACGGATTTCAATATCAGATTCACCAAAACCTGGCAGAGAGTTCTCGAAGGTCTTTGTCCCAATCATGAGCAAGCTGTATTCTATTATATCAGAGCTTTTAACAAAGATATTGGCTTGGATATTCGGTAGTCCAACGTGATTAAATTCCTAGAGCTATTCGAACAAGCGCAGAAGGTGGAAGCAAACTTGATTGCCATAGGTAGGCTTCCCCCAAAGGTAATAATGCCCATCCTACCTGATCTTCCACAACATTTGTATTCAAGTTTATTTTCACAACCTATGTCTTCCATGTATCATGTTCCATCATGGAGCTCAAGTGCACCTCAAATCACACCCATTCCATTTCCCCAGCTCCCTGCTCTAGCTATTCAGTAATTACCTGCACTCATTTCATTCTCGATATTACCTGCACCACTAGCACCTCTACCTTTACCGAAACCTCCTATGCCCTCAAATATTGATACTTACACAACAATTTTGCAAGAGGTGAAATCTGCTAATTCAGCTATAAGAGCAATGAGAAATAAAATCACAATTATTGAAATAAATCAATCCAAGAGAGATTTCCAACCCAGGAGATTTCAACCTTCGCTAATCACCAGGGAGCAAGCGACTTCAAAAAGCAAGGCGTCTAAGAGGAACCTGACTGTATTGATGAATGAGGAAGCTGGCCCCATAGATAGAACATACTGGTGCTCTACATGTAATAATCCACATGACAAGGAGACTTGTATGGTTCATTTGAACTACGTGCAAACACTAGCTGCAAGATCTTCTAGAGGTCAGGTTAACATGATTACCGAAATGGATCACAACCTTATAGTTTCGTACGAAGAACAAGTCTTAGTTCTCACAAGATATGGGAAGAATCCAGTCATGATAGATCTAGCTGAGATGGAATCGTTAAGGGTACCTACTAACCCGAAGATGCAAAATGAGAAGAAACAAGTGCAAGTGAAAGCTTCCACTTCAACACCAAATTCAGTTTCACTTGTTCTATTAAAATATATTTTTCCACCACGAGCGAAGGAAAGATTACAAGAAAAAGCCTCAACTTTGTAGGCAAGAGCTGAAATAGAGGAAAAAGCTAGAGAAAAGCTCAAGTACCCATATTTGACTAAAATACAGAGGGTAGAAGCCACACAATAATATCGAAGCATATATGAGGCCACTAGTGAAAAGAAGTCTGGTACATCTGCATACAACATTGTTGAGGATTTGAAGAATATTCCCGCTAAGGTTAGTCTTTATGATGCATTAACTTACAGAATCATTGAAGTCTGTGAAAGATAATGGGAAGAGTCCTACCCAAATAATTTTTTCTCAAGCATTAACTACTTCAACCACTGGAAATAATAGACTACCCCATTTCTATTTGTCACTCAGGATGGAGGGATGGATAGTGCACAATTGCATGATTGATTTTGGTTCTGCGACAAATGTCATGCCAAAGGCAATTTGTGAAGTCATGGGTATGGATTATACAAGGAGTAGCCTTGGTGTATTGCAGTTGGATGGGAAACCCATGAAAATAGTAGGTGTGATCAAGGATATTCCCATTGTCCTCCACAATATGCCATAAATCACGATAATCTAGGAAGTGGTAGTAGTTGACTTGGAACCATACTTTAGCATGTGCATCTCGAGGGAGTTCACGGCTAAGCTGGGAGGATATATTTAATTAGACTACTCGTATTTTGAGATACCATTTGAAAGCATGAGATTCCAAAAATAAAAGGAAAACTATAGCTATGCAATGTAAGACAAAATATAACGCTTTAATCCTATGCCTTTGAAATGCACGAAACAAAGAAAGGAGATAAATCAAAAATGAAAGAAAGATGTATGGAAAGCACAACCCTTTTTATTCAATTTTCTTATCCTCGGTTATAAGGATGTCTCCTCCCTTTTTAGGGGCTAGGAGCGTTAAATAGATCTTGGTTACAATTATGACTTAGTATTCCTCCTTCTGCATGCCCACATGCAAAATGGGCGGGCCAAAGTGTTGCTGTCATTGATGTTGATGAGTCCTTGGTTCTTGCTAATTCCCCTGCAATCAAAGAAACAATAAAGGCGTTAGTAGCACCTACTGCAAACGTGAAACATTCATTCCTTGAAATTAGTGAAATATGTATGCCTAAGACTAACTAAAATGATGCATGAAATGATCCTAAATGACCTGCAAATCTGACAGAGGTCAGAAGACATTACCAGAGGGCCACTCCATTGAAACAGTTGGCCAATCTGCTTTCAACTAGAATTCGTCCCTGGGCAGGATGAATTTTGACTGTTATTCGTCCCCGGGTGGGACAAATTCGACTGTGTTAGAATGTCGAGTTGATGCCACTCCAATGTCACACCTCGGGATCTCCAAAACACCTGCAGACAAAAGGGTTAAGTAATTGGGGCCATTTTGGGACGACCCAGATGGTCGGATTCTCCCAATTTGACCTCCATCACCGAGAATTTGATGTTGTTACCTGCAAGTTAGTGGGACAACAAAGCGACAAAAAGCATGATGAAATATGATCAAAACGTTATGGAATTGAAGCTATGAATTATCTAGACAACATAACATGAAATGCAAGATGAAAAAATGATCTAGAATACTTAGAATGAAACTTAGAAAATGTGGGGTGCCCGAGTGGGCCTCCCACCATTGGCACTTGATTTCGACGCCAATCCACTAGGGATGGGCCCAAAATCTCTTAGGATTGTGTTGTCGACAAATTGGTGGATTAAGGTGGTCAAATGTTGGGTTTGGGTTCGGATCCATGCTTCCAAAAGTCACCCAATAACCTCTCTTGCGAAAGAGATTAATGGATGTGAAAAGGTGAATAAAAAAAAGGGTGCAATAGGGTGTTTGATTTGGCAGCACTTCGTTGCTTGAAAAATGTCTCCTACTTGTCTCTCTTTTGGGTGGGAAAGTCCACCATTTTATAGACCCAGGGGGTCTCTTTGGAGGGGCATGCAGGGATGCCATGTGGCGGCCATGCCTTCCCAAGAGGGAGGAGACTCCTCCCTGACTTGGGCTTCCATGACTGCCCTTGTGACAGTCCTCTAACTACCAACCTACCCACCTACACGCACATGCACGGCAGGAGGCAATAATTGACTATCCTCGGCTGCCACTTGGTGGCATTCTTCTTTTTGCCCGTTAAACCTAGAATTTGTCCTGACCAAAGACAAATTTAGAATTCGTCCCTGGGTGAGATGAATCCCAGTTAGTATTCGTCCCTGGGTGAGACGAATACTGAGCAAAGTGCCTAAATGTGCCAAATTGCCTTTTGACCTTACAAAATTTCTATGAAAGTGGTTAGGACCACTGTTTAACCTCTAAGGGCTTCCCTAGGGGTTGTGTGTGTCAAAGTGATCAGTGTTTGCAGTCACATAATCGGATTGGTGCTGTTTTGGTGTCTACAGATGCCCCTTTTTGGGATGCGCTGTGCATGGCGCAGCGTCGAGCAAAAATAGATAACCAAAGCACTAATGATTAGGGTTTCTTGGTAACCTAACCAAATTTTGATGCCCCAAGTATGGAAAGGGCATGCATTCTTGAATCCTTGCTTCTGACGAGCTAAGGAATTTGATTTCAAGTATTAACCTGTTTTGGTGAGGTGTGACTTGAGCTTGGACATTGATCAGTCATGATTAGGCAAAGGGCGCAACCTTTTGTCCATAGGGGAACCTTGTGTTCATGCTTTGGGAATGCCAAGTGTTTGATCAATTTGTGATAATTGTTTATTTACTGCCCCAAGCAGGAGCGTAATTGTCTTTGTCAATGATTCTTTGAATGCATGCCATTTTCTTTAATTGGGTGTGTGCTTGTTGATTGGTGACTAAGTGTGACTACCCCCTCAAGCGACGAATCGATGAGGGAATGACCTTCGTGAGAAAAGCGACGAGTCGCTTGACCCAATATGACTTGTGCAAGGGTTCCTTCAGAGATTTATCGTTAAGCATGTGCAATTTTTCCAACATCTGGACCTATTTTTGGTGGGTGTTAACCCTTTTTGCGACGCTGTTTGGAGCTAAAATTGGCAAAAATTCGTCTTCCCATGGAGCGGTCCGGCTAAGATAGCCTTCTTAGGGAGTAGGATAATGAAAATTTGTGACCCCAATGTCTATTTTGTATGCCCGGGATGTCAAGTGCAACAAGCACTCACATCGGGCAAATTTATTGTCTGTTTTTAGTGCATTTTTGTTCATTTTTTGATGTTTTTGAAGTTTTTGGCCTGAATTCGTCCTAGGGTGGGACGAATTCTAGCTTTAGAATTCATCCTTGGGTGGGACAAGCGCTAACTAGAGTGCTCATCCCAGTAAAGGATGAATTCTAGCTCAAAGGCCTATTTAAGGGCCAAAACTTGAGTTTGGGCTCATTTGTGTCTAATTTTTCTTACGATTTGGAGCTCTGGGGAGGAGGAGGTTAATTCTGCGAAGCGAAGCATTGTCGAGATTTTCCCTGCCATCATGAGTACACAAACTGGTTCGAGTGGCGGAGCCAAAGCAAGACCCGTAAGTGCTCCCTAGAGTTTATTTTTGTTTTAAAACTGTGTTGTTTTTCTGTACAGTTTTTTTTCATGATTTTAATGTTTTTTTTTTGAGTTATTTTCTTTTGCAGGTTGTTAGGAGCCGGTACCGTGTACCTACTACTTTCACTGAGGCATGGGGGGTGCTTACTGAGGCTGACTGGGAGTGGCTTGATGCCCTTGGGCTCAAGCAGGTGGCTCGACTGGAGCCTGTGGTCCCGGATCATGCCTATTTGATGGCCTTGATCAAACTTTGGGATCCACGGACCAACACCTTCCATATCTCGATAGGGGAGATGACTGTGACTCTGGAGGATGTCTATCGGCTTCTTTAGATTTTGATAGATGGACTACCCATCAGGACATCACCGCATGATCAGCAGACTGCTGTACTGATGAGATGCTTCGGGCATGGGGAGCGGTTGGGCATAGAGAGCCTAGTGGATATGGTCGAGATGGACTGCCAGGTTGGCAGGATTTTGGTTGGATGGTGGTAGGATAGGGGGGTGTTAGGAGTGAGGCACGCATTACTTATGGGACTCATTTCTAACATGTTATTACCTAATTCTTCAGGTGCGAGGTTCCCATGGAACCTGTTGGATTTGGTGTGGCAATTGGTAGAGTGTCCGATAGAGGCACCGCTGATCCTGAGATTGGGACAGACACTACTGGCACAGCTCTACGAGGAGCTGTATGGGGTCTATTGTCGATAGTGGAAGGGGGTCAGCTACAGTTATCTGCTGCAGTGCTGGGGTTGGCAGCACATAGCAGTTGAGAGGCCAACCGGGTTACCATGGACGACTCAAGCGATGATGGAGGATAAGGAGATAGGTTATGCAGTTTTGTGGTGACGATCTGGAGAGCAGGGGCAGAGTCGACGGTGGGGCAAGTGCCATAGGGCACTATGTCGATGCCTTCTCTTGACTCACTCCAAGGGAGGTGGTCTGGCATCCTTATCGAGACTGTCCAGCCTGGCCTGAGGCTGGAGAGTGGCTTCGATGGGTATGCAGGGAGTAGTGGTTGATTGGGCGGCACAGGACCGAGCATGAGTTCTTCTCATATAACCGGGTGACATGACAGTTTGGGGTGTGCCAGGGGTTTCTTGGTGAGCCCATGGTCTATCGATGCCAAGGAGATGAGAGGACTCTAGATCGACCGGTCATCGTGCCATTGGGCGAGGATTCAGACGTAGTGATCGATGTCCCGGATGTGGATGACGTCGGGACTACCACTGAGTATGACTCGTGGTGGGTATTGCAGTGATGGAGAGGAAAGGGGCCACTGGGATGCACAGAGGCGGTAGCGAAGGGTTTTGAGGCACAAGGGGATGACTGGGGAGCTCCATTGGATGATGCGGACATGGTTGAGGTGGGGGATGAGGATGTAGATTTGGGGGCTCCGGATTAGCCGAAGATGCAAGACATGGCGGAGTAGTGGGAGCCAGAGCAGGCTACTGTTCCAGAGAGTCCCATGCCTCAGGCGAATATGAAGGAGATGGAGGCTGGGGTACGCACTGATAATGCATGATTGACAGAGCTGCTATAGATACGAGATCAGGAGCTGGGGTATGCACTGCGGGAGAGGGATATCCTACGGTATCAGCTAGCAAAGCGAGATAGGGTTTTGGCACAACGTGATGATGCAGTAGCTTACTACCATCAACGAGAGGTAGAGTGGTGTCGGCATCGGCTAGATTTGGAGAGGGAGGTCAACCGCCTTGGTGGGCGGCTACCTAAGTCGTCGGGAGGTGGATCTTCATGCTGAGCAATCAACATCATCTCGTCGCAGGTGATTGGATGAGGGAGGCGGCAGTAGGCATGATGTGGGGGCTAGCAGTAGCCGTCCTGAGGGGTCCCACAGGACCCACACCATGGGGGGTAGTTCCCATCGCATCGATCCTGCGTGATCATGGTGGTCGATGCCTTAGGCTAGGTGGTTTTTGTTATATGATTGCGGGGTCAGAGGACCAGTTTTGTAGCCTGCGGGCATTTTTTTGATGATATATATATACCGATTTTATTGTGGTTATGTACATGTGATGATTTGATCTTATGCTTTTTGGTTGATGAATATGGATGTATGCATGTTTATTTATTTTGATGGATGCATATGTTATGATGAATGCAAATGTTTTTGATTTTATATGTGATATGTAGAAATGAAATGGATGAATGGGATTTGTGATTGTTTGGCTATGGGACCATAGACTATTTAGAACTCTGTTATTTTGTTTTTGGGCGATTGCTGTGATACATCACTTTGTATGTATACATGTGATTGTTCTCTTTTTTGTATTTTATGATGGTATTGCAAAGATGAAAAGTAGCGCAGTTGGTTTAGAAATGTAGCTAAGGTTTTCTGAGACTCAGACGATTTTAACTCACTAGCCACGATTGTACTTTATCTTACAAGACTTTTGACCAAGGTATGAATCGGACTTGTTTTTGACCATGTTATTTCACATCCCTGTGTGTGCAAATGAGTTCATTTATGTGGTATTTGTCAGGATACCGCCAGTGCCAGATGGGCTTTCAATCGAACCTGTACTAAGGATCACCTAATTAGCTCCACTAACTCCTTTGTTGTATTTAGTTAGATTAATCTACGGTGTTATCCAGGATACCATAAGCTAGCTCATCCTTATGCAAACATTGGTCTACATATACGCAAAGCGAATGTGACAGACATATCATCATGCGGGTAGGATACCACCATTGCTAGATAGGCTGTCAACCAAACCTGTAATGAGGATCACCTAGATGGTTTACGAATGCTGAGAATTCCAAAGATTCAAGTTCAAGTTGTTTGTTGGCGGAATGATTTGGGAGACTTGCTCGTTTATATAGTGATGCAAATCACTATTTATTTTTCTATTTATTTTTCTTTTTGAGCAAGGATTTTGAATAGTGGTGATAACCACTGTTACTTGATTTTGTATTTTGAGCGGTGTGAGTTTGAGCTTGTGAATGGCTTTGATCCTCATGGCCTTGGGGATGACTACCCATCCTGGTTAGGGGTGGATAGTACAAATCCTTATGACATTGGGAACCAAGGGGATGATGGAGATTATGAAGTAAGGGCATTGATCTTTTAGGCCTTGGGGACAACTACCCATCCTGGTTAGGGGCGGATAGTACGAATCCTTACAACTTTGGGACCAAAGGTGAATGGAAAGTGTTAGGATGATGATTTATTGGAATTTTGTTCGTGAATGGCGTTGATCCTTTTAGGTCTTGGGGATGACTACCCATCCTTGGCAGGGACATGTAGTACAAATCCTTACAACTTTGGAAACCAACTATGATTGGGATTTGGTAGTGGTAAGAACAAATGTATATTAAGGTGAATGAATAGGGAAGAGCTTGTCTTTTTATCAATTCTTAGCATTCTAGAACCATTCGCACGGGGGGGGAGCAAGATAACCGTTTCGCTTATGGTGACTTGGATTACTATGCAGGTTTCATCTTTCGTTCACACAACTTGGGAATTGTTTTACATGTTTTAATTTGTGTTGGGATGCTACGTAACAAGGTGTACTTCAAGTGTAACTCTACCTTCGTAAAATCTATCTGAATCGGTACATTACATGACTAGAAATCAAAATGATGACTGAATTATGAAAACTCTTGATACATTAGAAGACCACTGACTCTTAGTGTGGTAAAAAACAGTGAATGGCGTTTGTTTGTTATTTTGTAAAATGGAAAAGTGTGTAACAAGATGGACTTAGCAGAATAATTACAGTCTATGGTGCCTTTGACCTTTATGACCACAAATATGCAATGTATGTGTGCGATGCTTAATGCAGCTACATATTTTTGTATTTTGATGGAATGATTTTTTTTTTTTTGTGAATATGAAGATGAGATGTGAGAAAAGCTCTCTATTGATGAATTTGAGCATGCCTAGAAATGAGATGCAAATTTTTGTTGTTTTTGATGATTTTTTTTGGATTTTGAATTTATTTATTTTTGACCAGGCGATTGTGGAAATCCTTGGAGCATTTTTGGGATTGACCAAGCGATTGCAAAAATCCTTGGAGCATTTTGGGATTGACCAAGTGATTGCAAAAATCCTTGGAGCATTTTGGGATTGACCAAGTGATTTTAGATATCCTTGGAGCATTTTTGGGATTGACCAAGTGATTGCGAGAATCCTTGGAGCATTTTTGGGATTGACCAAGCGATTGCGAGAATCCTTGGAGCATTTTTGGGATTGACCAAGTGATTGCGAAAATCCTTGGAGCATTTTTAGGATTTGGCTCTCTTAGATATAAAATGGGTGCAAATGACTAATGTTCAAGGGTTCTGTTTCCTTGATTTCATCAAGAGAAGCTAGCCGGTACGTCCCGGGTCCTATTTTGCTATCAATGACATATGGACCTAACCAATTTTCCGCAAATTTGTCCCTTAGGTGGGACGACAAACTAGAATTCTGCTGGTTTTCCTTCAAAACCAAATCACCAACCCGAAAGTCTCTTAGGTGAACTTTCATGTTGTAAGCTTTCTTAAGTTGCTCTTGATAAATACGTAAATGCTTGAGAGCATTAATGTGTCATTCGTCAAGCAACGTAAGCTGGTCTAACCGGGCCTGCCACGCAGAGTCATCATCGATGAACTCCTACATTGATATGCACAGGGAAGGAATCTCCAACTCTAGAGGCATGACTGCCTCGGAGCCATACACAAGCAAAAACGGAGTGGCCCCAGTGGGTTTTCGAATGATAGTGCGATAGGCCCATAGGGTAAGTGGGATTTGAATGTGCCAATCCTTATGATTGTCTATGACCGTATTTTTAAGGATGGCAACTAGCATTTTGTTTGACACCTCTGCTTGCCCATTCGCCTACGGATAATAGGGTGTTGAAAAATTGTGCTGAATTTTGTACTTTGTGGTCAAAGCACGCACGTCTTTGTTCTTGAAAGGCGTCCCATTATCCGAGACTATTTTGGATGGAATACCAAAATGACATATGATATGCAAAATGAAATCCACAATGCGGGGTCCTGTCGTAGAGGTAAGTGGAACTGCTTCCACCCACTTGGTAAAATAATCTATGGCCATTATGATAAACATGTGACGGCTTGACAATGTAGGGGAGATCTTTCCAATTAGATCGAAGCCCCACTACGAGAATGGCCAAGCATATTGGACTATTTGCAAGGCCTGGGAAGGTACGTGCATCAAATTGGCATGATGTTGACACTTCACGCACTTCTTGACATATGCGCAACAATCTCACTCTAAAGATGGCCAATAATAGCCCATGCAAAGAATGCGCTTTGTGATGGCCATACCACTAAAGTGGCCACCACATGTACCATCATGTGCTTGGGCGACTACCCAAGTGGACTCTTGCTGGTCCAAGCAACGAAGGAGGATTCCTTCATAGCTGCGACGATACAAAATGTCTCCTATCAAGACATACTTAGCCGCTTTCTGGTTGAGTGCTCATTTTGCTACATGCATCAATACAAGCGGGAGATTACCTTCCTGAGTCCATTCCATGTTTGGTGGGTTAGGAGTCTCAGCTTTCATTGTGCTAGGTGTTTCTTCTATTGATACAGTTGATGTTGTTGGCAACCCCTCTTCTAGGGGTTGAGCCTCTTCCAAGATCTGTTTTCCTTTGTCCTTCTGTTTAGCCATGATAGGTGGCGTTAGTAGTGAAGGAGCAGATGATGAAGACTCACTTGGCTGGGATTTTGATGTTTTGGTCACCAGTGGTGCCTGCGGTATTGGACCCTTTTTAGATGGATTTAACTGGAAATCCAAATGTGTTGAAGGGAGGGTCAATTGAGGCATTAATTGCACCGCATTGCAATATTTGAAGGGTTTTAAGTCCATTGGGACTACATGAACTTCTCCTTCAAATGCATACTTTAGAAACTGGTGAGCGATCGAAGGGACACACTTCATGTCCCTGATCCATGGCCGCCCTAGCAGTATGTTGTAAGCCATCTCGCCTTCCAAAACATGGCACAATGTTGGTATCGTCTTTTGTCCTACCTGGACAGGCAGAAAAATTGTGCCGACTGTCGAGCATATTGCATCGTTGAATGCTCACAGTGTGTATGTGGAAGCCGTGATATGAGAGGCTGGAAGCTTTAGATTTTTTAAGGCTACAGTGGTAATGATGTTACTGGACGAGCCAGTATCTACCAACACTCTCTTATACGAGATATCGTTGACCCATGCGATAACGTGCAGGAGTGGATCTGCCATGTCATTCGATATTATTTTAACTTCATCCTCTCTGAAGGTAATGATCGGCTCCGTACATCGTTTCACATGTCCCACGAAGTTATTGAAAAAATTTGCTTCGTGAGGCTGTAAATCGATGGCTTTCAAAATTTCCATGAGAGCTTCTCTATGGGGTGTTGACTGTTGAATAAGCTCGTAAATGGAAAGCCTAGCCGATGTGGTCCACAAAATCTACGTGAGTTTGGTCCATATCATGACCTCGGGTCTAGGCGGAGGCAACTGCACAGGGTGATGTTGAGGTTGCGACGTTGTTGGAACTTCTCTTGTAGCTGCCTCGGGAGCAACTCCTGGGTACTTTTTGTTCTTGGTCACTATGCTGATCATTCCCACAAATCCTTGCATGGGAAGATTCTATCACACCTCATTGACCTAAAGAGGTTTTTCTTGTGCCTCATGGGTAGGCAAAGGGTCCTTGAATACCCCCATCTGTTGATTATTTGGTGCTATGGGGTTGTCCATGACCAATGTTTTATTATTGATCAAATCTTGGATTAATCCCTTGAATTTCTAACATCCATTCAGGTCATGTCCCCTTCGCCTATGGAAGCTACAATATAATTCCTCTCTGTATCCCTTAGGCTTGGGAGCATTAGGATCTACAGTTTGGATTTTTGGAAGGGTGACTAAATTTTTCATTTACAAGTGGTCAAATAGGGAGTCCCTGGACTCCGCATAAGGGGTGAATTGTCGCATAGAGCGATGCTACTGATTCTGCTCCTATTTTTTATTATCTCTTTCATAGTTAGGAGGCACTGCCTGATAATTAGCCTTTTGGGGCTGTATTTCTTGCATAGGCTTGGGGACATTTATCGCAACTTGATTAACAGTAGCGGGTTGTGATTGCGTAGTCCCAGTCTTAGTGTTTTTATTCCACTCTTTCTTTTTAGGCTTGGCTATTGCGCCCTCGCCTATTTTTATCTCTTCTATAACTCTGGCTTGCGCCAAAGCTTCTTCTAGGCTGGCGTATTGCTGCAGCAACAATAGTCTAGAGATTTATTTTAAGCAACTCGTGCAAACATCTGTGTGAGGTCAGACATAGGGGAAAGGTAGGGTAGCTTGGAAAGCAAAGCCCTCCATCGATTCCCGTATGCTACCATTGTCTCTTCCTCATATTGCCTGAGGCTGGCAAGATCACTCAGTGATGCCTTCTTCTTTGTGTTGAAGGCAAAGCGTTCAAGAAACGCATCTACTAATTGATCTAGGTTGTTTATGCTGTGCTTTGGTAACTGTGTGAACCAATCCGAGGTAGGACCTACGAATGTGGTTATGAATGTCCTAAGCAACAATGCATCATTATCCTGAATGCCGAAGCATTGGCTCAGGAATATTGTGACATGTTCTTGAGCATCCTCTTCACCTTTAAAGACTACCAATTGAGGCAACTTGAAATGTTCGGGGTAAAGAGGTGTGGGCACTGAGGGATGCACTGGATGACTCATGGAGTTGACGTAATGTGGGTTTTTGATGCCCAGAAGCTTTTGTCTCCACAGACTGCAAACGCTCTAATAGCACTTTGTATGCATAAAAAGTTTTGATCTCTTCCTCTTTTGTTTGCTCTCGCTGTGAGTTGTGGGAGACTAGAGGCCTATGGGGGGGTGGCCGAATGGAAGCCCTCCCGCCTTGATAGGGCATTTCGGCCCACTCTACGTTTGGTTCATACTCCTCATAAACTTATTGAGGAGTCTCTAGGCGAGACCTATGACCCTGATTGAGTCCCTGTTGAGGGTACCCATCATTGTTTCAGGGAGTGGCCTCCCTCTCGGGTCTATGAGGTCTCGGAGGCAATGCTTGATGAGGTCACGGAGACCTATCCTACACCAAAGGGTTATGCCTCTCATATTGTTCTACTTTTTGGGTGCGAGGGGTTGGCACCCTCTCAGGTAGTTTATAGCACAGCTCATCCGCTTCGCGCTGCATGCGCTCTTTATTAAGGTGGTATAAGTACTCTAACTCCTGACGACCTTGCTCAAGCCGCGTGATTCGAGCTTGGCGGGTGGCATGTCTGGTGACTGTCGAGTCAATTTGGTTCACCCTCTTTTGCTCAGGAGGCTTGAATGTTTCTCCTATGTGTTTGCCTCGGTCTTGATGATCTAAAATTTCAATGGGTCGCTTCCATCTGTTGAGGTAGGTGGCATTTACTTGAGGCTCTGGCCTCGATGGGTGACCATGATATCTAGCAGGTGCAAAAACACAAGGTTCCCACGCTGTATGTTGTTCCCGAGGAATGCGATGGTCTTCCTCATACTCCCTTTCATGGTTGTGAAAGGGGCGGGCGGAGTTAGCTCGCCCTGTGTGAAGAGCCCTACGCTCTGGGTTTTGTCTTTCAGTTCTAATGGGAGGCAAAGGAGAGATGCCGTATTCATGCTGTCTCTCCTCATGGACACTGTGCCTCTCTAGTGCTTCATCGTGTTGTGGCCACTCATGTCTAGCCTCAAAAGGCAATTTTCTATTTACATCGAGTGCTACATGTAAAGCTTCTTCCCGAAAGGGGCTGTGTTGAATGGGCATACTCCACAGAGGAGGATCCCAATAATTCCTTCTTGATGTGGATTGATGTGGACTCTCTTGTAGGCCAGACCGCCAAGGCGGTATGGCCAAGTCCTCAGGGCTAAAGCGAAGGCGACCAGCACCCTCTCTTTGTGTACCTTCCGTAGAATCCGCACTTGATTGGGCTTGGCTATGGGTGTACACCATTGTGGTGCTATTCTACTAGCTAAGCAAATTTTTATCTCGTTTATGATGATTTTTTTTTTGTTACACTAAGCAGAAATGAACACACACATACACAAATAGTGATTATCTCTTGTAAAGATTTAGTGGTGTGTCCTAAACTGGTTTAGTGCATTTTGATGTTTTGTTTTGTTTTTGCAAGTTTTGAAGAACGTTTAAATGCATAATGTTGGCTCATATGACTCCCATAAATGGTCGCCCCTTCAATATACCATTGCCGGATCGATATACCAACCTCTCTATATACCCGCCCTTACGAGAGGGAAACTATAGGTACGTGAGAGTAGATGGTGCATGGAACATAGGCTGTACGAAAGGGGGATTGTCCTGTTAATGACACCTACCATAGAAGACTTATCCTCGCACGCATGGGAATCACCCCAGTGACACTCGGTCAACTTTCATCAGGATTTACGCCTAACAACAGTGACAATCGAGGAAATGGATGCAAAGTCAAGCCAAGGTGGTGATGAACCCACCGTTGGTCTTGCTCAAGGGCTGGGGTCTTACGACCAGCTCCTTGGTTAAAAATGTGCCACGTGATGTGTGTGTGGTTTATTTTACTTAAAATTGAAACATGCAAGCAACCACTACTTTCCCTAAGCACGCAAGAATTGACAAAAAGTGAAAGCAAAAAATCAAAAAATGACAAGATAGTTTTGGAACCCTTACCTTTTTCTACCCAGACTTGCTATTTCTGATCCTCGGCTTTGAAAATTTATAGACAAAAATTCGTCCCTCTGTGAGACGAATTACAGAACAAAATTCGTCCCTATCTGAGACGAATTTGAAATCGTCTCAAGGTCAGACAAATTACAGTAAAGCATTCATCGCAGTCAGAGACAAATAACAGTCTGCTTAAAAAAAAATTATACCTATCAAGCACAAAACACAGAAATGGATCAGTTATTTGATCTTAAAAACCAGGGGACAGAGTCCCACCGTGATCACCACTGAAAGCATGAGATTCCAAAAATAAAAGGAAAACTATAGCTATGCAATGTAAGACAAAATATAACGCTTTAATCCTATGCCTTTGAAATGCACAAAACAAAGAAAGGAGATAAATCGAAAATGAAAGAAATATGTATGGAAAGCACAACCCTTTTTATTCAATTTTCTTATCCTCGGTTACAAAGACGTCTCCTCCCTTTTTAGGGGCTAGGAGCGTTAAATAGATCTTGGTTACAATTGTGACTTAGTCTTCCTCCTTTCGCATGCCCACATGCAAAATGGGCGGGCCAAAGTGTTTCCGCCGTTGATGTTGATGAGTCCTTGGTTCTTGCTAATTCCCCTGTAATCAAAGAAACAATAAAGGCATTAGTAGCACCTACTACAAACGTGAAACATTTGTTCCTTGAAATTAGTGAAAGATGTATGCCTAAGACTGACTAAAATGATGCATGAAATGATCCTAAATGACCTGCAAATCTGACAAAGGTCAGAAGACATTACCAGAGGGCCACTACCATTGAAAAAGTCAGCCAATCTACTTTCAACTGGAATTCATCCCTGGGCAGGATGAATTTCAACTGTTATTCATCCCCGGGTGGGACGAATTCGACTATGTTAGAACGTCGAGTTGTTGCCGCTCCAATGTCACACTTCGAGATCTCCAAAACACCTATAGACAAAAGGGTTAAGTAATTGGGGCCATTTTGGGACGACCCAGATGGTCGGATTCTCCCAATTTGACATCCATCACCAAGAATTTGATGTTGTTACCTGCAAGTTAGTGGGACAACTAAGCGACAAAAAACATGATGAAATCTGATCAAAACGTTATGGAATTAAAGCTATGAATTATCTAGACAACATAACATGAAATGCAAGATGAACAAATGATCTAGAATACTTTAGAATGAAACTTAGAAAATGCGGGGTGCCCGAGTGGGCCTCCCACTGTTGGCACTTGATTTCGGCACCAATCCACTAGGGATGGGCCCAAAATCTCTTAGGATTGTGTTGTCGGCAAATTGGTGGATTAAGGTGGTCAAATGTTGGGTTTGGGTTCGGATCCACGCTCCCAAAAGTCACCCGATAACCTCTCTTGCAAAATAGATTAATGGATGTGAAAAGGTGAATAAAAAAAAGGGTGCAATAGCGTGTTTGATTTGGCAGCACTTCATTGCTTGAAAAATGCCTACTACTTGTCTCCTTTTGGGTGGGAAAGTCCACCATTTTATAGACCCAGGGGGTCTCTTTGGAGGGGCATGCAGGGATGCCATGTGGCGGCCATGCCTTCCCAAGAGGGAGGAGACTCCTCCCTGACTTGGGCTTCCATGACTACCCTTGTGATAGTCCTCTAACTGCCAACCTACCCACCTACATGCGCATGCACGGCAGGAGGCAATAATTGACTGTCCTCGGTTGCCACTTGGTGGAATTCTTCTTTTTTCCCGTTAAACCTAGAATTCATCCTTACCAAAGACGAATTTAGAATTCGTCCTTGGGTGAGACGAATCCCAGTTAGTATTCATCCCTGGGTGAGACGAATACTGAGCAAAGTGCCTAAATGTGCCAAATTGCCTTTTGACCTTACAAAATTGCTATGAAAGTGGTTAGGACCACTGTTTAACCTCTAAGGGCTGCCCTAGGGGCTGTGTGTGTCAAAGCGATCAGTGTTTGCAGTAAAATAATTGGATTGGTGTTGTTCTAGTGTCTACACCATTCAAGGGAAAGAAGATTCACATTCATAATGAGAAGCCCTCACCTTTTCACATTGAAAAGTTGGAGGAAGAAGAAAGTTCCCAAGGAGTGGTTAACATGATGACTGAGGAGTTAGGAGAAGTTGATTTAATGGAAGAAGTGCTGGATGAGCTTCACCTCGAGGATGAGTTTTCACTAATGGAATTCAATGCAATGGTTGGAACAAAAATTGGTTGCTATAATATCACAAAGCCAAAGCAGATTGAAGAGAAGGTTCTTGATTCTCCCGATCCTATTGTAGATAAATTATTGGAGCTTTATTTTGATTACGCTAGGTGCAAGAATGGTGCAAGAGATGGTGTTGTGTTGATCTCTCCTGAAGGGTTAAAAAAGACCTATTATTATAGGCTAACTTGGGGTTGCACAAATAATATAGCTGAATATGAGGTATTATACCTTGAATTGAAGAAAGCTGAGAAGTTGGGTATTAAGCAGTTGTAGATTTTTGGTGACTCTGAACTCATTATTAATAATATCACTAATAGGTGTGTGTCAAAGCAACACTACTTGAAGGTCTACCACAGTAGATTCTAGGACTTTTTTGAATATTTCACTGCTTTAAATATTTAGGCGATTTTGAGAGAGCTAAATAAACATGCAGATATTCTGGACTTTCTTGGTTCTAACTACTCTCATGTTGAGTAAGTAGTTAGAAAAACTAAGATAGTTAGGGTGATTTATAGAACCTTAGTTCTTGATAAAAATCTCTATTGGTAAGTGTTTGAAAATGATGAACATATAGTTAACTTCTTGCTTAAAGAAACTGCAAGCACTGATTATAGAGTCCTTGATGAAGAAGAGAGAGAAGGAATGATTCAGCTAAAAAATAATCACATCCCTAGGGGACTTATTACACTTGAAAGTCTATTCAACCAAAGTGATCGGGCTGAGAAGCACAAGATTAAAATTGATGCGAAGGATTATAAAGAGTTGCATTTAAAGCCTGATAAAATCATCAAGTTTGGAATAGATGGCACCCCAGAATAACTGTAAAAGATCAAGAATTTGTGTTTCGAGTATCCAGATATTATTGCTTGGACCTACCACGATTTGAGGGGTTATGATAAGAATGTGATCCAACTTACTATAGAATTGTAGGAAGGGATAAAACCTTTTCATCAAAAACAGCGACCTGTCAATCTCAAGATTGAAGTCCTCATGAAAGTGGAGTTGTTGAAGGTGCTGGAGGCCAAGATAATCTACCCAATAAAGCACTCAACATAAGTGGCTAAGCTAGTACTAGTACAAAAAAATAATGGAGACATTCGGTTGTGTGTTGACTTTCATAATCTAAACCAGACATCTTTAAAGGATCATTACCCTCTACCTTCGATCGATCAAATCCTTCATGTAGTAGCAGGCACCCAAAGATTCTCATTGCTTGATGGTTTCTCTGGGTATAATTAGATTTGGGTGAAAGACGAGGATCAATATAAAACAACATTCACCACCAAGTGGGGTCCTTTCGCCTACCAACGGATGCCATTTGGAATTTCAAATACCGGTGCCACTTTTCAGAGGGCTATGGACATTGCTTTTGGTGAGTTATTGAATAGGATTATTGTGATCTATCTTGATGATATGACTATGTTTTTGCATCGTAGAGAAGACCACATTGCTCAGTTGAGGCAAGTGTTTGAGAAGTGTTGTGAGTTTAGGATCTCAATTAATCCAAAGAAGTCAATATTTTCTATTAAATAAGGGAAGTTTTTGGGCCATGTGATATCACAAGAAGGATTAGCAATCGATCCTGCAAGAGCTGAAGCCCTCCTAAGGCTACCATTGCCGACCAATAAAAAATATTTGCAATATTTATTTGGACAAATCAATTTCATTCGTAAGTTTATCATTGATTTAGCTCAAGTGGTGAAACCTATGACTGAGCTTTTGAAGAAATGTGTTGAGTTTTAATGGTTTGAAATAAGAAGGCAGGATTTCAAGGAAATCAACGAGAGAATTACTTAGGATCCAATATTTATTAATCCTGATTATTGTAAAGATTTCATTCTCCATGCGGTAGGCGAACATGAGAGTTATGCTACAATTTTGACACAATGACAAGAGGATGGAGGTGAGAAGCCAATTGCTTTTTTGAGTCAGGTTATTTATCCTCATCAAGAGAAATATAATTTTATTGAAAAATAAATATATGCAGTAATGAAAGCATTGAAGAAATTCTGACACTTCATTTCTCAAAGCAAAACGGTTGTGCATGTCATACACCCTAATGTAAGAAATTTTATTCTCCAAGGAGAATTAGGAGACAAGAGAGTAGTTTGGGTCTCAAAAATTCAAGAATATGATGCGGAGATCTAACCAACCAAGCTAGTTCATGGGAGAGCTCTATATCAGGAGCTAGCCAAAAGTGTAGCTTCTGAATCATTAGATATGCTGCATGAGGATAGTCTGGGTGAGAATATTTACACAAACCATACCGCTAGCAATCTTGATTGGACCGAAGAGCTAATTGATTATTTTGCCTCAGGCACATGTCCATCTTGCCTTGATGCTTCACAACGTCAGAGATTCAGGTTACAAGATCTCAAATATACTTTGTTGCCTGAGGGGTTATTTTATAAAAACATTGATGGAGTTCTTCTCAGGTGTGTGAGGGACTCCGAAAAAGAAAATATTTTAGAAGAATTTCATTTTGGAATATCAGGTGGTCATTATGCATGAAGGTCCATGGCCTTAAAAATCATCCGAGCAGGCTATTTTTGGTCTACCTTATTTTCTGACGCTCACAAAGGAAGTACTCATTGCGACAGTTGTCAATGATATGTTGGTAGAATCAGAAAAGGGGCATTACCTTTTTGTCCGATTCAAGTAGAAGCATCATTCCAACAATGGGGCCTAGAATTTATTGGGGTCATTGATCCTAACTCGTCTGTCAACCACAAGTATATCTTGACTGTGATTGATTACTTCACCAGATGGACTGAAGCGATTCCAACCAAGAAAGCGGATCAAGCCACAATCATCACTTTCCTCGAGGGGTTGATCACTTGCTTTGGTGTCCCGGATGCAATCATAACAGATAATGGAACTCCTTTCATAGGCACCAAAATCAGTGAATTTACGGGTAAGTATGGAATTTATTTGAAAACTTCATCTAATTACTATCCGTAGGGGAATGACCTGGCTGAGTCTACAAACAAGAACCTACTCAAAATTTTGAAGAGAACCCTTGGTGACAATAAGCAAAGCTGGCACCTGCTTTTGAATCAAGCATTATGGGTTGATCGCATCTCGGTGAAAAAATCTATCAAGACGTCCCCTTATTCCTTGGTATACGGTAAAGAAGTGGTTTTGCCTATCCATATTGAATTACCGGCCCTCCAAACTTGGCATTTGATTAATGATGAGGATGATGAGTCTGACCCCATGAGCATGAGGTTGACTCAAATTTTACAATTGGAGGAAGAAAAGGAGAAATCATACCAAGCCTTGATAGAGAATGCCAAGATGATGAAGAAATGGTTTGGTAAAAAGGTTTCTGAAAGGACCTTTAAGGTTGGCGATCTCGTATTGAAGTGGAACTAAAAGAAGTCAAAGCCCGGCAAACATCACAAGTTTGAGGTAATATGGGAGGGTCCATTTCAGATCACAGGTGCCAATCAAATTAATTCTTTTTATTTACAAGATATGGACGGTCATGCATTGTCAATTCTAGTCAATGATATTCATTTGAAGGCCTATTATCAGTAAAAATAGAGATTATGGATGTAAATATGTACATATTTTCATTTTACATTTCTTTCTAATTCTGATTAGAAAAAAAAAAGTGGTCAGAGCCTAGGACTTCCTAGGAGGTCACCCATCCGAGTGCTACTCTAGGAAGGTTATGCTTAACTAGGGAGTTCTTAAAAAAATTGAAAACCAAAAAATCAACTTGGATGATGTGTTTTGGGGGTCCAATGTTCTGGAGGTGTAAAAAAAAACAAAAAACAAAAGGCTTTCAACCCTTCCCGGTCCATGGCATGGCCTTACCTTGAAACCCCCATTTTTTGGTTTTTGCTTCTGCTGTTTTGCAACCACTTTCTCTGCTTAAAAAAAAAAACCCTCCATTTTCCTTCCCCCCAAATTCAAAATTTGAAATTTCGAATTTCAAATTTTCCCTCCATCACTCTCCTACCCAAAGATTTTCCATCTACTTTTTTGGATCCAACTTAAAAAAAAAATAGAATAATAATAATAAAATTTGAAATAAAATAAAGATGATCACGAGATATCCTTTTTGGACTTTGAAAAGCCTATTTTAGACCCCGAAATAGCTATTTTAGGTCTTGAAAATTAAAAAAAAAACAAATAAACAAAAAAAAACTAACTTTTTCCATTTCGAAACTCATGCTTCTCCCTTATGAAACACCCATTCCGGGCCCTGAAATGCCTGTTTTGGATCCCGAAGTTCCATTCTGCCCCTCCCCCCCAAAAAAACTATTACTGCTTTTTCGAAATCCTTTCTATCTCCACCCCGAAATATCCTTTTCGGATCCCGAAATGTTCATTTTCGTCTCTCGAAAATACCATTTTGGGCATAATAATAATAAAAAAAACCACCCTCCATTCCTCCGAAAATAAGTTTCCCCACTCCTCGAAAAGCCCTTTCCTCATTTCGAAAATGCTTTTCTTTTTTCCGCTTTTCCTTCCTCTCCACTTCCTTCCCTTAAAAAAACCAAAAAAAAAAGGCAATAATAAAAAAAAAACCCACATGCATTCACCCTTCCATATTTTTTTCCCCACAAACCTCCATTTTCATACTGCACTACCTGTAATATCTGCATATTTCCATTTCTTGCCCCACGTCATACACTCCGCCCACTCATCGCACTTTCCAAAGCAAAAAAAAACAACCACTTCTAGCACTAAAAAAAAAAAAAACTTTTGGATGCATGCGATGTCCATAAAATTAGCAAGATTTCCAATGGTTATGCATGGAAGAATATAAGAGAAGGCCAACCCTTCTATTTTAAATCAAATCATTTGCAGGGTTCCTGTATAGAAGTCTTGCGAATTTCTTTTGCTCCAGGGTTTGTCATTCTTCGTTGCATATTCAAAGAAAGCTGAAGATGGGAAAAAAACCACAGAAGCAAAGAAGGTGAAGGTGCAAAAAAGGCCTGAAATAGAAAATAAGCAACGAAAATCTCAAGAAGAGGAGGATGAAGATGTGGAACTAAGACCCTATGATGATCGCTTGGTGCATATCAATGATTGCAGCATCACCAAAAAAGGTGTGGAAAAATTGCGTTTGGATGCCGAGTTTGCTGCACAAAAGATGTCTGCTGAAAGTCCTCGTACTATAGCATTTCATTCCCATATTTTATGGTATTTGTGTACACCCGTGCACCCATGTCCCAAGTTGATTTGGGCCATCATGCAATGTTATAATACTAGTATAAGAACTATCCAAAATGCCCACGGAGAAGAGTTGTTTAGTATTTTGGCTAGTTCCATACAGGATGTGTTTGCTTGTGGAGCACAACCTCCATCTTATGCCACATTTAAAAAGCTCAATTTTAAAGAAGAGGAAGAAAGGTATCAATCCACTATTCACATGTGACAGTTCATGGAGAGCTAGTTATTGAAGACACCACGATTTGGAGAGTTGCCAAAACTGCCAACACCATTAAATAAGTTTAAGAGCCTAGATTTGTATTTAATGATAGCGTGGCTGATGGGACTATCTTCAGATTCCATAGTGCACAAATGGCATCACTGGTGCAATGCATTTCACAAGTAGGGTTTTATGCTCCGACCGCCATGACAACAACTGTCGGATAATTGACTAGTGAACATTGTATTAAGGAATGTATAAATAATACACTGTAGGCTTAGATTAGCCCGTAACAGATGGAGCTAATAATATGACTTAGGTAGATGTTACAACAACCTAACAACTAACCTAATAATGGAATAACAACTATAATGTAATATATGCTAACATCCCATCTTATTACATTATTTGTGTAATTGAATAACTACTAGCTATGCTAACATCCCCCCATACAACAATATTTGGGTAAAGTATATAACTGCCCCAATACAGTGAAGAAGAAGAAGAAAAATGAAAGAATGATGGCTCGTGCTTTGTCTTCGGCTCTGGATCTGGCTCATGGCTCTGGCTCTGGCTCTAAGCATACCTCTGGAATTGTACCTCTGGGTCTATCTCAAGATCTGCCTATGAATATGCCTCTAGATTATCGCCTCTAAATCTGCCTGTAGATCTGCGTCTAGAACTTTGTCTCTGGGTCTGTCTTTAGGTCTGTCTCTGGGTCATTATCTCTAGGACTGCCACTAGGTCTGTCACTGGATTTGCCTCGGGGTCTACCATAGGTTTTACCTTTTCGGTAGAATCCATACAACATTTCTTTCATCATGGTCCATTGTGTGAAATCTATCCATCCACAATCTATATGAACCTTGTTGGCCATTTTCACTTTGTACCAAAATATTGAAGAAGAGTGATTCGTACATCCACAAGAATCACAAGGATGTAATCTCCAACACTTAGCTGCAACATGTCCTGCCTTTCCACAGTGACTGCAACAACGCTTTTTAGGAGATGTAGGAGATTTAGGTTTTACAAACATAGAATTACTGGTACTTGCATGTCCAGTATAGCCAAGGCCTTCATGCTTTACCCTGACACTTAGCATTATTAGAGTTTTAATGCCTTGTTCTTGTTTACCTAATCTCTCACCATTGAATCCCATTTTCTTCATAATTTTGGAACAAAATCCTTTGGTGTGTTTTTCAAAACACCCAATTTCAACATCTTCATCAATGCTTTTAACAATATTGCATTTGTCGCTATTGATGAGATTATGGAGTTCATTTTTAGGAGGTTCAGTTTTTAAGTCACTAGTGTCACAAGCAAAATCTGCTACTGTGATGAGATCACCTATGCTACAACTGATATCTGCCATCATAGGCATGAGGTCACTTGTATCAAAACAAGCATTGGCCATCATGGGCTCAAGGTCACATGTATCACAACAAGCATTCGCCACCATGGGCTGAAGGTCACTTGTGTCACTACAAGCATCGACCATTAGGGGTTTGACCTCTGTTTCCTCACTAAAGTCCCTTTTCTCTTTGTGCTTTATCAAGAGCATAAAATGACATGAATATGCCCATTATAGCACCAATAGGGATTAGAACACCATTTTTCTGCATGTCTCCACAAGAAACAAAATCATTGATTATGGCATTTACACCACTCCTTAGTGTAAGAAATGTGCCATCTTCATAATAATCTATCCCTTCTAGGTGTGGGGAAAAGTATGGGCCTTTAACTGATTTAACAATTGGGATGGTTTTCTTCTTTGATCTACCCATTCTTAAGGTGTCGGTCTCTGCCGAAAATGCACCTTTTACAATAAAATTTTGCAAAATAATTTGACTAAGGTGTCGGACTCTGTCGAAAATGCACCCTTATAAGTCTTCCCCCCTTAGTTTTGCAAAATTATATATCCCCTTAGTGCAAGATAGGAGATGGTGGAGAGAAAAAATGTTATTCCCCCCCTTTAGTGCAAAAAAAAATGCAACAATTAAGCCTCAAAAGGCTCTTACAAAGCTTGCCCCGTAGGCAGATTAGCACAATATATCACCAAAAAAAATCCCCCCTGTGTGAAGTACTTCAAACAAACAAGTTGCTATTTATGAAGCCTAAAAAACAGAGTTTGAGGTTTGATGATTTGATGCCTCTTTAATTGCTTTGATGGTGAAGAGAAAAAAATCTATCCCCCCTTGAAAATAACTCCCCCCTTTAAAATTTTCCTTTATAAAGCATTTTAAAACATTTTATATTCTAAAGTTAAAAAAAATAATTATTCCTTATAGCAAAAAAATTATCTTTTAAAAAAAAAAAAAAAATTTAAAACTATATAAAAGAAATAATTTAAAAATTTTAATTTTAACTTTTAGAAAAAAAAATATTAAAAATAACTTTAATTTTTTTTTTTTTAATCGTTGTTTGGGGGAGTCGGCCGCGCCTTGTAAAAGGAATGTAGTTGACGCCGCCGGGAGTCGAACTCCCAACCCCGCGACTGTGAGCCTTCCGACTGGCGCTCCTGCCAGTCGGGCTACGCCGCTCGACGAGAAGGGAAGGGAAATCCTTCCCTTTGATCCCTCCAGCGACGAGAAATGCCAAATTTTTTTTTTTGGTTCCCGTTGGGGATCGATCCCGCGACCCCATAGGTGTTGGCCCAAACACTGGCTTCGTTGCCAGTCGGGCTACCTTGGCTGATCCGTCAGCCAAGGCGGACCTTGTGCTACTAAAGCACACTCGCGACGCAATTTTTTTTTTTTTTAAACTTGTGGGAATTATCCCACACGCAGCATGATGCTGCGTTCTCCTTCTTTAAAAAGGAGAATCCACCCTTTAAAAATAGATTGCCTGCGGGCAATCGTAGGCCTTCGAATGGTGTTTTGCTGTGCCAAGTGGCACGTGGCCAGTCCGCCACACGTCGCTTTTGGTTGGCGCATGGCCAATCCGCCACGTGTCACCACATCGTCGGTCCAGGTGGTGCATGGCCAGTCCACCACGTGTTGTCACGTCGTCGACCTTGGGTTCTGTGCCCGGGGTCCAGTCAGGTCCAATCGACTCACCCTTGGGATATGTGCCCAGGGTCTAATCGCCAGTCTAGTCAAGTCCAGTCGCAAGCCCAGTCTACCTCGAGATCCATGCCTGATTGTTCAGTTCGATCCAGTCAGCTGTGTCTTGGGATCCATGCCCGATCCGTTTCGATCCAGTCCAACAGCCTTGAAAAATAGGAATTAGCCCGGGTCAAGCTGCGTCTAGTCTGAGTCACCTCAAGAAATGTGTCGAGGTGCTCACAGGTCAGGTGCTCCTCGAGAAACATGCCAGTCAACCTATGGGCCTCCTCGAACCGCCCAGGTCCTGCTCTTGGCTACGAATGAGCCCAGAGCTCTATAGCTCTGATACCATGTCGGATAATTTACTAGTGAACATTGTATTAAGGAATGTATAAATAATACACTATAGGCTTAGATTAGCCCATAATAGATGGAGCTAATAATACGACTTAGGTAGATTTTACAACAACCTAACAACTAACCTAATAATGGAATAACAACTATAATGTAATATATGCTAACAAAAACTCCAAACTTGATCGATTGGATGGATTTCTTGGAATGGAGGATACACTCACAATTGTGAAAGGTACAAAGTGGAGAAGATATTACTTTCAGGCATTGTTCCCTTTTGGCATGGTATTTTTTTATCATATGCACTCTCATTTTGCCTTCATAGCAATAAATAAGACAGATGAAGCAGGAAAAGCATTGCCAGTATACTCATGGACTCAGAGTTTGTCAAAGGAGTCCTATTATAATTTCAACAGGATATTTTTAGGACCCACCTTGGAGTTAATTTATGGAGTATGCAATAGAGTGCCTCGGGCCATGCAAGTAGAAGTGGTTGATCAGAAAAGAGGTGATGTCTTTTTACTGACACAAGGCATGGTGGTTAGAATATTTGGTTTTGCTTGTAAACCTTTTTTGCTACCATATTTTACAACTGAACACCTTTTTACCTTGGAAGTAGCCCGACAAAGTGATTTCATAAATGATACCTATAGATCAGGCAGGGGAAAGAAGAATACATGTGCTATGCCTTTCAATTTTGGTGATATAATGGTTACTCAGAGTGGGAAGAATGAATTAATTGTTGAGACACTCTATGACCATGGATTGTTTGAGCTTCCTCAACGATGGAAGTATGATCCTTTGGGTATTTTTTCCAGTCACATCAAGGCCAAGACTTTTCATTGTTTCCCCAGAGAAGATATCATACAACAAAGGAATAATCCCGAAGGCCATGACCTTGAATGGCATGTGGAGAAGATGATGTCACTTCCTCCTTGGCATGATTTTTATGAGATGGAGGTCGAATATGATCCAAAAAATCATCTAGAGCAAGTTCCTCCTCCAGGTCTATTTGAACAAATGAAGGTAAAATTGCCTGATTGATCTGATGAGAAAATTGCCAACTGGTGGATCATGAGGGTTCACCGAAATAAGCCCAAGGTAAATTATCCATTGGTTATGGATGATGCATTTTCAATGATCTATGATGAATAGTATGAAAAGTACCAGCCCCTCTCCCTTGCCGATTTAGTGCCTAGAAGTATTAGCAGTCCAGATAGAGAAGAAGATATAATAAGACAAGAGGAGGCATCAAAAGAAGAGGGGATAACTATTGAAGATGAAAGAAGAGAAATTTTTGCTAGAGGAGCAACTTCCACAAAAGAAGAGAAGTGCAGCTATGAGAGTCCCTTTCCCTAACATAGTGAAGAAACCCAGGAGTGGAGCCCTTTCTACGCTGAGCACCAAATCGCTTCCTTCGCCAACAATTGAGCCAATTGTTTCTTTGGATATATCTTCTTTGGCTCAGTTGGGACAATCAGGTCCAATGGTGATAATAGTAAATCCGAATGTGGAGAAGGCAAGATCGAAAGGAGAGGATAATATTGTGGCACAACAACATTCACCATCGGCTCAAATGATGTTAGAGCCCACAGGTATGCATTTTATTTCTTCTTCTCTTTCTAACAAGCATTTGGTGACCACTGTCTTTTCATCTGTAGTTCCCATGTCTACTTCACCTCTAGTTGCTGCATCTACCTCTTCCATTCCCATTTCTATCCCATAGTCGCAGGTCACTAGTGCTTCCCTAGTTTCACCCATTTCATCCTTTTCTCTTTCCTTCAGTTCATTCGCATCCACCCCAAATCCATTTGCCCTTCCATTACCCTTTGTTTCATCTTCCATGCCTTCTCATCTTGTTACTTCTATAACCATGCAAGCCCCTCTTTGAGTAAGCATGGTTGAAGCACCCTCCACTTCCATCCCTGTGGTTGAATCAAATCCTCAACAAGCCCTTTTCCTATCTTCCCTAATTTTTGTAGTACAGGAGCCGCTAGCTTCTGAGATGGAGTTGCTACCTGAGCACTCGATAGCAAAAAAAATCAGCAGGGCACGACAAAGTTCATCAAGATGGTTGAAGAATCGCAAGAGAAAGGATGTGCTAGCCATGGAAAAACCAATGAAGAAAGTAACTTTTGATCCAGTGGCAATGGAGATGCACACAGTGATAATGGTTCCTCAGGTTCAGAAACCTCAAGGAGAAATGGTGCCCACTGACTATTCCTACCAAGCAGTCATCGAGGACCTCACAAAGATGGATCCAACAGAGCAAATGGGTACCATACAAGTGGCATCAAGTTCAATTTACTTGCAAGCTGAGCATTATAAGGATTTTTTCATCCAAGTTGAAGCAAAGATCAAGGAGCTAGAGGAGGCCTTGGTAGCACAAAAGGCCAAACTGGATACTGCATAGTATGAATCTCAATAGTGGAAGCAACAAGCAATGCGTTTGGAGGATGAAATCATGGAGATCAAACAGGTAGCTACTCAATTCTAGGTAGCAAAGCAAGAAGCACAATTGAAGATCCAAGCCTTGTAGGACCAACTCCAGAACTTGCAGAATCAGTTGGCGATAAAATCAATGCAATCCATGACCCTCACCAAGGATAAGATTAAAGAAGCTCACAGTCAGTTGTTGATTGATTGTAGGAAGATGGCAACCAAGGCTACATTAGTTCTCATGTTCCTTCAGGAAGTACAGGTAGTTGTTTCATATGGCGGGCCTATAGTGAACAACATAGAGCAAGATTTAGAGCCAAAGTTGGAAATGGCCACAAAGATCCAATCAATGACTCAAATGGATCTCTGGTTTCGTCCAATGAGTGAAATAGCCCATGATTGGGCAAGTGCCAAGATCACCTTGCGCAGTTTTTTCTCCAAGATGGAACTACTTAAAGAAGCCCGTAAGCTGCAAGAGATATTTGAGCATGAGAGGCACATTTCCTTGGATCACTTTGAAACCATCGCAGCTAATGGTTTCCCTAGCTTTGTTGATGATCAAGGGAATATTTTAGCGAAGAAAGACCTGGATGCATTATGGGTTGTTTTCATGGATGATACCTCAGATATTGATAACTTGGAGGAGCCCATCACTGAAGAGCATGTACTGCCATTGATAAGAAAGTTTATTCGCATTGAGTCTGGATTACTGGAGCTCAGCCAAAGGGCCAAATATATTGATCTAGAAAAGGTTGAGACTTTTTGATATCTTGTGGGTACACTCAAATCTTGTGAGGCGATTACCATAGATGCATGGGCAGATGCAGTTGCAATGTATGAATCCATAGTGGCACATCTCAAAAAATAGGACGAAGCTGGTACTAGTAGCCGACCATCAGATGCAACTAGTAGTGGGGACTCGACACCCAATGAATAAAGGCCTGGGATCGATTGAATTCAGGTGAGCTGAATACCCCGTGAGCCACCAAAAATATTGGCATTTTTGCCACATTGAAATTTTGTTGTAAACTTTGTTTGAAATTTTCCAGTAAAACTTACAAATGCTTTTGAGTGTTTTCACACATTGAACAATTTTTTGAAAATTTTCTAAATATCTGATGGGTGTAATTTTGAGTGCAATTCAAGTAAAATGCTTTTTAGTTCCCCGAAATGCTTTTTTCCCGAAATGCCTTTTCACTCTCTGAAATGCCTTTTCGCTCCAAAGTGTAATGAACATTCTTTCTTTTGGGCATTTCATTGGCGAAACTATTCTACCGGTAGTTTTGTTCTCATTAATTCTCAAAGAAATCAAATTTCCAAGATTGGCCCCACTTATGGCAGTAGAATATTTTCCTAGAAGAATTTGAAAGAAAAGGACAAAGATTGGGGTAAAATTTCATTTCACACAGGATAAAAGTATTAAGTGCACATTCCAAGTGAAAGCTCATTTCAGACGTAACTTGGAGAATTGAAGATAAAGGCCCATTTCGAGTGAAATTTCATGTTTTCAATGCAAATATTCTTTGAAAAAGGATTAAGATTGATAAAGTTAATTCCTGTGGTGATATTATTGCTAAAAACTTCCAGGTTTAAGTATGGCACTCTTGATTCCAGTGCAATATTATTCATTTTTGAGGCACCGACCACTTCGTGGGTATGCATTTCCAAGGTGCCACCATAGAGATTGAAATCAGATCATTGATTCCTGTTGAAGCCTGATATGCCATGTGATAAAATTAGTAGATATTTTATTTGGCATTTGCTCATTGGTTCGTTGTTGTTGTCGAGGAGAGAGTTGTTGCTATTGGTGTCTGGATGGCCGACACCTTGCCTCCACATGTATTTAATGAAAGAGGCAAAAACCTCTATAAATACTAATCAAATTTCCATTGTAAAGGAGGAGAGACATTTTGCAAAAAAACTTATCAAGTTCTCTGCGTAAATAAGAGATATTTGGATTTTGATTTTGCAAGTGACTTTATGTGTGATTTCCTTATATTTTATGCATTTATTTTTTATGCTTGTATTTCTTATCTGCTATTGAAATTTAAATTCTGCATCTGAGTTTGAATATTGCTGGTGAGGAAGTGAGTTTTGGAATGCAATCCTGGAGGTTATCTGTGCAAGGTTGTAAGTAAATTTTGTTGCTCTCTTTTATTATATGCTAATTATATGCTTGAGTGGAATTCTTGATGTTAATATTTCCCCAATATTACACCTTTGGCCTATGGCCATATTTCCCTTTCTTTCCGTTATTTTTAGTTTCTTTCCCACAACTCTAGTCTTCAATAGTGTAGGATTTAGTAAGGGAACCAACCCTCTCTGGAGATTGGTCCGAAGGAATTTTCTCTTTCCCTCGGCCTTTCAATGTTGGCCGAGTCTAGGGCACACAAGTGATAATATCTTGTACTTAGGTAGATTTGTGACCAACAACTATTCACAAAAAATAATGAGTAGTATGATAACACACCCTATTAAGCCTATGCTATAAGACTAGCCTAAAAATAGAGTTTTGGCAACTATAAAATAAAAATCAAAAGAAAATTAGAAAAAAAAGCAAGATCCCTATATTTTTAGGAATGGGCTCCCATATAGAGTTTCCCCTTATTGCCTAGCCATTAAATACAAAAACAAATGAGGGAGTGGTCTAAGAGGACTACCTTGGGTAGTGACTCATCCTATTAAGTCTAGCACACATGATAGACCATCATACCAAATAGTGTTGATGAGATGGTGATCTATATTGGAATAAGAAAACCCCTAATTTTTTGCACCATGTTTCTCTTTCTCCATATATCCCATGAATTCAAGGACTCCTACACTTATTTGACATAATTTCATGTGAAAGGTAAGGATTCCACTATCCAAAACCATAATAGACCTTGTTATACAATGTCATTGAAATCATAAACATTAATCACCTCAAAAAAGTGGTGGTTGATGTTGAAAACTATCCACTATGATCAACAAGTGATGTCACATGAGTGCTATGAAAGAAGTGGTTTGATAGCACAACAAATTATAGATAAAAAAAACTTCAACTTTTAAATCATATAAACAGATGATACCAATATTTGAAATTTTTTGATGAAACTTTTGCACCACATACTTTCACTTGGAGGTCGTTAGACCCTGATCATTCTAAGAAAGGAAGTTTATTAGAAAATGTTGTCTAAGGATATATACTTACCATTAAGGAAATCTAAATAACCATAAATATTAATGGACTTTGGGTCAAGTTTATAGCTTCCTATTTGAATATAAAAAAAATGTAGTCTCTTTTATGGGATGAGTTTTCCATTGTCAACCTCATGGTGTAGGCTATGAGAGTGTCGAGTTCTTATAAGAGGGGAATTTGGGGGAGACTACCTGGGTGGAAAACTATGAAGATACAATATTTGATGCCCTTGGGGTTTGATTTTATCAAGGTTAAGAAGTCTTTGTGCTAGAAAAATATCAAATGTGGACCAATATTCTCTTTCTCTTTCGCATTCTTAGAAGGCTACTACATGGGTGCTACGGGTGTCATGGCTACTGAATTAAGGCTACACGACCTTAGAATTAGTAGGCCTCATGTTCATACTCCCTTAAATATTGGCCCATCCATCCTCTTTGGCTTGAGGGAGGATCCCATTGGTTGGTTTGAGAACTTCTTATGCAATATGAGAGGACAATCCTTGACCTTATGGTTAGATGATTGACATTGAAAGCATGTGTTGGATATGATGATATATAAGACACTTTTTGAGAAATGCTAGATTCATAAACCTAGATCTCAACTATCTCCTTGAGATATTTGGATAGGTCTACTTCAACATTTGCATTTTATGGGTGGGTATAAAAAAACTTATCTCCTTCAACTAGAGTAACTTGACCCAATGGAATTACTATGTGGTTCAAGAAGGTCCAGAGGGGGAGGGGGTACCAAATAATTCAACCCATATTGGGACCTTGATGTTCATTCCCTTTGAAACATAAAAATATGGATCAATAGAGAAAAATCAAGCAAGGAACTCATCAAATACCATGACCCATGCTCATAAATCACTTTTTCATGTGCATAATGCACAAAGTAAAATAGAATAAATCTCTTGAAATATTCTAGATCATCTCAAACTTGAACCCATGAGGAATTCAAAAAAATTTCACCCAAGATAGGGTGGCTTTGTTTGCAATATTACCAACAAAATAACCAAATAGAGTAAAGGACTCTAACAAATTAAATGCACTTCCAAACTCTTACGAAGGCAAAACCATGTTAGGAGAGGAAGAATCATCTCCTTCTAGATAAATTTGTTGGGTTGCTTGACTAGAGCTAGCATTGCATAAATTTCCACCTACATTGCCAATGCTAGCTGCTAGCCCGTTAAGGTTGGGAATCATTCTATAAGAAAAGGAAGAAACACACCATATAAACTCTGCTAAAAGTGCAAGGGTGACTAGATCACACCAAAGCACCATAGATTGCATGATTTTTTAAGATCTATATAGTGGTGACATCAGTTTATGGATCTATTCTAGTTCTACATTGGATTTGTATCTAAAATGATTTTCTTAGAGTATGTTACTCACATCAATAGAAGAAATTATAGAACTTGATCAGTGTAAATATTAGGATTACTTAGAAGCAAGAAAATTTGATTTATATTTAAGGATAAATTAGAAGAAGTTTTTAGTTATCATGAACTTGGCAAGGAGGAAACCCTTGCTTTCTTTTCATATTAATTGAACCAAATGTAATTTTCTACATTAGAGATAAAATCGATTCCATTCATGTATAGATAACTTTAAAGGATCTCTATGGGAAAGTATGTTCTAGTGAAGTTAACATAATAGAGACAAAGATTTCTAATCTCAAAATATTAGATTTTAGTATTGTTGAAGAATACATATCACACTTTAATTCCCTAAGAGTTGACTTAGCTATGATATAATTCAAATTAAAGGGTGATGATGAGTAAGTCAAATCCATCACTTCTAATATTTTTCCTTTTCATATAGTTGACTTGGTTCTTTATGTGAATTCTATGAATATCAAGGATCTACAACCTACCTTTCTTGAAGGATGTTTCAAGAACCATATTTATTATAAAATTGTAATGAAAATTGTGGAGCTCTTTCTCATAGAAAAATTATCCAAACAACTTCAAATCAAAAAAATATAAGGGTCATTTACCCAAGGTAAAGTCTAAGGTTTCAATGAAGTAAAATATTTGTGATTATTGTAAAAGGGAAGGACACTCCATCAAAATTGCATCATAATATTGAAGAAGATTGAGATATAATTCTTGAGTGTCAAACATAAGCTTTTTTATGATGATGATGAGGTTGAAGATAGTAAAGTGGTGGGTCACTAGAGCATCCACTATGGGGGACGTATTACTTCTAATATTTTCACTCCTTGGCCCCTCAACTTATATAATGAGATGTGTTGCAACATATTGAATCCAAACTTATTAAGACAAGTCCAAAAGTGTGGAAGGAGTGCTTATGAGCACTATTAATATAGCCTATAGGGAGTTGGGTATGTAATTATATGGTCATTCTTCACGTAAATCCTACACATATTTTCATGTAATCCTAAGGGAACCCTTCACATTTCAACCTTAGTGATATTGGTTAATCCACCTTTATGGATAACCTTGATTAAAGGGTGTAATTTATTATTATATTATTATAATTTAACCTCAAATTCAAGTTAATGTCAACTTGAGGTTAACTCTAATTGGGGTTTTGGTATCACTATAAATACCATATAATGACTGATCCATTGAATCAGTGTGTGACATGTGAATATATTATGGAGTGCTTATGGGTATCAACCTCTTATTCTTTCTCTGAAAACAAGTGTCATTTATATTTCTCATTCTCTTTCGTTTATCAATACTATATTTAATTTGCTTTTGCATATTTTCTTGATATGATTATGGTGAATGTTATTCTTTAGAATTTTTCTAGAAGGCATTGTGAATTTAAATATAAATGGAAGAACAAGTAAAAATGATAAGATAGTGGCTAAAAGAGGTGGTGGATTGACAAAAGGGATATGGTGATAGGAATAGGACACCAATACAATTTGTTTTAGGAGAAATATTTTTGTTAAAATCAAGTTAGTGGAAAGTTTTTTGCTCTCAAATTAATGGATCCCTTTCAAGTATTGAAAGTGGGAAATATAGTCATATATTAAATTGCTCTACCTTATACATTTCCTAGATTCACAATGTCTTTTAATTTTCAAATACTAAAATAGTATAATATTAGGTCTGAGGTGTAGACCAATTGGTTTGACGAAACCCCATAAGGGGGATGAACATCCAAGGTTTAAATCTTGGGCCTTGTTGGACTGAACACTTGTCCATATTCTTGGTGCTTTCAGTAGCGTAAAATGTTTAAAATGATGTGACATGGTGGCTATAGGGATGAACAACACAGATTACCATGGTGCCTACTGATTCCACCATGTTAAAAAAACTAGTCTAATGTTAATGTGTCACATATTTTAGACTAACATTCAAGGCAAGTTTAGGACCTAGGTGTGGTTTTGGTTGATCCAATTAAAATTTTAAACATGCAAAGGCTATAATTGAAAAAATGAAAAGTGTCTCAGTGTAAGGTTCAATGGGATAAATACTCTAAGGATAGCAGCACATGGAAAAACATTGATGAATTTCAAAGCCCTTTCATAATCTCTTTATATGATTGCACACTAAGTAAAATTCTATTTCTCTTTCCAAAAATAGTATGTGTGTATGAGAAATTTATGTTTTTGGTTTGTAGTTGTGTACTAAATGAAATTAAATGTATTTAGTTACAGGTTTTTATAGTAAAATAAAAACATCAGGATCCTAATCTATTAAAGGTGATAAGTTTATGGAGGTTATATTGTAGAATGATGTTCTAAAGATTGGCACATTTGATAATTGGGATGATTAGTCTTTCTAGAGGAAAAGTATGTCATGTCCCAATTTTTAGATTTTATATATTTTAATTACTTATAGAATATTAAAAGTAAACATGACATGACATTATTAAATCAGCATCATTTTATTTATTATTGAATTATTGAAAATAATGGCTATAAAATATTAACTTACTTTTAATGTTGCAAATATTAATAGGTTGTCGTATATGAAGTAAAGTGAGGGAAGGTATCACTAGGGACTAGGTGACAAATTCATAAAAGTAATTGCTCAAAGAGGTAAAATTGACACACACATCATATCATAGTTGCATCCAAATTGCATGATTACTTACTAATTTAATGGTGTTGCATGTGTGGGTTTAGTATAAGTTTTTATAAATAACTGTCCTCCATGGATTATTTTCTTTACTCAAACTTTGTATGGTCACAAAAGATAGAATTCAAAAATAATGTTTTGTTTTACTACTTTTTGTTGAGTTGAAAGCAGGGGGCTTTAGTGGATATGTTTTACTTTTTTAAATTGAGAGAAAAAGGAGGTATTTAATTAGGTTATTTTATTATCCATGGTATTATTATGAAGTAACCAAACCTTAAGTGATTTGATTGAAACCTTGATTAAGATTGGAACCCCACCAAGTTCATATATAAAATCATTCATTTAGAAGTGCATCCATTTTTTCTCCTTGGTGGGTTAGAAGAAATGATAAGGTTCGGAAAGAAGGTTGGAGGTGGTGCTACTATCCATTTAATTTTCCACTTACATAGAAAATATGTACTTGTGGCCATGCATGAACAAGGAGATTCTCCTAGTTTCCCAAAAAATCTTGGTTCTTGTGTATTTTTGGAGGAAGGGTGGATGCATTCTAGGTGTCCAATAGGGTTAGTTTTATGGTTATCCATGACTACAAAGATGACATTCCAAGTATGGATGAATAAAATGAGCTTTAAAACCCTACTAGAGTTCTCTTACAAAAGCTACTAGGTTACAATTTGTTTTCCCTAGAGAATAATTTAGAACTTGTTATTTGAATTTGATAAAAATGGTTTTCCTTTTATTTTTCTCTTTGAAATCATAATGGCAGGATGTTTTTTTTTTTGAATTATGTATTCCCTATTTCAAATCATAATGTCCCTAACTTTGTAATGGAAAGAAAAAATATATTAAATCCTTTTACTTGCTTTTTGGTGTGAAAAATGTTTCTCTCAAGTGAAATACCTAAACGTTATTTTTCTTACTTATAAAATATGATGAATGACCACTATTTAAAAATTTATACCCTAATTAGAGATTTTTGATTTAAAACTTGTTGTGTGTGGTTCTTAATAAGTGTAACAAGGTTGTATAAAATTAATTTTATCTTAAAATGATGCATTTATAAATTTCTTGAAACTTTGTTAGGTGTTCCTTTGTTACCTCATTGATAGATTTTAGAATGAATGTGCCTTTCTTACATGTTAAAATTTTCAGGTAGGAAAAGTATTTTACTTGAGTCATGCAAATCAAATACTTTAGTATATGGAATAGGAACTACTTATGTTTAGTTTTAGACATTGTCAATGTTGGTCATTGATAATAGAGTCAAACATTTCTTATTTTATTTATAATTTTTTTGGGATGTTTAGGGATAGTCAATAGGACTTTATGTTTTTTGAGTGACATTAATATGTGTCTTTGGTATTCTCAGTAATATTTGCATGGGGAGTTTTGTCAATATTTAAGAAAGCATGGTAACTTTTTTAGATCCATTTTAAAATTTATAAGCAAATTGCATAATAGTAGCATGATAATATGCCATATAGTGTACTTTGTTAGATAGATAAAATTTTCCTAAAATTAAAATTTGATATGCAAAATCTTGGGAAGGAAAAAACTAATTGCTAGAGAGGTCTATTATGACGACCTATGCAAAATGATCTTAGGGATAATATGTTGAATAACATATGTATAGGAGTAAGAATTTAATACAAATGATGAAACTACATATTGATTTGTACAAATGTGAATGTATATTATAGATATACAAAATAGATGTATTACTTAGGTATAAATTATTCACTACACTAGAAATCTAGATCTAGTTGTGAATTTATAATCATAAGTTCATTGATGTGTGTTGCATGCATGGTTGATAATGTGTAGACTTGCATGAGCTATACTTATCTAATTGGTTGGTTTTATTTATTTGTTTCCTAGTGAAGATTAATAACTTCACTATGAAGTTGAGATATGGGTAATTTAAAAAAATATTAATACTAGGGTTGATGACAAAGCACTTTTGCGATGCCTTACCTCTTCTATCCAATTTAAAGATAGGTTATATTTCAATTTAAAAAAAAAACTCATACAAAGAACATTGTATAAATCATTATGTTATGTTACAACCTTATTATATTTAATAGCAGTCTAGATTTAACACTTAACATTGTACTTTGTCTAGTTTGAAAACATGGAATTAGAAAATTAAAGAAATTATTCTTGAATGAATGCTTAATAGATATCATAAACATGTTGCATTTTTCCATATTTGAAGTCACAAATTTTATTGAAATACATTAACTAAATTATTTCTTCTATAATAACTTTGGATTTTAATTCTTGATAACATCTTATATGTTCATATAGTCTAGAATAGTTAATAAGGGTATGGGTCATACAATTGGAAGTAGTTTTCATACTATGAAACCTATTAGAGTCACCATATTCATGATCAAGAACTTGTATATTGTTGTATAGGAGCATTCTAATAAAATGGTAGCATGAAAAAAATTGTTGAGATGAATGTTCAAATTTGAGGTTTGAATTCTAAGTATGTACTCACATGTTGATGTAAAAAAATAATACCATTTGGGTCACACTATTATTATTAAAATTATTTGATTTTATGATATATATGTAAAATTGTTGGGACATCCTGAGATGTAAAACTCTTTCTAAAAAACAAGATTCACTATACACTTTTCAACTAAATAATCACTTTGGTTTGATTGTGTATAGGTAAGGCCTTGGATGAATACCTTTTGTGACTCTATTCATAGTATTAAATTTGAATTATGCTAACTAGAAAAATGATTGATTGGTTTGATATGTTGTAGCATCTTATCAACTTCTAGGATATTATCTTTGTAAATCTAACTAAGTGGCAATGTGATTAAAAGCCTTTTAATATGCTTGTTATAACATTATGATTCCATTCTAAACAATGATCAAAATTTGATATGAAAATAATTATAGTTATTGATAATTCATACTATGGCTATAGTGTGGATTACATTGTATATAATATAAAGAGGAGTTATTTTGGTATTTATGTATAACAATTTTATTGAATTGATCTTTCCAATTTTTCTTAAGGATAAGATTTACCTTATGCTTTTCAATTTGAATGAGAACATAAAAAAAACATTTTTATTTGGATGGTCTTCTTGTATGTAGAAGAAAAATTGCTTTGAGATTATAAGGTCTAATTTTATACTAAATTTTGATATGACGTTAATAAATTATGATACCACCAACAAGAATCTTTATATTTTTTATATATGTTTATATACTAAATTATTATTATTTTTTATATATCTAAGACAGTTTGAATGATATGAATTTACAATACTTTCATGAAATTATTGTTTTACCTTGAAAAACTTGGTGTTAATTTTAAGGTCTATTTATAAATATACTACCCAGTATATAAACAAAATTTGATGTAATCATATATCTTATTAAGACACTATAATAAAAAATTATGGGTAAAATAAGTTATATCAATAACTTGTTTAATGTTTGAGAATAAATTATAATTGTTTATACATTGCATGATTTTCCATTATTATCCCTTTTTAAATAAAAGAGCTTAGTAGGAAAAATCAACAACATCTTCCAAGAACTACAGAAAAAGAAATTTTGTCATCTCATACTATTGGTTGTCTTATTTTTCAAACCGAACCTGCTGGTCTGGAAAGAGACGCATAAAAGATTGGTCAAAAAAGTTAACTCAGTGGTCTCCATTGAGACATAGAAGGGAGACAAGTTAACAAAATTATTGGTCTTAAAATAGACATTGAAGGTGGTTCATCAAAAATTAATTTGATAGTTTTACTTAGACGCATAAGAAAGTTAAACTAACACAACTGGTCTTAAAACAGAGATGGAAGGGAGTTAAGTCAACAAAAGCTTGTTGGTTGTTGGTCCTGAATAAGGGATTAAAAGGAGTTAACTCAATTAACTTATTGGCTTTGGTAAGAACATTAGAAGGAGTTTAAAAATACTGAAGCTTATTTTGCATGCCACGTTACTCACGGTAAATACGTTGTGCAAGCCCACGTTCGACAACATCTCCCTTGTCTAAGCAACGTGTCAAACTTGCAAGCTCCACGTTGTAACATGTCTGCATGCATAATACGAACTGTGACAGAATAGATGGATGATAAATATAATTAATACGTTTGCAAGCAAAGGATAAACTAAAGCATGGCAGAACAGGGAATGGAAGGAGGCCCTCCTTGTGGAAAACCCAAATTGCGTAACATGAAAGAGTGGGAGAAGACCAAAACCATCATACAAGAAATGCAGAGGGGAAAGAATAGTGAGAATAGCGACAAGGATGTTGTGGAGAGGGTGCAGGAGAACACCAACGTCATCAAGGATTTTTTCGCTGATAAGATGGACAAGACGGCCCAAACTGTGAAGGAAGCCCGCCCAAAATGTCAAGAAAACATTTTCATCCGATTCTTGAAATAATTTTTTTTTATGTGTTTGAATTGAAGTTGGCTGTTTGCATAATGAAATATGCATGAATTTATTTTTTATTATAATTAGCTATAGAGGAGTATGCATGAACTTATTTCATTTTCTTTCTAGTTAGTTATAGAGGAGTAAACAGACAGTCAGTACTAACATAGAACCACGAAAGAAATATTTTAATCATGGAATGAAATGAATTTGAGAGAAGTAGGTATTATTTCTGGTGAAACGAATTTAAGAATGGTATGTAGTATTTATGGTTATATAATTATATTATAATAAAATATCAAAAAAATTGAATGTTCCAATTTTCTTAATATATAAATTAAAAAAAAAACTCTTTTCACTTTCATATAAGGGTCACAGGTTCGTTAATATCATGAAGTTATAATGAAACCATTCATATTATTTAATGACTATTAGCATCGTATTACAATGAATCATGTCGTGGTGTATCACAAGCCAACTTCAGTTTAATTCATTAGAAAGTAAGATATTAATCTTTTATTTTATTTTTGTTCTGAAAAACTTTTTGTTTTCAACTAATTGTTTCAAACACAAACTAAAAAATAATATATATTTTTTGTTTTTTACTTAAATATCTCTAAACATGATCTAGAGGAAGATTTCCAATACACTTCCTAGGGATTAGAGTAGGTATATGTTGATATAAACATTTTTATTATAGAGGAAGATTTCCAATACACTTCCGAGGGATTAGCGAGGGATTAGAGTAGGTATATCTTGATATAAACATTTTTATTATAAAACCATCAAAATTATAATATTTGTATTTTTTTATTTCTTTTTAAATGAAGAGCATAGATAAAATTTAAAATTAGATATTAAACATCTTTATTATAAAACCATCCAAATTATAATATTTTTATTTTTTATTTTTTTCAAACGAAGAGTATAGATAAAAATTTTAATAGTTATAGACATAATTATGTAGGTCATAATAGCTTTAGCCTTGGATCTTAATTTAAGCGGAAACATTTTGTAACTTCATATCCTTATTTTTATAATATAAAAATGTGTAATATATAAAATGTATTTTTTTTAAATTTAAAATTTATATAATTTTTTTATATAATTATTTTTAGGTATATATAGTTAAGATTTATATTTATATATTGATAATAATTTTAAAATAAATTAGAAAAAAATGTATAGCATATCTTATAAGAAGGAGATACAATTTCTGAATTCCAAATTAAAAAAAAAAAAAAAAATTAAATTTCAAATTAAATAGGAAAAAGAATGTAAAAAAAATTACAAGGATATTTATGTATATTCTACAAAATATTTATGTATATTTTATTATTGTAAATGAAGTATGTTTATCTCCATAAGTTGATATTGGAAAATGTTTTTAAAATAATTCAAATAAATGATAACTTAAATGATAACTTAACTTATGGAAAATGTTTATGAAAAATGTTTTTAAAATAATTCATATAAATGATAACTTAATCATATGTTATCAAATGCATGACCTTTTCAAGATCTAATATTGTCAAGTAATATATTGTCAAGTAATATCGTTAAGCTATCTAGTACTATTGTTTTAATTTTTATCAAAATTTAATACAAATGTTTTTTTCAAAGTATTTTTCCATTTTATCAAAATTTAATACAAATGTTTTTTGCAAAGTATTTTTCCATTTAATCTTCTTAAATTAAAAAGTAATGAATAAAATAATATTTGGTGGCAATATTTGGTGGCCTTTAGTTTATAGGGAAAAAATATTATATTTAAGATATGGAGTGAATTCTGTTTGGAGACAAACTATTAAAATGTTTTTGTTTCTAGTGTGGATTAAGGCTTTCTAGATTTCCTTATCAACTCATGACAATACTTTAAAAATGATCAACTACGGAGAGAAGACATGTTATATGCACTTAAATATGTGTTTCCATGAATAGTTCTAGTGTGATCAACTACTAAGAAGAGAAAGACAAGTTATATGCACTCAAATATGTGTTTCCATGGGTAGGTTTCTAGTGTGGATTAGGCTTTCTAGACTTTCTTATCAACTCATCAGTATATATTGGCAATACTCTAAAAAATATCAACTACTAAGGAAATAAGACATGTTATATGCACTCAAATATGTGTTTCCATGGATATTTCAATATGTTTCATGTAGTTAGAATGAAATTTGAAAAAAGAGAATAATATTAAATAATTGGATTATGAAAACATTGTTTTCCAATGTCACAAATATGAAACTGGACACATGGCAAGAGATTGCAAACTAAAAATGATGGAGTAAAAGAAATTTATGGGTTTGAGGCAAACTCAAATATTAAAAAAGGAGATCATATCATAGTAGAAGGTTCAAATCAAGGATTTTCTACTTCTAAGAAATTTACAAGAAAACCCCTCTATTTCATCAAATGGAAAATACCATCATAGTTCACTTAGGTCAGCCATTACAAGACAATAATACAAGGGGCAGGAAGTACAATGCACAAGTTCAAATACTAAAATAGTTACAAGTATGAATATGAAGATGTAAATTTTAAAGTGGATGAGGTGAAGGAGGTAAGGTTAATCCAAGTAAAGCATCTTCATTTTTCTCAAGTAGCATAAAATCCTCTACTTGAAATTAAAATAGAAATAGTACAAAGTATATTTGTTACACTTTAGGGTTTTAAGGGTAGCATAATGATGAAATGCATGTGCAAGATATTCATGGAAATTTAGGGTTTTTAGGATAACATCAGAAAGTAATTACTATGGAGAATCATCTTTGTACTTTAGGGTTTTAGGGCAACATTAAGGATAAAGTGTTTATGAGATTATTTCTTGTATTTCAAATTCCTAAGGAAAACATAAATATTTAGAAGATAAGTCTCGTTATGAATAATATTGAAAAATAGAAGAGATTAATGAAGATGAAAGAAATTTAAGGTTTCTAGGGCAACATAAGAAAGTAATTACTATGGAGGATCATCCTTCTACTTTAGCATTTCATGAAAACATTAAGAAGTGTTTCTGAGGTTATTTCTTGCATTTCAAATTCCTTGGGGAAATATAAATATTTAAAAGATAAACCTCACTATGAATATTATGGAAAATAGAAGAGATTAATGAAGATGAAAGTATTTTTTGGAATGGAGGAAGGTCATAAAAAAAAGAAGAAAGAGTAAAAGAAACTTAAAAGGATAGTTATTTGGTAAGCCATATAAAAATATCATAGGTGTTAACAAGAAGTAGGGCTAATCCCATTAATAAAAATAAAAGGTGATAATGAAAATGATATTATGGAATATTAGAGGTAAGAATAATTGTGGTGAGGAATGCAAAGATGCTTTTAAAATTTTTTGGAAGATGGGTTATTGTTTAGAAGTTTATTCTATAGGAGCTTTAGGTAGTATTGCAACAATATGGGACAAATCCAAATGGGATGGACAATTTTTAGAAGCAAAAAGTAATTGATTTTCTCGACTATATTATAGGAAAAAAGAAAACATCAAAGTTGGGGTTATAAATGTATATGCTCTAACTATAAATACTCCTTATGAAATATGTTGGAAGGACCTTAGCATGTGTTCATCTAACACAGTGATGATTTATAATTGTGATCTATAGATTCTTGGGGGTGACTTCAACATAGTTCCATATCCTTTGGAAAAGAAGGGTGGTACTTTGGGAAAGACTAATTCAATCCTTTATAGGTTCATTTTTTAATTCAAATGACCTTTGGGATGTTAATCCTTTTATTTTTCAATATATTTGGGATAATAGAAACATCAAACAAACTCATATATTATATCAATTGGATTTATTCTTATTATCCAACACATGGGTGCAAACAAAGTATACAATCTCTTCAAATATTTTATTGTGAGTAGGATCATATCTGAAACCAATTCTTTTGACTTACAATTTACCCAATAATGGCCATCTAAATCAATTTCACTTCCAGTCTATGTGGCTTCAAGACCCCTAATTTATTCTAGATGGTTTTATTATGGTGGGTGAACCAATTTTTGAAGGATCATGTATGTACATGTTTGTTCAAAATATGAAATATCTATATGAGCAAATAAATATTTGAAATGCAAAATCTTTTGATAACATCATGTAAGAAAATAAGTAAATTGAATCCAAGCTCAAAAATTTACAAGATAGTAGAAATCAATTCAATGGACCAAGATTCTTATAGAAAGCAAAACAATTACTTTCTTATTATCATAATGTATTAAAAAGGATTCATATTAGTTTAAAAAATATGGTAAGAAATAGATTAAGGAGGTATATAGAAATACATTTTTTTCTTGCTACAACAATTTAGTTTCTTTTCATTGCATCGACAATATCTTAGCTCTAGATGGAAGAAATATTGAGGAAGAAGAAGAGACCATGAAGGAAACAATTAATTACTTTAAAATTATTTTGTTAGATACTATGCAAGATAGGGAGGCACAAGCTAACCTTTTGTAAAATATTTTATCAATTATTATAGAGGGGAAAAAAATCTTAATGAAGAAGATATCTATGGATGAGTTACATGAAGTAGTTTTATCTTTCCATCCTAACAAGGTGCCTCCTCCTAATGGATTTGATACAATTTTCTTCCAAAATTTTTAGGATTTATTAAAGAGTGATATGTTGGTTGTGTTTAGAAATGATTAAAATAGGACGACTAAAATAAGTAAGATCAATGTCATTTTTAATACATTGGTTCCCAAGAATGACGACAAAATATTTTGATAATTTTCATCCAATAAGCCTTTGTAATATGATTTCCAAGATAATTTTAAAAATTATGACAAAAAAATTGAGAGTCATTCTAGATTGCGTTATCTTTGAGTAACAAGGTGGTTTTGTTCATGGTAAAAAAATTCTTAATTGAAACCATTACATATGAGGTAATAAATTCTCTTCATTCCATTAAAAAATTAGGTATTCTTATGAAACAGGATATGAACAAAGCATATGATAGGGTGATTTAGACATGTGATATTTTTGGGACATGATTTTGACCAAAAAACTATGTTTTATCCTAACTAAACTATTAAGGGCATAACTTTATGCTTGGCATTTCATTTTGACCCATTCAAGAAACATTGAAAATATTAGAGAGAGAATCAAAATTTCAATATGAAAATATTTTGTAGACAAGACTTCCAATAACTTTATGGAAAAACATTGTGGAGGCCTTAAAAAGTTCAAAACAAAATGTTGATTAGTAAAAATATTAATATTTCTTTTTAAATTTTTTCATGGCCAAAATGCATCTCTAGAAATGTTGACACATCAATAGAAGAAAAAATATAAAATAATTGGTCATATGTATATAATTTCATTTGATATGCACTTGATAACTAATGGAAGATGAATCACCACATTTCTATATGGGTGAACTAACTCACAAAAAGTGAACCACCACATTTTCATACGGGTGACCTTGCATATTAAATATGGGGGATTTTCTATAAGCAACTACTCATATAAAGAGAGATGCACCCCTAACTATGAAAATATATGAGTAATTAATGCAATGTTATAACCTCACATTTATTATTAGAGTTTAATTGCATTGTACTCTACTTTTTGAGCAATAAAGTCATTCTATTATTTTTATTATATATATATATGTTTCAATTTGTTATTCTATATTGTTTATGAATTGCATTCTTTTATGATGTTTCTTAACTTAAAATTTTAAGTTTAGGATCAGTTAAAATTTTGAGTTTTAGATCAGTGGTATCAGAGTGTTATTTATTTTGAGTGTAAATTTATAAACAAGATATTAGGATATTGAAAATTTGGGTATTTGATGTGAGATACCTTTTATTACCTCCCTCATTGTTCTAAACTATCTCAGGTATGAACCAAAATAGATAAAATTGAGATAGTCAATGCTTTCAACGAGACATTGAATGAATTTGCTCAAATTCTTAAAAGAATTCCTTCTACACATTTTGTTACCTCTTTGCACAATCTTGTACTATCCTAGAAATATTTAATGCTCCCACACCTTTTAATTTGTAGGTTAATTTTGAAATTCCTACATTTGAAAGAAAAATTAATGTTGATGCCCTAGAAAATTGGTTGGAGCAGTCATGTTCAAACTTCTTTATCCATAAATTCACCAATAGTGAGAAAATCAATTTTGCACCATTGAAAGCTTCATTTTCTATTCAAAATTGGTGGGAAGCATATTGTAAGAAGGTTACAAAAGAAAATAAAGATCAAGTAGTGTTCAAATGGGATTATTTCTTGGAGATTATCAAGGAAGAATAATTTCATGTGGGAGACTATGAAGATCAATATATGCAATGACAAAAATTGCATTAAGGTAAATAAAAATCTATTCAAGATTATATTAATGCTTTCCACTCCATTGAACCAAAAATAGGTATATAAGAATTGAAAAGGCATTAAATACTCAAGTACTTCAATGGGCTATAATGGTATATATGATAGGACATGGAGCTCTTTGATTTTAAAATATTGGGAGAGACATAAAATTACTATCAAATTGGAGTAGAAGCACAAAAATAAAAATTGAAAAGGAGGAGAAAATAACAAAAACTAGAACAATATGTACTGACTAAACAAAGTCAAGAGTAATGCTCCAAAAAATAAAGATAAAGGAAGTCAACCCCAAAATTAGAATTAGAAGCAAAAGAAAGAATTCTAGGAAAATAATCCCTCAATATCCAAGAGTGAAAAATGGTATGATTACCAGAAGAGCAACCTATTGAAGAATATTATATTATTTGGTACATGTGAATGTACCCCCGTGGTACCTTCATGGTAAAAATATAAATATATAATAGATTAGGATTTGAGCCTACAGTTTATATGAGTTATTTAAATTTCTCTTTTATGTAAGTGTCAATGTGTAGGAAATGCACAAGTGTCAAGTAAGTACAAGTACAAATGTGTATTGAGAGAGTGTGCACAAGTGTCACATATGTAAGAGTGAAAATATGTGAAGTGAGGATGTGCACAAGTGTCTAGTATTAGGAGTGCATGTAGAAGTGTGCAAGTGTCATAGAGTCAAGTATACATGTAAGAAGAGAGTGAAGAGTAGTATACAAGTGACAATATGAGAAGCCAAAGGTCAAGAATAGGAAAGGTTACATCTCCCAGATATGTGAGGAATGCAATAGACAAGTATTAAAGAGTCACATTACTATGTCTATATTATGGAGATAAAGCTCCATACATATGATAGGAGAGAAGGATGAGTATATAAGAGAAGAGAGCAAGATATAAATCTTGTATACAAATTTTGAGCAATTTATATTGTAACTTTTCTTCATGCATGTACATGTATGATTTTGGCCATTTACATTCATATTTGATGTTATAAGTGAATGTTATTTCATTATTATATTGGCCTTGATATATACATTTGGTTGCTCACATATATTTGATTATTGATATTTCAACTATGCTAATTCTAATTTTGGAGAGGATAGAATAGAAATAAAGTCTACCACAACATATGATTTTAGTATTGGGTCTGCAACTATCTGTTGGTATTCCAAGAAGCAAAATACAATTGCTCTTTCTACAACGGAAGCAGAGTATAAGGCTACGACAATAGCTGCACAGGAAGCAGTTTGGCTTTGTACCCTCATGAAGGAAATTGGCTTTGAGAAATTTGGTCCTTCATGTTTGCTCTTCGATAATCAATCAGCTATTGCCTTGGCTAAAAATCTTGTAATGCATCAAAGGACAAAGCATGTTGAAATCCAAGCCCACTTTATCAGAGAGAAGGTATTGGATTAGACTATTCAGTTGGAGTATTTCCTTTCATCTTCTAATTTTTTTGATTTGTTCACCAAACCTCTTCCCAAGGTGCAATTTTGTAAGCGGAGGGACTCACTTGGTTTGGTGAAGTTGTCCTCAATGGGGAATGAAGTGTAGTTACTCTTGTGTGATGACAACTTCATCCTTATGAGGTGTTTTGTGCTATATATATGAGTTGATATTTGGTGGTATAATTGCTTTTTGCATCTCTTTTGAACATGGTACTTTCTTGTTTGCCTTGTGCAACTTTTGTATATGTTACTTTGTAAATGGCATTGGATAATTATGGTATATGATGCAATTATTTTATGCGACTCTTTTAAATGGTACTTTCTTGTTGCCTTGTGCAACTTTGTACATGTTTTTATATAGTTGGTATTATGCAATTGGTTTATCATGGTACTTTATTGTTAGCATTTATGCTACTTTTATACATGATATTTTATGGTTAGCTTTATGCAACCGGTGTGCACACTTTATTATTTTCATGTACCTTATGCAACTTTTGTACATGGTACTTTAGAGTTTGCATTATCATGGTACTCCTTGTTTGCTTTATGCAACTTTGATCATGATATTTTTTGATCAACTATATAGCACGTGACTATAAGTATGGCTTGGCATATTTTTGTGATGACTTATAGTTCACTATTTGTTAGATAAGTTTTGTTATCATCTTTGGATATTCATATATGCTATGGTGAATACATTTACGATGATGTAACCGATCTTATGTTGAGATGCTTGTAGCTTGCAAGTACTTTCATTTGGGGTTTTGCAGGCTTACTGATGACACCCATGTGATGTTTTCTTCTTGTCATTTGCAACCACTTGTGGTTGATGGATGGTTTTGTAAGCTACTTGTATCTAAAGCTACTCCATTGGGGGCTTGCATTCTCATTTTAACCCATTTTGTATTGGTTCCTTATTGTAGACCATTCTTGGTCATAGAAGCTTGTTGTAACTATATTAATCATTTGATTCTCATCCCCGTTTGTATCTTTAGGGGGATAATATTTCTTTGTTTCATAATTCCTTTCTCCAATATTGCATTAAGGGGGAGTGTTGGAATATGTAATGCAACATTGTGTAAATTATTCTTAGACTAAAATATAAAGTCTAAAGAATAATATTTGAATTAGAAAATAATTCTATTTTATGTAAAAATATTCCCACCCAATTAATAAATAAAATAAGGGTGCTAGGAATATTTAATTTGTGGGAAAAAGTTATTTCTCCTTTTCTAGCAAAGATAAATATTAGAAAGTAACTAATCACTTTCTAATATTTGATAGATGCCACTTATCACACATCTCAAAGATTAAATTGTGATAATATTAGAAAGTAACTAAGCACTTTCTAATATTTGATAGATGCCACTTGTCACAGATCTCAAGATTAGATTGTGATAAGATTTATGGGTTGTAGTAGAAAAGCTTCTCTTTAAATAGGGGTGTTGTCTACTACATCTTAACATATCTTGTCATATTGACTTGTGTTGTAATATTATGTTGATGCATATTGTTGCATAACATTGAAGCATTCTTGTATTGTTGAATCAAATGAGTAATATAGTGAGCTTCATAGTGGATTTTTTCCTTCTTCATTTGAAGTAGGGTTTTACCACTTAATATTGGTGTTGTGGGTTTTCCTATTTTGTGTGTGATTGATCTTGTGGAGCATTCTTCGATCTTGGGGAGACTTTGCTTGTCTCACATTTGGTATCAGAGCGGTTGGGATCTCCATCAAGTGTCTTCAATCCTTTGAGGTGAAAAACCCATTAAGGTATAAAATTTTTTTGCATGCATTTGATATTTGGGTATTTTATGCAAAATTATTTTGCAAATCTGCCATTAGGGTTTATAGATTTATTATGTTTTTAGATCTAGTTGTTAGATCTTTTGCAAATAGTATTTTCATTTTAAATCTATAATTTTTTTTTGGCATTGAGATTTTGCTAGAAGGGTTTTGGAGCCAAACGGACCCCATGGTTGCGTCTGAAAGACCCAAAAATCCCTATTTCCATATATAGTCATTTTTTAAAACTTTTTTAAATAAAAAAAAAAGTCGGCTATATATATATTTAAATAAAAAAATAGTTGCCTATATATAAAAAAAAATTCGACTATATATATATATAAAAACAGTCGGCTATATATATAAAATAATAATAATAATAATAATAATAATAATAATAATAATAATAAAAAAACTGTCGGCTATATATTCTAAAAACTTTTAAATTTTTTTTAAAATTTTTGCTTTATAAAAATATTTAAACTTTTTCATGCGATTTTTTTTATTAATTATTTAATAAAATAAATTTTATTAATTTAATTGCATTTTTTTAAGAAATTTTTGTATTAAAAAATTATTATTATTCTCCTTAAAATGCAATATTTTTTTGTCTCACATTAACAATGGTTTTTTGTGAGTTTGCTTGTTTTGCAAGGTTATCCAAGTATGTTTTGGAGTATACAAGGCAATTTCGGATCAACTTTTTCACTCTCTTCCCCTATTTTTATTAATTTCTTCTAATCTCTCTCAAGCATTTGCTTGAAGCATAATGTAAATTAATGTAACTTGTATCTCTCATAATGAAAGTAAAAGAGAATGAAAGTGAGAGGGAGAGAGAGAGAGAGAGAGAGAGAGAGAGAGAGAGAGAGAGTATTTGTGTTTTGCTTTGTGTCTCCACTATCTCTTGTTCATATTTCTTACATTTTTTTTGCATCTTTTACATTTTGCATCTCAACTAATCTAACTACTAACTTGCTACTAAAAAATCTACTAACCAACTAACTTGCAATTTACTAATTTTCATATTAATCAAGAAGGTTAAAAATGAATCAACTTACTAACCACAACTTTAGTATTTGATTAAAATTTACTTAATCTTGCAACACATTTTATATTTGCTAAACACCTATTGAATCCAAAAGAATCCGCTCTATCGGTAGCAAGTCCTTTTTGGGTCCTCGTATCCGTACCCTTTTGGGTAGCTTGGTTGACCTTGGGTGAGATGAATTGGCAATTCATTAGGCTATAGCAAAACCTTAAAATGAACACTAACTTACTAACTTATTGACTATCTAACATTTAACAAATGTTTTATGGTTCAATTCAAGTTAGTTTATTTTGTTGCAAGATGGTTGTTATGATTAGTTACCTTCTTATTGCAAGTTAATCTATTGCAAGTTGATCTTTGTTTATTTCCTTTATTCAATTGCAATATGGTTATAGTTGTTTATTGCAAGATGGTTATAGTAGTTCATGATAATGTTGATTATCTTTTATGATGATGCTTATATCTCTTGATGATGCTTAATTATAATTACTTCATTATCTTTCATGATATTATCTTTGATGATTGAAAAGTAGATTACTTAAAGTTATGTTTTTATATGCAAGTATGTTTATCTACTTTCTTATTGCATCATTATTTCCTTTGTCAATGCATCTTATGTTTTGATTATGTTCACTTTCTAGAATGGTTGATCATGGAATCTCCTTCACACCTAAGCACATCTTGATGGATCAAATTTTGGAATATGGGAACCAAGGATGAGGGCTGAATTCAAGCAAGAAAGTTATGGCCCATTGTGATTGGAGATGAAGCAATCCCAACCCAGGAAAGGGCACTTGGGGCATACAACAATAATAGTCACCTTGCACTTTGCATGATTATCAATAGTGTGAGTGATGAAATATTGCTCACTATAAGCCATTGTGAGCATGATAAATATGCATGGGAGTTGCTAAAACAAGTCCATCTAGGGTCCAACACGTCAAGGAAATTCATTTTATTGATAATGGAGGGGAGTACAATAGCAATGATTTCAATGAGTTTTGTTCTTCTCATGGGATCAAAAGGTAGTTTACTTGTCCATACACTCCTCAACAAAATGGTGTTGCAGAGAGGAAAAAAGGACAATCATGGAGATGGTAAGATGCATGCTTGGTGACCACTTACCTCAATTTCTTTGGGGTGAAGCAACCAATACAACAATCTACATTCTTAACAGGTGTCCTTAAAAATTAGTTGAGGGGAAGACTCCTTATGAGGTTTGGAATGGTAAGAAGCCAAAATTTTCACACTTAAGAGTGTTTGGATGTGATGCATTTTCATATATTCCTTCAAAAAAGAGGAATAAATTGGACAAAAAGTCTCAAAAATGCATCTTTGTTGGCTATGATGCAGAACATAGGGGCTACAAGTTATACTCACCTTCTTCACGCATTGTATTTGTTTCAAGAGATGTCAAATTCAATGAATACCTTCTTGAGTTAGAAAAGGGTGGGCCTTGTGTCAAAAGGACCAAGTGGTTGGATCATTCTAGGAGTCCTAAAGAGCAGAATTCAGTTAGCCAAAGGATAACTAGAAGTATGACACTTAACATGTCTCTTCTAGCTAAGATAGAGAATGATCATGAGCCTACTTCTTACCAAGAAGCTTCACAACACTCTTGTTGGGTTGATGCCATGAAGGTTGAGATGGATTCTCTTCTAAAGAATAAAACTTGGGATCTAGTGCCTTATCCTAATAAGAGAAATGTTATTGGGAACAAGTGGGTCTATAGAATCAAGTACAATTCTAATGGAGAGATAGAAAAGTATAAGGCTAGATTGGTTGCTAAGGGTTATGCTCAAAAAATGGTATTGACTATGATGAAACCTTTGCACCAGTTGCCAAAATGCCCACCATTCAACTTCTCATTGCTATTGTTGCTGCTCAAGGTTGGCAAATTTTTTAGCTTGATGTAAAAAGTGCCTTTCTAAATGGTGATTTGGATGTGGATATCTACATGAGTCAACCACAAGGATTTGTTGTACAAGGTAAGGAAACACTTGTGTGTAAACTAAAGAAAACCTTGTACGGTCTGAAGCAAGCACCTAGAGCATGGTACATGAAGATTTTAGGTTACTTCTTGTCTCTTGGTTTTGATAAATGCTATTCAGATACATATCTCTATGTGCTTAGGAAGGATAACTTGGTCATTTTAATTGCTCTATTTGTTGATGACCTTGTTGTGACTAGAAATGAGAATGAGGCCATTTTTTATTTCATCTCCAAATTAAAGTTAGAGTATGAAATGACTGACCTTGGTCTTCTACACTACTATCTTGGCATGCAAGTTTATCAGCATGAGGATTGTACCTTTTTGAGTCAATCCAAGTATATTTGAGATCTTCTTAAGAGGTTTGATTTGGAGGATGGCAATCCTACTTCCATTCCTATTTCTATAGGGGTTAAGTTGGAAGTAAGTATAGAATCTCAGTTGGTTGATGCTACATTGTATAGGCAGCTCATTAGTAGTCTTCTTTATGTTACCATCACAAGGCCAGATATTGCTTTTGTAGTTGGTATGATGGCTAGGTTCATGCAAAAACCTTATATTGAGCACTTACAAGCTACCAAGAAGATTTTGAAGTACCTTTAAGGTACTAGAGATTTGGCACTCAAGTATTCTAGGCTTCCTTCCTTTGCTCTTTTCGGCTATGCTGATTTTGATTTTGGAGGGGATAGAATAGACATAAAGTCTACCACAACATATATTTTTAGTATTGGGTCTACAACTATCTCTTGGTATTCCAAGAAGCAAGATACAATTGCTCTTTCTACAATGGAAGCGGAGTATAAGGCTACGACAGTAGCTACACAAGAAGTGGTTTGGCTTCGTACCCTCATGAAGGAAATTGGCTTTGAGCAATTTGGTCCTTCACGTTTGCTCTTCGATAATCAATCAGCTATTGCCTTGGCTAAAAATCTTGTAATGCATCAAAGGAAAAAGCATGTTGAAATCCAAGCCCATTTTATCAGAGAGAAGGTATTGGATGGGACTATTCAGTTGGAGTATTGCCCATCATCTTCTAATTTTGCTGATTTGTTCACCAAACCTCTTCCCAAGGAGCAGTTTTGTAAGCTGAGGGACTCACTTGGTTTGGTGAAGTTGTCCTCAAGGGGGAATGAAGTGTAGTTACACTTGTGTGATGACAACTTCATCCTTATGAGGTGTTTTGTGCTATATATATGAGTTGATATTTGGTGGTATAATTGCTTTTTGCATCTCTTTTGAACATGGTACTTTCTTGTTTGCCTTGTGCAACTTTTGTACATGTTACTTTGTATATGGCATTGTGTAATTATGGTATATGATGCAATTGCTTTATGCAACTCTTTTACATGGTACTTTCTTGTTGCCTTGTGCAACTTTGTACATTTTTTTTATGTAGTTGGCATTATGCAATTGGTTTATCATGGTACTTTCTTGTTAGCATTTATGCTACTTTTGTACATGATATTTTATGGTTGGCTTTATGCAACCGGTGTGCACACTTTATTATTTTCATATACCTTATGAAACTTTTGTACATGGTACTTTAGAGTTTGCATTATCATGGTACTCCTTGTTTGCTTTATGCAACTTTGATCATGATATTTTTTGATCAACTATATAGCACGTGACTATAAGTATGGCTTGGCATCTTTTTGTGATGACTTATAGTTCACTATTTGTTAGATCAATTTTGTTATCATCTTTGGATATTCATATATGTTGTGGTGAATATATTTATGATGATGTATCTAACTGATCTTATGTTGAGTTGCTTGTAGCTTGTAGGTACTTCCATTTGGGGTTTTGTAGGCTTACTAAAGACACCCTTGTGATGTTTTCTTCTTGTCATTTGCAACCACTTGTGGTTGATGGATGGCTTTGTAAGTTGCTTGTATCTGAAGCTACTCCGTTGGGGGCTTGTAGTCTCATTTTGGCCCATTTTGTATTGGTGCCTTATTGTAGACCATTCTTGGTCATAAAAGCTCATTGTAACTATATTACTCATTTGATTCTCATCCCCGTTTGTATCTTTAGGGGGAGAATGTTTCTTTGTTTCATAATTCCTTTCCCCAATATTGCATTAAGGGGGAGTGTTGGAATATGTAATGCAACATTGTGTAAATTATTCTTAGACTAAAATATAAAGTCTAAAGAATAATATTTGAATTAGAAAATAATTCTATTTTATGTAAAAATATTCCCACCCAATTAATAAATAAAATAAGGGTGCTAGGAATATTTAATTTGTGAGAAAAAGTTATTTCCCCTTTTCTAGAAAATATTAGAAAGTAACTAATCACTTTCTAATATTTGATAGATGCCACTTATCACACATCTCAAAGATTATATTGTGATAATATTAGAAAGTAACTAAGCACTTTCTAATATTTGATAGATGCCACTTGTCACACATCTCAAGATTAAATTGTGATAAGATTAGAAAGTAACTAAGCACTTTCTAATATTTGATAGATGCCACTTGTCACACATCTCAATATTAGATTGTGATAAGATTTAGGGTTGTAGTAGAAAAGCTTATCTTTAAATAAGGGTGTTGTCTACTACATCTTAACATATCTTGTCATATTGAATTGCATTGCAATATCGTGCTAATGCATAGTGTCGCATAACATTGAAGCATTCTTGTATTATTGAATCAAATGAGTAATATAGTGAGCTTCATAGTGGATTTTTCCCTTCTTCATTTGAAGTAGGGTTTTACCACTTAATATTGGTGTTGTGGGTTTTTTTATTTTGTGTGTGATTGATCTTGTGGAGCATTCTTCGATCTTGGGGAGACTTTGCTCATCTCACATTTGGTATCAGAGCGGTTGAGATCTCCATCAAGTGTCTTCAATCTTTTGAGGTGAAAAACCCATTAAGGCATATATATATATATATATTTGAATTCATTTGATATTTGGGTATTTTATGCAAACTTATTTTGCAAATCTACCATTAGGATTTATAGATTTATTATGTTTTTAGATCTAATTGTTAGATCTTTTGCAAATAGTATTTTCATTTTAAATCTATAATTTATTTGTTTTTGGCATTGAGCTTTTGCTGGAAGGATTTTGGAGCCAAACAGACCCCATGGTTGCGTCTGGAAGACCCAAAAAACCCTATTTCCATATATAGTTATTTTTTTAAAAACTTTTTTAAATTAAAAAAATAGTTAGCTATATATATAAATAAAAAAACAATCGGCTATATATAAAAAAAATAGTCAGCTATATATATAAAAAAAATAGTCGGCTATATATATATATATAAATAGTCGGCTATATAGTCTGAAAAACTTTAAATTTTTTTTAAAAAAGTTTTGCTTTATAAAAATCTTTAAACTTTTTCATGCAATTTTTTTTTATTAATTATTTAATAAAATAAATTTTATTAATTTAATTTCATTTTTTTAAGCAATTTTTGTATTAAAAAAATTATTATTATTTTCCTTAAAATGCAATATTTTTTTGTCTCACATTAACAATGGTTGTTTGTGAGTTTAAGTATGTTTTGGAGTATACAAGGCAATTTCGGATCAACTTTTTCACTCTCTTCCCCTATTTTTATTAATTTCTTCTAATCTCTCTCAAGCATTTGCTTGAAGCATAATGTAAATTAATGTAACTTGTATCTCTCATAATGAAAGTAAAAGAGAATGAATGTGAGAGTGAGAGAGAGAGAAATAGAGAGAGAGAGTGTGTGTATTTGTGTTTTGCTTTGTGTCTCCACTATATCTTGTTCATATTTCTTACATTTTTTTTTTGCATCTTTTGCATTTTGCATCTCAACTAATCTAACTACTAACTTACTAACTTGCTACTAAACAATATACTAAACAACTAACTTGCAGTTTACTAATTTTCATATTAATCAAGAAGGTTAAAAAAGAATCAACTTACTAACCACAAGTTTAGTATTTGATTAAAATTTATTTAATATTGCAACACAGTTTATATTTGCCAAAAACCTATTGAATCTAAAAGAATCTGCTCTATCGGTAGCAAGTCCTTTTTGGGTCCTCGTACCCGTACCATTTTGGGTAGCTTGGTTGACCTTGGGTGAAATGAATTGGCAATTTATTAGGCTATAGCAAAACCTTAAAATGAACACTAACTTACTAACTTATTGACTATCTAACATTTAACAAATATTTTATGGTTCAATTCAAGTTAGTTTATTTTGTTGCAAGATGATTGTTATGATTAGTTACTTTCTTATTGCAAGTTAATATATTACAAGTTGATCTTGGTTTGTTTCCTTTATTCAATTGCAATATGGTTATAGTTGTTTATTGCAAGATGGTTCTAGTAGTTCATGATAATGTTGATTATATTTCATGATGCTGCTTATCTCTCTTGATGATGCTTAATTTTAATTATATTTCATGATGTTTATCTTTCATAATGATTATCTTTGATGATTGAATAGTAGATTACTTGAAAGTTATGTTTTTTTATATATGCAAGTATGTTTATCTACTTTCTTATTGCATCATTTATTTCCTTTGTCAATGCATCTTATGTTTTGATTAAGTTCACTTTCTAGAATGGTTGATCATGGAATATCCTTCACAACTAAGCACATCCTTGATGGATAAAATTTTGGAATATGGGAACCAATGATGGAGGCTGAATTTCAAGCAAGAAAGTTATGGCCCATTGTGAATGGAGATGAAGCAATCCCAACCCAGGCAAGGGCACTTGAGACATACAAAAACAAGGGTCACCTTACAATTTCTATGATTGTCAATAGTGTGAGTGATGAGATATTGCTCATTATAAGCCATTGTGAGCATGCTAAATATGAATGGGATTTTCTAAAACAAGTCCATCTATGGTACAAAAAATCAAGGAAATTCACTTTATTGTCCAAATTTCTTAGCACTATGCAAGGTAAAGAAGAAAGTGCCTTGATCTTCCTCTCAAAGATGAAAGACATGAGAACTCAACTATTGTCTTGTAATTGTGATTGGATAAGTGATAAGCTCTTAAGATTTATCATTTTGAGGAACTTGTCAAGAAATTTTAATAATTTTGTCACCATTATTGAGACTAGGCTAGAGCAAGAAGAGGATGACATTCCTCTCAACACTATTTCACAATTATTGATTCAACATGAAGAGTCTCTTAATAGAGACAAAGTGAATGGTAAATTTTTCAAGGAGAAGATTGTTGCCTTGAGTGCCACTAAGGCTTCCTTCAAGAAGAAATACAAGGAAAGGAAAAATTAAAATTTTCAACCCAACAAGCCTAGAGTTGATTTCATTTGCAACTTTTGTGGCAAGAAAGGCCACAAGGAACGAAATTGTTTCAAGAAGAAGAAGATTGCAGAAAAGGAAGAGCAAGAAAATGCTAAGGGACAAGGACCTAAGAAATGGTTTGGCAAGAGAAATAAAAAGAACAACAATGTAAAGCAAAATTATAATAAAAATACCTTTGTTTGTGCCCTCTACTCCATTGAATCATCTACTTCTAATGAATGGGTGCTATATTCTGGATGCACTAACCATATGTGTTTTAAAAAGGATAAGTTTATGGACTTTCATAAGCACTCTTCAGATTCAGTTGTCATTGGTGATAATACTAGACTTCAAGTAGAAGGTGTTGGCAATTTTGTAATTGCAGGGAAATTACTTGATAATGTCCTATATGTGCCTAACCTTAGGAGAAATTTATATTTAGTTTTGCAAGTTGCTATAAGTGGTCACACTATTGAGTTCAATGCAACTTCATGGAGCATTAGGAAAGACATGCTACCAATCATTACAAATTATGTGAAGAATAATATTTATGTGTTAGGTGATGCTCCTCCTAAAGTGTATTTAGAAACTAATGTTTCTCCTAGTAGCAAGCTTTGACACTTAAGGTTAGGCCGTACAAACTATCAAAATATTCAAATTATGAAGTCCTAAAATTTGGTTGAAGGCTTGCCTAAAATTTCACCTATTCATGGTTTGTGTGAAACATGCATCTTAGGCAAGATGAGCAAACAAAAGTTTGCAAAGGATAAGTCAACAAATTCCACACAAATTCTTCAACTCATTCATACAAATATTATGGGTCCATTACATGTTAGATCACTTGGTGGTGCATCCTATATTCTCACCTTTATAGATGATTTTTCAAGAATGATCTTTGGGTATCTACTTAAGAATAAATCAGATTATTTTGTGACATTCAAGGAGTTCAAAGCTTTGGTAGAAAATTGAAAGAGAGCAAATATCAAAATGATTAGAAGTGACAATGGAGGGGAGTACAACAACAATGAATTCCATGAGTTTTGTTCTTCTCATGGTATCAAAAGGCAGTTTACTTGTCCATACACTCCTCAAAAAAATGGTGTTGCAAAGAGGAAAAATAGAACAATAATGGATATGGTAAGATGCATGCTTGGTGACCACTTACCTCAATTTCTTTGGGGTGAAGCAGCCAGTACAAAAATCTACATTCGTAACAGGTGTCCTTCAAAATTAGTTGAGGGGAAGAATCCTTATGAGGTTTGGAATGGTAAGAAGCTAAATTTGTCACACTTAAGAGTGTTTGGATGTGATGCATTTTCATATATTCCTTTAGAGAAGAGGAAGAAATTGGACAAGAAGTCTTAAAAGTGCATAACATAGGGGCTACAAGTTATACTCAACTTCTTCACAACATAAGGGCTACAGGTTATACTCAACTTATTCACGCATTGTACTTGTTTCAAGAGATATCAAATTCAATGAAGAACTTCTTGAGTGAGAAAAGGGTGGGCCTTGTGTCAAAAGGACCAAGTGGTTGGATCATTCTAGGGGTCCTAAAGAGTAGAAATTAGTTAGCCAAAGGATAACTAGAAGTATGACCCTTAACATGTCTCTTCTATCTAAGATGGAGAATGATCATGAGCCTACTTATTACCATGAAGCTTCACAAAACTATTGTTGTGTTGATGCCATGAAGGTTGAGATGGATTCTCTTCTCAAGAATAAAACTTGGGATCTAGTGCCTTATCCTAATTAGAGAAATGTTATTGGGAATAAGTGGGTCTATAGAATCAAGTACAATTCTAATGGAGAGATAGAAAATTATAAGGCTAGATTGGTTGCTCAAAAATATGGTATTGACTATGATGAAACCTTTGCACTAGTTGCCAAAATGCCCACCATTTAGCTTCTCATTGCTATTGTTGCTGCTCAAGGTTGGTAGATTTTTTAGCTTGATGTGAAAAGTGCCTTTCTAAATGGTGATTTGGATGTGGATATCTACATTAGTCAACCACAAGGATTCTTGTAGAAGGTAAGGAAACACTTGTGTGTAAACTAAAGAAAACCTTGTACGGTCTAAAGCAAGCACCTAGAGCATGGTACATGAAGATTTTAGGTTACTTCTTGTCTCTTGGTTTTGATAAATGCTATTCAGATACAGATCTCTATGTGCTTAGGAAGGATAACTTGGTCATTTTAATTGCTCTATTTGTTGATGACCTTGTTGTGACTGGAAATGAGAATGAGGCCATTTTTGATTTCATCTCCAAATTAAAGTCAGAGTATGAAATGACTAACCTTGGTCTTCTACACTACTATCTTGGCATGCAAGTTTATCAACATGAGGATTGTAACTTTTTGAGTCAATCCAAGTATATTTAAGATCTTCTTAAGAGGTTTGATTTGGAGGATGGCAATCCTACTTCTATTCCTATTTCTACAGGGGTTAAGATGGAAGTAAGTACATAATCTCAGTTGGTTGATGCTACATTGTATAGGCAACTCATTGGTAGTCTTCTTTATGTTACCATCACAAGGCTAGATATTGCTTTTGCAGTTGGTATGATGGCTAGGTTCATGCAGAAACCTTATATTGAGCACTTACAAGCTACCAAGAATATTTTGAAGTACCTTTTAGGTACTAGATATTTGGCACTCAAGTATTCTAGGCTTCCTTCCTTTGCTCTTTTCGACTATGCTGATTCTAATTTTGGAGGGGATAGAATAGACAAAAAGTCTACCACAACATATGTTTTTAGTATTGGGTCTGCAACTATCTCTTGGTATTCCAAGAAGCAAGATACAATTGCTATTTCTACAATGGAAGTGGAGTATAAGGCTACGATAGTAGCTGCACAGGAAGTAGTTTGGCTTTGTACCCTCATGAAGGAAATTGGCTTTGAGCAATTTGGTCCTTCACATTTGCTCTCCGATAATCAATCAGCTATTGCCTTGGCTAAAAATCCTGTAATGCATCAAAGGACAAAGCATGTTGAAATCCAAGCCCACTTTATCAGAGAGAAGGTATTGGATGGGACTATTTAGTTGGAGTATTGCCCATCATCTTCTAATTCTATTGATTTGTTCACCAAACCTCTTCCCAAGGAGCAATTTTGTAAGCTGAGGGACTCACTTGGTTTGGTGAAGTTGTCCTCAAGGGGGAATGAAGTGTAGTTACACTTGTGTGATGACAAATTCATCCTTATGAGGTGTTTTGTGCTATATATATGAGTTGATCTTTGGTGGTATAATTGCTTTTTGCATCTCTTTTGAACATGGTACTTTCTTGTTTGCCTTGTGCAACTTTTGTACATGTTACTTTGTAGATGGCATTGTGCAATTATGGTATATGATGCAATTTCTTTATGCGACTCTTTTACATGGTACTTTCTTGTTGCCTTGTGTAACTTTGTACATGTTTTTATGTAGTTGGCATTATGCAATTGGTTTATCATGGTACTTTCTTGTTAGCATTTATGCTACTTTTGTACATGATATTTTATGGTTGGCTTTATGCAACCGGTGTGCACACTTTATTATTTTCATATACCTTATGCAACTTTTGTACATGGTACTTTAGAGTTTGCATTATCATGGTACTCCTTGTTTGCTTTATGCAACTTTGTACATGATATTTTTTGATCAACTATATAGCACGTGACTATAAGTATGGCTTGGCATCTTTTTGTGATGACTTATAGTTCACTATTTGTTAGATCAGTTTTGTTATCATCTTTGGATATTCATATATGTTGTGGTGAATATATTTATGATGATGTATCTAACTGATCTTATGTTGAGTTGCTTGTAGCTTGCAAGTACTTCCATTTGGGGTTTTGTAGGCTTACTGAAGACACCCTTGTGATGTTTTCTTCTTGTCATTTGCAACCACTTGTGGTTGATGGATGGCTTTGTAAGCTGCTTGTATCTGAAGCTACTCCGTTGGGGGCTTGTAGTCTCATTTTGGCCCATTTTGTATTGGTGCCTTATTGTAGACCATTCTTGGTCATAGAAGCTCATTGTAACTATATTACTCATTTGATTCTCATCCCCGTTTGTATCTTTAGGGGGAGAATGTTTCTTTGTTTCATAATTCCTTTCCCAAATATTGCATTAAGGGGGAGTGTTGGAATATGTAATGCAACATTGTGTAAATTATTCTTAGACTAAAATATAAAGTCTAAAGAATAATATTTGAATTAGAAAATAATTCTATTTTATGTAAAAATATTCCCACCCAATTAATAAATAAAATAAGGGTGCTAGGAATATTTAATTTGTGGGAAAAAGTTATTTCCCCTTTTCTAGCAAATATTAGAAAGTAACTAATCACTTTCTAATATTTGATAGATGCCACTTATCACACATCTCAAAGATTAGATTGTGATAAGATTAGAAAGTAACTAAGCACTTTCTAATATTTGATAGATGATTGTACACATCTCAAGATTAGATTGTAATAAGATTAGATTGTGATAAGATTAGATTGTGATAAGATTTAGGGTTGTAGTAGAAAAGCTTCTCTTTAAATAGGGGTGTTGTCTACTACATCTTAACATATCTTGTCATATTGACTTATGTTGTAATATCATGTTGATGCATATTGTTGCATAACATTGAAGCATTCTTGTATTGTTGAATCATTGAGTAATATAGTGAGCTTCATAGTGGATGTTTCCCTTCTTCATTTGAAGTAGGGTTTTACCACTTAATATTGGTGTTGTGGGTTTTCCTCTTTTGTGTGTGATTGATCTTGTGGAGCATTCTTCGATCTTGGGGAGACTTTGCTTGTCTCACATTTGGTATCAGAGCGGTTGGGATCTCCATCAAGTGTCTTCAATCCTTTGAGGTGAAAAACCCATTAAGGTATATATTTTTTTTTTTTGCATGCATTTGATATTTGGGTATTTTATGCAAACTTATTTTGCAAATCTGCCATTAGGGTTTATAGATTTATTGTGTTTTTAGATCTAGTTGTTAGATCTTTTGCAAATAGTATTTTCATTTTAAATCTATAATTATTTTTGGCATTGAGCTTTTGCTGGAAGGGTTTTGGAGCCAAACGGACCCCATGGTTGCGTTCGGAAGACCCAAAAACCCCTATTTCCATATATAGTCATTTTTTAAATTTTTTAAATAAAAAACAATAGACTATATATAAATAAAAATAGTATATATATAAAAAATACATATATATATATATAAAAAAATCATATATATATAAAAATAGTCTATATATATAAAAACTTTTAATTTATTTAAAAATTTTATTTTATAAAAATATTTAAACTTTTTCATTCGATTTTTTTTATTAATTATTTAATAAAATAAATTTTATTAATTTAATTGCATTTTTTTAAGCAATTTTTTGTATTAAAAAATTATTATTATTTTCCTTAAAATGCAATATTTTTTTGTCTCACATTAACAATGGTTGTTTGTGAGTTTGCTTGTTTTGCAAGGTTATCCAAGTATGTTTTGGAGTATACAAGGCAATTTTGGATCAACTTTTTCACTCTCTTCCCCTATTTTTATTAATTTCTTCTAATCTCTCTCAAGCATTTGCTTGAAGCATAATGTAAATTAATGTAACTTGTATCTCTCATAATGAAAGTAAAAGAGAATGAAAGTGAGAGTGAGAGAGAGAGAGAGAGAGAGAGAGAGTGTGTGTATTTGTGTTTTGCTTTGTGTCTCCACTATCTCTTGTTCATCTTTCTTACATTTTGCATCTCAACTAATCTAACTACTAACTTACTAACTTGCTACTAAACAATCTACTAACCAACTAACTTGCAATTTACTAATTTTCATATTAATCAAGAAGGTTAAAAATGAATCAACTTACTAACCACAACTTTAGTATTTGATTAAAATTTACTTAATCTTGCAACACAGTTTATATTTGCTAAACACCTATTGAATCCAAAAGAATCCGCTCTATCGGTAGCAAGTCCTTTTCGGGTCCTCGTACCCATACCCTTTTGGGTAGCTTGGTTGACCTTGGGTGAGATGAATTGGCAATTCATTAGGCTATAGCAAAACCTTAAAATGAACACTAACTTACTAACTTATTGACTATCTAACATTTAACAAATGTTTTATGGTTCAATTCAAGTTAGTTTATTTTGTTGCAAGATGATTGTTATGATTAGTTACCTTCTTATTGCAAGTTAATCTATTGCAAGTTGATCTTGGTTTATTTCCTTTATTCAATTGCAATATGGTTATAGTTGTTTATTGCAAGATGGTTATAGTAGTTCATGATGATGTTGATTATCTTTCATGATGATGCTTATCTCTCTTGATGATGCTTAATTTTGATTATCTTTCATGATGTTTATCTTTCATGATGATTATCTTTGATGATTGAAAAGTAGATTACTTGAAAGTTATGTTTTTTTATATATGCAAGTATGTTTATCTACTTTCTTATTGCATCATTTATTTCCTTTGTCAATGCATCTTATGTTTTGATTATGTTCACTTTCTAGAATGGCTGATCATGGAATCTCCTTCACACCTAAGCACATCCTTGATGGATCAAATTTTGGAATATGGGAACCAAGGATGAGGGCTGAATTTCAAGCAAGAAAGTTATGGCCCATTGTGAATGGAGATGAAGCAATCCCAACCCAGGCAAGGGCACTTGAGACATACAACAACAAGAGTCACCTTGCACTTTCCATGATTATCAATAGTGTGAGTGATGAGATATTGCTCACTATAAGCCATTGTGAGCATGCTAAAGATGCATGGGATTTGCTAAAACAAGTCCATCTAGGGTCCAACACATCAAGGAAATTCACTTTATTGTCCAAAATTCTTAGCACTATGCAAGGTGAAGAAGAAAGTGCCTTGATCTTCCTCTCAAAGATGAAAGACATGAGAACTCAACTATTGGCTTGTAATTGTGATTGGATAAGTGAGAAGCTCTTAAGATTTATCATTTTGAGGAACTTGTCAAGCAAGTTCAAGAATTTTGTCACCATTATTGAGACTAGGCTAGAGCAAGAAGAGGATGGCATTCCTCTCAACACTCTTTCACAATTATTGATTCAACATGAAGAGTCTCTTAATAGAGACAAAGTGAATGGTCAAGTTGTCAAGGAGAAGAATGTTGCCTTGAGTGCCACTAAGGCTTCCTTCAAGAAGAAATACAAGGGAAGGAAAAATCAAAATTTCCAACCCAACAAGCCTAGAGTTGATTTCACTTGCAACTTTTGTGGCAAGAAAGGCCACAAGGAACAAAATTGTTTCAAGAAGAAGAAGATTGCAGAAAAGGAAGAGCAAGAAAAGGCTAAGGGACAAGGACCTAAGAAATGGTTTGGCAAGGGAAAGAAAAAGAACAACAATGTAAAGCAAAATTCTAATAAAAATGCCTTTGTTTGTGCCCTCTACTCCATTGACTCATCTACTTCTAATGAATGGGTGTTAGATTCTGGATGCACTAACCATATGTGTTTTGAAAAGGATAAGTTTGTGGACTTTCATAAGCACTCTTCAGATTCAGTTGTCATTGGTGATAATACTAGACTTCAAGTAGAAGGTGTTGGCAATGTTGTAATTGAAGGGAAATTACTTGATAATGTCCTATATGTGCCTAACCTTAGGAGAAATTTAATTTCAGTTTTGCAAGTTGCTAGAAGTGGTCACACTATTGAGTTCAATGCAACTTCATGGAGCATTAGGAAAGGCATGCTACCAATCATTACAGGTTATGTGAAGAATAATATTTATGTGTTAGGTGATGCTCCTCCTAAAGTGTGTTTAGCAACTAATGTTTCTCCTAGTAGCAAGCTTTGGCACTTAAGGTTAGGCCATACAAACTATCAAAATATTCAAATGATGAAGTCCAAAAATTTGGTTGAAGGCTTGCCTAACATTTCACCTATTCATGGTTTGTGTGAAACATGCATCTTAGGCAAGATGAGCAAACAAAAGTTTGCAAAGGACAAGTCAACAAGGGCCACACAAATTCTTCAACTCATTCATACAGATATTATGGGTCCATTACATGTTAGATCACTTGGTGGTGCATCCTATATTCTCACCTTTATAGATGATTATTCAAGAATGATCTTTGGGTATCTACTTAAGAATAAATCAGATTGTTTTGAGACATTCAAGGAGTTCAAAGCTTTGGTAGAAAATCAAAAGGGAGCAAAGATCAAAATGATTAGAAGTGACAATGGAGGGGAGTACAATAGCAATGATTTCAATGAGTTTTGTTCTTCTCATGGGATCAAAAGGCAGTTTACTTGTCCATACACTCCTCAACAAAATGGTGTTGTAGAGAGGAAAAATAGGACAATCATGGAGATGGTAAGATGCATGCTTGGTGACCACTTACCTCAATTTCTTTGGGGTGAAGCAACCAGTACAACAATCTACATTCTTAACAGGTGTCCTTCAAAATCAGTTGAGGGGAAGACTCCTTATGAGGTTTGGAATGGTAAGAAGCCAAATTTGTCACACTTAAGAGTGTTTGGATGTGATGCATTTTCATATATTCCTTCAGAAAAGAGGAAGAAATTGGACAAAAAGTCTCAAAAATGCATCTTTGTTGGCTATGATGCAGAACATAGGGGCTACAGATTATACTCACCTTCTTCACGCATTGTATTTGTTTCAAGAGATGTCAAATTCAATGAAGACCTTCTTGAGTTAGAAAAGGGTGGGCCTTGTGTCAAAAGGACCAAGTGGTTGGATCATTCTAGGGGTCCTAAAGAGCAGAATTCAGTTAGCCAAAGGATAACTAGAAGTATGACCCTTAACATGTCTCTTCTAGCTAAGATAGAGAATGATCATGAGCCTACTTCTTACCAAGAAGCTTCACAACACTCTTGTTGGGTTGATGCCATGAAGGTTGAGATGGATTCTCTTCTAAAGAATAAAACTTGGGATCTAGTGCCTTATCCTAATAAGAGAAATGTTATTGGGAACAAGTGGGTCTATAGAATCAAGTACAATTCTAATGGAGAGATAGAAAAGTATAAGGCTAGATTGGTTGCTAAGGGTTATGCTCAAAAACATGGCATTGACTATGATGAAACCTTTGCACCAGTTGCCAAAATGCCCACCATTCGGCTTCTCATTGCTATTGCTGCTGCTCAAGGTTGGCAGATTTTTTAGCTTGATGTGAAAAGTGCCTTTCTAAATGGTGATTTGGATGTGGATATCTACATGAGTCAACCACAAGGATTTGTTGTACAAGGTAAGGAAACACTTGTGTGTAAACTAAAGAAAACCTTGTACGGTCTGAAGCAAGCACCTAGAGCATGGTACATGAAGATTTTAGGTTACTTCTTGTCTCTTGGTTTTGATAAATGCTATTCAGATACAGATCTCTATGTGCTTAGGAAGGATAACTTGGTCATTTTAATTGCTCTATTTGTTGATGACCTTGTTATGACTGGAAATGAGAATGAGGCCATTTTTTATTTCATCTCCAAATTAAAGTCAGAGTATGAAATGACTGACCTTGGTCTTCTACACTACTATCTTGGCATGCAAGTTTATCAACATGAGGATTGTACCTTTTTGAGTCAATCCAAGTATATTGGAGATCTTCTTAAGAGGTTTGATTTGGAGGATGGCAATCCTACTTCCATTCCTATTTCTACAGGGGTTAAGTTGGAAGTAAGTACAAAATCTCAGTTGGTTGATGCTACATTGTATAGGCAGCTCATTGGTAGTCTTCTTTATGTTACCATCACAAGGCCAGATATTGCTTTTGCAGTTGGTATGATGGCTAGGTTCATGCAGAAACCTTATATTGAGCACTTACAAGCTACCAAGAAGATTCTGAAGTACCTTTTAGGTACTAGATATTTGGCACTCAAGTATTCTAGGCTTCCTTCCTTTGCTCTTTTTGGCTATGCTGATTCTAATTTTGGAGGGGATAGAATAGACAAAAAGTCTACCACAACATATGTTTTTAGTATTGGGTCTGCAGCTATCTCTTGGTCTTCCAAGAAGCAAGATACAATTGCTCTTTCTACAATGGAAGTGGAGTATAAGGCTACGACAACAGCTGCACAGGAAGTGGTTTGGCTTCGTACCCTCATGAAGGAAATTGGCTTTGAGCAATTTGGTCCTTCACGTTTGCTCTTCGATAATCAATCAACTATTGCCTTGGCTAAAAATCCTGTAATGCATCAAAGGACAAAGCATGTTGAAATCCAAGCCCACTTTATCAGAGAGAAGGTATTGGATGGGACTATTCAGTTGGAGTATTGCCCATCATCTTCTAATTCTGCTGATTTGTTCACCAAACCTCTTCCCAAGGAGCAGTTTTGTAAGCTGAGGGACTCACTTGGTTTGGTGAAGTTGTCCTCAAGGGGGAATGAAGTGTAGTTACACTTGTGTGATGACAAATTCATCCTTATGAGGTGTTTTGTGCTATATATATGAGTTGATCTTTGGTGGTATAATTGCTTTTTGCATCTCTTTTGAACATGGTACTTTCTTGTTTGCCTTGTGCAACTTTTGTACATGTTACTTTGTAGATGGCATTGTGCAATTATGGTATATGATGCAATTGCTTTATGCGACTCTTTTACATGGTACTTTCTTGTTGCCTTGTGCAACTTTGTACATGTTTTTATGTAGTTGGCATTATGCAATTGGTTTATCATGGTACTTTCTTGTTAGCATTTATGCTACTTTTGTACATGATATTTTATGGTTGGATTTATGCAACCGGTGTGCACACTTTATTATTTTCATATACCTTATGCAACTCTTGTACATGGTACTTTTTTGTTAGCTTTGTGCTACTTTTGTACATGGTACTTTAGAGTTTGCATTATCATGGTACTCCTTGTTTGCTTTATGCAACTTTGTACATGATATTTTTTGATCAACTATATAGCACGTGACTATAAGTATGGCTTGGCATATTTTTGTGATGACTTATAGTTCACTATTTGTTAGATCAATTTTGTTATCATATTTGGATATTCATATATGTTGTGGTGAATATATTTATGATGATGTATCTAACTGATCTTATGTTGAGCTGCTTGTAGCTTGTAGGTACTTCCATTTGGGGTTTTGTAGGCTTACTGAAGACACCCTTGTGATGTTTTCTTCTTGTCATTTGCAACCACTTGTGGTTGATGGATGGCTTTGTAAGCTTGCTTGTATCTAAAGCTACTCCATTGGGGGCTTGCAGTCTCATTTTGGCCCATTTTGTATTGGTGCCTTATTGTAGACCATTCTTGGTCATAGAAGCTCATTGTAACTATATTACTCATTTGATTCTCATCCCCGTTTGTATCTTTAGGGGGAGAATGTTTCTTTGTTTCATAATTCCTTTCCCCAATATTGCATTAAGGGGAGTGTTGGAATATGTAATGCAACATTGTGTAAATTATTCTTAGACTAAAATATAAAGTCTAAAGAATAATATTTGAATTAGAAAATAATTCTATTTTATGTAAAAATATTCCCACCCAATTAATAAATAAAATAAGGGTGCTAGGAATATTTAATTTGTGGGAAAAAGTTATTTCCCCTTTTCTAGAAAATATTAAAAAGTAACCAATCACTTTCTAATATTTGATAGATGCCACTTATCACACATCTCAAAGATTAGATTGTGATAAGATTAGAAAGTAACTACATCTAATATTTGATAAGCCTTGTCACACATCTCTAATTGTGATAAGATTAGATTGTGATAAGATTTAGGGTTGTAGTAGAAAAGCTTCTCTTTAAATAGGGGTGTTGTCTACTACATATTAACATATCTTGTCATATTGACTTGTGTTGTCATATCATGTTGATGCATATTGTTGCATAACATTGAAGCATTCTTGTATTGTTGAATCATTGAGTAATATAGTGAGCTTCATAGTGGATGTTTCCCTTCTTCATTTGAAGTAGGGTTTTACCACTTAATATTGGTGTTGTGGGTTTTCCTCTTTTGTGTGTGATTGATCTTGTGGAGCATTCTTCGATCTTGGGGAGACTTTGCTTGTCTCACATTTGGTATCAGAGCGGTTGGGATCTCCATCAAGTGTCTTCAATCCTTTGAGGTGAAAAACCCATTAAGGTATATATATATATTTTGCATGCATTTGATATTTGGGTATTTTATGTAAACTTATTTTGCAAATCTGCCATTAGGGTTTATAGATTTATTATGTTTTTAGATCTAGTTGTTAGATCTTTTGCAAATAGTATTTTCATTTTAAATCTATAATTTTTTTTTGGCATTGAGATTTTGTTAGAAGGATTTTGGAGCCAAACGGACCCCATGGTTGCGTTCGGAAGACCCAAAAACCCCTATTTCCATATATAGTCATTTTTTAAATCTTTTTAAATAAAAAATAGTCAATTATATATATAAATAAAAAAAAGTTGGCTATATATAAAAACAATCGCTATATATATATATAATATAATAAAAAAATCAGCTATATATATATATATATATATATATTTATATAAAAACAATCGACTATATAGTCTGAAAAACTTTTAATTTTTTAAAAAATTTTGTTTTATAAAAATATTTAAACTTTTTCATGCGATTTTTTTATTAATTATTTAATAAAATAAATTTTATTAATTTAATTGCATTTTTTTAAGCAATTTTTTGTATTAGAAAAATTATTATTATTTTCCTTAAAATGCAATATTTTTTTGTCTCACATTAACAATGGTTGTTTGTGAGTTTGCTTGTTTTGCAAGGTTATCCAAGTATGTTTTGGAGTATACAAGGCAATTTTGGATCAACTTTTTCACTCTCTTCCCCTATTTTTATTAATTTCTTCTAATCTCTCTCAAGCATTTGCTTGAAGCATAATGTAAATTAATGTAACTTGTATCTCTCATAATGAAAGTAAAAGAGAATGAAAGAGTGAGAGAGAGAGAGAGAGAGAGAGAGAGAGAGAGAGAGAGTTGTGTATTTGTGTTTTGCTTTGTGTCTCCACTATCTCTTGTTCATATTTTTTTTTTTCATATTTTGCATTTTGCATCTCAACTAATCTAACTACTAACTTACTAACTTGCTACTAAACAATCTACTAACCAACTAACTTGCAATTTACTAATTTTCATATTAATCAAGAAGGTTAAAAATGAATCAACTTACTAACCACAACTTTAGTATTTGATTAAAATTTACTTAATCTTGCAACACAGTTTATATTTGCTAAACACCTATTGAATCCAAAAGAATCCGCTCTATCGGTAGCAAGTCCTTTTTGGGTCCTCGTACCCATACCCTTTTGGGTAGCTTGGTTGACCTTGGGTGAGATGAATTGGCAATTCATTAGGCTATAGCAAAACCTTAAAATGAACACTAACTTACTAACTTATTGACTATCTAACATTTAACAAATATTTTATGGTTCAATTCAAGTTAGTTTATTTTGTTGCAAGATGATTGTTATGGTTAGTTACCTTCTTATTGCAAGTTAATCTATTGCAAGTTGATCTTGGTTTATTTCCTTTATTCAATTGCAATATGGTTATAGTTGTTTATTGCAAGATGGTTATAGTAGTTCATGATAATGTTGATTATCTTTCATGATGATGCTTATCTCTCTTGATGATGCTTAATTTTGATTATCTTTCATGATGTTTATCTTTCATGATGATTATCTTTGATGATTGAAAAGTAGATTACTTGAAAGTTATGTTTTTTATATATGCAAGTATGTTTATCTACTTTCTTATTGCATCATTTATTTCCTTTGTCAATGCATCTTATGTTTTGATTATGTTCACTTTCTAGAATGGCTGATCATGGAATCTCCTTCACACCTAAGCACATCCTTGATGGATCAAATTTTGGAATATGGGAACCAAGGATGAGGGCTGAATTTCAAGCAAGAAATTTATGGCCCATTGTGAATGGAGATGAAGCAATCCCAACCTGGGTAAGGGCACTTGAGACATACAACAACAAGAGTCACCTTGCACTTTCCATGATTATCAATAGTGTGAGTGATGAGATATTGCTCACTATAAGCCATTGTGAGCATGCTAAAGATGCATGGGATTTGCTAAAACAAGTCCATCTAGGGTCCAACACATCAAGGAAATTCACTTTATTGTCCAAAATTCTTAGCACTATGCAAGGTGAAGAAGAAAGTGCCTTGATCTTCCTCTCAAAGATGAAAGACATGAGAACTCAACTATTGGCTTGTAATTGTGATTGGATAAGTGAGAAGCTCTTAAGCTTTATCATTTTGAGGAACCTGGTAAGGAAGTTCAAGAATTTTTTCACCATTATTGAGACTAGGCTAGAGCGAGAAGAGGATGGCATTCCTCTCAACACTCTTTCACGATTATTGATTCAACATGAAGAGTCTCTTAATAGAGACAAAGTGAATGGTCAAGTTGTCAAGGAGAAGAATGTTGCCTTGAGTGCCACTAAGGCTTCCTTCAAGAAGAAATACAAGGGAAGGAAAAATCAAAATTTCCAACCCAACAAGCCTAGAGTTGATTTCACTTACAACTTTTGTGGCAAGAAAGGCCACAAGGAACAAAATTGTTTCAAGAAGAAGAAGATTGTAGAAAAGGAAGAGCAAGAAAAGGCTAAGGGACAAGGACCTAAGAAATGGTTTGGCAAGGGAAAGAAAAATAACAACAATGTAAAGCAAAATTCTAATAAAAATGCCTTTGTTTGTGCCCTCTACTCCATTGACTCATCTACTTCTAATGAATGGGTGTTAGATTCTGGATGCACTAACCATATGTGTTTTGAAAAGGATAAGTTTGTGGACTTTCATAAGCACTCTTCAGATTCAGTTGTCATTGGTGATAATACTAGACTTCAAGTAGAAGGTGTTGGCAATGTTGTAATTGAAGGGAAATTACTTGATAATGTCCTATATGTGCCTAACCTTAGGAGAAATTTAATTTCAATTTTGCAAGTTGCTAGAAGTGGTCACACTATTGAGTTCAATGCAACTTCATGGAGCATTAGGAAAGGCATGCTACCAATCATTATAGGTTATGTGAAGAATAATATTTATGTGTTAGGTGATGCTCCTCCTAAAGTGTGTTTAGCAACTAATGTTTCTCCTAGTAGCAAGCTTTGGCACTTAAGGTTAGGCCATACAAACTATCAAAATATTCAAATGATGAAGTCCAAAAATTTGGTTGAAGGCTTGCCTAACATTTCACCTATTCATGGTTTGTGTGAAACATGCATCTTAGGCAAGATGAGCAAACAAAAGTTTGCAAAGGACAAGTCAACAAGGGCCACACAAATTCTTCAACTCATTCATACAGATATTATGGGTCCATTACATGTTAGATCACTTGGTGGTGCATCCTATATTCTCACCTTTATAGATGATTATTCAAGAATGATCTTTGGGTATCTACTTAAGAATAAATCAAATTGTTTTGAGACATTCAAGGAGTTCAAAGCTTTGGTAGAAAATCAAAAGGGAGCAAAGATCAAAATGATTAGAAGTGACAATGGAGGGGAGTACAATAGCAATGATTTCAATGAGTTTTGTTCTTCTCATGGGATCAAAAGGCAGTTTACTTGTCCATACACTCCTCAACAAAATGGTGTTGCAGAGAGGAAAAATAGGACAATCATGGAGATGGTAAGATGCATGCTTGGTGACCACTTACCTCAATTTCTTTGGGGTGAAGCAGCTAGTACAACAATCTACATTCTTAACAGGTGTCCTTCAAAATAATTTGAGGGGAAGACTCCTTATGAGGTTTGGAATGGTAAGAAGCCAAATTTGTCACACTTAAGAGTGTTTGGATGTGATGCATTTTCATATATTCCTTTAGAAAAGAGGAAGAAATTGGACAAAAAGTCTCAAAAATGCATCTTTGTTGGCTATGATGCAGAACATAGGGGCTATAGGTTATACTCACCTTCTTCACGCATTGTATTTATTTCAAGAGATGTCAAATTCAATGAAGACCTTCTTGAGTTAGAAAAGGGTGGGCCTTGTGTCAAAAGGACCAAGTGGTTGGATCATTCTAGGGGTCCTAAAGAGCAGAATTCAGTTAGCCAAAGGATAACTAGAAGTATGACCCTTAACATGTCTCTTCTAGCTAAGATAGAGAATGATCATGAGCCTACTTCTTACCAAGAAGCTTCACAACACTCTTGTTGGGTTGATGCCATGAAGGTTGAGATGGATTCTCTTCTAAAGAATAAAACTTGGGATCTAGTGCCTTATCCTAATAAGAGAAATGTTATTGGGAACAAGTGGGTCTATAGAATCAAGTACAATTCTAATGGAGAGATAGAAAAGTATAAGGCTAGATTGGTTTCTAAGGGTTATGCTCAAAAACATGGCATTGACTATGATGAAACCTTTGCACCAGTTGCCAAAATGCCCACCATTCGACTTCTCATTGCTATTGCTACTGCTCAAGGTTGGTAGATTTTTTAGCTTGATGTGAAAAGTGCCTTTCTAAATGGTGATTTGGATGTGGATATCTACATGAGTCAACCACAAGGATTTGTTGTACAAGGTAAGGAAACACTTGTGTGTAAACTAAAGAAAACCTTGTACGGTCTGAAGCAAGCACCTAGAGCATGGTACATGAAGATTTTAGGTTACTTCTTATCTCTTGGTTTTGATAAATGCTATTTAGATACATATATCTATGTGCTTAGGAAGGATAACTTGGTCATTTTAATTGCTCTATTTGTTGATGACCTTGTTATGATTGGAAATGAGAATGAGGCCATTTTTTATTTCATCTCCAAATTAAAGTCAGAGTATGAAATGACTGACCTTGGTCTTCTACACTACTATCTTGGCATGCAAGTTTATCAACATGAGGATTGTACCTTTTTGAGTCAATCCAAGTATATTGGAGATATTCTTAAGAGGTTTGATTTGGAGGATGGCAATCCTACTTCCATTCCTATTTCTATAGGGGTTAAGTTGGAAGTAAGTATAGAATCTCAGTTGGTTGATGCTACATTGTATAGGCAGCTCATTGGTAGTCTTCTTTATGTTACCATCACAAGGCCAAATATTGCTTTTGCAGTTGGTATGATGGCTAGGTTCATGCAGAAACCTTATATTGAGCACTTACAAGCTACCAAGAAGATTCTGAAGTACCTTTTAGGTACTAGATATTTGGCACTCAAGTATTCTAGGCTTCCTTCCTTTGCTCTTTTCGGCTATGTTGATTCTGATTTTGGAGGGGATAGAATAGACAGAAAGTCTACCACAACATATGTTTTTAGTATTGGGTCTACAACTATCTCTTGGTCTTCCAAGAAGCAAGATACAATTGCTCTTTCTACAATGGAAGTGGAGTATAAGGCTATGATAACAACTGCACAGGAAGCGGTTTGGCTTCGTACCCTCATGAAGGAAATTGGCTTTGAGCAATTTGGTCCTTCACATTTGCTCTCCGATAATCATTCAGCTATTGCCTTGGCTAAAAATCATGTAATGGATCAAAAGAAAAAGCATGTTGAAATCCAAGCCCACTTTATTAGAGAGAAGGTATTGGATAGAACTATTCAGTTGGAGTATTGCCCACCATCTTCTAATTCTATTGATTTGTTCACCAATTATCTTCCTAAGGAGCAATTTTGTAAGCTGAGGGACTCACTTGGTTTGGTGAAGTTGTACTCAAGTGGGAATGATGTGTAGTTACACTTGTGTGATGAGAATTTCATCCTTATGAGGTGTTTTGTGCTATATATATGAGTTGATATTTGGTGGTATAATTGCTTTTTGCATCTCTTTTGACCATGGTACTTTCTTGTTTGCCTTGTGCAACTTTTGTAAATGTTACTTTGTAGATGGCATTGTGCAATTATGGTATATGATGCAATTGTTTTATGCGACTCTTTTACATGGTACTTTCTTGTTGCCTTGTGCAACTTTGTACATGTTTTTATGTAGTTGGCATTATGCAATTGGTTTATCATGGTACTTTCTTGTTAGCATTTATGCTACTTTTGTACATGATATTTTATGGTTGGATTTATGCAACTAGTGTGCACACTTTATTATTTTCATATACCTTATGCAACTTTTGTACATGGTACTTTAGAGTTTGCATTATCATGGTCCTCCTTGTTTGCTTTATGCAACTTTGTACATGATATTTTTTGATCAACTATATAGCATGTGACTATAAGTATGGCTTGGCATCTTTTTGTGATGACTTATAGTTCACTATTTGTTAGATCAGTTTTGTTATCATATTTGGATATTCATATATGTTGTGGTGAATATATTTATGATGATGTATCTAACTGATCTTATGTTGAGCTGCTTGTAGCTTGTAGGTACTTCCATTTGGGGTGTTTTTTAAAGTGCAACAAGGGTTTTGTAGGCTTACTAAAGACACCCTTGTGATGTTTTCTTCTTGTCATTTGCAACCACTTGTGGTTGATGGATGGCTTTGTAAGTTGCTTGTATCTGAAGCTACTCCGTTGGGGGCTTGTAGTCTCATTTTGGCCCATTTTGTATTGGTGCCTTATTGTAGACCATTCTTGGTCATAGAAGCTCATTGTAACTATATTACTCATTTGATTCTCATCCCCGTTTGTATCTTTAGGGGGAGAATGTTTCTTTGTTTCATAATTCCTTTCTCCAATATTGCATTAAGGGGGAGTGTTTGAATATGTAATGCAACATTGTGTAAATTATTCTTAGACTAAAATATAAAGTCTAAAGAATAATATTTGAATTAGAAAATAATTCTATTTTATGTAAAAATATTCCCACCCAATTAATAAATAAAATAAGGGTGCTAGGAATATTTAATTTGTGGGAAAAAATTATTTCCCTTTTCTAGAAAATATTAGAAAGTAACTAATCACTTTTTAATATTTGATAGATGCCACTTATCACACATCTCAAATATTAGATTGTGATAAGATTAGAAACTAACTAAGCACTTTCTAATATTTAATAGATGCGACTTGTACACACATCTCAAATATTAGATTGTGATAAGATTAGAAAGTAACTAAGCACTTTCTAATATTTGATAGATGCCACTTGTCACACATCTCAAGATTAGATTGTGATAAGATTAGATTGTGATAATATTTAGGGTTGTAGTAGAAAATCTTCTCTTTAAATAGGGGTGTTGTCTACTACATCTTAACATATCTTGTCATATTGACTTGTGTTGTAATATCATGTTGATGCATATTGTTGCATAACATTGAAGCATTCTTGTATTATTGAATCAAATGAGTAATATAGTGAGCTTCATAGTGGATGTTTTCCTTCTTCATTTGAAGTAGGGTTTTACCACTTAATATTGGTGTTGTGGGTTTTCCTCTTTTGTGTGTGATTGATCTTGTGGAGCATTCTTCGATCTTGGGGAGACTTTGCTTGTCTCACATTTGGTATCAGAGCAGTTGGGATCTCCATCAAGTGTCTTCAATCATTTGATGTGAAAAACCCATTAAGGTATATATATATATATATGTTTTGCATGCTTTTGATATTTGGGTATTTTATTCAAACTTATTTTGCAAATCTGCCATTAGTGTTTATAGATTTATTGTGTTTTTAGATCTAGTTGTTAGATCTTTTGCAAATAGTATTTTCATTTTAAATCTATAATTTTTTTTGGCATTGAGATTTTGCTGGAAGGGTTTTGGAGTGAAACAGACCCCATGGTTGCGTCCGAAAGACCCCAAAACCCTACTTCCATATATAGTCATTTTTTTTTAACTTTTTTAAATAAAAAAACAATCAGATATATATAAATAAAAAACAGTCGGCTATATTTAAAAAAACTGTTGGCTATATATATATATAAAATAGTCGACTATATATATATATATAAAAATCGGCTATATAGTCTGAAAAACATTTAATTTTTTTTTTTAATTTTTGCTTTATAAAAAATTTTAAACTTTTTCATGCGATTTTTTTATTAATTATTTAATAAAATAAATTTTATTAATTTAATTGCATTTTTTTAAAGCAATTTTTGTATTAAAAAATTATTATTATTTTCCTTAAAATGCAATATTTTTTTGTCTCACATTAACAATGGTTGTTTGTGAGTTTGCTTGTTTTGCAAGGTTATCCAAGTATGTTTTGGAGTATACAAGGCAATTTCGGATCAACTTTTTCACTCTCTTCCCCTATTTTTATTAATTTCTTCTAATATCTCTCAAGCATTTGTTTGAAGCATAATGTAAATTAATGTAACTTGTATCTCTCATAATGAAAGTAAAAGAGAATGAAAGTGAGAGTGCGAGAGAGAGAGAGAGAGAGAGAGAGAGAGAGAGAGAGAGAGAGAGAGAGTATATGTGTTTTGCTTTGTGTCTCCACTATCTCCTGTTCATCTTTCTTACATTTTTCTTTTTTGCATATTTTGCATTTTGCATCTCAAATAATCTAACTACTAACTTACTAACTTGCTACTAAACAATTTACTAACCAACTAACTTGCAATTTACTAATTTTCATATTAATCAAGAAGGTTAAAAATGAATCAACTTACTAACCACAACTTTAGTATTTGATTAAAATTTACTTAATCTTTCAACACAATTTATATTTGCTAAAAACCTATTGAATCCAAAAAAATGCGCTCTATCGGTAGCAAGTCCTTTTTGGGTCCTCGTACTCGTACCCTTTTGGGTAGCTTGGTTGACCTTGGGTGACATGAATTGGCAATTCATTAGGCTATAGCAAAACCTTAAAATTAACACTAACTTACTAACTTATTGACTATCTAACATTTAAAAAATGTTTTACGGTTCAATTCAAATTAGTTTATTTTGTTGCAAGATGGTTGTTATGATTATTTACCTTCTTATTGCAAGTTAATCTATTGCAAGTTGATCTTGGTTTATTTACTTTATTCAATTGCAATATGGTTATAGTTGTTTATTGCAAGATGGTTATAGTAGTTCATGATAATGTTGATTATCTTTCATGATGATGCTTATATCTCTTGATGCTGCTTAATTTTAATTATCTTTCATGATGTTTATCTTTCATGATGATTGAAAAGTAGATTACTTGAAAGTTATGTTTTTTTATATATGCAAGTATGTTTATCTACTTTATTATTGCATTATTTATTTCCTTTGTCAATGCATCTTATGTTTTGATTATGTTCACTTTCTAGAATGGCTGATCATGGAATCTTCTTCACACCTAAGCACATCCTTGATGGATAAAATTTTGGAATATGAGAACCGAGGATGAGGGATGAATTTAAAGCAAGAAAGCTATGGCCCATTTTGAATGGAGATGAAGCAATCCCATCCCAAGCAAGGGCACTTGAGACATACAATAACAAAAGTCACCTTGCACTTTCCATGATTATCAATAGTGTGAGTGATGCGATATTGCTCACTATAAGTCATTGTGAGCATGCTAAGTATGCATGAGATTTGCTAAAACAAGTCCATCTAGGGTCCAACACATCAAGGAAATTCATTTTATTATCCAAAATTCTTAGCACTATGCAAGGTGAAGAAGAAAGTGCCTTGATCTTCCTCTCAAAGATGAAAGACATGATAACTCAACTATTTGCTTGTAATTGTGATTGGATAAGTGAGAATCTCTTAAGCTTTAACATTTTGAGGAACTTGTCAAAAAAGTTCAAGAATTTTGTCACCATTATTGAGACTAGGCTAGAGCAAGAAGAGGATGACATTCCTCTCAACACTCTTTCACAATTATTGATTCAACATGAAGAGTCTCTTAATAGAGACAAAGTGAATGGTCAAGTTTTCAAGGAGAAGAATGTTTCCTTGAGTGCCACTAAGGCTTCCTTAAAGAAGAAATACGAGTGAGAGAAAAATAAAAATTTCCAACCCAATAAGCCTAGAGTTGATTTCATTTGCAACTTTTGTGGCAAGAAAGGCCACAAGGAAGAAAATTTTTTCAAGAAGAATAATATTGCAGAAAAGGTAGAGCAAGAAAAGGATAAGGGACATAGACCTAAGAAATGGTTTGGCAAGGGAAAGAAAAAGAACAACAATGTAAAGCAAAATTCTAATAAAAATGCCTTTGTTTGTGCCCTCTAATCCATTGACTCATCTACTTCTAATGAATGGGTGTTAGATTCTGGATGCACTAACCATATGTGTTTTGAAAAGGATAAGTTTGTGGACTTTCATAAGCACTCTTCGATTCAGTTGCCATTGGTGATAATACTAGACTTCAAGTAGAAGGTGTTGGCAATGTTGTAATTGAAGGAAAATTACTTGATAATGTCCTATATGTGCCTAACCTTAGGAGAAATTTAATTTCAGTTTTGCAAGTTTCTAGAAGTGGTCACACTATTGAGTTCAATGCAACTTCATGGAGCATTAGGAAAGGCATTCTATCAATCATTACAGGTTATGTGAAGAATAATATTTATGTGTTAGGTGATTCTACTCCTAAAGTGTGTTTATAAACTAATGTTTCTCCTAGTAGAAAGCTTTGGAACTTAAGGTTAGGCCATACAAACTATCAAAATATTCAAATGATGAAGTCCAAAAATTTGGTTGAAGGCTTGCCTAACATTTCACCTATTCATGGTTTGTTTGAAACATGCATCTTAGGCAGATGAGCAAACAAAAGTTTGCAAAGGACAAGTCAACAAGGGCCACACAAATTATTCAACTCATTCATACAGATATTATGGGTCCATTACATGTTATATCACTTGGTGGTGCATCCTATATTCTCACCTTTATAGATGATTATTCAAGAATGATATTTGGGTATCTACTTAAGAATAAATCATATTATTTTGAGACATTCAAGGAGTTCAAAGCTTTGGTAGAAAATCAAAAGGGATCAAAGATCAAAATTATTAGAAGTGACAATGGAGGGGAGTACAATAACAATTATTTCAATGAGTTTTGTTCTTCTCATGTGATCAAAAGGTAGTTTACTTATCCATACACTCCTCAACAAAATGGTGTTGTAGAGAGGAAAAATAGGACAATGATGGAGATGGTAAGATGCATGCTTGGTGACCACTTAACTCTATTTATTTGGGGTGAAGCAACAAGTACAACAATCTATATTCTTAACATATGTCCTTCAAAATCAGTTGATGGGAAGACTCCTTATGAGGTTTGTAATGGTAAGAAGCCAAAAATTTTCACACTTAAGAGTGTTTGGATGTGATGCATTTTCATATATTCCTTCAAAAAAGAGGAATAAATAGGACAAAAAGTCTCAAAAAAATATCTTTGTTGTCTATGATGTGGAACATAGGGGCTACAGGTTATACTCACCTTCTTCACACATTGTATTTATTTCAAGAGATGTCAAATTCAATGAAGACCTTCTTGAGTTAGAAAAGGGTGGGCCTTGTGTCAAAAGGACCAAGTTGTTGGATCATTCTAGGGGTCCTAAAGAGCATAATTCAGTTAGCCAAAGGATAACTAGAAGTATGACCCTTAACATGTCTCTTCTATCTAAGATAGAGAATGATCATGAGTCTACTTCTTACCAAGAAGCTTCACAACACTCTTGTTGGGTTGATGCCATGAAGGTTGAGATGGATTCTCTTCTAAAGAATAAAATTTGGGATCTAGTGCCTTATACTAATAAGAGAAATGTTATTGGGAACAAGTGGGTCTATAGAATAAAGTACAATTCTAAATATAGATAGAAAAATATAAGGCTGAATTGATTGCTAAGGGTTATGCTCAAAAACATGGCATTTACTATGATGAAACCTTTGCACCAGTTGCCAAAATGCCCACCATTCAACTTCTCATTGCTATTATTGTTGCTCAAGGTTGTCTACTTTTTTAGCTTGATGTGAAAAGTGCCTTTCTAAATGGTGATTTGGATGTGGATATCTACATGATTCAACCATAAGGATTTTTTGTACAAGGTAAGGAAACACTTGTGTGTAAACTAAAGAAATCCTTGTACGGTTTGAAGCAAGCACCTAGAGCATGGTACATGAAGATTTCGGGTTACTTATTGTCTCTTGGTTTTGATAAATCCTATTCAGATACATATCTCTATGTGCTTAGGATGAATAACTTGGTCATTTTAATTGATCTATTTTTTGATGACTTTGTTGTGACTAGAAATGAGAATGAGGCCATTTTTTATTTCATCTCCAAATTAAGGTTAGAATATGAAATGAATGACCTTGGTCTTCTACACTACTATCTTGGCATGCAAGTTTATTAGCATGAGGATTGTACCTTTTTGAGTCAATCCAAGTATATTGGAGATCTTCTTAAGAGGTTTTATTTGGAGGATGGCAATCCTACTTCCATTCCTATTTATACAGGGGTTAAGTTGGAAGTAAGTACAAAATCTCAGTTGGCAGATGTTATATTGTATAGGCAGCTCATTAGTAGTCTTCTTTATGTTACCATCACGAGGCCAGATATTGCTTTTGTAGTTGGTATGGTGGCTAGGTTCATGCAAAAACCCTATATTGAGCACTTAAAAGCTAATGAGAAGATTTTGAAGTACCTTTTAGGTACTAGATATTTGGCACTCAAGTATTCTAGGCTTCCTTCCTTTGCATTTTCCAACTATGCTGATTCTGATTTTGGAGGGGATAGAATAGACAGAAAGTCTACCACAATATATGTTTTTAGTATTGGTTCTGCAGATATCTCTTGGTCTTCCAAGAAGCAATATACAATTGCTCTTTATACAATGGAAGCAGAGTATAAGGCTATGACAGTAGCTGCACAAGAAGCGGTTTGGTTTTGTACCCTCATGAAGGAAATTGGATTTGAGCAATTTGGTACTTCACGTTTGCTCTATGATAATAAATCAACTATTGCCTTGGCTAAAAATCCTGTAATGCATCAAAGGACAAAGCATGTTGAAATCCAAGAACACTTTATTAGAGAGAAGGTATTGGATAGAACTATTTAGTTGGAGTATTGCCCACCATCTTCTAATTCTATTGATTTGTTCATCAAACCTCTTCCCAAGGAGCAATTTTGTAAGCTGAGGGACTCACTTGGTTTGGTGAAGTTGTACTCAATGGGGAATGAAGTGTAGTTACACTTGTGAGATGAGAACTTCATCCTTATGAGGTGTTTTGTGCTATATATATGAGTTGATATTTGGTGGTATTATTGCTTTTTGCATCTCGTTTGACCATGGTACTTTCTTGTTTGCCTTGTGCAACTTTTGTAAATGTTACTTTGTACATGGCATTGTGCAATTATGGTATATGATGCAAATTATTTATGCAACTCTTTTACATGGTACTTTCTTGTTGCCTTGTGCAACTTTGTACATGTTTTTGTAGTTGGCATTATGCAATTGGTTTATCATGGTACTTTCTTGTTAGCATTTATGCTACTTTTATACATGATATTTTATGGTTGGCTTTATGCAACCGGTGTGCACACTTTATTATTTTCATATACCTTATGCAACTTTTGTACATGGTACTTTAGAGTTTGCATTATCATGGTACTCGTTGTTTGCTTTATGCAAATTTGATTATGATATTTTTTGATCAACTATATAGCACATGAATATAAGTATGTCTTGGCATCTTTTTGTGATGACTTATAGTTCACTATTTGTTAGATCAGTTTTGTTATCATCTTTGGATATTCATATATGCTGTGGTGAATATATTTATGATCATGTATCTAACTGATCTTATGTTGAGCTGTTTATAGCTTGTAGGTACTTCCATTTGGGGTTTTGTAGGCTTACTGAAGACACCCTTGTGATGTTTTCTTCTTGTCATTTGCAACCACTTGTGGTTGATGGATGGCTTTGTAAGCTGCTTGTATTTGAAGCTACTCCGTTGGGGGCTTGCAGTCTCATTTTTGCCCATTTTGTATTGGTGCCTTATTGTATACCATTCTTGGTCATAGAAGCTCCTTGTAACTATATTACTCATTTGATTCTCATCCCTGTTTGTATCTTTAGGGGGAGAATGTTTCTTTGTTTCTTAATTCCTTTCCCTAATATTGTATTAAGGGGGAGTGTTGGAATATGTAATCCAACATTGCATAAATTATTCTTAGACTAAAATATAAAGTCTAAAGGATAATATTTGAATTAGAAAATAATTCTATTTTATGTAAAAATATTCCCACCCAATTAATAAATAAAATAAGGGTGCTAGGAATATTTAATTTATGGGAAAAAGTTATTTCCATTTTTTAGGAAATATTAAAAAGTAATTAATCACTTTCTAATATTTGATAGATGCCACTATCACAAATCTTAAATATTAGATTGTGATAAGATTAGAAAATAACTAAGCACTTTCTAATATTTGATAGATGCCACTTGTCACACATCTCAATATTATATTGTGATAAGATTAAAAAGTAACTAAGCACTTTCTAATATTTGATAGATGCCACTTGTCACACATCTCAAGATTAGATTGTGATAATATTAGATTGTGATAATATTTAGGGTTGTAGTAGAAAATATTCTCTTTAAATAGGGGTGTTGTCTACTACATCTTAACATATCTTGTCATATTGACTTGTGTTGTAATATCATGTTGATGCATATTGTTGCATAACATTGAAGCATTAGTGTATTGTTGAATCAAATGAGTAATATAGTGAGATTCATAGTGGATGTTTCCCTTCTTCATTTGAAGTAGGGTTTTACCACTTAATATTGGTGTTGTGGGTTTTCCTCTTTTGTGTGTGATTGATCTTGTGGAGCATTATTAGATCTTGGGGAGACTTTGTTTGTCTCACATTTGGTATCAGAGTGGTTGAGATCTCCATCAAGTGTTTTCTAACCTTTGAGGTGAAATACCCATTAAGGTATATATATATATTTTTGCATGCATTTGATATTTGGGTATTTTATAAAAACTTATTTTTTAAATTTTCCATTACGGTTTATAGATTTATTATGTTTTTAGTTCTACTTGTTAGATCTTTTGCAAATAGTGTTTTTATTTTAAATCTATAAATTTTTTTTGGCATTGAGATTTTGTTGGAAGGGTTTTGGAGCCAAACGGACCCCATGGTTGCATCCGGAAGACCCAAAAACCCCTATTTCCATATATAGTCATTTTTTTAAATATTTTTTAAATAAAAAAAATAGTCGACTATATATATAAATAAAAAACAAGTCAGCTATATATAAAAAAGGTAGTCGGCTATATATATATATAAAATTTGGATATAAAAAAAAAAAAAAAAAAAAAAAATATATATATAATAAACAATCGCTATATAGCCTGAAAAACTTTTAATTTTTTTTAAAAAGGTTTTTCTTTATAAAAAAATTTAAACTTTTTCATGCGATTTTTTTATTAATTATTTAATAAAATATTTTTTTTAAATTTAATTGCATGTTTTTAAACAATTTTTGTATTAAAAAATTATTATTATTTTTTTTAAAATGCAATATTTTTTTGTCTCACATTAACAATGGTTTTTTGTGAGTTTGTTTGTTTTGCAAGGTTATCCAAGTATGTTTTGGAGTATACAAGGCAATTTCGGATCAAATTTTTCACTCTCTTCCCCTATTTTTATTAATTTCTTCTAATCTCTATCAATAATTTGTTTGAAGCATAATGTAAATTAATGTAACTTGTATCTCTCATAATGAAATTAAAAGAGAATAAAAGTGAGAGTGAGAGAGAGAGAGAAAGAGAGAGAGAGAGAGAGAGTGTATATGTGTTTTGCTTTTTGTCTCCACTATCTCTTGTTCATCTTTATTACATATTTTTTTTGCATCTTTTACTTTTTGCATATCAACTAATATAACTACCAACTTACTAACTTGCTACTAAAAAACCTACTAACCAACTAACTTGCAATTAACTAATTTTCATATTAATCAAGAAGGTTAAAAATGAATCAACTTACTAACCACAACTTTAGTATTTGATTAAAATTTACTTAATCTTGCAACACAGTTTATATTTGCTAAACACCTATTGAATCCAAAAGAATCCGCTCTATCGGTAGCAAGTCATTTTCGGGTCCTCGTACCCGTACCATTTTTGGTAGCTTGGTTGACCTTGGGTAAGATGAATTGGCAATTCATTAGACTATAGCAAAACCTTAAAATGAACACTAACTCACTAACTTATTGACTATCTAACATTTAACAAATGTTTTATAGTTCAATGCAAGTTAGTTTATTTTGTTGCAAGATGGTTGTTATGATTAGTTACCTTGTTATTGCAAGTTAATCTATTGCAATCTGATCTTGGTTTATTTGCTTTATTCAATTGCAATATGGTTATAGTTGTTTATTGCAATATGGTTATAGTAGTTCATGATAATGTTGATTATCTTTCATGATGATGTTTATCTCTCTTGATTATGCTTAATTTTAATTATATTTCATGATGATTGAAAAGTAGATTACTTGAAAGTTATGTTTTTTATATAAGCAAGTATGTTTATCTACTTTCTTATTGCATCATTTATTTCCTTTGTCAATGCATCTTATGTTTTGATTTTGTTCATTTTCTAGAATGGCTGATCATGGAATCTCCTTCACACCTAAGCACATCCTTGATGGATAAAATTTTGGAATATGGGAACCAATGATGAGGGATGAATTTCAAGCAAGAAAGTTATGGCCCTTTGTGAATGGAGATGAAGCAATCCCAACCCAGGCAAGGGCACTTGAGACATACAACAACAAGAGTCATCTTGCACTTTCTATGATTATCAATAGTGTGAGTGATGAGATATTCCTCACTCTAAGACATTGTGAGAATCCTAAATATGAATGGGATTTGCTAAAACAAGTCCATCTAGGGTCCAACACATCAAGGAAATTCACTTTATTATCCAAAATTCATAGCATTATGTAAGGTGAAGAAGAAAGTGCCTTGATCTTCCTCTCAAATATGAAAGACATGAGAACTCAACTATTGGCTTGTAATTGTGATTGGATAAGTGAGAAGCTCTTAAGCTTTATCATATTGAGGAACTTGTCAAGCAAGTTCAAGAATTTTATTACCTTTATTGAGAATAGGCTAGAGTAAGAAGAGGATGACATTCCTCTCAACACTCTTTTACAATTATTGATTCAACATGAAGAGTCTCTTAATAGAGACAAAGTGAATGGTCAAGTTTTCAAGGAGAAGAATGTTGCCTTGAGTGCCACTAAGGCTTCCTTAAAGAAGAAATATGAGTGAGAGAAAAATAAAAATTTCCAACCCAATAAGCCTAGAGTTGATTTCATTTGCAACTTTTGTGGCAAGAAAGGCCACAAGGAACAAAATTTTTTCAAGAAGAATAATATTGCAGAAAAGTTAGAGCAAGAAAAGGATAAGGGACATAGACCTAAGAAATGGTTTGGCAAGGGAAAGAAAAAGAACAACAATGTAAAGCAAAATTCCAATAAAAATGCCTTTGTTTGTGCCCTCTAATCCATTGACTCATCTACTTCTAATGAATGGGTGTTAGATTCTGGATGCACTAACCATATGTGTTTTGAAAAGGATAAGTTTGTGGACTTTCATAAGCACTCTTCAGATTCAGTTTTCACTGGTGATAATACTAGACTTCAAGTGGAAGGTGTTAGCAATGTTGTAATTGAAGGAAAATTACTTGATAATGTCCTATATGTGCCTAACCTTAGGAGAAATTTAATTTCAGTTTTGCAAGTTGCTAGAAGTGGTCACACTATTGAGTTCAATGCAACTTCATGGAGCATTAGGAAAGGCATTCTATCAATCATTACAGGTTATGTGAAGAATAATATTTATGTGTTAGGTGATTCTCCTCCTAAAGTGTGTTTAGAAACTAATGTTTCTCCTAGTAGCAAGCTTTGGCACTTAAGGTTAGGCCATACAAACTATCAAAATATTCAAATGATGAAGTCCAAAAGTTTGGTTGAAGGCTTGCCTAACATTTCATCTATTCATGGTTTGTGTGAATCATGCATCTTAGGCAAGATGAGCAAACAAAATTTTGCAAAGGACAACTCAACAAGGGCCACACAAATTATTCAACACATTCATACAAATATTATGGGTCCATTACATGTTATATCACCTGGTGGTGCATCATATATTCTCACATTTATAGATGATTATTCAAGAATGATATTTGGGTATTTTCTTAAGAATAAATCAGATTATTTTGAGACATTCAAGGAGTTCAAAGCTTTGGTAGAAAATCAAGAGGGAGCAAAGATCAAAATGATTACAAGTGACAATGGAGGGGAGTACAATAGTAATGATTTCAATGAGTTTTGTTCTTCTCATGGGATCAAAAGGTAGTTTACTTGTCCATACACTCCTCAACAAAATAGTGTTGTAGAGAGGAAAAATAGGACAATAATGGAGATGGTAAGATGCATGCTTGGTGACCACTTACCTCAATTTCCTTGGAGTGAAGCAACAAGTACAACAATCTACATTCTTGACAAGTGTCCTTCAAAATCAGTTGATGGGAAGACTCCTTCTAAGGTTTTGAATGGTAAGAAACCAAATTTGTCACACTTAAGAGTGTTTGGATGTGATGCATTTTCATATATTCCTTTAGAAAAGAGGAAGAAATTGGACAAAAAGTCTCAAAAATGCATATTTGTTGGCTATGATGTAGAACATAGGGGCTACAGGTTATGCTTGTATTCTTCATGCATTGCATTTTTTTCAAGAGATGTCAAATTCAATGAAGACCACCTTGAGTTAGAAAAGGGTGGGCCTTGTTTCAAAAGGACCAAGTGGTTGGATCATTCTAGGGGTCCTAAAGAGTAGAATTCAGTTAGCCAAAGAATAACTAGAATTATGACCCTTAACATGTCTCTTCTAGCCAAGATAGAGAATGATCATGAGCCTACTTCTTACCAAGAAGCTTCACAACACTCTTGTGGGGTTTATACCGTGAAGGTTGAGATGGATTCTCTTATAATGAATAAAACTTGGGATCTAGTGCCTTATCCTAATAAGAGAAATGTTATTGAGAACAAGTGGGTCTATAAAATCAAGTACAATTCTAATGGAGAGATAGAAAAGTATTAGGCTAGATTGGTTGCTAAGGGTTATGCTCAAAAATATGGCATTGACTATGATGAAACCTTTGCACCAGTTGCCAAAATGCCCACCATTCGGCTTCTCATTGCTATTGCTACTACTCAAGGTTGGCAAATTTTTCATCTTGATGTGAAAAGTGCATTTCTAAATGATGATTTGGATGTGGATATATGCATGATTCAACCACAAGAATTTTTTGTAAAAGTTAAGGAAACACTTGTGTGTAAACTAAAGAAAACCTTGTACGGTCTGAAGCAATCACCTAGAGCATGGTACATGAAGATTTTAGGTTACTTCTTGTCTCTTGGTTTTGATAAATGCTATTCAAATACAGATCTCTATGTGCTTAGGAAGGATAAATTGGTCATTTTAATTGCTCTATTTGTTGATGACCTTGTTGTGACTGGAAAATAGAATGAGACCATTTTTTATTTCATCTCCAAATTAAATTCAGAATATGAAATGATTGACCTTGGTCTTCTATATTACTATCTTGGCATGCAGGTTTATCAACATGAGGATTGTACCTTTTTGAGTCAATCCAAGTATATTGGAGATATTCTTAAGATGTTTGATTTGGAGGATGTCAATCCTACTTCCATTCCTATTTCTACATGGGGGTTAAGTTAGAAGTAAGTACAAAATCTCAGTTGGCTGATGCTACATTGTAGTCTTCTTTATGTTACCATCACAAGGCCAAATATTGATTTTGTAGTTGGTATGATGGCTAGGTTCATGCAAAAACCTTATATTGAGCACTTGTAAGCTACCAAGAAGATTCTAAAGTACCTTTATGGTACTAGATATTTGGCACTCAAGTATTCTAGGCTTCCTTCCTTTGCTATTTTTGGCTAGGTTGATTCTGATTTTGGAGGCGATAGAATAGACATAAAGTCTACCACATCATATGTTTTTAGTATTGGGTCTACAACTATCGCTTGGTATTCCAAGAAGTAAGATACAATTGCTCTTTCTACAATGAAAGCGGAGTATAAGGCTACGACAACAGCTGCACAAGAAGCGGTTTGCTTCATACCCTCATGAAGGAAATTGGCTTTGAGCAATTTGGTCCTTCACATTTGCTCTCTCATAATAATTCAACTATTGCCTTGGCTAAAAATCATGTAATGGATCAAAGGAAAAAACATGTTGAAATCCAATCCCACTTGATCAGAGAGAAGGTATTGGATGGGACTATTTAGTTGGAGTATTGCCCATCATCTTCTAATTCTGTTGATTTGTTCACCAAACCTCTTCCCAAGGAGTAGTTTTGTAAGCTAAGGGACTCACTTGGTTTGGTGAAGTTGTCCTCAAAGGGGAATGAAGTGTAGTTACACTTGTGTGATGACAACTTCATCCTTATGAGGTGTTTTGTGCTATATATATGAGTTGATATTTGGTGGTATAATTGTTTTTTGCATATATTTTGAACATGGCACTTTCTTGTTTTCCTTGTGCAACTTTTGTAAATGTTACTTTGTAGATGGCATTGTGCAATTATGGTATATGATGCAATTGCTTTATGCAACTCTTTTACATGGTACTTTCTTGTTGCCTTGTACAACTTTGTACATGTTTTTATGTAGTTGGCATTATGCAATTGGTTTATCATGGTATTTTGTTGTTAGCATTTATGCTACTTTTGTACATGATATTTTATGGTTGGCTTTATGCAACCGGTGTGCACACTTTATTATTTTCATATACCTTATGCAAATTTTGTACATGGTACTTTAGAGTTTGCATTATCATGGTACTCGTTGTTTGCTTTATGCATCTTTGATCATGATATTTTTTGATCAACTATATAGCATGTGACTATAAGGATGGCTTGGCATCTTTTTGTGATGACTTATAGTTCACTATTTGTTAGATTAGTTTTGTTATCATCTTTGGATATTCATATATGCTGTGGTGAATATATTTATGATGATGTATCTAACTAATCTTATGTTGAGTTGTTTGTAGCTTGTAAGTACTTTCGTTTCGGGTTTTGCAGGCTTATTGAAGACACTCTTGTGATGTTTACTTCTTGTAATTTGTAACCACTTGTGGTTGATGGATGGCTTTATAAGTTGCTTGTATCTAAAGCTACTCCGTTGGGGGCTTGTAGTCTCATTTTGGCCCATTTTGTATTGGTGCCTTATTGTAGACCATTCTTGGTCATAGAATCTCATTGTAACTATATTACTCATTTGATTCTCATACCCGTTTGTATCTTTAGGGGGAGAAAGTTTCTTTGTTTCATAATTTCTTTCCCTAATATTGCATTAAGGGGGAGTGTTGGAATATCTAATACAACATTGTGTAAATTATTCTTAGACTAAAATATAAAGTCTAAAGAATAATATTTGAATTAGAAAATAATCCTATTTTATGTAAAAATATTCCCACCCAATTAATAAATAAAATAAAGGTGCTATGAATATTTAATTTGTGGGAAAAAGTTATTTCCCATTTTCTGGAAAATATTAGAAAGTAACTAATCACTTTCTAATATTTGATAGATGCCACTTATCACACATCTCAAATATTAGATTTTGATAAGATTAGAAAGTAACTAAGCAATTTCTAATATTTGATAGATGCCACGTGTCATACATCTCAAGATTAGATTGTGATAAGATTAGAAAGTAACTAAGCACTTTCTAATATTTGATAGATGCCACTTGTCACACATCTCAATATTAGATTGTGATAAGATTATATTGTGATAAGATTTAGGGTTGTAGTAGAAAAGCTTCTCTTTAAATAGGGGTGTTGTCTACTACATCTTAACATATCTTGTTATATTGACTTGTGTTGTAATATCATGTTGATGCATATTGTTGCATAACATTGAAACATTCTTTTATACTTGAATCAAATGAGTAATATAGTGAGCTTCATAGTGGATGTTTCCCTTATTCAATTTAAATTAGGGTTTTACAACTTAATATTAGTGTTGTGGGTTTTCCTCTTTTGTGTGTGATTGATCTTGTGGAGCATTCTTTGATCTTGGAGAGACTTTGCTTGTCTCACATTTGGTATCAAAGCAGTTGGGATCTCCACCATGTGTCTTCAATCCTTTGAAGTGAAAAATCCATTAAGGTATATATATATATATTTGCATGCATTTGATAATTGGGTATTTTATGCAAACTTATTTTACAAATTTGCCATTAGGGTTTATAGATTTATTGTGTTTTTAGATCTAGTTGTTAGATCTTTTGCAAATAGTATTTTCATTTTAAATCTATAATTTTTTTTTGGCATTGAGATTTTGTTGGAAGGGTTTTGGAGCCAAACGGACCCCATGGTTGCATCCGAAAGACCCAAAAACCCCTATTTCCATATATAGTCATTTTTTTTAAACTTTTTTAAATAAAAAATACAATCGGATATATATATAAATAAATAAATAGTCGGCTATATATAAAAAAATAGTTGGCTATATATATAAAAAAAAAACAGTCGGCTATATATATATATATAACAGTCGGCTATATAGTCTGAAATTTTTTTAATTTTTTTTTTTTTAAGTTTTGCTTTATAAAAGTCTTTAAACTTTTTCATGCGATTTTTTTTATCAATTATTTAATAAAATAAATTTTATTAGTTAATTGCATTTTTTTCAAGCAATTTTTGTATTAAAAAATTATTATTATTTTCCTTAAAATGCAATATTTTTTGTCTCACATTAACAATGGTTATTTGTGAGTTTGCTTGTTTTGCAAGGTTATCCAAGTATGTTTTGGAGTATACAAGGCAATTTCGGATCAAATTTTTCACTCTCTTCCCCTATTTTTATTAATTTCTTCTAATCTCTCTCAAGCATTTGTTTGAAGCATAATGCAAATTAATGTAACTTGTATCTCTCATAATGAAAGTAAAAGAGAATGAAAGTGAGAGAGAGAGAGAGAGAGAGAGAATATATGTGTTTTGCTTTGTGTCTCCACTATCTCTTGTTCATCTTTCTTACATTTTTTTTTGCATCTTTTGCATTTTGCATCTCAACTAATCTAACTACTAACTTACTAACTTGCTACTAAAAAATCTACTAACCAACTAACTTGCAATTTACTAATTTTCATATTAATCAAGAAGGTTAAAAATGAATCAACTTACTAACCACAACTTTAGTATTTGATTAAAATTTACTTAATCTTGCAACACAATTTATATTTTCTAAACACCTATTGAATCCAAAAGAATCCGCTCTATCGGTAGCAAGTCCTTTTTGGGTCCTCGTACTTGTACCCTTTTGGGTAACTTGGTTGACCTTGGGTGACATGAATTGACAATTCATTAGGCTATAGCAAAACCTTAAAATTAACACTAACTTACTAACTTATTGACTATCTAACATTTAACAAATGTTTTATGGTTCAATTCAAGTTAGTTTATTTTGTTGCAAGATGGTTTTTATGAATAGTTACCTTCTTATTGCAAGTTAGTATATTGCAAGTTGATCTTGGTTTATTTCCTTTATTCAATTGCAATATGGTTATAGTTGTTTATTGCAATATGGTTATAGTAGTTCATGATAATGTTGATTATATTTCATGATGATGCTTATATCTCTTGATGTTGCTTAATTTTAATTATCTTTCACGATGACTGAAAAGTATATTACTTGAAAGTTATGTTTTTTTATATATGCAAGTATGTTTATCTACTTTCTTATTGCATCATTTATTTCATTTGTCAATGCATATTATGTTTTGATTATGTTCACTTTCCAGAATGGTTGATCATGGAATATCCTTCACACCTAAACACATCCTTGATGGATAAAATTTTGGAATATGGGAACCAAGGATGAGGGCTGAATTTCAAGCAAGAAAGTTATGGCCCATTGTGAATGGAGATGAAGCAATCCTAACCTAGGCAAGGGAACTTGAGACATACAACAACAAGAGTGACCTTCCACTTTCCATGATTATCAATAGTGTGAGTGATGAGATATTGATCACTATAATTCATTGTGAGCATTCTAAAAATGCATGAGATTTTCTAAAACAAGTCCATCTAGGGTCCAACACATCAAGGAAATTTACTTTATTGTCCAAAATTCTTAGCACTATGGAAGGTGAAGAAGAAAGTGCCTTGATATTCCTCTCAAAGATGAAAGACATGAGAACTCAACTATTGGCTTGTAATTGTGATTGGATAAGTGAAAATCTCTTAAGCTTTATTATTTTGAGGAACTTGTCAAGCTAGTTCAAGAATTTTGTCACCATTATTGATAGTAGGCTAGAGGAAGAAGAGGATGGTATTCCTCTCAACACTCTCACAATTATTGATTCAACATGAAGAGTCTCTTAATAGAGACAAAGTGAATGGTCAATTTTTCAAGGAGAATAATGTTGCCTTGAGTGCCACTAAGGCTTCCTTCAAGAAGAAATACAAGGGAAGGAAAAATCATAATTTCCAACCCAACAAGCCTAGAGTTGATTTCACTTGCAACTTTTGTGGCAAGAAAGGCCACAAGAAATAAAATTGTTTCAAGAAGAAGAATATTTCAAAAAAGGAAGAGCAAGAAAACCCTAAGGGACACAGACCTAAGAAATGGTTTGGCAAGGGAAAGAAAAATAACAAAAATGTAAAGCAAAATTCTAATAAAAATGCCTTTGTTTGTGCCATCTACTCCATTGACTCATCTACTTCTAATGAATGGGTGTTATATTCTGGATGCACTAACCATATGTGTTTTGAAAAGGATAAGCTTGTGGACTTTCATAACCACTCTGCAGATTCAGTTGTCATTGGTGATAATACTAGAATTCAAGTAGAAGGTGTTGGCAATGTTGTAATTGAAGAGAAATTACTTGATAATGTCCTATATGTGCCTAACCTTAGGAGAAATTTAATTTTAGTTTTGCAAGTTGCTAGAAGTGATCACACTATTGAGTTTAATGCAACTTCATGGAGCATTAGTAAAGGCATGCTACCAATCATTACAGGTTATGTGAAGAATAATATTTGTGTGTTAGGTGATGCTCCTCCTAAAGTGTGTTTAGCAACTAATGTTTCTCCTAGTAGAAAGCTTTGGCACTTAAGGTTAAGCCATACAAACTATCAAAATATTCATATGATGAAGTCCAAAAATTCGGTTGAAGGCTTGCCTAACATTTCACCTATTCATGGTTTGTTTGAAACGTGCATCTTAGGGAATATGAGCAAATAAAAGTTTGCAAAGGACAAGTAAACAAGTGCCACACAAATTCTTCAACTCGTTCATACAAATATTATGGGTCCATTACATGTTATATCACTTGGTGGTGCATCCTATATTCTCACTTTTATAGATGATTATTCAAGAATGATCTTTGGGTATCTACTTAAGAATAAATCAAATTGTTTTGAGACATTCAAGGAGTTCAAAGCTTTAGTAGAAAATCAAAAGGGATCAAAGATCAAAATGATTGGAAGTGAAAATGAATGGGAGTACAATAACAATGATTTCAATGAGTTTTGTTCTTCTCATTGGATCAAAATGCAGTTTACTTTTCCATACACTCCTTAACAAAATGGTGTTGTAGAGAGGAAAAATAGGACAATCATGGAGATGATAAGATGCATGCTTTGTGACCACTTACCTCAACTTCTTTGGGGTGAAGCAGCCAGTACAAGAATCTACATTCTTAACAGGTGTCCTTCAAAATAAGTTGAGGGGAAGACTCCTTATGAGGTTTGGAATGGTAAGAAGCCAAATTTTTCACACTTAAGAGTGTTTGGATGTGATGCATTTTCATATATTCCTTCATAAACAAGGAATAAATTGGACAAAAAGTCTCAAAAATGCATCTTTGTTGGATATGATGTAGAACATAGGGGCTACAGGTTATACTCACATTCTTCATGCATTGTATTTGTTTCAAGAGATGTCAAATTCAATGAAGACCTTCTTGAGTTAGAAAAGGGTGGGCCTTGTGTCAAAAGGACCAAGTGGTTGGATCATTCTAGGGGTCCTAAAGAGCATAATTCAGTTAGCCAAAGGATAACTAGAAGTATGACCCTTAACATGTCTCTTCTATATAAGATAGAGAATGATCATGAGCCTAATTATTACCAAGAAACTTCACAACACTCTTATTGGGTTGATTCCATGAAGGTTGAGATGGATTCTCTTCTAAAGAATAAAACTTGGGATCTAGTGCCTTATCCTAATAAGGGAAATGTTATTGGGAACAAGTGGGCATATATAATCAAGTACAATTCTAATGGAGAGATTGACAAGTATAAGGCTATATTGGTTGCTAAGGGTTAGCTCAAAAACATGGCATTGAATATGATGAAACCTTTCCACCAGTTGCCAAACTGCCCACCATTCGACTTCTCATTGCTATTGCTACTACTCAAGGTTGGTAGATTTTTCAGCTTGATGTAAAAAGTGCCTTTCTAAATGGTTATTTGGATGTGGATATCTACATGTGTCAACCACAAGGATTTGTTGTACAATGTAAGGAAAAACTTGTGTGTAAACTAAATAAAACCTTGTACGATCTGAAGCAAGCACCTAGAGCATGGTACATGAAGATTTCAAGTTACTTCTTGACTCTTGGTTTTTATAAATGTTATTCAGATACAGATCTCTATGTGCTTAGGAAGGATAACTTGGTCATTTTAATTGCTCTATATGTTGATGACCTTGTTGTGACTGGAAATGAGAATGAGACTATTTTTTATTTCATCTCTAAATTAAAGTCAGAACATGAAATGATTGACCTTGGTATTCTACACAACTATCTTGGCATGCAAATTTATCAACATGAGGATTGTACCTTTTTGAGTCAATCAAAGCATATTTGAGATCTTCTTAAGATGTTTGATTTGGAGGATGGCAATCCTACTTACGTTCCTATTTCTACAGGGGTTAGGTTGGAAGTAAGTACATAATCTCAGTTGGTTGATGCTACATTGTATAGGCAGCTCATTGGTAGTCTTCTTTATGTTACCATCACAAGGCCAGATATTGCTTTTGCAGTTGGTATGATGGCTAGGTTCATGCAGAAAACTTATATTGAGAAATTAGAAGCTACCAAGAAGATTCGAAAGTACCTTTCAGGTACTAGAGATTTGAAAGTCAAGTATTCTAGGCTTCCTTCCTTTTATCTTTTTGGTTATGCTAATTCTGATTTTTGAGGGGATAGAATAGACAAAAAGTCTACCACAACATATTTTTTTAGTATTGGGTTTGCATCTATCTCTTGGTCTTCCAAGAATCAAGATACAATTTCTCTTTCTACAATGAAAGTGGAGTATAAGGCTATGAAAGCAGCTGCACGGGAAGCGGATTGGCTTCGTACCCTTTCGAAGAAAATTAGCTTTGAGCAATTTGGTTCTTCACGTTTGCTCTCCTATAATCAATAAGATATTGCCTTGGATAAAAATCCTATAATGCATCAAAGGACAAAGCATGTTGAAATCCAAGCCCACTTTATCAGAGAGAACGTATTAAATGGGACTATTCAATTGGAGTATTGCCCATCATATTCTAATTCTGCTGATTTGTTCACCAAACCTCTTCCCAAGGAGAAGTTTTGTAAGCTGAGGGAATCACTTGGTTTTGTGAAGTTGTCCTAAAGGGGGAATGAAGTGTAGTTACACTTGTGTGATGACAAATTCATCCTTATAAGGTGTTTTGTGTTATATATATGAGTTGATATTTGGTGGTATAATTGCTTTTTGCATCTCTTTTGAACATGGTACTTTCTTGTTTGTCTTATGCAATTTTTGTACATGTTATTTTGTAGATGGAATTGTGCAATTATGGTATATGATGCAATTGCTTTATGCAACTCTTTTACATGGTACTTTCTTTTTGCCTTGTGCAACTTTGTACATGTTTTTATGTAGTTGGCATTATGCAAGTGGTTTATCATGGTACTTTCTTGTTACCATTTATGCTACTTTTGTACATGATATTTTATGGTTGGATTTATGCAACCGATTTGCACACTTTATTATTTTCATATACCTTATGCAACTTTTGTACATGGTACTCCTTGTTTGCTTTATGCAACTTTGATCATGATATTTTTTGATCAACTATAAAGCACGTGACTATAAGTATGGCTTGGCATATTTTTGTGATTAGTTGAAGTTCACTCTTTGTTAGATCAGTTTTGTTATCATTTATGGATATTCATATATGCTTTGGTGAATATATTTATGATGATGTATCTAACTTATCTTATGTTGAGCTGCTTGTAGCTTGCAGGTACTTCCATTTGGGGTTTTGCAGGCTTACTGAAGACACCCTTGTGATGTTTTCTTCTTGTCATTTGCAACCACTTGTGGTTGATGGATAGCTTTGTAAGCTGCTTGTATCTGAAGCTACTCCGTTGGGGTTTTATAGTCTCATTTTGGCCCATTTTGTATTGGTGCCTTATTGTAGACCATTCTTGGTCATAGAAGCTCTTTGTAACTATATTACTCATTTGATTCTCATCCCCGTTTGTATCTTTAAGGGGAGAATGTTTCTTTGTTTCATAATTAATTTCCCCAATATTGCATTAAGGGGGAGTTTTGGAATATGTAATGAAACATTGTGTAAATTATTCTTAGAATAAAATATAAAGTCTAAAGAATAATATTTGAATTAGAAAATAATTCTATTTTATGTAAAAATATTCCCACCCAATTAATAAATAAAATAAGGGTGCTAGGAATATTTAATTTGTGGAAAAAAGTTATTTCCCCTTTTCTAGAAAATATTAGAAAGTAACTAATCACTTTCTAATATTTGATATATGCCACTTATCACACATCTCAAAGATTAGATTGTGATAAGATTAGAAAGTAACTAAGCACTTTCTAATATTTGATAGATGCCACTTGTCACACATCTCAAGATTAGATTGTGATAATATTAGAAAGTAACTAAGCACTTTCTAATATTTGATAGATACCACTTGTCACACATTTCAAGATTATATTGTTATAAGATTTAGGGTTGTAATAGAAAATCGTCTCTATAAATAGGGGTGTTGTCTACTACATCTTAACATATCTTGTCATATTGACTTGTGTTGTAATATCATGTTGATGCATATTGTTGTATAACATTGAAGCATTCTTGTATAGTTTAATCAAATGAGTAATATAGTGAGCTTCATAGTGGATGTTTCCCTTCTTCATTTGAAGTAGGGTTTTACCACTTAATATTGGTGTTGTGGGTTTTCCTCTTTTTTGTGTGATTGATCTTGTGGAGCATTCTTTGATCTTGGGGAGACTTTGCTTGTCTCACATTATTCATTCTAATTTACTTTTTCACTAGCTTTCTATTTTTGTTTTCATTTTACAGGTTCCACAAATTTGATCACATGATTTTTGCAAAAAACTAGGATTTTTGGAGGTTGTAGAATTTAATTAGAGGTTGCACGGATGCCCTATAGTGCTCAAGGAATGCCCTCTAGTGTTAAATATATGCCTTAGTGAATTTCAGTAGCTCTGAGGTGTATTTCACAGAGTGGGGAAGAAATACGTAGGCTTCCTGGTAAGTCTGCTTCAAACCCTAACCATTTATGTTTCATTTTTCTTACTTTTTATAGTAAAATTGATAAAAGGAAAATCATCTAGTTTCTGTTAAAAGAAGTTACATTTTTTTGCATTTTAGGTATTTACATTCATCATACACATTGTATTTAGAGTAGAAATACATTCATGCATTCACTATAAATCATATTTATTTTAGTTTTTTGTTGTTGTCTTATGTATTAATGCATTATTTTTGCATACGATTTTCATGTGAAATTACAAAAGCATAAAATAGTTGCATAATAGGGTTAAAAATTTCTATTTTTTTACTTGTCTAAGCTGGAACAAGATCACAATACATAAGTATGCTCCTACATTTGGTGATTCAATACAGAAGAATTGGACAAACCCTCCACTGCTGAAATCACATGGTGATTTAGAGTGGGTCTTAAGCGATGCACCCTAAGTTCTTTTGAGGAACTTAGTATTATTATTTTTATCTTTTGATTTAGACCAGTGAAATAGGCTATTTTTAACATTGTATGAACACAATAGATAATGCAGATTTTAAAATGAATCACACACATTACATGCATCACATAAATAGTAGTGAGTTGGATTTCATCACCAACCATTGTATGAGATTTTGTGATGGTGGGATTCATATCCATCCATCAGTCTCTTCCCTTAGCAACCGTAGAAACCCATGAGAAAACTTTCTAGATTTCATCACCAGGAAGAATCTCATTTTCTATCCAGCCATAGATTTTACCTTTCATAATTCATATTAGAACATTCATAACACATAAACCTCACAAAAATTAAAAAAAAATATAAAAGAGATAAAAAAAGAGGTAAAAAAAATATGTTTCAAAAACATAGGATTGAATTGCTTGTTTAATTTTGTAAATTTTTTATTTGCATTTCTTTCCTGCACATTTCACATTTGATTCACTAGCTTATGGTTTTAACACGAAATAAAAAAAAATATTGAGTCAAATTTCCATCAACCAAGTCACTTCATCCATGGAGTGTTCAACATATTTCCCTACCACTTATGTGGTTAAACCCATTAATGTGATACAAAAAAGTTGTTCAGATTCATCTGTGGTTTCTCACATGTTGTGCATACTTCAAATGCTGATGTTTTACACAGAGCAATCCATACATCCATTCCAGAAATAGAACCAACATCCCCCACAAACCATAACATAACCTACATAGACATGGCTAAAGTAGAAGCTTTTCAAAGATCTTATAACTATGTTCTAGAACATATACATAGCCCACCTAGGTATGATCCTTCTTTTCTATAGGAACTTGCCTCCTCACAACCTTCTATCCCCACCCAAGTGTATACCAACCCTCTTTTTGAGGTGTCAACTACACCTTCCTAGCATTGGTCCATTCCATAATAGTCATGTGCTCAAAGAACCTCCATCCCATATTCATATACCACCACCTATGGAAATCCATTGTATGAAGCACATTTCAATGCTGCTTCACAAATGCCATTTTCCACCCCATCCAATGTGTCTCATACAGTTGTAATTGCAACTTATCCTCCACCTACCTCATCTATTCCCTCCACATCCATACCATATGCCTTAGAGGTGGCCATACATAAAGCATGACAACATCTCAATAAATTGCTTATGGCTCAACAAGGTGCTCAATCTTGTTTCCAATAATAAGTACATGTGATAGATTTTAAGTCCTAGCATGTTTCCACCCAACCCACATTTTTCACTCCAAATCCATCATGAGTACCACAATATTCTATGGTTTCCATTCCCACACAGCCATTAACTCACACCCATACCATTCCCACAAATCATCAATTTCACAATCCTCACACACCATATCCTTTTCAACATTCACAATCATTTCTTGATCAACCTCAACATCACTAAATTCAATTCACTATGCCAAATAATCACCATATCATCAAACCCAAATATATCACCACTTCACCTTCAAAAAATCACCAAGAAGTTTAGGGCTTCCATATGCCTGGGAAATACCCTAGAATTCAAGTCATGCAATAGCAAATTGATGGCTTGATGCAACATACTCATGGTATGATGAACTAGAAGCTAAATATAAGACATGATCAATCAACCAATTAATTTTTTTGTACCATCACCACCATATCTAATAGAATTTACATTACCAAAATTTGATAAATTCAAAGGGACTGAGGACCCTAGAGAGCATGTGAGTACATTCATTCACTCCTATTTTAGAATCCAATATCATGATGCTATAATGCTCCAAAATTTTCCTCAAACATTGGGGGGAGATGCTATAGAGTGGTAAACCATTTAACTCATCATAGTATTTATACTTCTAAATAGTTGGTTGATCAATTTCTTGAAAGGTTTTACATCAATGTTAGAAAGAAAGTATCATTGTCTAACTTATATGGTTTAAAACAATATGACGATGAGTCAGTATATGAATTTAGAAACCATTGGAAGGTTTTGATCACAAAACTACCATTCACCCTACCAATTGGAGCTAACCCAGTTATTTACCAAGAGTTCCCTAAAACCCATTTCTTGGTTATTACAATTACAACAGTACATATCATTTCAGGAAGCTCTTTCACAGACTAGCATCATTAAGGAGATCAAAATCCAAGAAGGTGTTCTTAAGACAAAAAAGAAAGAATGGAATAATAAGGGCCAATACAAAGGTATTTATTTTTGCCAATCCAAACCAAATCAGGCCAATCAGGCCAATCAAGTCAATCAATTCAATCAAGTGGTCATGAGCCAGTCAGTAATGGCTCAACAATAACCCATGCAATAACAATCATAATAAATTACATATCATGTGGTTCCATCACCATCACAGTAAATCTATAACACAATTCCAAATGTGGAAAACCACCCACATTGATAATATGTTCGATAAAATTACCAATACACCCCTTAGTTGAATCATATGCCTCCATATTCCATAGGTTGTATGATACCAACCAACTTGCCTTGCCTGAGGTTAAACTAGATGATCCTACCAAGCGTAGTAAAACTATAGGGAAATTTTTTTTAACCCTACCATAGGTAAAATGGGTATGATATAACCAATGGCTTCAAATTCAATGACATAGTGCAAGATCTCATTGACTTAGGGGCCATCAAGCTTGATAGTCCCTTAGCTCAACAAAACTAAAACCTTGGCCTCTATCAAACACCACTTCCTCATCATGAGGAGGTGCAACCAATGACAGGATGGTATAACACAAAGACCCATCTTAATCAAGTTAATCATATTTAATAATACCAAGGTTTTGTGGGTTCCATCCATGTAGTTACCCGAGGTCAACAACGCACTAACAATCAACAAAGTTTACAACAATAAATTGTTCAAACCATTATAGCACCTTAGGTAAGTGTGTCTAATCAACCTTCCACATCATCACCCTTCCAACAACCACCTCAGCCAAGTCCATCTCCACCCACATCAACCAATATCTCACAAGTCGCATTAACAAATTATGAGATGCCATCCCAGTCCATACCTCTCTCATTTTTGGAGTCATCAACCAACCATGATATTTCCACATCCACATTCACTTCATCCACCTCCACATCATCCCAATTTGCGGTCCACCTCACTAATCCTATAATTGGTAAATATATGGTCCAAGACATCACTATCACACCGCTTAGCATCCAAACTGCTAAGGATTATGGTCGCCCACATGACCTACCATTATCTATAGGAGAGGTTTATAACATGGGTTCAATACCCAATAGAATTAATTTTGTGTATGGAGGGATTAATTCATCATCCAATATATCTTCCCTAGATGAACCCAAATAACCAACTCCTACCAATATACAACACATGTTAGGTTTTCCATCTCAATATTTTCATATAGTTAATTGCCAAGGACATGGCCTAGGATGAAATGAATTGGGAATGCATGAGATCATTGATGTTTCATATCGATAAGCACATGATCATTCAGGTTTAGGCTATCATACACTTTCTTCAATTTCTTCTTTTGAACAAACTTTTCAAAGTTTACATTTGACTTCAGAAGAAGATATCCATTACACTGATGAATTTGAAGATGAAATTTATGAATAATTTGATGTTATATCAATAGCTTCTAATGAATCCAATGATGAATCAAAATCCATCATTTCATTCATCCAAAAATATAAGTTTTACCTCAAAATTTTCCCCATCCATCAACCTATCCTTCACTTGCTTCTTCGACCAGAGCGAGCTGAACCAACCAGTGAACCACCACCTCCACTTTATTGATCCACCTCACCGATCAATTTTGTAATATATGTACATAAAAAAAACAAAACTTTGCATTGCATGTGCATGGATTTGTGCCTACTAATTTCATTTGTGTTGCTTTTTGTTGTTAATTTTCCCAAGATTCTAGCATCGGTTCTACCAAACATGATTCATCCATCCACTTTGCCAACTACCTTTAAATCAACATGAATCCTACTAACTTATTCACCCCACTTCGTAATCCATATGATTTGGTAAAGTCAATTCCAATTGACATAAGCCTTATTGATATGAATCATATTTCCTCACCTCCATCCTTCTCCAAATTTATCCTTTTCAAGGAATTGTTAAGGGCTTCAGCCAACTACATTACTCTGTCACCTCCACCTTAACCTTCACCTTCATCTTCACCTTTCGATCTTGAGGTTTTCCAAGAATACATAGAAGAGGTTGAGTCAAAAGAGTTTGATAATGTCATGATGATATTCATCTAATACCAATGCCCCATCAAATTGAAGAAGGTTCTCACATATCCATTGAAAATACCATCGATGTGAACCTTAGTTCCAACGTAGAAAATCCCCAAATTGTCAAACTTGGTAAAATTTTATCCATAGAAGAACAAGAGCAATTAATTTCTCTTCTTAAGAAGAAGGATATTTTTGCATGGTCCTACAAAGACATGCTTGGTCTTGACCCTAATTTTATTGTCCATAATCTCACCTTGCATTATGATGCTAAGTTAGTCAAACAAAAACTTAGAAGGATGAATCCTATTGTTGTCCTCTTGGTCAAAGAAGACCTTAAAAAGCTATTATATATGGGTTTCATTGTCCTCATTGACTATCCTAAGTGTCTTTCAAACATGGTACCCATTCACAAGCCTAACATAGTAATACGCGTTTGCACTAATTTTCGAGACCTTAACAAAGCATGTTTGAAGGATGACTTCCATCTACCAAAAATTGATACTCTTGTCGACACTTGTGCTGACCATGAAATGCTTTACCTAATGGATGGTTTTTTAGAGTACAATAAAATTTGAATGAATCCTAATGACCAACACAAAACTACATTTACTACACCTTGGGGAACTTTTTGTTACAAGGTAATGCACTTTAGCCTTAATAAAGCAGGTGCCACTTATCAACATGCCATGACATACATCTTCCACAATTACATGCATAAGATCATCAAAGATTATGTGGATGATATCTTGGAAAAATTCAAAACTCGATAAGAGCACATTGGTGTCTTGCAAAAAATCTTTGATCAACTTCTAGAGCACAATGTAAGGTTGAACCCCAAAAAGTGTATCTTTGGTGTTACCTCGAGCAAAATACTAGGATTCATTATATCCAAAAGAGGCATTGAAGTGGATCCAAACAAATTCAAGGCCATCATGGAGATGCCTCCCCAATAAAATTGAAGGAATTGCATAGTTTACAAGAAAATATTCAATCGATCCATTGTTTCATTGCATAACTTTCTAAAAAATGTAGGCCATTCAATCACCTGCTACAAAAGGGGGTAACATTTCATGGATAGATGATTGTCAAAAAGCCTTTGATGATATCAAGCAATAACTATATTCTCCACCAGCCTTAAATCCTCCTCGTTGGAGGGTCCTCTTTCATCTTTATGTTTTAGCAATAGACTTTGCATTAGGGACAATGCTTGCACAAAATAATGAAAACAATCGAGAGCAAGTTTTCTATTACATTAGTCGAACATTGGTAAGTTATGAAACCAGATACGCTTATGTGGAAACATTGTGCTTAGTAGTGGTTTTTTCCACTAAGAAACTCATACATTACATTCTTAGTCACACCACATATGTCATAGCTCATGAAAATCCTTTGTGTTATATGATGTCTCGCACTTACAATAACACCCACACCACAAAATGGATAATGCTTCTCATTGAATTTTATCTTGAGTTCATTAACCAAAAATCCATTAAAGGTGAGGTCATAGCCAATCAACTTATAGAAGCTCCACTTCCTAGTGATAAATCCTTGATTATTGAGCTCTCATATGATTCAGTATTCAATTTCACTAAACAAGGAGATGTCATTCTGGAGGAAGACATTAATATCACTCTCTTCTATCTTCTTTGATGGTTTAAGTGCAAAAAGGTCAAGGTGCTAGAGTCTTGTTTCATACACCACAAGGGATACCTATTCCCTTATCATTCAAACTTGACCTCCAATGCACAAACAACAATGCAAAGTATAAAGCCTTAATATTAGGTCTTCAGGTAGCCATAGCTATGGGTATAAATTGTATCAGGATATTTGGTGATTCTCAACTTGTTAGATAAATCAAAAGAGAATACCAATGCAAAGAACCTACCATAAAGCTTTACCATGAAGTAGCAATGTCATTTTTCACCAAATTTAATTGTTATGAAATTGATAGTTTACTAAGTTTGACTAATAGATTTGTAGATGTGATGGCTTCTCTAGGATCATTGATTCCAAAGAACTCTGTAGGAAAGGTAAAACCACTCATTGTTACAATTGATAGTTTAGTAAGTTTGACTAATAGTTTGACTAAAAGGATGTTTGATTTATCCATTCAAAATTGTATGAGCCTTGGTCAAACCAAATAATAGCCTTCCTAATGTTTGGAACACTCCCATTAGAATGACATGGATAACTAAACACACTTTCAAGTAAAATATAACTTGTTTTAATCTCTTGGGGGACATGTTGTATAGACGTGGTTATGATGGAATCCTCATTTGTTATCTTGAGTCAACAGAGGTACAAAGAGCCATAGCTTAAGCTCATGATGGTACTTGTGATGGTAATTTTAGTGGAATTGCCATTGCAAAACATATTCTACGCATGGATTACTATTAGTCTACCATGGAACATGACTGTTGCACTTACGTCAAGCATTGTAAGCAATGTCAAGAGCATGTTAATTTAACTCATGTGCCATCACAAGAATTACAACCTATTCAAATCCTTTGGCCCTTTTCATAATGGGGTCTTGATTTGATTGGAAAAATCTCACCTCCTTCCTCAAGACAACATACATTCATCATCATGGCCACTGAATACTTCACAAAGTGGGTTGAGGTAATTCCTCTCACTAGTATGATAGGACCTTGAATTGTGGAGTTCATACTTCATCATATCATCTAACATTTTGGTATTCCCTCGAAAATCATGTTTGATAATAGCAAGTATTTCAAGAATAAGGATGTTCGAGCACTTCACAAGAAATATAATATCCAACACAGTTTCTTGACTCCTTACTACCCATAAGAAAATAGATAAGTTGAGGCTACCAACAATATTAATTGCTATTCTCAAGAAACTTGTCAAATAAAATTATAGATATTGGTATACTCAAATTCCCCTGGCATTATGGGCTTATCGAACAAGTATCCACACACATACTGGGGCAATGCCATTTTAATTGGTCTATGGAGCCAAAGAAATCATACATCTTGAGCTTGAGATCCCCTCATTTTCATAGATCAAGATATTGCTAGACAAGCATGTTTTGACCAACTCACACTTCTTGATAAAAGGCAGGTCAATGCTTTATAGAATTTATGAGTTTATCAAGATCGTCTAAAGCATACTTACAATACCAAAGTTCATCTATTTGAATTACAATTAGGAGATCTTGTTCTTAAAGAGAATCAACAAAACACCAATACTTTGCCAAATCTTCATGATAAATTTGTGGCTAATTGGTTAGGTCTATAAATTATCACTCAAAAAGTGGGTAAAGGAACTTATAGGCTTGCTAGTCTAGAGGGAGTTGAAGAGCCCAACCACTTAACATTATCCACTTGAGAGAATTATATGCTTAATGTAATTTATATATATGTATATATACATGGCTAATACACAAAAACAACATTGCATTTTACACATTGCATTTCACTTTGTATTTCACACATTACATTTTACAACATTGCATTTCACACATTGCATGTTACATATTACATTTCACACATTGCATTGCACACATTTAATTTCACATATTGAATTTCATGAATTGCATTCACAACGGTTGAGCAGTGAATTGTCATCAAGTTTTACTTGATATTGCAACTATCTATCTTCCAATTTTCTATCCAGGATTGCATCTGATAGTCACAACTTAGTACTCAATATCGGATGGACCAAATACTTCTTCAATCCAACCTCCAGAGTAGGTTTGTTCCTTGTCAACTTAGTAAGATACTGACTCAATTAATCTCAATAAAGGTTTGAGGAATAAGGTTACATATATGTGTATTAATAGTGGCTGGATAGGCTAACAACATCGGCATCCACAAGAAAAACCTCTAACAAACTATTTATGATGTCCCATACTCAGGATTAGCAGCACCCAAAACATGAAATATTCATATAATAGAGCGTAAACAGATATATGTCCCAAGAAGAAATTCCAATATCCAATATATTGATAATTCAATTTAGCAAAATAGATCAATAATCAGAATTTGTAGAAATAAACTTTCTATTAACACAGATCTAACTATGAACATATTTCAAATACCTTAACAACTAGTAATCCAAATAAAATGGAATGAACTAACCATTACAACATTGACAAAAATGCAATTCACATATTTGAACCTCTTAACGAAAGATATCAAAGATAACAAGTCTCAATTCAAAAATCTGAGTAGTTCCCCTTCCATTAGTTTGAAAAAATATTTACACAGTAGGACAAGCAAACACATTAGAGCCGACCCTAAAAATAAAGGGTTAGACCTCTATTTATAGTTTACAATTAAAAGAATACAAGGAGACATTACAAGAATTTAAAATTTTACAGACCAACAGAGAGCTATGTTGGCATTATCTCATTTTCTCGTTGAGTCCAAAAATTTGCTGGAAGTAATCAGTCGTGGTAGCTCAGCTCTACAAATTACTGGTTCATTTATGGAAGTTGAGATTCAATCTATTATAAACATATATATACTGTTCATTGTTCTTTGAAAATCCATTCCACCATAGATCTACAACTGCTCTGGTTCTTAGTTTTTGAAAACCCTTCGATGCTTCACCTTCCCGTATTGAATTGATTATTCTTTGATATACCAAGAATCTACCTTTATATGCCATAACAATGTCAAAAAAATATTTGATATTGATGCTCTCAGTGGATGGTTGTGATTAAATCTCATAAATACTCTGTAAAGCAGCGAGGAAGAAACAAAACATCATTCCACTCAAAATTAACACTAAAATTAGCTTTGATGGCTTCAGCTAGAGGAATCGAGTTTCGACAAGAAATGCACTGAGATGTGAGTGAAATCAAGTCTATCATAAATCTCCTCACTTAGCCTTAAAAATATATAACTTCTTTCTCATATTCATGGTATAAAGCTAAAGTCACAATCCACTCAAAAATCATGCTAACATCAGCTCTGACTCGGTTTGATTACGAAATCGCCAATCCAATCCGAAAGCAATGCAATTGATCCTTGTTCTATTCCACTACCTTTAATTCCTTTCAAATTATTTTGACCTTCTTGTCACCATTTCACTCCACATTAGTCTTGGAACTCAGTAGAATGCATATTATCAACACTTAGTCACTAGAGTGTGTGGAATAGAGAAGCATCACTAGTCCACACTTTATATTGTGCTGACATCATAAAAGCTCAAAATATTTATGGATTGGTAACCTCACCAAAATTCACTGCTAAATACACTAAGACTTTGGTGGAATAGAAAATTTGTCGATGTTTACGAAAAAATACTAAGTATCGAGCGAAATTAACCCTCTTGCATGAATCCGATCCGAAATACTCTATATCCTTAGCGATTTGGAGATTTTCCATGCCTTAAAATAAATTTTCAAAGTTTTCTAAGGATGTGGCCATTTTAAGCCTACATTCTGGCACCTCTCGGGTGGATTTGCTGATATAGGACTAGAACAACACACAGCAAATTAACGCAATTTTTGACAACAGAGGTCTTTCAATTCGGAAATACAGCAGTTACATTCAAAATGGCCAAGCCCCCGAATACAATGCATGCGCGGCCCTTTTATCCCAGACCCCAGCTTCTCCCGACATCATTACACAAAGTGCGGGATTCCCTGTAACCATCCGCACGAATGTTCTCTGGCCATCTGCAAGATGCTGCTAGGTGCCCCGTATTCTCATGGTCTGTAATGGCGGAGTGCGCTGCAGCCGCTTGTCAATCCATCCGCCAAGTCATCATTCATAGGAATGCACCAAAGCCGCTTGTAGTTTGTTGCCACGTGTCCCTTTGTCAGAGTCCCAGCAACCGCTTCATACTCTAGGGCCGCCTGTAACTTTACGCCATGTGTCCCTCTGCAACGGTCTCTGCAACCACCGGCTGGTCAGGCGTCGTGAGCGTTCTGTCGCGATATCGCGACGTTCTTGCTCCCATGCCTTCTCTCTCCTCTTTGGCCGTGATATCGCGACGTCTTGGCATTGGCTTCTCTTTTCTTCCTTGGGGGCCACGATTTCGTGACACGTCACGAAATCGCGACGTCTAAGCCTTCCTTACTCGCTTTTCGCCTTTGGGTCACGAAACCGCGACATGTCACGATTTCGTGACGTCTTTGCCTTTCGTACTTCTTAAGATGTCACGATTTCGACACCTTCCTAAGCCTCTTTTGAACGTGACATGTCACGATTTCGTGACGTCTTTGCGCCTTCAAGTTTTGTTCCCGGAAGCGTCACGATTTCGCGACGTCTTTGAACCTTAGAGCTTTTCCTCCGAAGGTGTCACGATTTCGTGACGTCTTTGTGCCTTCGAGTCTTTCCTTCGAAGTGTCACGATTTCATGACGTCTTTGCTTTCGTAGATCCTTCTTCGAACCCGCATGTCACGATTTCGCGACGTCTTTGCGCCTTCAAGTTTTGTTCCCGAAGCGTCGCGATTTCGCGACGTCTTTGAACCTTAGAGCTTTTCCTCCGAAGGTGTCACGATTTCATGACGTCTTTGTGCCTTCGAGTCTTTCCTTCGGAAGTGTCACGATTTCGCGACCATTTGGCGCCTTGGCTTCTTTGCTCCGGAGATGTCGCGATATCGCGACCATTATGCGCCCAAGCTGCTTTGCTTCGAAACTGTCATGATTTCGTGACCATCATGCGACTTAGTCCCTCTTGTCAAAAAGCGTCGCGATATCGCGACAGTTTGGCCCAATGGCGCCCTTCTTCAAAAAGCGTCGCGATATCACGACAGTTTGGCCCAATGGCGCCCTTCTTCAAAAAGCGTCGCGATATCGCGACAGTTTTGGCACTTAAAGAAAAAAACATTTTGGGTGATGCAAGATTGCAGCTTCGCCTCCGGATGCTCCTGCATCAGACACCCGGGGTGAGTTTGAGAAGTGACCTTCACTTCTGATTTGTCTGAGGTAGACCCAGGCGATCAACCTCTGCCTTGGATAACCAAGTCGCATCTTCTATAGGCCTGCCCTTCCATTTGACTAAATACTCAGAATAACTCCTGTTTCGAGTACTTCGGCCCTCACGTGTATCCAGAATTTCTTCTATCTCGTCCGCAACTGGGATGACTGTTGGAATGCTCCACAAATCTGGGCTGAGTATCTCACTGCTTTCTCCTTCATGATACTCGACCAAATCTGAAATGTTAAACACGGGGGAGATGTTAAGTTCACTTGGTAGCTCCACCTCGTATGCATTACCCGAATCCCGTTTGCCAATGATCCTGCATGGCCCAAATTTCTTCATTTTTAGTTTGGTATAGGTCTTGGCAGGAAACCGCTCCTTCCTCAGATGGACCATGATAGAATCTCCTACTTTGAACTCTTTAACTCGGCGTTTTTGGTCCGCCCTTGTCTTGTACTGAGCATTCATCTTGGCAATGTGTCTCGTCACTTCCTCATGCACTCCCTTCAGGTGTTCGGCAAAGTCTTCTCGCCTCAAAACTGCATTTCTCTCTCGTATCTATCCGTCTCAACTCTGATGCATTTCTTGGGCTGCTCCCATAAATGATCTGGAATGGCGATTTATTGGTACTTCGATTGACCGAGCTGTTATACGCGAATTCTGCTTGTGGCGTAACTAGATCCCATCCCTTGGGCTTGTCCCCGACCAAGCATCGCAGTAGATTGCCCAAACTCCTATTAACCACCTCTGTTTGGCCATCTGTTTGGGGGTGGTATGCAGAACCGAACTTTAAATCCGTCTTCAGTTTCTTCCACAGGGTCCTCCGTAAGTACCCGACAAACTTAGTATCCCCTGTCCGACACAATGCTTCTTGGCAACCCATGAAGGCGTACCACTTCCTTAAAGAACAAACCAGCCACATGGACCGCATCGCTAGTCTTCTGGCACGGGATAAAGTGAGCCATTTTCGAAAACCGGTCCACTACCACAAATATGGAATCGTGTCCCCTCTGCGTCCCGGGCAAACCAAGCACAAAATCCATACTAATATCTTCCCACGGTCGTTCAGGTATAGGTAGCGGTTGATACAAGCCGTAGGGTGCCTCATGCCTTTTGCCATCTGGCATATCCTACAACTCTGCACAAACTTTGCCACATCCTGTTGCAATTGTGGCCAGTAATAGTTTTCACTAACAAGTGAGGTAGTTTTGTCACGACCAAAATGTCCAGCTAGACCTCCACTGTGCTTTTCCTTGATGAGATTTTCTCTCATTGAGCTCCTCGAAATGCATAATTGGTTCCCCCTGAACAACATCCCCTCTTGAACCAGGTAATTCAACCACCTAGTCCTGTCCAACGTAACAGGCACCGTGCAGGCTTTCCAAGCTTCTACGAAATCGGGGTCTGCAGGGTATAAGCTCTTGAGCTCAGCAAACCCTACAACCTCCACTTTCATTTCCATCATCAGACATTGTCTCCTACTCAATGCATCTGCCACCCTATTGGACCTTTCGCTCCGATGCTTCAAAGCACAAAGGTATAGCTCTGTAGGAACTCTACCCATTTCAGATGCCTTTGATTCAATTTCCCTTGACTGTTAATATACTGCAGTGCCTGATGGTCGGTATACAGAACAAACTCCTTTGGCAACAAATAATGCCTCCATTTCTTAAGTGCTTGAACTATGGCATAGAACTCCTGATCATATACCGAATACTTCCATCTAGCATCATTGAGCTTCTCGCTAAAATAAGCTATAGGCCTACCCTCTTGGCTCAATACGGCTCCTATGGCACTGCCACTCGCATCGCAGTCTACCTGAAACACCTTATTGAAATCTGGAAGTGCTAAGACGGGTTGCTCAGTGACCTTCTTCTTCAACATAGCAAAGCTTTTGTCTGCTCCAACTGTCCACTGGAATTCCTTCTTATTCCCCTTCATTGTCTCCGTAAGAGATGCGCAAATACTGCTGAAGTTTCTAATGAACTTTCTGTAGAAACTGGCCAGGCCATGAAATGATCTAACCTCGGTCACACTTTTTGGAGCAAGCCATTCCGAAATAGCCCTCACCTTTTTGGGGTCCATTTTAAGACCATTTGCTGAGATAACAAATCCCAGGTATACCAGCTCCTTCTTCACGAAGTTGCACTTCTTTAGATTGATCAGTAACTACTCCTCCCGCAGTCTCTCAAAAACCCTCCTGATGTGCATCAAGTGCTCCTCTAGGGTCCTGCTAAAAATCAGGATATCATCCAAGTAGACAATAACAAATTTGCCCAGAAATTCCTTCAAGACTTCATTCATTAACCGCATGAAGGTACTCGATGCATTGGTTAGCCCAAATGGCATAACCAACCACTCATACAACCCCTCTCTGGTTTTAAAGGTTGTCTTCCACTCATCCCCTTCTCTAATGCGGATCTGATGGTAACCACTTTTCAAGTCAATCTTTGTGAAGTACTCAGCTCCACTTAAACAGTCCATGATATCATCCATCCTTGGCAGTGGGAATCTGTATTTGATGGTGATCTTGTTAATTGCCCGGGAGTCTATGCACATTCTCCATTCTCCATCCTTCTTGGGTGCTAGTACTGCTGGTACTGCACAGGGACTAAGACTCTCCCTAATCAGCCCTTTCTTCAATAGATCTTGAACTTGCCGATTCAACTCCTCAGTTTCCACAGGCGTCATTCGATGTGCAGCCTTGTTTGGCAAGCTCGATCCAGGCACCAAATCTATGTGGTGACTGATCTTCCTAACAGGCGGTAAACCTTCAAGAACATTATCAAAAATGATATCTGGGAATTCCTCTAGCAGTCCCATGACCTCCACTGGAATCTCCTTGCTTCCTTCTTCCTTAACCCTAGGGATTATGGCATAGCACATATGATCTGACTTCAAGCCTTCCAAAAATCTTCTGCCATCAACTAGACAGACTCGGGCACTGCTGCATACTTTCTCATCCGCCTCCTTCAAGGGTTTTAGCTTGTGGCGAACTCCATTCTTCGACAAAGAATATGTGTTGGCTCGACCATCATGTACAACACTTCGGTCAAACTGCCACGGTCTCCCAAGCAGCAGGTGACATGCATCCATAGGCAAGATGTCACATAAGACCTCATCTCGGTAAGTTCCAACATTGAACTTCACCAGGCATTGCTCACTTACTAGCACCCGATGGTCCTTTTGCAACCATGCGATTCGATAAGGGTGCGGGTGCTTTCTCCTTTCCAACCGTAGCTTGGCAACCATTTCCTCAGAAACCAAATTGTCAGTGCTTCCATTATCGATAATGACGTTACAGACCTTGCTCGCGCACTTGCATCTTGTTCGAAATAGGCTGTTCCTTTGGTCTGTCCTTTTCTCTTCATTCAACAAGACTCTTCTAATGATCATTGCTTCTCCTCTTTCTGCCTCCTCAGAGTGCTTAGATTCTGCACCTTCGTCTGCTACACTGCTCGGGCCTGACCCTCAGGTCTTCGATTTGGCCTCTCTTGATGTTGCGGGCAGTTGTATGCCCTGTGTCCTTCTTCTCCGTAGTTGAAGCAGGTTCCTCGAAAGACACCTCTTCCAAACCCTCGCCTAGGCCTACCTCTTCCTCTCGGGTAGTTGTTGTTCTGATTGCGTGGGCGTTGGTCATTCTCCTCCTTCCCTTCTTTCTATTTTTGGCTACTGCTAGCTTCACCAGTTTTCCCCAAATCTCTGTACCTTCCTCCATTGGTTCTTCCACCAGCTCTTCCACCCCTGTCCTTTCCTCTCTGCTTTCCATCAAATCTCCTATTCAGTTTCTCCTCCACCTTTAATGCAAACTGGTATGCATCCTCCACCGTGCTCATCCTAACCAGCCCTAGCTCTTCTTGAATGCTGGTTCGCAATCCGTTGATGTATCGTGCGACTTTCTCCTTATTCGCCTCCGAATGGCCGGTTTTGATCGAGATTTGATAGAACTCCTCCGTATACTCCTTGACAGATTTGCTTGCCTATCGAAGACTCTGCATCTTTCTCAACAAATCCAACTCGTAATCTGCAGGGATGAATTGTCTCTTCAATTTCTCCACCATCCTATCCCACCTGGTGATCTTTTCCTTTCCCCTCCTGTTCCTTTCTAGCTGCACTCCTTTCCACCAGATGCTAGCATGCCCTTTCAACTTGGTTTTCGTGAACCTGATCCGAGTTGGGTCTGAGATCTCTTCATACTCGAAATACTCCTCCATGTCGTTGATCCAATCTATCAACTCCTCAGGGTTGAGGTTCCCAGAGTAAGTAGAGACGTCAAATTTTGGCTTCTTCCCGATTTGGGAGATGGCTCTATACGACCCTAGCCTCTCGCTGGATCCAAGGCTTCTTCTTCATCGGATGGGCCCTCTTCTTCCCGGACTTCATCCTCACCGGGTTCCTCCCTTCTTGGCTCAACTCCTCTTCTAATCTCCTCCTGTAGGGCTTCAAATTGCCTCTGCAAGGCTCTAAGATCGACCTCTGCTTGTCTGTTCCTCACACCACCACGGTTCCTACGCGGAGGCATCCTGCTTCTTCTTCACAACCCACAACCACAATCCTGGCGCAAACTGCCTCACTGTCGGTGATCGGTTTGCACACTCAGAACAACCTGCTCTGATACCACTTGATATAGGACTAGAACAACACACAACAAATTAACGCAATTTTTGACAACAGAGGTCTTTCAATTCGGAAATACAGTAGTTACATTCAAAATGGCCAAGCCCCGAATACAATGCATGCGCGGTCCTTTTATCCCAGACCCCAGCTTCTCCCGACATCATTACACAAAGTGCGGGATTCCCTGTAACCATCCGCACGAATGTTCTCTGGCCGTCTGCAAGATGCTGCCAGGTGCCCCGTATTCTCATGGTCTATAATGGCGGAGTGCGCTGCAGCCGCCTGTCAATCCATCTGCCAAGTCATCATTCATAGGAATGCGCCAAAGCCGCTTGTAGTTTGTTGCCACGTGTCCCTTTGTCAGAGTCCCAGCAACCGCTTCATACTCTAGGGCCACCTGTAACTTTACGCCATGTGTCCCTCTGCAACGGTCTCTGCAACCGTCGGCTGGTCAGGCGTCGTGAGCGTTCTGTCACGATATCGCGACGTTCTTGCTCCCATGCCTTCTCTCTCCTCTTTGGCCGCGATATCGCGACGTCTTGGCGTTGGCTTCTCTTTTCTTCCTTGGGGGCCACGATTTCGTGACACGTCGTGAAATCGCGACGTCTAAGCCTTCCTTACTCGCTTTCGCCTTTGGGTCGCGAAACCGCGACATGTCACGATTTCGCGACGTCTTTGCCTTTCGTACGTGCTCTTCATTGGGGCCGCGAAACCGGGACATGTCACGATTTCGTGACGACCTTGTGCCTTCTGAGGCCTCTTCATCCGGAAGTGTCACGATTTCGCGACGTCTTTGCGCCTTCAAGTTTTGTTCCCCGAAGTGTCACGATTTCGCGACGTCTTTGAACCTTAGAGCTTTTCCTCCGAAGGTGTCACGATTTCATGACGTCTTTGTGCCTTCGAGTCTTTCCTTCGAAAGTGTCATGATTTCGCGACGTCTTTGCTTTCCGTACGCAGCCTCTTCATTCGGGCCGCGAAACCGTGACATGTCACGATTTCGTGACGTCTTTGCGCCTTCAAGTTTTGTTCCCCGGAAGCGTCACGATTTCGCGACGTCTTTGAACCTTAGAGCTTTTCCTCCGAAGGTGTCACGATTTCGCGACGTCTTTGTGCCTTCGAGTCTTTCCTTCGGAAGTGTCGCGATTTCACGACCATTTGGCGCCTTGGCTTCTTTGCTCCGGAGATGTCGCGATATCGCGACCATTATGCGCCCAAGCTGCTTTGCTTCGAAACTGTCATGATTTTGTGACCATCATGCGACTTAGTCCCTCTTGTCAAAAAGCGTCGTGATATCACGACAGTTTGGCCCAATGGCGCCCTTCTTCAAAAAGCGTCGTGATATCGCGACAGTTTGGCCCAATGGTGCCCTTCTTCAAAAAGCGTCACGATATCGCGACAGTTTTGGCACTTAAAGAAAAAAAAACATTTTGGGTGATGCAAGATTGCAGCTTCGCCTCCGGATGCTCCTGCATCATTTGCTCACAAAGCCATCAAACTCAGAGTCTTATCCATTGGGCATCAGGAGTCAAAAATATTCATCTTCAAAAAATGCTTCAAAGAATAATTTCCATATGATCATTACCCTCTAAAAACCTTATGAATTCACCTAGAGGGTAATGGTTCATATCGAGATCATGCTAGAAACACAAATATCTCCATCACTCCTTCAAAACTACTCCAATGCTTTAAACAAAAAATAAAGCAATGTTCTCTTTATAAAGCTTCTTCAAAAAAATGACATGAATGCCTTCACAAAAAACTTCATTCTCTACATCTCTTAGCCTCATGCTTTTATTATTACCTTCTGACAATGTTAGAGTAAAAACAAATCAAACAAAATACAAAACTTTTGCATGACTACAAAAATGTACAAAAAAAAATATTCTAAGCTTGTGTCCCTTGAGGGTCTGTAGCAGCTCTATTTGGTTCTTCACCCTCTTGTTGAGCCTCTTCTTCAACATTATCTTCTTGCTCTTGCTCAGCTTCTTCCTTAGGTGAACTTTGCTCTTTATTTTCCTCTTCAACATCCTTTCCAAACAACTGGACCATCAGCTTCAGGGTTTGTAAAGCTTATTTCCAAACTGCTTCAGAGGGGTTGGAAGTCTCTTTGAGCTGCTTGTGAATGTACTCCAACTCACCAGTGTCCTCATAATTTGTAGCACTTCCTTTATTTACCAAGTCCTCCATCAGATCTCTGAGCCTGGTAAAATCAATAATCATTTGTGAAACCTGCTCCTGGTCAATTGGCTCTTCCAGAGCATCAATCTCAGACTCATCTTGAAGGCTCTCGACAACACTCTTTTTAATCTCTTTTACTGATAGCAAGGTGTTATCTTCCATCCATAACCCTCTGAAACCATTCTGAATCATTTCTTTATTTATATCCACTACATCCCTGATCATATTTTCCACCTTATCAAACAATAGCCAAGCCTTTTGGAGCATTATGTGCTTCTTCACTACAACTCTAGCAATATTCCATTCTTTATTAGGAATAGGTTTAGCAGTCTCACTGAGCCTGCTATCTGCCAACTTATAAATTTGCTCAACTAGAATCACCATGGGTTGTAGCTCTCTAGTGAAGCTATCCAGATCTTCCTAAACATTCTGAAGTAGGTGGCTAGCATCATCCATGTAATCAATGATGGGTTGTAACTCTGAGCATTTCTCCAGAACTTTAGAAAACAATTCTTTCCTTACTTTCTTTAGCCCTACCTTAGAGAAACCTAAAGACTTAGCCTTTTCAATCTGAAGCTGTTACTTCAAGCTCTATATTTCTTTGGCTTGTTCTTCATTTTTCTTCTTTTGTTCCTCTATTTGCTCCTTGAGCTTATTGGCCTCTTGAAATTTGTCCTACCAGTTCTTTGCTTCCTTTCTGAGAGCTTTCTCTATCTATTTTTGGTTGGTGATTATTTTTTCAAGATTTTCAATTATTCACTCTAGCTTGTCCACTTTCTCTTTGTATATATCACCCTTGACATAGAAAGTGTCCAAGTGAGCCTTAGCTATCACCAACTCATCTTCAATAGGTAACTGCTCAATATCTTCTGTGTATTCTTCTAGACGGTAGTCTTGAGCAGTCATTTCAGTCTCAGGCTTGCTTACTAGAGGAATGATGGATCTGGATGTCCTCTTCCTAGAAATTGGATCAACAGACATGGTTCTTCTCTTCATAGCCATCCTCTTGGAAGGTTTGGATAGTTTCTCTACCCAAAAATCTTGAATTTTCTGTGTAGCTTCCTTCTCCTTTTGCAAAGTTGCTAGTGTAGGATAACTCACAGGAGGAGGAGGAGAGGCTATAAGGTAGGAGAGAGTAGAATCAGTAGCTGATGATGGCTTGGTAGAAGTGACTACAATGGAATCTATGACTACCACTATTGTTGCAATTGGCAAACTCATGGAAACTATAGTAAAACTCACAGAAGGGTGAGTGGGTGCGGATGAAATAGCTTGCTTTTTAGATGATGGGGGAGGTTGCAATGGCAAATATGGAATTATGGGAGATGATGAAGAAGGAATTTTAGGTGACTTTGGAGGAGATGGGTTGGTTTGGCCCTCAGTATTGACTGGTGAAATAGGTGGTGAACTATGAGGGGGAGAAGGCACTTTTGTTACAACCTCTTGCTTAGAAGGGGAAGGAATTTTCTTGGGGAAAGAGGAGGAGAAGGAGAAGAGGGGATAGAGACCATACCTTCACCTACAGATGTAGGGTGTTCTAGAGTTATCTCTTCACTTTGCTGCTATTTGTTGTATCAATTCTTCTACAGCTAAAATAGGGGTCTCCTCAATAATTTTCTCTTTATCCAACTTCTATTTCTTATAAATCTCCTTCTGAGCTCTTTTTGGTGCCCTTTTGGCCTTTCTTTTAAAAACTTGCAAGGCTACTAATTTCTCATTCTTTGTGTCTTCCCTAAAAAACCCTTCCTATAATGGTTCCTCCTGCAATGTTTCTTCAAAAATAGGATTGAGCTCCACTATCGTTGTAGTGGTGAAACTTACTGGTGTGAACACAAAGTTCTTATCCTTCTCATTCCAATCTATCTCTATATTAGGGGGCTCTCCACCCAAGGCTAGGTGCTTGGGCCTACTTGCTATCTGAATGACTGGTGTGCTAATGGCCCTCTCATTAGAATAGTGCATCTTACTCATTAACTATGCCCCTTTTGGAAAATTCTCTAATTGTTCAGTTGAAGGCTCAAATGTCTTCAGAACTTTCAGAGTTAATGGAGTACCAGACCCTTCTTCTTGAGCTTCTTCTTGTGAAGGTGGGGATGGGGAATCTGACCCTGGTTGTGGCTTCTTATAGATTAGCACTATATTCTTTGGGTCTTTTGCTTTCCAAGTTGTGATATTCTTGTCATATCTATCGAAAAACTCATTGTCAATTACTAGTCCAAACTTGGATTTCTCTTTACCAATTTCAACTCTCATCCTCCACCAGTCTACTATCTTGGCTTCATTCCATTTATTTTTAACTATTTGGTATTCAATTTTTTTTTTTTCTCGACCTCTCTGATGGTAGACTCCTACAACTAATGTTTTTTATTCTTATCTGAATCAAAATCAACAACCTGCTCATAGAAATCTAACCATGGAGGAAGTTGTTCCATCTTGGCCACATTCCAATCTAAAGGAGCATTTTCCTTATTATTTTTACCCTATTCAAAATGAGGCCTAGATTTTTTCTCAAATTTGTAGGCCTTCTCTCCATTCAGGGCTATGTTCCTCTTGTAGAATATATCATCCAGGTCATATCTCCATATCTGGGGAATGTAGAACAGGCCCAACCTATCCAGATATTGGTCGATTTGTTCACCTTGACCCTTTTTGGTGATGGTTATATCATCAACACTACGATAGGTCAACAAACATTTTCTCTTCCTTCCAGAGCCATAGTTCATATTTATAAATTTTGCTTACCTCAAATATTCTAGGGCTAATAATCTATCTATAATAAAATAAAAGGCTTACCAGTGAAGTCATATAGTCTAATGATTGTGCCTTCTATAAGGATGTACCAATCTCCTTCTTTGGAACCCTCTATTCTTAACAATTTCTTGGCCAATGGTGGTAGCCTAGGGTATTTCCCATACATTATCTTCAGTGTTAGCCCTAAAAATTCCAAGTTAAATCTATAAAAGGACTCAGTGCTCCTCAGATGAGAAGTCCAATAGTAAATAGGAATGGGGTCTCCCTGATCATTCTTTTCCTTGACCGGAATCTAAGGCATCATTTTCCTTACAACAACAAAGAACATCCAAACCAAACTTGAGCAATGCCGGAAAGAGGGTGTATCAGAATTCCTTTTCATTCTCACTAATTGCTCATGTATTCTTTTAGCTAGGAAAGTTAGCCAATCAAAGTAAATGACCTTAACACCCTTATTTTCTACATCTAGCTCATACATTCTCTCATTGGAAATACAATATGCAATGGCTATTTTCCAATCGATCATGAGTCAGTCAGAATCCAAACCCTCCATACAAGCTAGCATGGAATAGAGCTTTGGGTTAGCAAATTGGTCAATGGGTATTGGAACTTTAGGTATTTCATCTTCCTCTTTTATCCTTCTAAATTGGAAGTGAAGCCATTTTTCCATGACTTTCTTTTCTTTCGAAGCCATTAATGAAGCATAAACCCTAGCTTGTTCTGCTATATCAAATTATTTAGACTCTAAGGGTGGGCTCACCCCTAGGCAAACAAATCATGACAAAGCTTTTGGTAATGGTGAATAGTGTTATGCCATTAGGAGTTTTCACTCCCTCTTCTCAAGGTCATAAAATTTAATCATTGCAGAAACTAACTCAGGAAATGGTGAACAGAATCACAGATATAAGAGAATAATAAGGATTTTACAGCAATGATACCTTGAGGTAGAATTGGTCTTCCTTCAAAGTATCTAAATTCAAAATTACTCCTTAAGAAGGTCCTCCTTACTTGGGTCATTACTATCTCCAACGCCTTTATTCACATGTCCAGTCATCTAGCTTCTCTTTTTTGCATTTCTGTTAGTGCCTTCTTAGGAGCCATTTTTACAAGCAATTTTTAGAATGTTTTCTCTAGAGTTTGTAGATAATGCTCAACTATTCTTCCTACTTGATGGGCATTGCTTTCATTGAATGAAAGAATTCTATACTTTTTAGCACTTTTAATTGCCCATGCATGCACCCTTTACCATTAATGTGGCCATTGCACAAACTATCCATTTGCATGCTTTTCAAATTGAAACTATTCATTTTGGTGGCTTGGAGATGTTACATTGCTTTTCGATTGGCTAAAACACAAACACTTTCCATGCACTTCGATGTCACTTATATTTTTTTTTCATTTGAGAGATGGAATATTTTCCTCAAAAATAGTCATACACCCTGATGATTGGAACATTTTCATATCTTCTTTCACCTTAGTCTCTTTAAGAGTAGAAAAGATGCATGTAGTATTCCACTAACACTTCAGTTCATTTGAGTGCAGATTGGAACTCATTCATCATTCCACTTCTTTCTTAGTGCATTTGAGGGTGGAATGGAAACTTGCTACTTTTTTGCTGACACTTAGCTTATTTTACAACTTTTTTTTTTTTATATATATATTTTTATAACATTTTATCAAAAATAAAACTTGATATAAAATGCAAAAATAATATGATACAAAGTATGTACATATATTACAATGAGCTATATTTCAATCAAAATAGAGTTTAAGGTGAAAACCATTGATCGGAATCGGTTGTATGTTTCCCTCAAGATCTTCAAGCTGGAAAACATTGGTCTCTTTAACTTCTACTATCTTGAAAGGGCCATCCCAGAAGGAGTCAAACTTCTGATGATGTCCTAGCTTAGCTCTTTCAACATTCCACCTGAGTACAAAATCTCCAACTTGGAATTTCTTGAACCTTACCTTCTTGTCAAACCATACCTTGATATCAACTGAATGCTTTTGAAAATCTTCATATGCCTGAGTTCTTTTCTCTTCTAACTATAACAAGTGTGTCAACCTTGTTTCCACTAGATTTTGCTCAGATTCCTCTTCTGTGTTTATCAGCTTGAGTGCTGGAATCTCCAAATGAATAGGTAACACTACCTCCTTGCCATAAACTAAGGCATAAGGGGAGGTCTTGATGGAATTTTTAATAGTGATTCTATCTACCCATAGAGCTTGCTCTAGAAATAGGTGCCAACTTCTCTTATTACCCTCTAATGATCTTCTCAAAATCCTCAACAGATTCTTGTTAGTTGATTCTACAAGTCCATTTCCTTGGGGGTAGTAGTTTGAAGTATTCTTTATGGTAATGCCATACTTGCTAGTAAAACTCAATATATTTGGCTCCTATGAATGCTGGTCCATTATCACTCACCAAAGCTTCTAGAACACCAAACCTTGAAATCAAGCTTTCCATAAAATTTATCACCACTTCTTGGTCTGATTTCTTTGTAGGAATAGCTTCTACCCATATGGTGAGGTAGTCTATAGTAGTCAGAATGTACTTATGCTCAGATGAGGAATGTGGATTGATAACTCCTATGAAGTCCAACCCCCATTGTTGAAAGGGTTCTTCCACTTGAATTGGCTTAAGGGGAAATGATGCATTCCTTGTTCTTCCCACATGTCATTGGCATTTATCACAGGCTCTAGTGACTTTGAAGGTGTCAAAAAATATGGTAGGCTAGTAATAGCCTACTCTGATAATCTTCAAAGTTGTTACTCTTCCTGAGAAGTGTCCTCTAGATAGTCCTCCATGGAACTCCTCTATGACATTTTGTTGTTGATCATATTTTAAGCACCTAAGGAGAACTCCATCAAGGTTTCTTTTGTACAGACCTTCTGGCAATAAGACATACTTCAAAGCCTAAAGTCTATATCTTCTTCTCTATGATGGATTAATATTAGGAGGGCATACCCTAGTTTGAAAGTACTTAGTCATCTGATCTACCCAGTCTGATTCACCTGATTGTAATTCTTCAGTCTGATCATCTATTGTTGACTGACAAGCTATCACTTCTGCTAAAACTACTACTTCTATCAGACCTTGGCATAGGGCTCTACCTCTTACCAGCTTGGTAGGATGGATTTCCACATCATATTCTTGGATCTTAGTAATCCAACCAACTCTCTTATCTCCTAGTTCTCCTTGTAAAATAAAGCTTCTTACATCCGGATGAACCACATAAACCAGGGTCTTGCTTTGAACCAAGTATTACCTAAATTTTTTCAATGATTTCATTACAACAAATACTTGTTTCTCAATGAAATTATACTTAACCTGATATTCATGAAGATTCTAGCTCCAAAATAATATGGGATGCTCCTCTCCTTCATCATTCTTCTGAGTGAGCATTGAGGCATAGCTTTCCTCAGCTCCATAAGCATAAATAATGAAGTCTTTGCTGAAATCTGGATTGACTAGCACTGGAGCTGTAGCAATGGATTGCTTGATGATTTCAAAGGCTTGCTTTCTTACCTCAGTCCATTTGAAATCTGCATCTTTCTTTAGTAGTTCAGATATAGGCCTCACCTTCTGAGCAAAGTTAGAGATGAATTTCTTGACAAAGTTTATCTGACCAAAGAAAGACTACAAGGCTTTCTTGTTTACAGGTAGTGGAAGAGCAAGAATGGATTTGATTCTATCTGGATCAATGGCCATACCTTCTTTGGAGACCACATGGCCTAGAAACTTTCCCTCATGAACTACAAAAAATGACTTCTTAGGATTGAGGGAGATGCCAAATTCTCTGCACTTCTGGAAGACTTGTTCTAGGTGTGCCAAGTGGTCTTGCTTGTTGTGGGAAAACATAGTCATGTCATCTAAATAGATCAGAATGACCTTGTTAATCAGCTCCCCAAAAGCATAGTCCATTGCTCTCTAGAATGTGGCTCCTGCATTAGATAGCCCAAAAGGTATTCTTTGATATGCAAAGGTTCCCCATTTTATGGTGAATGTTGTCTTAAACTGATCTTCATTCTTCACCCAAATTTGGTTATATCCAGAGAAACCATCTAGAAGTGAGAACCTTTCTACTCCTACCACAATCTGCAATATTTGATCAATCTATGGGAGGGGGTAGTGGTCCTTAAGTGATGCTTGATTGAGATTTCTAAAATCTACACACAGGTGGATGTCACCATTCTTCTTCCTTACAGGTACCAAGTTGGCTACCCAGGTTGAATGTTTTATTGGATAAATGATCTTAGCCTTTAGCAACTTCAATAGTTCTTCTCTCATTATGGCTTCGATCCTAGGATTCATAGGCCTCTATTTCTACTTGAATGGTTTTGCATTAGGCTCTAGCTCAATTGTGTGTTGGATGACCTTCTTGTCATATACTTTGAGGTCCTCATATGACCAAGCTACAATGTCTTGGTACTTTAGGCATAAAGCTTTGATATCCTCCTCTTCTTCTAGAGAACATCGGATTCCAACCTTGAGCTTCTTTTCTTTTTCTATTTCAACTTCTTTATATATTTTCTCATTGACTTCCATGGATCTGATTCTTTTCCTATCTTCATTGTCAAACAGGCTCTCTAGAGTAACCAAACCTCTAGGTATGTGATTGTTCTTGAGTTGAATGACATCCTGTTGATCAATATCTTCTATATTTTCCTCTTGAATAGTGGATAAATAGGCTTCTCTCACCAAAAAATCAATGATTTGTTCATCACTTTCAAAGACCTACCAAAAAATCTGCTTATCTGGCACTGCAGGCCTAAAAATCATTTTGATCCCTTTGTCCTTCTTAACTCCTATGTCTACAGAAGGGTTGAAGTTAGCTCCCCTTACTGCTAAGGAATCTTCCAAGGTATTCTTTCCTCTAGGAATAAAATTAATGTTTAGGGCATGAAAGGATTCCATCAAATCCCATACCCTATTTCTATATGCTTTCAGGTAATGATGCTTACTGCTGCACCTTTCTCTTACCTGATTTACAATCAATTTAGAGTCACCATATATGTTTAAGATCTTGATGCCCATGCTTTCAGCTTGCATCAGTCCAAGGCATAGAGCCTCATATTCAGTAACATTGTTAGTGCATGACCATGTTAGCCTATAGGTGAAACTCTTTGTCCCTTCTGATTGGGACTGTAATACTACACCAACACCAACACCATTTCTACATCTGGCACCATCAAAGTGCATGGTCCATACTTCTATTTCTCTCAAGGACTAGTTAGATATAGCAGGAACTCTTTTCTCTATCTCTACAGAAATATTGTATGTGCCCATACCTATCCCAAATTGACTATAATCCTCCCTGAAAGGTAGTTCATATTCAATTTCCAACTCTTCAAAGTTATCCACAAATTCAAATTCCTCTAGAGGGGTGAGATTGCACATGTCCTCTTCAATTTTTTCAATGTGGTAAGACACAGGCTTCTCAGGTGTTATTCTTATCCTCTTTCCTTTGAAAGGAATAACCATGCTAGAATAGTCCATATACATGCATCCACCCAACTTTGTAGTGAACTCTCTTGAAAGGCATAAGCCAAAATAAGGCTCTAGATCCACCACTACTATTTCTTGTACTATAGTTACCTCAGGTGCTCTATGTAGCCTCATCAAGACATCTTTTATCACTCCCACTATCTTCACAGGTGTCCCATCTAATTGTAGAACTCTAGGGTAGGATCTGGTGTATTCCATACCCATTTCCTCACAAACTACTTTAGGCATGACTATAGTAGATGCCCCTGAGTCAATCATACAATTGTGGACCACCCAACCTTCCATCCTTAGAGAGATATAAAAAGGAGGGGGTTTATTCTTTAAAGTAGTAGGGGATATTTCTTTCTTTTTAGAGGGTATGCTGAGGATTGTGGTGGCTTATTTTCCTATGGATATTTGTTCAAGGAAGCTTTTAGTAGGTCTATTTGGCTAGGAATGAAGAGAGTATCATATAGACTAGCTTTAGATGGTATCTTCTTCATTTCTTCCATAATATTGTATTCAGACTTGGCAGAGGTAGGTCTCTCAGGCCTTCTTTCTAGCTCACCATATTTTCTCTTATACTATTGAGTGGCCTCAATTCTCTACATTTTGGTAATGGAAGGGAACCTAAGCCTCTCTTGAGCTTCATTCTTGGATCTCATTCTATCTCCTTCAGTTTCTTTCTCAAATCTCTTGGGAAGACTGACCTCTTTTTCTTTGGCCTAGGGAATAGGGAAAGTATCACTACTTTGGGGAGGTGGATCCTTCTTATTCTGAGAGGGGACCTAAAATTGACCCATCTTCTATGGATCAACTTGCAGTGTTTTCTTGCCTGACCTTGTCATGACAACAATAGGTCCATCCTCATCAAGATCTTTTCCAACCATGATTTGCTCTGGATGCTAGAGCATATTCACTCTTCCTTTATGATTCCTTTCTACTTTCTCCATAGCCTATTGTACATGGTGTTGGTACATAACACAAGATTGTGAATCATGAGGATCATTGCACACTAAACACCATACATTCACCAGACTTATTTTTGAAGAACACTCAGGCTCTTCATATGCTGCATTTACTCTAACCCTAGTACTATTGCTAGGACCAGGTATTTGATATTTATTCACATAAGGAAATCTCCTTTGTTGAGACCTCTCCATATCTCTCTTCTCCATTGAATTCATCTTGTTGCTAAGAGTTTTCAAAGTATTATGTATATCAAGGATGATAGAAGATTCTTGTGGAATCTGAGAAGGAAGTGGAGGGAAAGGAGTTACAGTAGATGGTGCTTTTGACTGAGGAATGGGAGTCATATGTGGGAATGGGGATGACAAAGGAGGAGGGTCCATATAAGATGAAGTAGTAGTTTGACTTTGGACATTAGTGGTTTCCAAATTGTAGGGCAACACAACTTTTGGAGGTAATCTTCCCACATTAATAAGGATATTTTCTGCATGAACAACTGCATTATAGACCTATGGAAAGGTCTCCACCCTAGATTGTTGGGTTTGTAGGCCTAAATATGATCCAAGGGCTCTGATATAATACATGTAAGCAAGGCTTGCAACTGGTCTAGCTATAGGGGAATTCTCTTCTAGGTCCTACTGAACCTCAAATTGAAATCTGAAATAGTTTCTTGCTGATGTTTCTGCATAGATGTGAACTGATTAAGGAGGGAAAAAGGATCAGTAGATTCATTAAATTCCTCCACAAAGGGCTCAGCCAATGCTACCCATGAGGTAATGGTATTGTCCTCAAGGGTTCTAAACCAATGTAGAATCTTTCCTCTAAAATATAGGGCTAGAATCCTGACAATAACATCTTCATTTTTTATATTGTGTATTGCTTCCAGATTTAAAATATCTTGGTAGTGCTCATATGTAGTTTTACTAGATCCATCATAGGTGGGAATGGCCTTAGACATATCTTGGGGAATGTCATGCATTTGGGCTAGTCTAAGGGGGCCAACTGTGTTCCAACTAGGGTACTTCTGCAAGGGCTGATTTGGAACTGCATTTTGTGCCATGTTTCTAGGTGTAGCTCCTATTGGAGGTGTTGTTGGATTAACTGTAGGATTCTCCTCAAGAGGATTTTCTTCTGAATGAAAATCTTGATTTAAATTCCTTATAATAGTAGACCCTCTATAAGGTAGCTCATAGTAGAAAAAGGAGTCTAGGTTATTCCTCTTGAATGACCTGGTATACATGAAAAACTATGATCTACAAGGATAATTTTTTTGGGTTTACAGACCAGGGAGTCACTAGGTGAATTTGTTGATCACCACTTAGCAAGGTCAAGACAATTCACCAAATATTGATTCCTTCGGGTAAAGATAAAACAATAAATCATATGATGGGTTTTAGTGTTTCTTGCAAATAGGTCCCACAAAGCATGCCAAAAACTATTGGGCACTGAATTGTCATCAAGTTTTACTTGATACTACAACTGTCTATCTTCCAATTTTCTATCCAAGCTTGCACTCGATAGTCACAACTCAACACTCAACATTGGATGGACCAAAGACTACTTCAATCCAACCTCTAGAGTAGGTTGGTTCCTTGTCAACTTAGTAAGATGTTGACTCAATTAAGCTCAATAAGGGTTTGAGGAATAGGGTTAGAAAAAGGTTTAGGGTTAGAGAAATATGCATTAATAATGGTCGGATAGGCTAACAACATAGGCATCCATAGGAAAACCTCTAACAAACTATTTTTAGTGTCCCACACTCAAGATTAGCAACACCCAAAACCATGAAATCTTCATATAATAAAGCATAAAATAGAGATATGTCCCAAGAAGCAATTCCAATATCCAATATATTGACAATCCAATTTAGCAGAATAGATCAATAATCAGAATTTGTAGAAATAAACTTCCTACCAACACAGATCTAACTATGAACATATTTCAACTACCTTCACAACTAGTAATCCAAAGAAAATGGAATGAACTAACCATTACAACATTGACAGAAATGCAATTCATAGCTTCGAACCTCTTAAAAAAAGATATCAAAGATAACAAGTCTCAAGTCAAAAATCTGAGTAATGCTCCTTCCATTAGTTTGCAAAAATATTTACATAGTAGGGCAAGCAAACGCACTAGAGCCGACCCTAAAAATCGAGGGTTCGACCTCTATTTATAGTTTACAATTGAAAGAATAAGAGGAGACATTACAAGAATTTAAAATTTTATAGATCAGTAGAGAGCTACGTTGGCATTATCTCATTTGCTCATTGAGTCCGAGAAATCCACTAGAAGTAATCCACCATGGTAGCTCAACTCTACAACTTGTTGGTTCGATGATGGTAGTTGAGATTCAAGCTATTATAAACTAGATCTGGACCATTCATTATTCTTTGAAACTCCATTCCATCATAGATCTACAACCACTCTAGTTCTTGGTTCTTGAAAACCCTTCGATGCTTCACCTTCCTACCTTGAACTGACTGTTCTTCGATCCACCAAGAATCTACCTTTATATGCTATAACAATGTCAACAAAATCTCTATCATTGATGCTCTTAGTGGATGACTATGATTAAATATTAGAAATGCTCTACAAACTAGAAGGAAGAAACAAAACGCCATTCCACTCAAAATTAATGTTGACATCAGCTTTGATGGCTTTGACCAGTGAAATCGAGTTTCGATGAGAAATGCACTGAGATGTGAGTAGAATCAAGTCTATCATCAATCCGCTCACTTAGCCTTCAAAATATCTAACTTCTTTCTCACATCCATGGCATAAAGCAAAAGTTGCAATCCACTCAAAAATCATGTTGACATCATCTCTGACTCGGTTTGACTATGAAATCGCCAATCCGCTCCACAAGCAATGCAAATGACCTTTGTGCTATTCCACTACCTTTACTTCCTTTCAAATGCTTCTGACCTTCTTGTCGCCATTCCACTCCACATTAGTCTTGGAACTCAATGGAATGCATCTTCTCAACACTTAGTCACTGGAGCACGTGGAATAGAGAAGAATCGCCAGTCCACACTTTATATCGTGTTGACATCATCAAAGCTCAAAATATTTGTGGATTGGGAACCTCACTAGAATCCGCTTCCAAATACACTAAGCCTCGGGTGGAATAGAAACTTTGCTGATGTTTGCAAAAAAGACTAAGTGTTGAGCGGAATGGAACCCTCTTGCATGGATCCACTCCAAAATACTCTATATCCTCAGTGGATTGGAGATTTTCCATGCCTTAGAATAAATTTTCAAATTTTTCTAAGGATGTGGCCATTTTGGGCCTACAAAAACCATATTCACACATTTCATTTCATATTGGGGGTCATTTTTTTAGTCTAAATAATAATTGATCCAATAAAGTCATGTTGCCTTAATCAGGGACATCTTCAAAATCATCAGTCATTTCATTACACAATTTCATAAATTCCAATTATCATTTGAAAACCACATGTCCATAAATCCCTAGGTATTTTTGGTCACTCATCCATTCCTAGTGTTTCTAGCAACCTCAAATACATGTCAAGTTTTCTTTAGGACCAAGACACATTTTCACTAATAAAATCTTGAGTTCTGGGAATTTACTCTAACACTCTTGAGCCAAACACAATCACACATATTAAAAACATCTTGGGTCAAATAGAGATAACACCATAATTGGGTTGAACCTTGAAGTGAAAAGGATATTCCTTTGCTTGTCCCATTATGCACATAGTCCAAAAGTAAAAAATAGTGGTTTTTACTACTATCACAAATTCTAAATAAAAGACAGAGTAGGGTAAAATCCCCAAAACTCTAAATATTTTATACATCACACACCACAAATCCTCAAGTTTTAAGGATAGAACTATATTTCCAATCAGATGGTTAGGTAATACGAATCCTCAAATATTAGAGATAAAATTCTTGGACCACGAAGCTAATATCCACCAGGGTTATAGATGCTTGACTAGCAATGGAGTACGCTCATGCATGGTGACACATATATTTTAAAGATATATCTGACCACACATAAGGACAAGCTAGCTTCTTAGTCTCCTCCATAACATGTTTTTAACTCAATTTACTCAAGATGGGTTAATGAACTCACTTGCATACACATTGGTTCTTGATTTCCTCGAGTCATGATAATTCTCTTGATTTGGTAAATGAATTCACTGCACACACATTTGGTCTTAAATAAATTAGACAAAATTTAGTTAGTTTGTTTGATATCACTAGCATGTATGAGTCTCTGTAAAACAATCAGTCTTCCATATCAACAACCATATCATTACATGAGCCTTTCATTTCAAATTCCATCATTTTGGTGCCCCTGATTAAACAAAAATGCTACAAATGGTCAAGTAAAGTCTAAACTAGAAATGATCATTAGTGCATTAATTCATTTGTATTCATACACATTATCATTTATATTATCATACCTCATACATACACACATGCATTCAAATAAAAACATCAACACATAGAATCAAATGTAACTTTAAATATCAACTATGAAGAGGCTATGACACTTTTTATAGGGGTTAAAATTGTTATTGAAAAAATATGAAAACATATTTCAACTGGGGGATTCACAAATTATTGTTAATGCTATCAAGAAAATTTGATGTGAAATTTTGATAAAAATAATATATATATTTTTGACAAACAAAGACTAAATTTTATTAAACAAAAATCAGATTACATAGTTGCAACCTTATATACATGGTTCATACCCTAGAAGTACCTCTAGATATACATACCTATAATCTCATGAAGGCTAAATGCCCAATTAGAGAATAGACAAAAATGCAAAAAAAGAATTACTACACCAACTCACTGAACAACATATCCGAGTGTGACTCCTAAGAACTATAATAAGACAAAACCATCAGTTTGTTTTCCTTTTATACTACATATCTTCTTAAAACCACATTCTAGAGGTCTTCATTTCTATTGGTGATTACAAATTTCTACAACTCCACTAGCTCATCCTGTTAATCTCCATTGTTATTTTTCTATCCTATCTCCACCTTCTCATGTACACAATTTTTTAAATAATTCCTAATTATAAAATACATGAGTTGTCACTCTATTACTTAATCCTTCCTCGTGATAAAAATAATATTATTACTAGTATTCATCATCTATTATTTGAGGCAATATATTGAAAATATGAGCATATCTATTGTTATGAAATTTATTCTCATTAGTAGAAATCATTCAACAACATGTAGAAATATCAAATCATTCATCACATAATTATCCATAATAAAATTCACATAATGAGATAGAGATAGATAATACCCTTAGGGTAGGGAAACTACAATAATAATTCTTAAGGAGGGAATAACTCGACAAGATCTCCCAAGATGAGAGCACCACTTAGAGAGAGGAAAGTCTCATAAGCCACTTCATGAGAAAATATGAATAGAAGAGAATACTCAATACAAATGATATTGATAACAATAACAATATCCCTTATTTATATATCCATATTATTAACCCTTATCCCACTCATTATTATAAAATAATATAATATTATAATCAAAAAGCTAATTGTTAAAACATAACACTTTGAGGAAGATAAAGAATATATTTACTAAAAAAAAAAATGAAAAAGATTTTTCATAAAATGACAAGTTGAATATAGTTTAATTTACCTATTAACAACAAATAAAATACTTTAATATCTTTTATATAAGTAACATTAATAAAAAACCACACATATATCTCACTAAACAAAAAATATATACTTAAAACCATTTTATCTTGATGATATATTCCTTGTTACATATAAAATTTATAAAATTGTTATAAATCTAAGTTAAATAGATTAAATGCCAATTAAGTCAAGCGTAAAATTACAATATTCAAAAAAACAACTTAGATTTAATTTTTCTATAAAAATCTCTCCTAAATTAAATCCATGTTATGGATATTTGAAATAACTTATGCAAATTAGAATGTCTTCTATAGTTTAAAAAATATGTGTTGAAATGCAAAATATGGGGTCCACAAAGATAGGAAAAATATTTACCCTATAACCTTACCTAAATAATCATTGGTTAGTTTTATGTATAAGAATAAAATCAAAATCTCTTCTCCGCTTTTGTAGCGCAAGTGGAGAAGGTGAGTCTAGCCCCATTGAACAAGAGGACCATGGTTCATACCTCTGTGATGTGAAGAGGAACATAAAAAAATTATCTTGTGGCTTCCCTCTAGATAGTGGTATATTCGGATGGGATGGCATTGTCAGCCATTTAAGAGCAACTATTGAGGTTTCTTTCTAACCTAAAATTTTTTATCACCTTCATAGCATAAATGGAGAAGGTGAGCCTAGCCCTATTGAATAGGAGGTCCATGGTTTGAACCTATGTGATGCAAATGGGGACAAAAAAAAAAATATCTTGTGGCTTCCCTCTAGAGAATGGTATACCAAAATGGGACAACATTGTCGGCCACCTAAGAGTGGCTCTCGAGGATTATTTCCAACCTAAATTTTTTATTCCCCCAAGGGCTAGGTGGATTGGTAATTGTCTATTTGGCTAGGCACTTACCAAGAAGAGTCCTAGGTTCAAACCTTAGGAGCATGCATGTTGTAAAGGTAGTAGTTTGATTTGAATCCTATGAGTGCATGCCATATAAATAATGATAGTACAAATCTTGAGCAACCGATGGTCCCCTCACGTTAGGTTAGCAATAACGAGGTGGTATAGGCTTGTTGGGAGTAGCCCATGTGGTTTGAACCACTTGGCAGTTACTAAAAATAGTGTGGACGTAATTAACTCTCCTATGTATAAAAAAAATTAAAATATACTATCCTATATCCTATATTCCATGATTGGAATTTTGTTCCATGATTTGCAAGTGTAGTGTGTGCGTGTGTGAATAATCCCACATTATATGTGTTGTGAAACTTGAGTGGTATATGAACCCCACTATTGGTCATACTATTTGCCAATGAGGTAGCAAGCTTAAAGGTGCAAGTCCTTGGACCTACTCATGTGGGATTCCTCATCCTTGTTAACATTGAGTTTGGATATGTGTGTGGGGGTTGACGCTCTTGCTTTCTAACCGGTTAACTTGATTAAGAAAGTCTAGTGGCATATTCCATGATTGGAATATGATACTTAAACTTTGTTTGAGTATATAAGATATTTAGTTGAAATTGAAAATAAACCATATTTTTTTTAAGTGGGGTTTTTAAAGGGTTGTTCCTTTCCCTTTTACATTGACTTATTCATATTGAGCTATTTTGTGCCACCGATATTTGAACCGTGGTGTGGGCTACATCAACTATTTGTTTCAACCATTGAACCAAGGACTCATTGGCAAATATAAACCATGGTTAACAAAATATTATAATTTAAAATAAATTAAAGAAATCTCAAATAAATTCTTAAACTATTGAAACTTTAATAAAATAATTTACATTGAAAAATACAATAAATTAGAAGTTTAGATCTAAATAATAATTATTAAAACATTATAAACAATATAATATCAGATAGATGGTTTAGTAGAACATTATTTCCAAAAAATTGTTGAAGCGAAGGAACGTCGAGAAAAAGAGAGAGAGAGGTAATTATGAGCTAGGAGGGAGTGCAATTTGGGAGTGAGTGTGAGGTAGGAGAGAGTGCAAGACAAAAGGGAGTTTTGATTTGGGATTCAATCATGGCAAAAGAGCAACGGGTTCATTTGGAGTGCATCAATGCTTCAAATGCTTACCACAAATGTGTGGAATATTTTTTCAAAAAAATTCTTAAGTGAAGGAATACCAAGAAAAAAAAGAGATAGGGGTAATTGTGAGCTAGGAGGGATTGCAAGCTGGGAGTGAGTGTAAGGTAGAAAAGAGTGCAAGTTGGGAATGAGTGTGAGTGCATCGAGAGGGAGTGCAAGCCAAGAGTGAAGCTCATTATCTAGTATGGAAAGAAAATCATATTTGAAAGCCCTAAAGGGAAATCAAGATTTCCTAGCTAGAAATCAAGATGAACTAGTTGTAAGTATGGAGGTGCAAGTTGGAAATAAGCAAAAAAGTGAATACATGGCAAGACTAATCCAGGTAGCATATGTTACACTAGAAGTAATTATCAAGGATGAGATGATTGAACATGATATTATGGTTTTGAAAAGTAGAGAATTAATATGTAAGTTCTATAAATCATGGACAGGGTTTTTTAATATTCAAAATTGGATGAAGTGGAAATAGGGATTGAATTCAAATTATTTTGATTTTTCTTCCTAAAGGATTTTCCTCATCATCTTTTCTAGTTTAGAAATTAGGGATAAAATAATGGTTGGTGGTTCATGGTTTAGGGGAAGAGATGCACTTTATTTGAGACCATGGAATGAAATTTTTCTATTAATATAGAAACTATTAAGAATCTTCTGGCATGGGTTAGACTTTTTGAACTTCCATATCAACTTATAAATAAGGATATTCTAAAAAATATTGGAAATACCCTAGGGTAATTCATCAAGGAAGGACTAAATACTAAGGAGCAAAAACATGCTATATATACTTGAATATGTGTTGCTATAAATATTTCAAAACCTTTCCCACAATCCATTAAGATTAAATACAAATCAAGAGAATGGGATCAACAAGTAGATTATGAAAATATCACATTTCATTTCCATAATTGTTATGAGATTGGACACATGGAAAGAGTTTGTAAAGTGAAAACTATAAATAAAGAGAAAATATTATAGCCATGAGATAAAATTCAAGACGAAGAAAGGAAATAATATAGTAATAGAAGCTAGATCATATCAAAGGATATTCCACTCCAAAAAAAGAGGCAAAGAAAGCCTATCTACAATATCATTTGACGAGTTCAAAAGGAATTAAAGGTGTCCAAAGAAATGTGGAGATAAATCCTAAAACAAAGATGGCATAAGAGGTCAAGTTTATTCCAGGTAAATATTAATTTTTCTTGAGTAGTATAGAATCCTCACCAAGTAATAAGAGTGAAAGTGGTGAAGATGTTATCCCTTGCACTTTAAGGTTTCAAGAGTAGAATAATAGAAAATTGAGGTTGGAGGAAACCCATAACAATTTAGGATTTTTAGTGCAAAATAAGAAGGTAATTGCTACAAAAGAGCATCCTTGCACTTTAGGGTTTCTAGGGAAACATAAAGAAGATTGTGCTTTTGAGGTTATTCCTTTCACTTTAGATCCTTCAAAACAAGGTAAACCTAAATATGACAAGTCTTACTATGAGCAATGTGAGAAGATTGAAGATATTAATGAAGATGAAAGTATTATTGGGAATGGAAAAAAAGATAAGAAGACACAAGAAACAAAAACAAAGAGAAAATAAACCCAAAGGGATATTGATATTGGAAAAAAAAAGCAAATATCACAAGTGTTAACAAGAAGTGGGGCTAAATACACAAAAAAAAAAAAAAAAAACAATGAAAATAATATCTTGGAATATTAGGGGAATGAATAAGAACCCTAAAAAAAGGTATTAAGAAATTTTGAGGTTGTTATAGACAAGATATTTATAGATATAGAAGTTGGGCAACAAATATTTTAGCCATTCATAGTGTTGAATTTCATCTTGACAAAATTTAAATTTTGAAAGACATTTGACATAAAAGGAGTTGATTGTGGAAACATTGCAATTTGAGGAAGATGGACGATATCTCTCACAAAAAGTAAAATGAAAAATATCTTTGATAAAAAGGTAAAGTTGGATACACTTTAATTAACTTGTTAGAAATGTAATGTTTTGTTTTTGTAATGGGAGTGGCTCCAATAGAAGCCACACATTCATATATATATATATATATATATATATATATATATATATATATATATATATATATATCACAAATAGTCTAGGATTTTAGTACAAGTAATAGAAAGTCAAGAATATCTAATTTTGTGGGTAAATATTAATATTTTTTAATGGGATTTGAAGGTAATAGGATGATAATCAATGATTTGTTGAATTTTAATATTGTCTATAAAATGCAAGGTAGCTATGAGTAAAAGAATATCATATTGTAAATTAAGGTTTTATAAATAAAACTTAATATTTACTTAAATAAAATGATTTCAAAAGGTACAAAACAATTAAGAAATAATATAATGTGAACAGGTTTAACGTAATCTATCAAGTGGCATTAGCTCAACTGATTAAATTCCTCAACGTTTCTAAGAGGAGACCCAAGTTCGAATCTTTCCAAATTATACATGAATGATATCCAAGATTTGTTGGAACACCACTATGTGGTGATGATGTAATATTGGTGGGATCCATTTCAATCCCATATAACCCATTTAAAATAAAAAGGTTTAATTTAATCTCATATAATTAGTTAAAAAATATTAAAAATATATGAAATTATGTATTATTTAATTGGTGAAAGTGGTGTAAACACTAAGTGCAATCAAACAATGGAACAAAATGACATACAAATATTCATGACAGAGGTGCAAACCCTAGGTGCAGTCCAACATTAAAGGTAGAGGGTTGTTCAGAGATCGTATCTTCAATTTGTGAGAAAGCCTCTTTAGCCAAAAGAAATATCTCTCGAGGATATTTGGGTTTGTAGGTGGATAAACGTCTATCCTCTATCAAGATTTTGAAGGATGAATTTAGGTTGGATTTGATTAATCATGAAGCTTGAAAAATTATCTGCAAACTCAAGGACAAAAGACTAGTCTTGGAGGAGCTCAAAGGATACATTAAAGATTTGTGGACCAATACAAAATTCCAAATAACTCTCCTACCCAATTTTTTTTTGTTTCCTTTTCTAATTTAGCATATAGATATAGGTTAATAGATTATGAATATAATTGGTTTTTCAAACAAAAGGGTGTTTATATAAGACCTTGGAATCCTAGTTTCAACCCCTTTATAGAATAATTTAATGGCTTCCTAGTCTAGGCGAATCTTTATGCTCTCCCTATGCGGTTTTGGGAAGAGAAGATATTCACCAAAATCGGTAATGTCATTGGTGCATTCCAATATATGGATGCCTAAATAGAGGAAAATTTGTATGTTAAAATTAATACGTGTAAATCAATATTGGATATTTGGATGGATGTTTTAGTTCTTAGGCCTCAATCCATTATTATCTCCTCAAGCAAAGGGTAATGGATGCAAAATATTGAATATGAAAACTTTTTCCTAAGATGTTATGGCTATTAGCAATATGGCCACCTGAAGAAGAGATGTCCGATCATCCGATCATGTTGTGATTCCTCCTTGGTGGAGGAGAAGGTCCTACATGCAAAATATTTGAAACTTTCCAAAATCCTAGTTCAAAAGAAATAATATCATCCGCTAGATGCACACATTTTCTAGCAGGAATCATGTGAGAAAAAAAATACTCAACCCCAAAATAAGAATTTGAATCAAATCATTGATAAAAGCCAAATGGTTACTATAGACCATCCAGACATTTACATCAAAAATATTAGTACCTTTGATGGTATTCTTGAAGCTAATTATGAAACAATTTGTGATGGTCAATTTTCTAAAAATGGAGATCCTACAAAATGTGTTACAACTAGATATTACCTTAGGATCTTGAAGTACACAAATACATTATCAAATCTTGTCACACTAAAGAAGGAAGAACCTCTACTACAAAAGAAAAATAATCAAACTGATTTATTTTTTTATGGATGACTGTTATGTTTGTTTTCCTTCTATCTATTGGAGTTATGTATCATGCAAGGGTTGTTCTTGTTGATAGCTCCTTGAAAAAAGAAAGTTGATTTTGAAAACTTAGTAGTTGTTATGTTTGTTTCCCTTCTATATGTTGGAGTTATGTGCCATATAAGGGTTTTTCTTGTTGTTAGTTATTTAAAAAAAATTTGATTATGGAAACTTAGCACTTCGAGGAAGATGAAGAATATTTTTGATGGAAAGTTAAAGATAGGTATTTTTTGGAGTTATGTGTCATGTAAGAGTTGTTCTTGTTGTTAATTATTTAAAAAAAAAGGTTGATTATGAAAACTTAGCAGTTCAAGGAAGATGGAGAATATTTTTTATAGAAAGGTAAAGATAGGTATACTTTAATTAACTTGTTAAAAATGTAATAAGAGCATATTTTATTTTTATAATGAGAGTAACACCAATAAAAATCCCACATAAATTATTATATATATGAAAGTATCTACTTACATCACTAAGAAAAATTATAACTAAAAACTATTTCAAATAACTTTCATAAAGAAAATACAAACTAACTTGAGCATGACTGATATGCAAATAAAAGGTTACACATCAATTTGAAATATTAGTCGGATGAGGAATAGATGTACATAACAACATCAATGCTACAAATCTATGTCCAGACCCAAAATATTAGTCGAATGAGGAATATATGTACATAACAAAATCAATGCTACAACTCTATGTCTAGACCCAAACATACTGGGACCTCTTAAAATCCAAGCTTATAGAATGAATGTTACATATTTGCATATTTGTGTGTATGTATATGTCTATATGGGGATGTTTATATGGGTAAGTTAAACTCTTCCATTTGGAATAGGATCGGTATTTAGTATTCTCAACTTTAAGACTATTAGCAACACACAATTAGAGTAGTGGTCCCTCATTTGATTTACATAAATAAAGTTGAGAGGAGTTCATGTATATAGTTGAAAGGAATTTATGTTAGTGTATGGGTTAAGAATTCAGGTTAATGTAATAGTTGTAAGCTTATAATACAGTAATGGATCTCAACACCAGAATAATATAGTAATGGTTTGGGTCTCAAGCTTAGGAAGTACTAGTAAAGGAATAATTAATGTAGATTCAAAGCAATCACCCAAATTAGTAAACAAATATAACAAAGGCCACAAAACATACAATTGAGTTGCAAATATTTTTGGTTGTTTCTCAAAAAGCAATCAACAAGAATATAAAGTAAAAATTCAGAAACCAAGCAATTAGAAAGTTTGAAACTTAAAAAAAAAGAACTTCAATCCTATCATATTTTTCAGATGATTTCATACCTAAAAGGGACTATACAAGGATATCAATAACCTTTTGTGAATCCTGTCATGGTTTAAAAATGATCTGTGTAAAATCCCTTTTACTAGTCTTCAATAAGATCATTTATAACCGTTGATACTCCGTCTCCCACCACCATCGTCACTGTACCCATGAGTCTACCTACAACCTTGATGCTGCCCTAACCACAATGATCCCGACAACATCAATGACACTAACATCATTATTGATGATTTCTATGCTAGCGCTAGAAAATTAAACTAGATTTGACACCTTATAATAGAATTTGCTTTCTGTGTTATTCACTGAATCCTGATATATTCAAATTAATTACTGATAGTTTGTGATTAGATTACAGTTGTGCAAAAAGTCATTCGATAGCGTGTTTTACGTTTAATACATGTCAAATTTTTGGTAGTATTTTTCCTACTCTTGCCCTCCAAATATAGCTATATATATCTGAGGTTCAAGAGAGAGAAGAAGAAAATCCGAAGAGGACTTTGAAGAATAGGGAGATGAAGCTGGAACCTTTAGACACTCCTTTGTGTGTGTTTATCCTGCAATAGCGTAGTCTAGGTTGTAGACGTATGCAAGTTTTTGATTAAGAAGATTTTGGTAAAAGACTTTACATATATCTCTATAAATATACGATAATAGTCCATTTTGATCAATATATGAAATATCTTTTGTGTTCGTGCATTACGTCAAATATTTGTCTCTACATGTTTCACCTCTGAATATTGATGAAAATAATAGTGAAAGATTAATCTAGATTATTTCCTCCATGTTTTTAGAAAACCTAGTGTTTTTACATAAAAATATGAGTCCTGACATTGTGAAGCCTCAAATATGACTTTGGACCAAGGCACTTTGTTGAGAAGTTAAATATTAGGTACGAAATCGTGACTTTAGAAACAATCACGATTTCGTGACCATTTCTCCTCTACCCTCTTGAGTCTGTGTTTTCTTCTCAAAATTTAGACGTTGCGATATCATGACATTTGGTTGAAGAATGTGTTGACCAATATTTGACCAAAAAAAAGGATATGATATTTCTAGTCGCGATATCACGATAGTTTATCCCCATAACTCCATTGACTAGGTTGACCAATAAAATTTTGATATTTTGTTGGTCGCGATATCGTGCCCATTCTCAGGCCACATAGATATTGCTTAAGAAAAGTCACAATTTGCAACTTTTTTTACAACAATTAGAATATTTTTGTAAACTCCTATGATGTGCATAATTTCTTTAATTCGAGATTCAACTGCACTCTTCTCTCAAATTGGTATCATAGCCTGTACCATTAGTGGAAGATAAGAAGCATGACTTCCAGAGGTAATTACTTACAATTGCAGATCCCATGCTTCAATGGAAAAAATTATGATTAATGGAGAATTCAAATGAAGATATTTTTCAGGTCTCAAGATCTATGGGATTTGGTGGAAAGTGGTTACCTAGAATCCACAAATGCAATAGCATTGGTTGTTCTCTCCAAAGCAGATTTAGATTTGTTGAAGGAAAATCAGAAGAAGGATCAGAAGGTATTATTTTATATAATGCAAGAGGTTGAAGAGACTATTTTATCGAGAATTTTAGTAGCAAAAAAATTAAAGGAGGCATGGGAAATCTTAGCCATATCCTATCAGGGTACCAACAAAGTGAAATTGATGAAGTTCCAAATGCTAAGAAGGAAATTTGAAAATTTGTATATGAGTTAATCAGAGTCCATGAGTGACTTCTTTACCCATACTATGGGTATCATCAACCAGATGAGGATGAATGGAAAAAATGTTGAGAACTAGAGGATAGTGGATAAAATTATGAGAAGCCTACCAGCAAGGTTTGACTCAGTGGTGATAGTGATTGAAGATTCAAGGGTCTTGAAAATTATTTTCATTGATGAGTTCATTGGTTCTCTTAAAACACATGAGTAGAGACTGAATAGATCATCTCAATCCTCATTGGAGCGAGCCTTCAAAATTTAGGTCTCATTTTGAGACAACAAAAGAAGAGATGAATCCCATCAGAATGCATCAAGTTCTCAAGGAGGAAGAGAATAGAGTAATGGAGGTAAGCATGGAAGAGGCCAAAAGAGAGGAGGAAGGTCAAAATCCATTTAGGGAGACTCTAGTTGCAACTTCCATCAAGCAGGAGGAACAGGAAATGGAAAAAATTAGCAAGGAGGATCAAATCAGAGCTATGACAAATCCAAAATCCAATGTTATTACTGCAATAAATTTGACAATTTTAGTTATGAGTGTAGAAAGAATTTGGCCAAGGATAACAAACAACAAGCCCACTACACAAATGAAAATAAAAATGCAAAAAGTAGAGATGTATGAGGGAATATGTTGTTAACTTGTAGTACTGATGAAGAGAGCCAAAGGAATACTTGGTATCTCAACAGTAGGTGCAATAACCACATGTTTGAAAACAAAGATGTTTTCACAGCATGATGAAACCATAAAATATGAAGTGAAAATGGATAACAACAACAAGGTACCCATCATGAGCAAAGGGAAGATCATAATACGTACCAGGTAAGGTGAAAGGAAGCACATATGATGTGTATTAGGTGCCTAGGTTGAAACATAACTTGCTAAGCATTGGATATCTTATGGAGAAGGGGCACACTGTGCAATTTAAAAATGGATCTTGTATCATTCAGGATAAAGAGGATGACCTTGTAACAATATTAACCATGACAAAGAACAAAACGTTTCCCCTACAAATTCAAAATGAATTGTTACTTTCATTTAGTGTAGTTGAGAAAGATGCTACCTGGTTGTGGCATATCATATTCATTCACTTGAGTTTTAGTGACCTAAACTTACTGCACAAGAAATAAATGGTGAAGGGTTTATCCCTTATAGAGCAACCCAATAAAGTTTGCGAAGGTTGTCTAGTTGGTAAGCAACACAGGGATGCATTCCCTACGGGATAAACTTGGAGAGCTTCCTAGCCATTGGAATTGATGCATTCAAATATTTGTGATCCTATGCAGACCAACACATTTGTCGAGAATAAATACTTCCTAAATTTTATAGATGATTTTAGTCAGAGGACATGGGTACATCCCATTAGACAAAAGTTAGAGGCTTTAAAAAAATTTAAGGAGTTCAAGGCTCTGGTTGAAAAATAGAGTGGCTACTATGTGAAGACTCTCAAAACAGATGGAGGAGGTGAGTACATCTCCAATGAATTCTATTATTTTTGTAAGGTAAATGTGAAGCTGTATTTTGTGCAGTTTATCTAGTCCCATCAAGAGTTTGAAGGATTAAATTACTCAAGAGACTTGGAGCAACCAGAAGCCCAGTGTTGCTCATTTATGAGTTTTAGGGTGCATAGCATATGCACATGTTCTAGATGAGAAGTGATGAGGATTGATGTTTGATCACTCATATGACCCCTCTAGTAGTTCCTAGCTAGGTTTGCATAGTTTATTTCTTGCAAATAAATAATTGTAAGTGAGTCTCCTTCTCACATGCACTTGTGGGCACTAGTTATCTTCTAGTTTTCATTTAGAGTGTTAGTTAGTAAGTGTGAACTCAAAGTAGGAAGTGTGTGTTACAAGTGTGAATAGGGTTGTTTCGAAACTGGCTTAGAAAAATCTCTTTTCTAAGCTTCAGTGTGAATTCTCCCTCATTTTGTCGACAAATTTTTGTCGGCAAATTTCCTTAACGTCTCTCCTAATATCCATCCTAACTTCCTCCTATTTTCCCTCCTCCTTATCCCTCCGTGAATTCTTCTTCCCTCTTATCCCTCCATTTCCTCTCATCCCCTTATCCCTCCTTCGTTGTCTTCTCCCTTCTTTCTCTCCAACCTCCCACCTTATCCCTCCGCATCTTTCTATTCCTTCTTATTTCCTATACACTATATAATATTATGTTGCAAATGAATGTAAGGTTGATGGCGTCTCAAATAATTAAAGTTTATTAATCATTTCTGCATCTATTTCATTTGGTTGATTGCTGTATTATTTTCTGCATTTGACTGGACTCATTCCAATAACTGGTATCAGAGCCAGTGTGTGCTAGTTCGGGCATGAATCTCGAGGCACACGGTAGCTGAGGTAAGGCATGGTTCCCGAGGTGGGCATAGTTTTCGAGGCAGGCACAGCAGTCGAGGAGGACACAGATTGGCTTGGATCCTGAGGCAGATCGTTGAGGTCACGACATGTGGCGGCACGAGGTGCAACACGTAGGTCGAGGCGACTGAGTTGGCAGAGGGGCTGGCGAAGACATGTGGCAGCATTTGATTGGCTGACAAGTCAACACGCAATTCGAGACACAGTGACGTGGCGACAGCATTTGGTTGGCTAAAATTTTGCCACGTGGCAGACAGAGATTGGCCCACGTGGCAAGCAGCGTTTAGTCAAGGGCGGCGGCAAATTTTGGTCGTAGATCGACTGCCCGAAGGCAGTCGAAAGATAGAGGGTGCTTTCAGGGTTAAAAACCCTTTTGCGTCCAATTTCGGACGCATGTGGGATAATCCCACGCGATATTTATTTATTTTTTTTAAAAAATCACATGCCATCAGTTTAAATCCATTCGCCCTCGTTGCCAATTCCGTCCACAGTGTTTGGCGTGGCAGTTCATGAAGTTTGTTGACTGTGTGGAGGTTTGGGGATCGAACTCCACCGGCAACTATTTTTTTTTTATAAAAATCACGCCGTGCTGCCGTTAAAGAGGGAGTGCTGCATTTTGTTTTGCAGCGGGGCCGTGAGATCGCGTGGCTAAGGCACTTGCGCAGCACACTGCCGATCGCGTGTTCGAATTGCGCTAAGTAAAAAGGTAAATTTTTTAATTATATTGTTTTTTAAAGGTTTTAATTTATTTAATAATTTTTTATATTTTTTTTTAATTTTATCTTTTTTAAATAAATTTATTTTTTTTAAAAAGGTTAAATTAAAAAAATAATAAAAGGTTATTAAACTTATTTTAAAAAACCTTTAGAAAAAATTTAAAGAGAATTTGTGAAAGAAGGAATAATGTGCTTGTGGAAATGGTAGATGTTCCGATCTGAAGGGTGCTATCATGCACTTCTCTCTCTTTTGAAGAGAGAATCGCCAGAATCCTTTGATGAAAGGGTTCGCCGAACTAGTCTGCACACTGTGTTTTGTCAGTTGGAGAATCAGGTGATTTCTCACCTGAGAAAGCCGGATTCAGGATACGAGGCAGACTCCGAAGACAATATCTTCGGACAGAGAATTGAAGAATCCGAAACCGTGCAATTTGTTTCGGACGTACAAACTGGTGCCAGTTATACACCAGGTGTGCCAACAGATGAATTGAGTGTGGGCTATACACCACGCTCACCTGAGCCTGAACCTGAACCAGCGAAAGCAGAAGAAGAGGAAGAAGAGGAAAAAGAAGAAGAAGAAGTAGCATAAGAGGAAGAAGAAGCAGCAGCAGCAGCAGTAGTAGCAGATCCAGTGGATGTGAAACTTGAGTTCATCATCATTAGTAGCAGTTCTGAAGCAGAACATGAATGTACTAAGAAGGCGAGATTTGATTTAAATTATTAAATCATTCTGTACTCCTTTCTGCTTTGTATTTCTAGTTTGTCTCAATAAAAGTACTTGTGTGCTTCGAATAAAAGTTTGTCTTTAGCAATGGCTGCAAACAGTAGTCTACCAATCCCTGAATTTAATGGTAGTGACTATGAATACTGGTCTATAAAAATGAAGACTTTGTTGATAGGAAAAGGTCTTTGGGATGTAGTAGAGGAAGGTTATACAGAACCAACTGCTGCTGAATGGGCAACATTTTCTAATGCTGATAAAAAAACAAGAAAAGAAGCACAAAAGAATAATGCTTTTGCCTTATATCACATTCATGCTACTTTAGATAAAACTATCTTCCCTAGGGTTGCATCATATGTCATTGCACAAGATGCATGGAATGCCTTAAAAGAAAGCTATAGAGGCAGTGACCAAGTGAAGCAGGTAAAACTGCAAACTTTGAAACGAGATTTTGAGAATCTCAAAATGCAAGAAAATGAAAGAGTCGGTGATTACTGTGTGAGAGTGAAAGCAGTAGTCGACAAAATGGTCACACTAGGGGAGGATATCAAACCAGAGATGATGGTGAAGAAATTATTGAGAACACTTCTTCCAAAATGGAATTCTGTTGCAATAATTATTGAAGAATCAAAAGACTTAACCACATTTTCTTTTGATGCATTAACTGGTTCACTTCTCTCACATGAAGAGAGGTTGCAAGAAACTCCTACCACCAGCTATGGAGGAGATGACAAAGCTTTTGCCACACATGAAGGAAGAAGTAGAGGCCGTGGCAGAGGTCAACAAAGAGGTAGAGGCAGGAATAATCAAAGAGGGGGAACTCCTAACAGAGGAGGATCATCCAACAGAGGTGGAAACCATAATAGAGGAGGACAACAACAAAATAGAGGGAAACAATCTAGAAAAGGAAAAGGAGGAGACAAGTCAAAGAAAGTTTGCTACAATTGTGGCAAACCTGGCCATTATGCTCGAGATTGTTGGTCAAAGACTTCGTAAGGAAGCAGCAGCAACCAGAGCAGTCAGTTTGGGAATTTTGGAGAAGAGGAAGAGTCCTCAAATCTCTTTCTCTCTTATGGCCAGACAGAGCAAAATTTGAATGATACATGGATTTTGGACACAGGGTGTTCAAATCACATGAGTGGCAAAGAAGAACTCTTTGCTAAGATAGACTCCTCATACAAATCCAGCATTCGGTTGGGAGATGACAAGTCATTGGCAGTTGAAGGCATTGGAGCTATGGCGGTTCCAACAAAAGAAGGCATCAAACATGTAAGTGATATCTATTACACTCATCTTCAACATAATCTGTTAAGTGTTGGTCAAATGCTTGAAAATAATTATAAGTTGATTTTTGATGAGGGTAAATGCACCATTTTTGACAAAAACAATAGTAATAGAATCATTACACAAGTGCCAATGTCGAAAAATAGATTATTTCCTTTGAAGTTTGGCCAGCCAGGAGGAAATAAGTTAGCAAATGTTGCTATTACCAATCCAAGTGTCCTATGGCACTTGAGATATGGTCACTTGAATTTTGCAAGTTTGAAATTGCTAAATTCACAAGCAATGGTGACTGGACTTCCCAAAGTCCAAGATAGTAAGGAAGTCTGTGAAGGGTGTGCCTTGGGCAAGCATGCCAGATCAAAATTTCCTCATGGACAAGCATGGAGGGCCAACTATCCTCTTCAGTTGGTACATTCAGACATCTGTGGTCCTGTTGGTCACGAATCTACCACAAAAAATGATTTTACAAGTGCGCCCTAGACCCGGCCAACATTGAAAGGCTGGAAGCAAGAAATGGCTCCCAGACCAATCTCCAGAGTGGGCTGGTTCCCTTCACTACTCTAAAATATGGTTTTAAGATAAGGGTTGCGGGAAAGAAATTGAAAATTTGCAGAAAGGAATGGGAAATATGGCCGCAGGACAAAGTTATGGGATCAAAAAATAACAGCAGGAAACTTAAAGTGTAGCAACAGCAAGCAATAAAAGTTATCAACCTAAATTTCACACGATGTACGCAGAGAAACCCTCCAAAATCACATTCCAGGAATCATACTCTCACGGTAGTACATAAATCCAATATGCAAAATTTAAACGCAACCGCCATGAAGAAATACAAATACTATTAGAAATGCAACAGGAACAGAAAGGAAATCACCAATGCAACCACTTGAAAAATTAGAAGCCAATCCTTTATTCCTGCAAATGAACTTTAGTTTCTAGCAGAGAACTTTTCCAACATTTGTAAATGAAAATTACATTGGTTTTTATAGAGGTCCGTCCTCTCTACAGCATTAAATGTTTAAAACCAACTTCCTCATGATCTACAACCATACAACGGAAATTATGCACACGATCCCTTGATTACAGCCTCGAAGAAACAAAAATTAAATGCAATGAAACGTTCGCGGTCCTCTTCATTAAATTCATTTTTGACAATATGCATGAAACCGTTACGCCAATCCACGAACAACAGCCTCGAATGCATTAAATCTTCAATCTTGGTGGCCTGGGCACGTCTTTTACTTTGAATGCCTCGGAAATCTGCAAATCATTAAATTCGGGTCAGTATTAAATACTCAGAAATCGAGAAAAACCCCTCGGCCGTTCATATTGCGTTTTGGCGGGAAACTGTCGCAGGTCGCGAAAACGCGACGGGTCACGAAATCGTGACATATTCTAATGCCGTACACTTTGCTGTTGAAGACCCGCAAAAATGGCACATGTAGCGATTTCGCTGTCTTCGGCTTCCTTTTCTCCATCGCTAGCTTAATCCCGCGAAAATGGCACATGTAGCGATATCACTACGCATTGCGGCCTTTGGCTATTCCTTGTCGCAATTTCGCTGCACAATGAAGCACTTAATCAATTTCCCATAATGCAGCATGAAATTACTTCTGTCTCCATGTTTCTTCCTCAATTTTCATCCCCTGCGCGATTTCGCTGCATATTGTCTTGCTTGATCTTATCATCAAAATTGCAGCGAATCGCTACAACTTTTATGTTACTGCCTTTTAGACCGTAGCGACCGCGATTTTAAAACATGTAGCGATATCGCTACTGCCTCTTCTCTCCGTACCATTTGCCATTTTATGTCGCGATGCGCTGCATCTTTGCCTTGCAGGAACCCTTCCTAAAAAAGTGCAGCGATGCGCAGCAACTTCTTCCTTAGACTCTTCTCTGCTCGAACATGCAGCGAATCGCTGCAAGTTTTAGCACTTGCCCCTTCGAAGCCGCCAGCGTCGCGATTCTGGAACATGTTAGCGATGCGCTGTAAGTTTTTAACTTGAGTCTTTGAAGCCGACTGACCCGCGATTCTGGAACACGTTGCAATATCACGACGGTTCCGCCCAACCTACCTGCGTTGACTGCGTTGACCGCGATTTCACGACATGTCAGCGAATCGCTGCAGTTTCTAGACTTAGTTATTTTTTGCTCATTTTTTCTCCTTTTTCCTCCAAAGCTGCATCAAAGCTAGTATCAAAGTGAGATCTACAACAACATAAGCATTAATACTTTAATCAAAATCAAATGTGGCAAAAATGCCAACATTCTTGGCGGCTCACGGGGTATACAGCTCGTTGTATGCAAGAATCCAGGCCTGAATTCATTGGGCACAGAGTCATATCAAAACAGGAAGCTGGCCGCTGTGGTAGATCTCAGGGGACTGCTGCAAAACTTCTCGTCTGCTGGAAAGCTGAAACTGGAAGAACCTGCATAGCATTGGTTATGAAATAAATGGAGTGAAATGGATAATGGGGTGAGATCTTGCGATTGCGCAAGCGGTGACTGCAATGGAATGATGATAATAATGAAACGATGGAGTGAGCAAGTGATGTGATAGACATAGCAACAGAATGCTGCTATACTATCGTCTGTAATGGATGGAACGAAAGTGAATGAACGAATGGAATGGAAATGGAAGTATGAAGGTTGTGAAATGAAAATGAAAAACTGTAAAACTAGACTATTAGCAAATGCGTAAAAAGACAAAACGTAGAGGAAAGGGAGAAGAAGGAAAGGGAAAAACAGAAAAAAGGAAAAGAAACAGCAACCGTGACCTGCTTTTATTACTATAGAAGAAAAATAAGGAGGAAGAAAATGAAGAAAGGAAAGAGAGGAAAAGGGAAAGGGAAAAGAAGAATTTTTCGAAAGCCATCAACTGCTGGGAAAGGAGGGGACAAAAGGAAAAAACAAGCACCTACAGCTTGCAGACAACAAAAGAGCTGAGATGAACAGTAATAAAAACAATACCGCTTTTTTTTTTTCCTATATATATATATTTTTGTTTTTTCAAAATACTATATACAATAGTTCACGACATGATTGGCATGTCGCCACCAGACATCCAATCTCAGAATGTTATCCAGTAAATCTGCAATGTCCCGACCAGATCTGATCATACTTAAGTCGGTCCTTGAAATTGGGCTGGCTCCTTCCTGAAGTTCTCCATGGTGCGAATAGGATGCAATGCGACAGATTATCCTTCTTACTAGTACCCACATGGAGGACTTCTTCGTGCATCGGATGTAGTGGCTGGAACCAACACCACCACTTTGTAGACTTTACTGGTTGTGGGCTGAGTACAGGCTCCTCTAACTCCTTGATGTGATCACAGGGCTCTTCAAGTGAGAAATCTGATTATGGGATCTCCTTAGGTTCTGGAATCTGAACTTGTTCTTCTACTTGGCCCATCTCTTGATGAAAACTGCAAGCAACCATATTGTTCATTACTGGAAAAGTGCTTGCATGTTCCAATCCTTGACTTTGGACAAGATCTGTCCCTTGAACTCCACATGACTGCATCTCAGGTTTCTGCTCAGTATAAGAGATCTGGCATGAAAAGTACTATGCAGGGTAGACAGGAGCAGCAACCACCGGAGAAGGTAATGGAGTTTCTCCCCACGGTAAATTTCTCGATAAGAGCAAAAGTTGTTCCGCTCGCACTGCTTCCTCAAATATTTGTGGGAACCGTTGTTCACCTGACTGCAGCAAAAAGAGACCTATGTCAGAATTAAAAGCTCGAACATAAAAGAGGTGGGCTTGGGTGGGTGATGGACGGATCTTCTCTAGAATTATCTTCCAACTTATCAAGAATCAGACATTGAAGTCCGTGATGCTTTCTTGAGGTGCTCTCTTGATGTACATGAAAAATTGGTAGAGATCCAAAGAAATGTAGAAAGGATCTTCATCAAATCTTCTGATCAGTGCCCCCGCTAGATCGTCCCATGAGTTGATGCTTTGACGTTTGAGCAATCTGTACCACTGCAATGCTATTCCTTCCAAAGACTGAACCAGAAGTCGGATCATGATATCTTCATGTTCTATGACATGGATCATGGACAGAGTAGCAATGTCTTCAACATGTGCCAGGGCCATGCCTTCGGTACCATCATATTTTGCCAGGTTCTTCAGGGCACCTTCGGGAATTTCACGCCGAACGTGGAGATTCAGAGGGCCAGGATCATCCCATCTAGAAAAAACCCTCGCCTTTGTGGCAGTGGTCTGCAGAATCATGGCCATCGCCATTAAGTCAGAGTCACCAGAAAAAACATTCTTTGAACTTATTTTTTTAAAAAATAGGCGTCCACGAACAGATCTTCAACTCAGCAAAGTCGCCAGATGAACTTACAAATCTCCGCTGTGAGGCCAAGACAGCTCATCAAATCTTGAGACCTCCGGGTGTTAAAACAAATGTGGATTTTTGTGAGACAGAAGAAGTCTGTCCCACCGATTATGAATTCTTGGATACAGAAACAGTCTGTCCCACCGGGCGTGCCAAAAACTGTTGGTCATGAATCTGCCACAGGAAAGGATTTTACAAGTGCGCCCTAGACCAGGCCAACATTGAAAGGCTGGAAGCAAGAAATGGCTCCCAGACCAATCTCCAGAGTGGGCTGGTTCCATTCACTACTCTAAAATATGGTTTTAAGATAAGGGTTGCGGGAAAGAAATTGAAAAGTTGCAGAAAGGAATGGGAAATATGGCCGCAGGCCGAAGTTATGGGATCAGAAAACAACAGCAGGAAACTTAAAGTGCAGCAACAGCAAGCAATAAAAGTTATCAACCTAACTTTCGCATGATGTACGCAAAGAAACCCTCCAAAATTACATTCCAGGAATCATACTCTCACGGCAGTACATAAATCCAATATGCAGAATTTAAACGCAACCGCCATGAAGAAATACAAATGCTATTAGAAATGCAACAGAAACAGAAAGGAAATCACCAATGCAACCACTTGAAAAATTAGAAGCCAATCCTTTATTCCTGCAAATGAACTTCAGTTTCTAGCAGAGAACTTTTCCAACCTTTGTAAATGAAAATTACATTGGTTTTTATAGAGGTCCGTCCTCTCTACAGCATTAAATTTTTAAAACCAACTTCCTCATGATCTACAACCATGCAACGGAAATTATGCACACGATCCCTTGATTACAGCCTCGAAGAAACAAAAATTAAATGCAATGAAACGTTCGCGGTCCTCTTCATTAAATTCGTTTTTGACAATATGCATGAAACCGTTACGCCAATCCACGAACAGCAGCCTCGAATGCGTTAAATCTTCAATCTTGGTGGCCTGGGCGCATCTTTTACTTTGAATGCCTCGAAAATCCGCAAATCATTAAATTTTGGTCAGTATTAAATACTCAAAAATCGAGAAAAACCCCTCAGCCGTTCATATTGCGTTTTGGCGGGAAACTATCGCAGGTCGCGAAAACGCGACGGGTCACGAAATCGTGACATATTCTAATGCCGTACACTTCGCTGCTGAAGACCCGCGAAAATGGCACATGTAGCGATTTCGCTACATCTTCGGCTTCCTTTTCTCCATCGCTAGCTTAATCCCGCGAAAATGGCACATGTAGCGATATCACTACGCATTGCGGCCTTTGGCTATTCCTTGTCGCAATTTCGCTGCACAATGAAGCACTTAATCAATTTCCCACAATGCAGCATGAAATTACTTCCGTCTCCATGTTTCTTCCTCAATTTTCATCCCCTGCGCGATTTCGCTGCATATTGTCTTGCTTGATCTTATCATCAAAATTGCAGCGAATCGCTACAACTTTTATGTTACTGCCTTTTAGACCGTAGCGACCGCAATTTTAAAACATGTAGCGATATTGCTATTGCCTCTTCTCTCCGTACCATTTGCCATTTTCCGTCGCGATGCGCTGCATCTTTGCCTTGCAGGAACCCTTCCTAAAAAAGTGCAGCGATGCGCTGCAACTTCTTCCTTAGACTCTTCTCTGCTCGAACATGCAGCGAATCGCTGCAAGTTTTAGCACTTGCCCCTTCGAAGCCGCCAGCGTCGTGATTCTGGAACATGTTAGCGACGCGCTGCAAGTTTTTAACTTGAGTCTTTGAAGCCGATCGACCCGCGATTCTGGAACACGTTGCAATATCACGACGGTTCCGCCCAACCTGCCTGCGTTGACTGCGTTGACCGCGATTTCGTGATATGTCAGCGAATCGCTGTAGTTTCTAGACTTAGTTATTTTTTGCTCATTTTTTCTCCTTTTTCCTCCAAAGCTGCATCAAAGCTAGTATCAAAGTGAGATCTGCAACAACATAAGCATTAATACTTTAATCAAAATCAAATGTGGCAAAAATTCTAGAAAGGAATGGGAAATATGGCCGCAGGCCGAAGTTATGGGATCAAAAAATAACAGCAGGAAACTTAAAGTGCAGCAACAGCAAGCAATAAAAGTTATCAACCTAACTTTTGCACGATGTACGTAGAGAAACCCTCCAAAATCACATTCCAGGAATCATACTCTCACGGCAGTACATAAATCCAATATGCAGAATTTAAACGCAACCGCCATGAAGAAATACAAATACTATTAGAAATGCAACAGAAACAGAAAGGAAATCACCAATGCAACCACTTGAAAAATTAGAAGCCAATCCTTTATTCCTGCAAATGAACTTCAGTTTCTAGCAGAGAACTTTTCCAACCTCTGTAAATGAGAATTACATTGGTTTTTATAGAGGGTCGTCCTCTTTGCAGCATTTAATATTTGAAAACAACTTTCTTGTGATCCACAATTATATCTTGGAAATCAGGAACACGATCCCCTTAATCGCAGCCTCGAGGAAGCAAAAATTAAATGCAATGAGACAATCGCGGGCACCTTCATTAAATTCTTTTTTTGCGACCTGCGACAGTTTCCCGCCAAAACGCAATATGAACGGCCGAGGGGTTTTTCTCGATTTTCGAGTATTTACCGATGTAGACCAAGAGCCTAGGTAACCACTCTTACTTCCTAATTTTCATTGATGATTGCACAAGAATGTGTTGGATATACTTTTTGAAGCATAAGGATGAAGCATTTGCATGCTTTGTTGATTTTAAAGCAAAAGTTGATAGTGAGAGTGGATATTCAATAAAATGTCTTAGATCAGATAGAGGAGGAGAATACTCCTCTAATCAGTTTTTGAATTTTTGTAAACATCATGGCATCAAGAGGCAGTTCACTACTGCCTACACTCCATAACAGAATGGTGTAGCAGAAAGAAAGAATCGCACCATTGTGGAGATGGCGAGATCAATGCTTCGGACAAAGCATTTGAGTAATGCATATTGGGGAGATGCAACAAGGACTAGTGTTCACATCTTGAACAGAAGTCCTACTTCAAGTTTGAAAGGGAAGACACCTTACCAAGCCTGGTATGGTAAGAAACCAAATGTGAAATATTTCAAAGTATTTGGTTCATTAGCATATGCTCACATTCCTGATGAGCTGAGAAAGAAGTTGGATCCAAAGAGTCAGACTTGCATTTTTGTAGGATACTGTGAAAACACAAAAGGGTATATACTCTACAATCCTACAACTCGAAAGATAGTGGTTTCAAGGGATGTGATTTTTGATGAAGGGGGAGAGTGGGGTAAACCCCAAATATTCAGTGATGTTGAAGCCACTGATGTAGTAGCTCAGCAGGTGCAACCATAGCTACCACAAAAAGGAAAGAAGTCTCCACCCACACATCCACCAAGTCCATCTTCTGATTCAATTGCTTCACCAAGTCCTTCTCCACAGCGATCAGTAAGTTCCTCACCAATGGATATTGATATTCCATCCAAAGGTAAGAGAACTTTATAGTATCATCCATCCTCTCAGATGTTGGATAAAAATTTTTCAAGAAGATATACTAGGAGTCAAGCTAGTGAAATGGAATCTGTTTTACACAGATTAGAAAGCATGCACTTGTATGGTGATGATGAATCACAGCAAGAACCCAGAGGAGATCAAGTAAACTATGCTTTGTTAACTAGTGCACAACTTGAACCTTCTAGTTATGAGAAGGCATGTACTCAGAAGATTTGGCAAGATGCCATGGAAGAGGAGATAACCTCTATAAAAAACGACACTTGGGAGCTCGTGAAGCTTTCGAAAGGAAAGAAATGTGTTGGTCGTAAATGGATCTTCAAGACCAAGTTTAATGCTGATGGAAGCATTGAGAAGCATAAGGCAAGGTTAGTGGCAAAGGGTTTTACTCGAAGTATGGAATAGATTATGAAGAGACTTTTGCTCCTCGTAGCCGACAGAGACAATCGTAACAGCTTCTTGCCTTAGTCGCACATAAAGGGTGGAAAGTCCAACACATGGATGTGAAGAGTGCTTTTCTCAATGGTTACTTAACAGAAGAAGTGTATGTTGAGCAGCCACAGGGATTTGAAGTGCAATGTAAGGAACACCTTGTTTACAGATTGAAGAAAACACTCTATGGTCTGAAACAGGCACCAAGAGCTTGGTACTCACGTATTGATGGGTACTTCAAAGAATATGGGTTCATCAGGAGCAAAAATGAACCCACACTCTACTACCTAAAGCAAGGTAAAGACATTCTCATAGTTTGTTTGTATGTGGATGATCTTATTTTTATGGGTAGTAATGAGAAAATAAACAGGGAGTTCAAACACTCCATGATGACGCAGTTTGAGATGAAGGATCTTGGATTAATGCACTATTATCTTGGAATGGAAGTTCATCAGTCAGATAAAGGGATCTTCATCTGTCAATATAAGTATGCTCAGGACATGATCAAGAAGTTTGCTATGGAGCATTGCAAACCAGTTGCAACTCCAGTTGGACATGGGATTCAACTAAGCAAAGATGATGGAGCACCGAAAGTTGACGTGACCACTTTCAAAAGCATGGTTGGGAGTTTGATGTTTCTCGCCAACACCAGACCGGATATTCAGTATGTTGTATCTCTTGTTTCTAGATTTATGTCTAACCCCCTCAGAGCTGCATTTGAAGGCAGCTAAAAGAATTTTGAGGTATGTGAAGGGTACTTTGGATTTTGGAATCCAGTACCATAAAAGTAACACTATCAAGCTTGTAGGCTTCAGTGATAGTGATTGGGGTAGCAATATTGATGACAAGAAGTCAAAATCAGGAAATTGTTTTAGTCTTGGATCGGGACTAATAACTTGGAGTTCAAAAAAGTAGACAGTAGTAGCACTATCTTCAACAGAAGCTGAGTATATAGCGGTTACTTATGCTAGTAATCAAGCCTTGTGGCTAAGGAAAGTACTAGAAGAGATTGGAGAACAGCAAAGTGGTCCAACCAAAATCTACTGTGACAACATCAGTGCCATTCAGTTGGCATATAATCCTGTCCACCATAGCGTAACCAAGCATTTTGATATGAAGTACCACTTCATCGGAGATATGGTGGAACTTGACATTGTTGAGCTTCAATCATCGTCACACTTTGGAGAACATTGCCGACATCTTCACCAAGGCGATGACAAAAGCTCAATTTGTAAAGCTGAGAGACTGTGTAGTCAGTTCTCTCAACTTTAAGGGGGAGAATGTTACAAGTGTGAATAGGGTTGTTTTGAAACTGGCTTAGAAAAATCTCTTTTCTAAGCTTCAGTGTGAATTCTCCCTCATTTTTTCGGTAATTTTTTGTCGACAAATTTCCTTAACGTCTCTCCTAATATCCCTCCTGAATTCCTCCTATTTTCCCTCCTCCTTATCCCTCCGTGAATTCTTCTTTCCTCTTATCCCTCCATTTCCTCTCATTCCCTTATCCCTCCTTCGTCATCTTCTCCCTTCTTTCTCTCCAACCTCCCACCTTATCCCTTCACATCTTTCTATTCCTTCCTATTTCCTATATACTATATATTATTATGTTGCAAATGAATGTAAGGTTGACGACGTCTCAAATAATTAAATTTTATTAATCATTTCTGCGTCTATTTCATTTGGTTGATTGCTGTATTATTTTCTGCATTTGACTGGACTCATTCCAATCACAGTGTGTACTTCAAGATAGCTAAAAAGGATCTTATAGTTAGCATTATTCCTTTCTCCTAGCTTAGAAAGTTACGTGCATTCTCCTTTGCACTTTTGTAGCTTATGGTTAAGCATATTGGATCAAATCCATGATTTGATGGGTTTGGTTATGTATTTTGGGCCATTAGAGCCTATAAATTGAATTGTAAATAATAGAACACTTAGTTGGATTTTCAATCCTTTTCATTGGTATCAGAGCCTAGTTCATGTTTGCACTAGGGCTTGTGAGGTGAGAGGATAGGAGATAAAAATTGTTATGAGAAATTCTTTCTCATTGAGGACTCGGTTTAAGCTCAAGGGTAGCTTGAAAACCATTCGTAGAAGGAAGTTCCTTCGACGACAAACTCCTCGTTCCAACTTTTTGCTTATGCTCAAGAGGTATAGGAAAAGTTTGCCTCAAAGTTCTTCCTACTCTGATCCTTGGAAGGGATTGGATCGTAGTTACGGTCCAATTAGGATTAGGGAGCCATTTAACCCTACTGCCCCCCCCATTTTCGAGTATTGAAGAGCTCCAAGAGATCATCAAACTAGGTCGTGTGTCGACTTAGATCTGGTGGCCTTTCAAACGCTGATCGTGTGTCGATCAGATCTTGAAAGGAGTGCTACTGAAGACGCGTTGTTGATTGGGAGGGAAGCGGTTTGTTGATTGGAAAATTTTTGAGGTAACTTGCCTTCAAAGTGGCCTTTTATTGTAAAAAAAAAATAAGTTTTAAAATTATTGAATAACTATTAAAGTTATTTATTTATTTTTAAAATTTTAATTTTTAATAGTTAATATATAATTTTTATATATTAATTTTTAAATTTCCAAAAAAAAAAAAAAAAAAAATATATTTTTTGGAGCCGAAGGCTGCATCAAGCTTCCGCTGCCTTCGGCAGCGTCGATGCCTTTTCAGTAGCTCACAGCGCGACCGTTCACTGTCGCTCATCGGGCATCGTTATCCGGTGTGACAATGACGATGGACATGGCCATCGCTGTCACTGACAACCACTGACAGCGCCAGGCGGGAGTCCCACCTTGGCGTTAGGCCTACTTCCTGACTCTGCTATCAAGTCTGACAGTAGAGCGGTTAGTGTTTTGGCCTGACCTTGTTGTCAGAATTATAGCATTAGGCGGGCCTGCGGCCTTCACTGTCTGTTGACAGCATCAGTGTCGCTTTAGACAACGGTAGGCGAGCCTAACCGAGCTGTCAGACTAACAACACCGAAATATGGCATGCACACTTTAGGGCACGTGCCGCTTCGACGTCAGGCCACCCAACGCCTGACTTGTTGTCAGGCGTGACAGTTTCGTAGCTAGGTAGGAGGCCTGGCTACGCTGTCGACTGCCAGCATCTGGGCAACATTTGGAGGCCACCGCCGCATGGGTGCTCGACCTTGGAGGTCGCCACCGCATTGGCAACCGTCAGGCTTGGATCCTGACAGGTCAGCCGTCGGGTGGATTAGACCCTGGCCCAAAAAAATTTATAGATTTGGTGCAGGTATTTCTGAACCTATCAGTTTGTTCACCTCGGGAACTATGCCACTGCAACTGGCCAGCAAATTAGTGCCTCGAGAATAGTGCCACTGAAGTTTGGAGTTGCATGTAAGTCAGGGTAATTTATTGTAATTTTTTAATTTTTACTATTCTAAGGTTGCATGTAAATTTATTTTTATTAATTTAATTTTTAATAACTTAATTAAATTAATTAATCTTTGATTAATTAAAATTTAATTTTTAATTGAGTTATTTTTAAATTAATAAATTATAAATTGTAAACCTTAGGTTAGTTTAAAATTTTAAATTTTGAGCCTTAGGAGTAATTTTCAAATTCGGGGGCACACCATTGTAACAAGGAATTTCCAAATTTTCCTTGATTTTTAGTGCTTTTCCCTTTTTACTCCTGGCTTATACCCGGTTGAACATGGCTTCTGACTTGGCTGCCCAAGTGGCAGAACTTGCCCATGTTGTAAATGCTTTAGCAGATAAAGCTAATGATACTACCATGGCAGAAGTCCTTGGCAATCTTGCCATGAAGGTAAATGACATTTATGTGCACAATGCTTCAACTTCTGCTCATGATTCTCGTCTGAGAGTTCGTTGTGAAGTTCCATTTTATGATGGATCCAGGAACCCTGATGTCTTGAATAGTTGGATTCTTGACATGAGTTCTTGGTTTTCTTACTCTCAGCTTTTAGATGAAGATGTGGTTCCTTATGCTAAGCTAAAACTTTTTGGTTTAGCTAAAGTCCTTGTAGAAAGAAAAAGAGGTCATGATGAACTCACTACTTGGGATGAACTTGTAGACTGTCTGAAAACCAATTTTTATCCTTCCAATTATTCTAAGGATTTGGTAATTAGGTGGTTTCGGTTTAGGCAAGGAACTAATATGACTGTACAAGAATATATTTTTCAGTTCAACAGGTACAGGATACTTGTGAATGTGGAGGATGATGTTCCAGCTTTGATTCTCAAATTTCAAAGTGGCTTGTTAGAGCATTTGTACAGAGAAATTATGTTTATTTCTATGGAAACATTGGATTCAGTTTTCAACCAAGCGCAACTTGCGGAGGACAAGTTTAAGGCGCATTCGCAGGCATTCCGCACACCTGTTACTCAAGTGGTTGCAAACTCATCAAAAGGGAATAATTCTTTCTCACAAAAGAAGAATTTTGCTCAAAAGAAGAATGTTTCTTCTCCATCTCCTTCTTCTCCTTCCCCTTCTGCTTCTACTCCTTCTTCTTCTTCTAAACCTTCTTCTTCTTCTTCTTAAAAAGTTTTGTAACTATTGTAAGAAGAAAGGTCATGAAAAAGTTGATTGTTTTAAGCTTAAAAAGAAGAGTTTAGTCATTACTACTCAAGAGGAGGATGCTCCCAAAGGTCCCCTTGAGTCAGTAGGAGAGAGTAGAGTATACACGAAATTACGAGGTAAGCTCAATGAAGTTACCTTGGTAAATGTAAGTTCATCAGAGGGCGCTCGTGATGCTTTGTTCATCACTCGAGCTCATTTGCTCCATAATTTTGCAACAGATTGTATAGTGGATAATGGCTCGCAGAAAAATCTAATTGCGAGGTCCATTGTCGAGCGTTTGAAGTTACCTATGGAGCCTCATCCTCAACCTTATTCTTTGGGTTGGAAGGATAGTGGAAGAGGCTCAGAAATCACTCACACTTGCACATTAAAATTTGCACTTGGCCCACATTTCATAGATCAAGTCACTTGTGATGTGACTCCTATGGATTGTTGTGGGATTTTGCTTGGACAACCTTTTCAGTATGATAGGAGAGCTGTTTATGATGCTTTCAAAAGAACCTACACACTTCAAAAATATGGTAAGGTCTTTCTCATTAAAAGCACCAACACTCCTAACATCATTCTAAGTTCCAAGCAAACAAAAAGAGTAATTAAAAAAGGTGGTGATGTTGCTCTAATTTTCATTCGCTCTCAAAACACTTCTACATCCACATCCATTCCAAAGCAACACTCTTCAATGGATAAAATATTGCAAAGTTATTCACACATATTTCGGGAGCCAAAGTCTCTTCCTCCAATTCGCACAATTAATCACAACATTGAAATCATTCCTGGTTCTTCACTACCTAATGCACCCATGTATAGACAATCTATTTTGCAAAATGAAGAAATAAAAAGGCAAATAGAAGATTTGTTGTCTAAGGGTTTCATTAAGGAAAGTACTTCTGCTTGTGCCTCACCTATTTTGTTGGTTCTTAAAAAAGATGGCACTTGGAGATTGTGCATTGATTTTCGTGCTTTGAACATAATTTCTGTAAAGAATAGATATCCATTACCACGCATTGATGATTTATTAGATCAGCTTCAAGGAGCTAAGTTCTTTTCAAAAATAGATCTCAAAAGTGGATATCATCAAGTGCGTATCCAAGCTGAGGATACATGGAAGACAACTTTTAAGACGAAGATGGGCCTTTTTGAATGGTTGGTCATGCCCTTCGGTCTTACTAATGCTCCTGCAACCTTCATGAGGTTGATGAATGATGTATTTCGTGATGTACTTGACAAATTTGTAATAATATATCTTGATGATATATTGATTTTCTCAAAAACTTGGGAGGAACACCTTAGGCATATCCAACAAACACTTGATCTTCTTGCGAAGAATCAATTATATGCCAATTCTTCCAAGTGTTCTTTTGGCAATACTTCAGTTTCTTACCTTGGCTATGTGATTAGTGAAAGTGGAATTCAGGTAGATCCCATAAAAGTTGATGTTTTACTTAAGTGGTCCCCTCCTACAACTCTCACTGAGTTAAGGAGTTTTCTAGGACTTGCGAATTTTTATCGCAAGTTCATTCCTCAATATTCCACCCTTGCAGCTCCATTGCATTATCTCACTAAGTCTAAAATTCCATTTCATTGGGAGAAAAGCCAAGAAGTTGCCTTTGAGAAACTCAAAAAGAAACTTTGTACAACACCTGTGTTAACTTTACCTGACCTCTCTCAACCTTTTGAGATTGAAACGGATGCCTCTAAAGTTGCCTTAGGAGTTGTGCTAAAACAGAATGGTCATCCAGTTGCTTATCATTCAAAAACTTTTTCTGTTGCTAAGTTGAACTATTCTACATATGACAAGGAGTTGTATGCATTAGTTCAAGCTATTAAGTCTTGGAGACATTATATTTTGGAAAAAGATACAATAGTACACATTGATCATATGCCTCTCAAGTTTTTACAATCTCAAAGTAAAATTGAAGAATCAAGACATATGAAGTGGGCCTCTTACCTCCAACAATTTCACTTGGTGATCAAGTACAAAAAGGGGAAGAGTAATATTGTTGTTGATTGTTTGAGTAGGCCTCCTGCCGCTCTTGCCTTAACAGTTATGTCCACTTCACACTTGGGATTTCAGACTTGGCCTAATCAGTATTCACAGGATCCTGATTTTGGGAAAATATTTGAGCAAGTGAGTAAGCCTTCTTCTTCCAATTTGCGTCCTTTCCAAGATTTTTACATCAAAGAAGGACTTCTTTACAAATTGGACAAGGTTTGTGTTCCTTGTGAGCCTAGAGTGTCACTTCTTAAGGAAGCTCATTCTACACTTTATGGTGGTCACTTTGGGAAGCACAAAACACTTCATCACTTGCAAAGATTTTTCTATTGGCCTAAAATGCGGAGGGATGTGTTGAGATTTCTCAAACGAGTGTGCGGTTTGTTGTCGCTCAAAACCAGCTAACGGGAAGTTTGGCTTAGGCATGCCTTTGCCCATTCCTTCCCATCCTTGGGAAAGCATTTACATGGATTTGGTTAGTGGTTTTCCTATGACAGTGCGACAACATGATTGTGTGTTCGTGGTGGTTGACAGATTCGGTAAAATGGCTAAGTTTATTCCATGCCGCAAGACAAGTTCATAGCAGACTTAGCCCAATTTTTCTTTGACAGCATTTGGCGTTCCTTTGGTCTACCTACCAGCATTATATCGGATCGTGATTCACGCTTTGTGGGTCACTTTTGGCATTCTTTGTGGAAAATTTTGGGAGTTTCCCTTAACTTTTCCATCGCCTATCATCCACGATCAGATGGGCAGACTGAAGTGGTAAACCGTACCCTTGTGCAAAGTTTACGAATCTATCATCACGCTTCACCAGCAAAGTGGGACTTGAGTCTCACTCATATTGAACATGCCTATAATAGGGCCCTACATTCTTCTACAGGTCACTCACCTTTCGAGGTTTGTATGGGATTTCAGCCCTTGGCACCTTATGAGTTACCTTTGTCTTTGCCTTCTCCTGTCACTTCACATCTTCAGAAGGAGCAAGACAAAGCACACTCATTTATTCAGAATTTGCACAATCTACAATCAAAGGTGGTTGAGATTTTGCAAAAGACACAGCAGCAGCATAAAAAGGCCATGGATCGACATCGAATTCCTCATCCATTTCAGGTTGGTGACAAAGTTTGGTTGCATCTTGACAAGCGACATTTTATTGATAAGACTCATAGTAAAATCAAACCAATTCGCTATGGGCCTTATACTATTCTTCAACAAGTGTCGAGAATGCTTTTCGCCTTGATCTTCCCGCACACTTGGGAATTCATGACGTCATCAATGTAGATCTTTTGAAGTTGTACTTTGACTCTACATTGGAGACAGCACCGACTATCAGTCATCCTGTGGACGTGGTTCTTGATTCTCAATTACCATTGGATTCAGATCAGATCTATGACACAAAGACTCGACAGACTCGCTAGGGGTCTACCACCTCATATCTTGTGGCTCGACGAGGACAGCTACCGCATCAGGCTCGTTGGATTTCTTTTCATCAGATGTCCCGTGACTTTCCTACTCTTCTGAAAGCATTGGAGTCCAATGCTTCTATTGTGGGGAGGCATGATGAGGATTGATGTTTGATCACTCATATGACCCCTCTAGTAATTTCTAGTTAGTTTTGCATAGTTTATTTCTTGCAAATTAATATTGTAAGTGAGTCTCTTTCTCACATGCACTTGTGGGCACTAGTTATCTTCTAGTTGTCATTTAGGAGTGTTAGTTAGGAAGTGTGAACTCAAAGTAGGAAGTGTGTACTTCAAGATAGCTAAAATGGATCTTATAGTTAGCATTATTCCTTTCTCCTAGCTTAGAAAGTTACGTGCATTCTCCTTTGCACTTTTGTAGCTTATGGTTAAGCATATTGGATCAAATCCATGATTTGATGGGTTTGGTTATGTATTTTGGGCCATTAGAGCCTATAAATTGAATTGTAAATAATAGAACACTTAGTTGGATTTTCAATCCTTTTGAAGAAGAGAGAATTTGGATGATAAAGCAGAAAAATACATCTTCACTATAGTGAATAATAAAAATTTTATAGGTTGTATATTCCTATCACAAAGAAACTGGTTATAAGCCATGATGTGAAGTTCTTGGAGGATCAAGCATGGAACTAAAAATCCAATACTAGTCAACCAAAGCCAAAAATTATTGATTCTTAGGATTTGGAAGGAGTCAGAGTGCATCAACCTGTAGCCTCAAGTAGTATTGTTGGTGTTACCAACAAAACTGCCCCATCATCATAATTGCCTCCACTTGCAAGAATAATCTCCAATCTCAAGATCCCATCAAATATAAGGAGCTTGCAAGACATATATGAGGTAACTAGAACTGAAATAGAGGAATAAAATTCTGATTTTGCTTTATTTTTTGAGTGTGATCCAATTAAATTTGAAGAAGCAATTCAGAATAGAAAATGGTGAAAGCTATGGATGATGAGATAGAAGCCATAGAGAAAAATCAAACCTATAAATTTTAGGAACTTCCAGTAGGAAAGAAAACCATTGGTGTGAAATGGGTAAAAAAAACTAAGTTTAATGGCCAAGGATAAGTTGAAAGGTATAAATCCGGACTAGTTTCCAAAGGCTACAAGTAGAATTCAGGGATTATCTATCATGAAGTATATGCAACTGTAGGAATACTTGACACAATCAGAATTATTCTGGCATTAGCAGTTTATAAAGGCTAGAATGTTTATGATATGGATGTTAAGTCCACCTTCCTTAATGGAGTATTGGAAGAAGAGACCTATATAGACCAGCCACCTAGCTATGAGCTAGAAGGGTAGGAAGGAAAAATCCTAAAATTGAAGAAAACATTGTATGGGTTAAAGCAAGCACCTAGGTCTTGGTATAGTCAGATTGATGCTTACTTTCAAGAGAATGGGTTCATAAAATTCCCATATGAGCACACCCTGTACATGAATACAAATGCAGAGGGGAAGATGATGATAGTTTCCTTGTATGTAGATGATCTGATTTATACTAGTAATAGTAATGTGCTATTTGAACAATTCAAAAAATCCATGAAAAGGGAGTTCGAGATGACGGACTTAGGGTTGATGAAATATTTTCTTGGAATTGAAGTTACTCAATTTGTGTATGGTATATTCATATCTCAATAAAAGTATACAAAATATGTCTTGAAGAGTTTAATATGGAGGACATCAAACTTTCCATCACACCAGTTGCAACAAGATTGAAATTAAGCAAATTGATTGTAGTAAATATGTTGATCCAAATTTCTATAAAAGGTTAGTTGGCAGTCTCATGTATTTGACTGCAACCAGACCAAACTTGATGTTTGTAGTGATTTTAATAAGCAAGTTTATGGAGTCACCAAAAGAAACTCACTGGAAAGCAGGCAAAAGGATTCTACGATATGTTAATGGGATCAAGAACCATGGAATCTATTATGCTAGAAAATACTAGCTTGAACTTGTTGGCTACATAGATAGTGATTGGGCTAGCAGTATAGATAAGATAAAGAGCAATTTTGGATATGCATTCCATCTTGGATCGGATGCAGTTTCATGGTCATCAAAGAAGCAACCAATTGTTGCACTATCAACTGTTGAGGTAGAGTATGTTGTTGCCACTTCAACCACATGCTAGGTAGTGTGGCTCACATGAATTTTTGGGGAGCTTAAAAATCCACCAGAAGGAGAAACCACTATATTTTGTGACAATAATTCCACCATAGTACTGTCAAAGGATCCAATATTTCATGGTAGTACCAAGCATATTGATATCTGGTACCATTTCATCAAAGAGCTAGTGAAATCTAACAAAATTGAATTACTATTTTGTAGGTCCAAAGAGTAGGTTGCAAATATTTTCACAAAACCTTTGAAGGAGGAAGACTTCAACAGGCTGAGAGAAATTCTCGATGTCAAATTTTTTATGAAATTTTATTTAAAGGAGGTTGTTCAAAAATTAAACCTGACACATTATACCATAATTTACTTTTTGCATCATTCACTAGATCTTGATATATTTGAATTAATTACTGGTAGTTCATGATTAGAATACAGTTGTGCGACAAGTCTTCAAGTATCATGTTTTGCATTTAATACATGTCAGATTGTTGGTGAGTTTTTTCCCTCTCTTGCCTTTCAACTCCAACTATATATATATCTGAGTTGTTGGTATTTTTTCAGTTAGTTCGAGAGATAGAGGAGAAGAAAATCTAAAGGGGACTTTGAATAACAGGGATTTGAATCCATAATCTTAAGATAGTCCTGTGTGTGTGTTTATCCTACAATAGCGTATTCTAGGTTGTAGACGTATGCAAGTTTTTGAGTAAGAAGCTTCTCGTAAAATATTTTACATGTCTCTGTAAATCTACAACAATAGTCAGTTTTTATCAATATATGAAATATCTTATGTATTTGTGCATTAGATAAAATATTTATCTTTGCGTGTTTCACCTATGAATATTGATGAAAATAATAGTGAAAGATTAATCCAGATTATTTCCTCTGTGTTTTTAGAAAACCTAGTGTTTTTGGATAAAAATGCAAATCCCGGTATTGTGAAGTGTCAAATATGACTTTGGACCAAGGCACTTTGTTGAGAATTTAAATATTAGGTGTGAAATAGTGAATTTAGAAATAATCATGATTCCGTGACCATTTCTCCTCTGCCCTCTTGAGTCTGTCTTTTATTCATAAAATTTAGATGTCACGATATCATGATCTTTTGGTTGAAGAATGTGTTGACCAATCTTTGACCAGTGAAAAGGAGATGATATCGCTAGTCACGATATCCAACAATTTTATCCCCATCACTTCATTGACCAGGGTGACCATTGACTTATGAAATTTCACTGGTCACGATATCACACCCATTCTCAGGCCACCTAGATATTTCTTTAGAAAAGTCACAATTTCACAACTTTTTTTTCCAACAGTTAGAATATTTTTGTAAACTCCTATGATGTGCATAATTTATTTAAGTTGATATTTCATTGCACTCCTCTCTTAAATTGGTATCATAGCCTATGAAATTAGTGGAAGATAAGAAGCATTGCTTTCGAAGGTAATTCCTTACAATTGCAAATCCCATGTTTCAATGGTAAAAATTATGATTACTAGAGTATTCAAATGAAGATCCTTTTTGGATCTCAGGAGCTATGGGATTTGGTGGAAAGTGGTTACACATAATCCACAGATGCAACAGCATTGGATACTCTCTCCCAAGCGGATTTAGATTTGTTTAAGGACAATTGAAAGAAGGATCAGAAGGTATTATTTTATATAATGCAATTGGTTGAAGAGACTATTTTCCCAAGAATTGTAGCAAATTGTTTTTTAAAGAAGGCATGGGAAATCTTAGACAGCTCCTATAAAAGCACCAACAAAGTGAAGTTGGTGAAGTTGCAGATGCTAAGAAGGGAATTTGAAAATTTGTAGATGAGTGAATCAGAGTCCATGAGTGACTTCTTTACCCGGACTATGGGTATCATCAACCAGATGAGGATGAATGGCAAGAATTTTGAGAACCAGAGGATAGTGGAGAAAATTATGAGAAGCCTACCAGCAAGGTTTGACTTAGTGGTGATAGCGATTGAAGAGTCAAGAGAATTTACAATCCTTTCTGTTAATGATCTCACGGGTCCTCTTCAAACATATGAGTAGAGGCTAAACATATAATCTCAGTCCTCATTGGAGCAAGCCTTCAAAACATAGGTCTCATTTCAATACAATAGCAGAAGATATGAATCCCATAAAAATGCCTTAAGTTATCAAGGAGAAAGAGGATAGAGTAATAGAGGCAAGAGTGGAAGAGACCACAAGAGAGGAGGAAGGTCAAACTACATTGAAGGAGACTCTACCTGCAACTTCCATCAAGAAGGAGGAAGAGGAAATGACCAAAATCAGCAAGGAGGATCGAATCAAAGGTATGACAAATCCAAGATCCAATGTTATTACTACAATAAATTTGGTCATTTTAGTTATGAGTGTAGAAAGAATTTGACCAAGGATAACAAACAAAAATCCCACTACACAAATGAAAATGAAAATGCATAAAGTAGAGATGTATATGGGAATATGTTGTTAACTTATAGTACAGATGAAGAGAGCCAAAGGAATACTTGGTATCTCAACAGTGGGTGCAATAACCACATGTCTAAAAATAGAGACATGTTTTCACAGCTTGATGAAACCATAAAATTTGAAGTAAAAATGGAGAACAACAACAAGGTATCTATCATGGGCAAAGAAAATATCATAATTCATACCAGGCAAGGTGAAAGGAAGCACATATCTGATGTGTATTATGTGCCTGGGTTGAAACATAACTTGCTAAGCATTGGATAACTTATGCAAAAGGGGCACACTTTGCAGTTTAAAAATGGATCTTGTATCATTTAGAAAAAAGAGAATGACCTCGTAGCAATAGTAGCCATGAAAAAGAACAAAATATTTTCCCTACAAATTCAAAATGAACCACTGCTTTCATTTAGTGTAGTTGAGAAAGATGTTACCTGACTATGGCATCTCTGATTCGGTCACCTGAATTTTAGTGGCCTGAAATTTCTACACAAGAAACGGATGGTGAAGGGTTTACCCCTTATAGAGGAACCCAATCAAGTTTGTGAAGGTTGTCTAGTTGGTAAGCAGCACAGGGATGCATTACCTATGGTATAGTATTGGAGAGCTTCCTAGCCATTGGAACTGGTGCATTCAGATATTTGCGGTCCTATGTAGACTAGCACATTTTTCGAGAATAAACACTTCATAAATTTAATAGATGATTTGATTCAAAGGACATGGGTATATCCCATCAGACAAAATTCAACGACTTTCAAAAAATTCAAGGAGTTCAAGGCTCTGGTTGAAAAATAGAGCGACTGCTATGTGAAGACTCTTAGAATAGATTGAGGAGGTGAGTACATCTCCAATGAATTCCATAATTTTGAAAGACAAATGGAATTCGAAGGCAATTCACAACTAGATACACACCATAGCAAAATGATGTTGTAGAGGGGAAAAATAGAACAATAATAGATATGGCACGAAGCATGCTAAATGCAAAGGGTTTGCCACATGAGTTCTAGGCAGAAGTTGTATGTTGTGCAGTTTATCTACCAAATAGAAGTCCCACAAAGAGTGTGAAGGAAAAATTCCTCAAGAGGCTTGGAACAACCAGAATCCCAGTGTTGCTCATTTAAGAGTTTATGGGTGCATAGCATATGCACATGTTCCAAATGAGAAGAGAAAGAAGTTGGATGATAAAGCAGAAAAATGCATCTTCACTAGGTATAGTGAAGAATCAAAGACTTATAGGTTGTATAATCTTGTTACAAAGAAATTGGTTATAAGTCGTGATGTAAGTTCATGGAAGATGAAGCATGGAATTGAAAATCCAAGACTGGTCAGCCAAAGCCAACAATTATTGAGTCTGAGGACTTGGAAGGAGTTGGAGTGCATCTGCTTATAGCCCCAAGAAGTATTGTTGGTGCTAGCAGCAACCCTGCCTCATAATCACAAATGTATCCACTTGTAAGAAGAATCTTCAACCTGAAAACCCTATCAAAGGTAAGGAGTTTGCAAGACATATATGAGGTAACTAGAACTAAAATAGAGGAAGAAAATTCTGCTTTTGCTTTATTTTTTAGTGCGATCCAATTACATTTGAAGAAGTAATTCAAAATAGAAAATGCAAGGCATCTATGAGTAAAAAAATTCATACTCTAAATTAAGGTTTCATAAATAAAACTTAAAATTTACTTAAATAGAATGATTTCAAAAGGTTAACACAAAAAAATTAATAAATAATATAATGTGAACATGTTTAATTTTATCTATCGAGTGGCATTAGCTCAACTGATTAAATTTCTTAACATTTCAAAGAGGAGACCCAAGTTTGAATCTTTCCAAATGATACATGAATGATATCCAAGATTTTTTGAAATACAACTATATGGTGATGATGTAATATGGGTGGGACCCATTTCAATCCCATATAATCCATTTGAAAAAAAGGTTTAATTTAATCTCATATAATCAATTAAAAAATATTAAAAATATATGAAATTATGTATGATTTAATGGGTGAAAGGGGTGTAAACCCTAAGTCCAATCAAACGATGGAACAAAGTGACCTACAAGTCTTCATGAAAGGGATGTAAACCCTAAGTGTAGTCTAGCATTAAAGGAAGAGGGTTGTTCAGAGATCGTATATTCAATTTGTGAGAAAGCCTCTTTGGCCAAAAGAAATATCTCTCGAGAATCTTTGGGTTCATAGGTGGATGAACCTCTACCCTCTATCAATATTTTGAAGGATGAATTTGGGTTAAATCTGATTAATCATCAAGCTTGAACAATTATCTGCAAACTCAAGGACAAAAGACTAGGCTTGGAGGAGCTCAAAGGATACATTAAATATTTGTGGACCAATACAAAATTCCAAGTAACTCTCCTACCGAAAAATTTATTTTTTGTTTCATTTTCTAATTTAGAATATAGAGATAGGTTAATAGATTATGAATATAACTGGTTTTTCGAACAAAAGGGTGTTTATATAAGACCTTGGACTCCTAGTTTCAACCCCTTTATAGAAGAAGTTAATGGCTTCCTAGTCTAGCTGAATCTTTATGCTCTCCCTATGCGGTTTTGGGAAGAGAAGATATTCACCAAAATCGGTAATGTCATTGGTGCATTCCAATATATGGATGCCCAAATAGAGGAAAATTTGTATGTTAAAATTAATACGTGTAAATCAATATTGGCTATTTGGATGGATGTTTTAGTTCTTAGGCCTCAATCCATTATTTTATTCTCAAGCAAAGGGGAATGGATCCAAAATATTGAATATGAAAACTTCTTCCTAAGATGTTATGGTTGTTAGCAATATGGCCACATGAAGAAGAGATGCTCAATCATTCGATCATGTCGTGATTTCTCCTTGGTGCAGGAGAAGGCCCTGCATGCAAATGATTTGAAACGTTCAAATGTCCCAGTTCAAAAGAAAGAAGCTCATCCTCTAGATGTGCCAATTTTCCAGCAAGAATCATGCGAGCAACAAAAGACTCAACCCCAAAAGAAGAATTTGAATCAAATAATTGATAAAATACAAATGGTTACTATAGACCATCTAGACAGTTCCATCAACAAGATTTGTACCTTAGATGGTATTCTTGAAGCTAATTATGAAATAATTGGTGATGGTCAGTTTTATAAAAATGAAGATCCTACAAAATGTCTTACAACTAGATATTACCTCAAGAGCTTGAAATGCAAAAATACATTATCAAATCTTGTCACACTAAAGGAGGAAGAACCTCTACTACAAAAGAAAAATAATCAAACCAATTTATTTTTTGATGGATGACTGTTATGTTTGTTTTCCTTCTATCTATTGGAGTTATGGATCATGAAAGGGCTGTTCTTGTTGTTGTTCCTTAAAAAAAAAAGTTGATTATGAAAACTTAGCAGTTGTTATGTTTGTTTCCCTTCTATATGTTGGATTTATGTGCCATGTAAGGGTTGTTCTTGTTGTTAGTTCTTAAAAAAAAAAATTGATTATGGAAACTTAACACTTCGAGGAAGACAAAGAATATTTTTTATAGAAAGTTAAAGATAGGTATTTGTTGGAGTTATGTGTCATGTAAGGGTTGTTCTTGTTGTTAGTTAAAAAAAAAGTTGATTATGAAAACTTAGCAGTTTGAGGAATATGGAGAATATTTTTGATAGAAAGGTAAACATAGGTATGATTCAATTAACTTGTTAGAAATGTAATAAAAATAATATAATGTTTTGTTTTTGTAATGGGAGTAACCCCAATAAAAATAACACATAACTTATTATTATTATTTTATATATATATATATATATATATATATATATATATATATATATGAAATTATATATTTACATCACTCAAAAACACATTAAAAAATATTATAATAACTAAAAACTATTTCAAATAAATTTCATGAAGAATTGCCTTAGTGTCGCCATTCTTGGCGATTACTTTTGGTAATAATACACCTGTCTTAAGTCTCATTTTCTCTAGGCGAGGTGGTTGGGCATGGAGGGGCTTTTTGTTTTGGTGTATGAGGGACGACCTTTTCGTTCTCTCCTTTCTTACTCCTAGGAATGGGCTTCCTGTTGATAAGGATGGAAAGGTTCCTATGTTCTTTTCGTTCGAGCCTTGGTATTTTGTGCTCCCTCTCTTAGTTGGAGGTTTCTTTCTTTTTTTGTGCACCCTCTACTCTTTGGAGTTTGGGTGGAGGAGCATTTTTTCTTCCTTGGTTCTTCCCGGTGTTCTTGGGTATCCTGTACCACTGAATTTCGTGGATGGCTTGGGTGGCATGACTTTTCCTATGAAGATGGTGGACGCCTATTTTTGTTCAATATTGCTATGGAGCCTTCTGTGCATTGTTGTTTGTTCGGTAGTTGCCTCCTTTGGTCCCCTGTTGTGGAAGTGTGTGGTATTGAGGAGTGGGGGAGTTATGCATAGATTGAAGATGAGGAAAGCTAAGTTTTTTGGGCCTAAGTTGAGACATGTTAAATATCGAGTGGAGCCTGCTTCCCTGAATATTGATGAGGAGGTTAAATCTATTTTGAAGAATGGTGGTTTGTTGGAGTGTGTCCAAAAATTTCATGGACATAACTCGGTGCTCTCTAAATGGATGGTAGCAACGTGGAATGATGGGTGGGTGAGAATCAGGTCTTGGTATTTTGAGGTCTCTACGGAGTTGATCTGTTGCATTATTGGTCTGGCGTTGGACGATGCTTATCACAATAGGGATAGACATTTGTTGTTGAAAGAAATTAGTTTCTTCCTAGATGGCGAGAAATTTTTACCCAGAGGTTAGAATGGCTACAACGCCAAGGCCTTGTCTTCGTCGTGGGTTAGGTTGGCTAAGGTCATTATGGACTATTTTACTTTGGATTCTACGTATGATGTCATACGTAGTTTCCACGCCATGTTTATGAATCATCGTAGGAGATAAATGTGGATGAATATACCCTTATTCTTATTCAATTCTATGAGGAAGTCTATGATGGACATGCAAGGGGGCGCGACCAGTTTCCCCTTCACCAAGGATTGGCCCTTTTAGTATTTGAGAAAGTGGCGATAGATAAAGGGATCATGGCCGAGGAAATTCTAAAATCTTTAGTTGATTTCCCGGTCCCTGTGCCTAGCCAGGCCTTGGTGGCTTCTAAAAGTTCTAGTGAAGGTAGTGAGGATGTTTACTCGTTCTCACTGGGTTCTGGTCTGGATAAGATCTCTTGAAAAATTCATGTTTCGACTAAAGTCGTGAGGGAAAAATGTCAAAGTGCAATATTAATGAGGTCGTGAAGAATTTGTCGGTTTTTCCCACGACCTCGCCTGAGGTGGGGGTTCCTCCTTCAGTTAGCCAGGCGGATGGCAGTGGCACCTGGAAATCGTTGCATTTGCTCGGTAAAAAGTGGGAGGAGACTGAGTCTTCTCCCTTATCCCACCCGATTGATGTGGAGGTTCTTCCTAGGGATTTCCATAAGGACAAGATGGTGTCTGATGTTTATGCTTTGGGAGAGGCCTCTGCAAGGAAGAGTGTAGTTTTGCACAACCTGAAATTGATTGATATCAAGCAAGGAGTTGTTTGAAGTTATGTGAAAATGGTGTTAGACTATGCTGAGGAGGTTGCACAAATGTCTGGAACAATAGCCTACGAGATCGATATGATGCTGTAGAACTCCGTCGGTTCTCTTGTTCGATCACGTTTTTATTTTTTCTTGGTGTGTTTGTTGGTGCCTCTTTGTTTTTGTGGTTTTTTCTTCTAATTACCTTAATAGTAAATTAATTTGTAAAAAATTGTGAAATACTTTTCAAAACCCTCTTTTCTCTTAATAGTATAAAAAAAACTTTCATAAAGAAAATACAAAATTAAATTGAGCACGACTGATATGCAAATAAAAGGTTACGCCTCAATTTGAAATACTACTCGAATGAGAAATAGACGTATGTAACGTATATGGGGATGTTTATATGGGTAAGTTAAAGTCTTCTATTTGGAATAGGATTTGGTATTTAGTCTTTTCAACTTTAAGACTGTTAGGAACACACAATTAGAGTAGTGGTCCCTCATTTGATTCACATAATTAAAGTTGATTCACTTAAATAAAGTTGAGAGGAATTCATATATAAAGTTGAAAGGGATTTATGTTAGTGTATGGGTTAAGAATTCAGGTTAACGTAATTGCTGCAAGTTTATAATACAGTAATGGGTCTCAACACCAGCATAATACAGTAAGTAATGGATCTGGGTCTCAGGCCTAGGCAGTAAAGGACGAACCAGTGTAGATTCAAAGCAATCACCCAAATTAGTAAACAAATATAACAAAGGCCACAAGGCGTACAATGGAGTTGCAAATTTTTTTGGTTGTTTCTCAGCAAGCAATCAACGCAATAATTCAGAAACTTTATTAAAAAAAAAAAAAAAAAAACTTTGAATTCTTTCATCTTTTCCAGATGATTTCATACCAAAAAGGGCCTATACAAGGATATCAATAACCTTTTGTGAATCCTGTCATGGTTTACAAATGATCTCATTGAGAACTGGTAAAAGGGGACTTGTGTAAAACCCCTTTTACTAGTCTTCAATAAGAAGATTTGTAACCGCCGACACTCCCTCGGACGCCAGCGCCGCAGCGAATGGGAAATGTACAGGGTTTTTCTGGCCCTAGAGTTTGTGCTGTCGCCGCTTTTGGTAAATTTGATTATTGTGCAGATCTGCTTAGCTCGTCCCGCGAAGGAAAATAAATCTTAGCTTTCTTACCTTGGTCGCACGGAAGGAAACTAACAGTTAAGATCTGGTAAAGCGGACTATGATAGTGCACTCCCCTCGCCGCCGCCCTCGCGTCTGCCTACACTTCGACCCCGACTCCGACGCCAGCGCCGCAGCGGATGGGAAAAGTACAAGGGTTTTTATGGCACAGGGTTTTAAAATTGTGACGACTTTGCTCAATATGGTTTATAGTCAATTTCAACTAATTTAATTGGCCAGATATTGGATATCTTGTGTTTTTATAGACTCAAAATTGGAAATTAAATTAACTTCAATTCAGAGAATAGACAATTTATTTTGATTTTTATAAAGAAAACTAATAAATGAATATTTTTTCGCAGTAAAAAGAGGTATATTTTTATTGGTTAGCAGTTTAAAATAAGGTCTTGATCGTGGATAATTTGCGTAAAAGAGGCTTCACATTTTTAAAATAGGTGTGTTTTCTGTGAAATGAGTGAGGAAGATACCCTTATGTACCCATATTTTCACGATTGAGCTACTTAATAAGATTTTGAAGAACTTCCAGGTAGTTAGGTCCTCCCCAAGTCTCTCTTTGATCTTTGTCTTCAATGGGAGTTCCCCTTCAAAAGTAAAAGGCTTCAAATGTTATGGAGATTAAATCTTCCACATGTTTTGTGGGGGGTATAGAAAGAAAAGAACCATTGGATCTTCAAAGACAAGAAGAGAAACTGTACATTAGTGGCAAATATAATTTTAAGTGTAGTGTTGGAAAATTTAGGTATCATGAAGTTCAAAAATGATTTTGAACCAGACCTAGAGAAAAAAATTGAGCGAATTTATGGGTTAGCTTCCAGTTATCAGAATTTTTGCTCACCCCTAGTTCATTCACGAACCAATTCAAATTGGAAAAGGCCACCAAGTGGATGGATAAAATTGAACTTTGATGGAGCGGTAAAAGGATATCCTAGGAGTGCTAGAGCAGAAGACATCTTTCGAGATCACTGGGGCAGATCGCTCTTGGCCTATGCAGTGCCTCTAAGAGATCAAACAAGCCATGTTGTTGAAGCTAGAGTGGCCTTTATGGGTGTGTCACTTCTTGGTAGGCTAAATATAAGGAAATTAATAACGGAAGGAGAATTGTAAAACATCATTAATGTTTTGAATGAAAAACATCTACCAGACTGGAATATAGTAATATGATAAATGAGATTAACACTAAACGAGAGTTCCTTGAAGAAGTGCATATTTTCCATGTCTATAAAGAGGCTAATGGGACATGTGACTATCTGACGAACATGGGTGTACCTTTGGATGAATGGCAGTGTTGGGAATTAACCTTCATTCATAGTGTTCAAGAAATTATAAAGAGTGAATCCAAGGATGGTGACCAAAATGAGATCAGAGATTAAATTTGTTAGGGGGATCTTAAATATTTTATGGGTAAATATTTACTGTTCATATGAAGGGTGGAGTTTGAACAAACTTTATTGCTACAATTATTAGTTCAGAGATGAAGAAAAGAAAAGAGGACTTTACAACGAGTATCCAACAATGGTGGATCCTTTATTTTGGAGCTGGAACAAGTGTTATTGGGTGGACAATATTTTACCTCTAACAAACTGCACTCTCTAGTTTGGTCTACTCTACCCTTGGTTTTTTACTAATTATTATTTTGTGAGCTACAAGTTGTATCTAGTATTCTCAATGGGACTAGAGATGGTATGGGGGGTTCACTAAGTCCCAATACTCATGATTCTAAGTCCATATGAAAAACATCAGTCATTATTTGTACAAACAATTGGAGCATCAAAAGGAAATATAGCATGCTTGATCCTGTTGAGTAATAAGTTTCCATGAGAGTCTTGTGTCTACCGATGATCTTCCTTATTTTTTTGTGGAAGGGACAAAGGTGACTCAATGGTTTGGAACTTTGATTATGAGTTTGAAAGCATTATAGAAGGTGACAATTTGTAACTAGAGCCTTGAATAACGGACTAGAACTACATACTGACAGATCCACATACTGAATTATATTTTGAAAGACCTTATTAACTTGTCAAAATGTTTGCTAAATTGTATTTTGAAAGACATTATTAACTTGTCAAAATATTTGCTCTAATTGTTCCTAGGAAAATGAAAGAAGCAAAAAATCACTTGGAGGACCTGAAAATTAGGATCTTGATGCTCAAGGCGATAATAAGGGGATGACTTGTCCCAAAGATAGTTTTTGGTCTTTATTGGTTTAAGCTTTGCCTAGGTTTTTTGAATTTTCATTGGTTGTTACATTTTTTTGTAATCTTAAATGATCCTAAAGTAAAAAAAATTATAAAGTATAGATGTTGTTTGATCTTCTTTTTTAAGGTCTGGAACCATTTTTGGAGCATAAATGTTATTCTTTAATGTTTATTGTAAAAGGTTTGGGATCCCTTTCAAAACCCCTTTTTGTACCTTTATTAAAAAAAAATACTCCTTTTCGCATGGAACATATTAGTAGGAGTTATCAAAACCTTATTTTATTAGGTTATCCTCAAACAAATTTTCTTGTGACTTAATAGCCATACATTTTTTTTGACTTAGGTTATCCTCTTTTCATTAGGTTTTTCCCAAATGCTTGGTGTAATAAAAGACTAATCAATCTAGGTTCAAAAATAAAACCATGGATACAATCACTTAAAGACAAGAGTTCCAAGGAATCATGCAATAGTTAAGGGTTTGACTCTTCTTCGGGAGGTCCAAGGTTCAAACCACAGTGTGTGCAGTTGAGTGTTAATCCTCTATTAATAATTTTAGCTCTTGTAATTATGAGGAGTTATGGTTGGGATGGGAATAATTAGTCCTAAGCATGGATTGTAGGGGTTTATCACTCTAACCAAATACAAAATAAATTTAAAAAAAATACTTGAAGACAAGTATGGTGATAGGGTTTCAAACATTATGTACAAGGATTAGAAAGGAATATACAAATGGAAAGAATATTATTTTACAAGTATCCTTGACATTGTTGCTAGGAGGTAATTGAGCAAAAAGATAACAACAATGATTATACCAAGGGGAGTTGAGGATTAAGCTAATTTAGGAGTTGAATAGCTCAAAAAAATATACAGTAAGGGGATATAATAATGTAAAGCACCAACAAAGTAAGAATACCATGATAGTCTGAGCATTCCAAAAGTCAAAAGGTTTGTATAGCTAGCAGGTCATAGAAATTTTTTATACAGAGATAACCTAATAAAAATGGGTTTTGATGGCCCTTGATAATTTATTCTATGTAAAAAGAGAAGTAATCATTTGTTAGACTTCTCATAAGAATAAAATAAAAAATTCCTATTTTATTCTTTTTATAAAAAGCTAATTTAGTTTTTATATGATGCTTTAAAAATTGAGTATATAAAAATACAATATATCCAAATTTTGGTGGAATAAATTAGTTCAAATTGACTGTGAACCATGTTTGACAAAACATTACAATCTAAAAATAAATTAATCGCTACTAAATCATTAAACTACTAAAAATTTATTAAAATAGTTTACCTTAGAAAATAAAATAAATTAAAAGATGTAAAGACCCAATTTTTTTTGTATAGATTAGTAATTCATCATGTCATTAATGGTCCCTTTTGACCAATTTGACCAAATTACTCTTTTTTAGCCAAATTTAGGGTAAAAGACACTGTCAAATTCTTAATTTATAAAACTTAACTAGATCACCTCTAAATTTCACAAAATTGGTATAGTTGGAAATATCTGTATGACATATTTCCAATGAGTATAAACATGACTATGTTTAACTAAAATTTGACCTCTCAAACTGCCCTTCTATAAAAATATTATTTTGTAAAAATATTGTATGAAATTTCATATGATGTTTATGTCAACACAAAAACACCACGACATTTTTGTGGGCCTATAGAATTTTTTTTTTAATGAAAAATACTTATATTAATTAATATTAATCATACAAAAAAAGGCGGGTGGAATTAGCACACCCCACAAACCATAAAAGTTGCTAGGTGGAGGAAATCACACCTCCCTAATAAAAATAGAGTCCAAAAAACATTACTACATGCCACCGCGAGCAATCATTACATAGACATCCCAAGACATAATCAGTAAACAAATATCAAGGAGCGGGACGAAAGTTATCTTCCTCGTTGACACACTACCAGCCACCATTGAAAGAGACTAGGGCAATCCATCCTTCATCTACATTACCGCCAACTAGAGTCTATTGAGGAGAACCCTAGCTGACTCAACTTGGAATGCTTGGTAGAATACATGTTGCTCATAAGCTGCGGCCTCTTATACCTCTTGGAAAACTCCTCTCTTCCTAGGCAAATGCTTGGCAGAATACATGTTACGCGTAAGTTGCGGCCTATAATACTTTTGATAGTTAAACATAAACAAACTCTATGCTTCAAGAATTGATATTTTGTCAGCTTTTCATCAACACAATTTGCATGAGGACTTCTCAGGATTCATAATATCCATGACATCCTCGGAATCACCTAGGCCTTGAAGTGAACTGAAGGAATTAGCACCTCCACTGAAATTACCCTTGCTCGAGGAAATTTGGCGATGCTTGTCAAAGCTCAGGCCCAAGCTATCCCTCGAGGGGCTTCAAGAATGATGAACTTTAAAAGCTTGTTCTTCTACAGCCATGGAGTATGTAGGAACTACCAATGAAAAACTGGTATGGTAGTGGGATGAGCCTCCGCAAAAATCGAGGCCTAAAGAGGTATTAAAAAAGGTGGTGGTTGAGTAACTACAAGGACGATCGAAGAAGCATTCGGGACCCCTATAACTTGCATGATGGACTACATGTTAACGGTAGCCGACGTGATGACTTCAAAAGACTGCACAGAGCTAGTAGGGCCTTGCCAAAACTAAATTTTTGTTGGTATATTTACAAAAATACTATGGGCCTACACAGTTCCATAGCATTTTTGTAAATATGCCAACAAAAAATTAGTTTTGGTAGTGCAACTCCTAGTTACCGCTAGTTCCATTGATTCTACATCCTGTCAACCCATTTTTATACATGTTAACAAATAATATTATCTAAAACTACCAATAAACATAGATAACTAATCAATCACCATCATAAAATTGTAAATAACTCCATGCAATCTCAAATAACTTTCCAATCAGTCTAAGAAATTGGTCTAATTGAGCACCTTAGCTTAGAATTTGCATAAATTTTGCTTTTCAACCTTCTTTCATGCATGCTCTTCAATGGATCTTCCAAGGTGTTAAAATCTATAAAAGTATATCTTTGTCGATCTAAAAAGGAAAACTGATATTTGTATGTATATGCTAGAGGGATTACTCTAGGGAGAGATAAGAGATATCTTCTTGTGGGTCTATGTTGGGGGAGTCACCATTTAAGGATTTGAGCTCTTATATTTCTCTTTTGGTATTCTTTTTAGCATGGTATTACATTTTAATGATTTTTTATTATAGTCAACCATAAAAATAAGCCTAAGGGATTGATCCTTACATTAAGAAAATTTGTTATTTTGGATCAAACAGATAGGCCGCAACGTACTAACATATAAATTTTTTGTTTGTATTCATAATATTTTTGGTTTTGTAGGTAAAAAAAAATCCATAGAGTTGCAGAAACATCACAATTGTTTTATAGGAGTGTGAAAGTGTAGTATTAAAGAATTTTTATAATATCACAAAGTTTTTGCATTCTTAGAGTGTTTTTATAGTATCTTAATATTTTTATAGTATTAGCATTTTTGAAAGGGCACAATATTCTTGTAGATTCACAACATTTTGCAAGGACACACTACTTTTTTAGGGGTACAATGCTTCCATACAGTCTTAGGAACAACAATGAAGTTTTTTTTTAGCCTTTATTTTTAGTCTAGATTTCCTATCTTAAGTTCTATAATGTTTGAAGCATTATATTAGGTTTTGTGAATATTTTTGTACAAGTGTGAAAGGCTTGTACAATAGGTTCCAAAACTATAGCAGATCTAAAAATTTAGGTATCAAAGAAAATAAAACACAATATTAGATCATTTTATTGCTCATTATGTTAGTCTGCATAAAAAATTAAAAGAAAAAAAAATATTGAGTGTTTTTGTTAGACATTGCAAAGGAGAGTGTTTGTTTTCTTGTTTACACTTGCATGATTAGGAATTGAATCTTATTGGCATCTTAGAATAGGTCACATTGCTTGAATATTTTATTTACTTTATTTTCCACTTTAAAAATCAAAAGAAAAATATAGCTAGCTTATTGCATCCATTCAACATGAAAAAAAAACATGTAGATTTGCATCTAGCATTAATTAATGTTCTTGTTTGCAAATATTTCTCCTAAAAATCAAAAGAAGAGATGTTTAGTTTCTTGCATCCATTCCATATAGAAAATCACATAGTGTAAAGATCTTGTTTTCTTGCATCTTTTTTTTTACATGCATTGCATCTTCACTCTCCTAAACATTAGAAATAAAAACCAAGCATTAGGTGTTTGCTAAATCAACACACACAACATGGATTTAGGATACATCTATAATTACCCTTGGTGAACCCATTTTTTCAAAGAAACCCTTCCCAAAAAAGTATTAAGGGTGTAGGTCCTTGCCCTCGATTCGAGGTGTGACGAGTAGGATCAACATATTTTATGTGCCCATATTCTTTGGTGAACCTGATGTGAAGATCATGTCGATCCTAAACCTTTTGCCTAATCCTTGCCTTAATGAAACATAATAATTTATCATATTTTTAATCAATACCACCTAAATTTTTTTCCTTAGATTAGCTCACATTAGTAAAGATAACAAGAACATAACTAAAAATTTAGTCCTACTAGGGGAAGGTTAATGACCTCTGGAGTAAATCTTGTATAAACCTTGGGGGTTATCTCTCTTGGTGAGTATAAAGTGGTGGGCTAGTGGGAGTCATAAGGAGGGTTCTTTTTTGTACCTATTTTAGATCACGTATCTAGGTGTGGCCATCCTAAGTACCAAACTATTTTTGTACCTCAAGGTCTACCCTAACATACTAATGCGTATATAGAGGAGATCAAGCTTGCTACAACATACCAATGGGTATATCAGAATAGTAGGTATATCAATCAGTTCAAGTATATTGAGAAGCCTTCCTAATGTATATAGATAATATTTGGATGAATTTTATATAAGGGGTTTTTGAAACATATTATTTTTCTTCTTTAAGCAACTATATAAATAAAACCTTAATAAAAATTGAAACCTCCCTTTCTAAAGCTATGGTTTAACCCCATTACATTACTCACAATATTGCATGTTAAGTACCCAAAAATCCAAACGTCTTACCAACATTAGCTAAGCCCCAAGGGGACTAAGTAACATTTGAGAATTCTACCTTTGAGGAAGAAGAGGAGGAATATCCTCCCTAAAGAACCCTCTCCCCTATTCACAATGAACAAGAAGAAGTAATTTTTAATTCTATAGATCATTTTAGTGCTTTTCATCAAGGAAATAGAGAAGCTATGCAAACCATAAAAAGAGTATATGAGGAGCCCTTGACAACTTTCACTTTAGAAGAGTCCCTTTTGGGTATTTTTCAACAACCTAGGTCTACCCCTATGGTTTCCCATCAAAGATACCCATATCATGGATCTTTGTATGTGGATCTCAATACCTCCAATCTTAACCGCATAGGGTCTAATCATCCCATCATCACAACCTCTATAGAAGGTAGACCACCTAGTATTTCCTCCTCTTTGAGATATCATTCCTCCATACCTCTTAGCTCATAACCACTTAGGGTAAATGCAATTTACTCTATCTACCAACCTATTAACACCCATCAAGTTAAGAATGTTGACATTCTTCCTAATGCACCACCTTCTACCAACCTGTTTTCTTCTAACCCCTTTCTCAATATTATATCTTCATAAAGTCAAGTCCCTCCCAACATTCCTTCTACAAAATCATTCCTCCTAAGTAGCTTGGGAGCAAATAATATGATCCTACCTTTTGGTTCAACCCCTCCAAGTTATTAAACGTACCCATTTGTTAGTTCACAACCCCATCTATTTATGACTCAAAATCCATTTAATACCCCTCACCATACATACCAAGATGTATGCTCTAACCTAGAGAAATTGACCAAGGAAAATTTTTATTTCAAGATGTAATTGGTTTCCCTCCAAGGAGCCTCAACTATCCAAAAATATTCTTAAAAGGACTATTGTAATAAAATATTATACCCTTTTCTAGCTAGTCGGCCCTACCCTCTAAACTTTGAAACCCCTAAATTTTGACTATACAAGGGAGAATGGGATCCAACCAACCACCTTAGAACCATTCATTTTGCTTTCCATGATGTTACCTATAATGAGGCACTTCTAAAGTTATTTCCTAATAGCATTGAAGTTGAAGCCCTATAATGGTATTTGCAAATACCAAACCACTCCATTTAAAGTTTTAAGGAACTCACTAAAATGTTTATCCAATAAATTTTTGTACATATTATAGAAAAATGCACCATAAATGATCTCTATCAACTCAAATAGGTATAGGGTGAGTCTTTTACAAATTTTCTAACTTGATAATGAGCCTAGGTGAGAAAACTCCTATTTTCTCCCCCCTAAAAGGATCTCTTGTGTAATATTATACACAATTTATAAGAACAATTAGCCTACCCTTTAAATATGACTTGTATCTCCTCCTTTGAATATGTAGTTGATCTACCTAAATAAGTAGAACGTGCACTCTTACATAGAGGACAACTAAAGACTAAGAAGGAAGAGAAAAAACCATTATCCTCTACTCCTATATCACAATACAAAAATAAGCACATTGTAGGTGATGGGGTAATTGACTCCCATCCTATTAACAATGTTAAAACTATTAATGTCAACACTGCTCCTACTTCACAAAAGTTAGCCTTAATAAAAGCGTAAGAAAAACCTAAAATAAACTTCACCTCCCTCCATTAATATCTAGTGGCTATCTTGGAATAATTATTAGTCACTAAAATGAGATAATTACAATCAATCACACTTGTAGACCCTAAAAGGGAGAAGCACCCTTTGTTTAAGGCTAATGAGCACTATGTATTCCATCACACAAATGACCACCACACCAACAAGTGTAATAACATCATGCATATCATCTAGAATTTAATCAATGATGATCATATTGTTGTTTATTATTCGAAGAAAACATCATCTTTCTACCAAGATATGGGGTCTTTTTAGGATCCTCTACCTAAAAATGAACAAAGAACCACTAACCATGTCCAATACAAGAACGTACCCCCACCTAATCAAAATATAGTAGGAATAATTCATGTTAGCATTATTACTAATAATAACACAAAGAGAAGGCTTAATCGTCAAACCCACCTTCTAATACCACTTTGGTCTTATGAGTTAAATGTATTTCTTCCTTCTAAGGACCACCCTTGGTACTACAATCCTAAGTTAAAGGTAAAAAATCCCTTGAAATTCAACAATAACATGAATATACTCCAACAATAGTTTTAATAGTTGACCTACTAAATTCTCCATAAATCTATAGATAAATCCTTTTTAAAATTTTAAGTGAGCGAACTATAACACAAGATGTTAGCCCTATTGATCTTACCAATGTGGTAGGATCTCATAGCATAAATAATGCTATGGTATACTTTTATAAGGATGATATCCCACCTCCTTCTATGCTTGGGAAACTCTTCCTATATATCACATCAATATCAATGAGAATTTTATCATAAGAGTTTGTTGATAATGGCTCAACCTTAAATGTGTATAGTCTAAAATGCATCAATAATATTGGACTAAACAAACAAGACTTAAAAAATTATTACATTTCTATCAAGGTATATGAGAACAAGGAGCATGAGGCTTCCAAAACTATAATCCCCCCCTTGAAAGTGGGACCTCACATATTTAACACCATTTTCTATGTTTTGCCTTGAGACCTAAATTATAATATTTTTTAAAATGGCCTTAAATCCATGATATGCAAGTTGTCCCATCCACTTATTGTCAATGTTTGAAATTTAATATCAAGGCAAGTTGTGTAGAATTATGGCAAACCCTGAGCCTTTTGTGTATTACCAAATCATTTATGTAGAAAACCCAAATGCTCACCTTTGTTCGTCCCTAAGAACTTTCCATTATTTTATCAATGATGCCATAAAAATTGCATCTGATCAATCTAAGGCAAATCCTAAAGAATAAAATATTGATAATAATGATAAGGAATTTAAAATAAGTAGTCAATTCATAACACAAGATGAGAATCAAATTGCAATCCAAGACTAAAGACATTAGTCACATAAATATCAACTACCAATAAAATGAATTACTAGCATTGGACCTATTCATGTTATCTCCTTGACCTCGAACATTAGGTCTCCCCTCTAGAAAAGGGAAGGTCATATAGATAGGGAGATACACCTGTTTCTATGCTAGATAATCCACAGTAGTAACCCACGTCCAACTAGATAAAATATGTGTCATGCTACTTGTTTAACCTTTACCTTATATCCAAAAAATCATTTGTATCTTTGGATACCAAGTAAAATATCTAAGACCTCATGAATAGGGTATCAAAGAACCTTTAGAACCTAAATATTGTCCTAACTATTGGGGATTAGGTTACATCATCAACCATAACAAACCTTAACCCTTTTCATCCTTGAATGCTAGCAATGATGAGGTTGATATTTTTTTTTCTCAATATCAGGGCAACATTACCTTAATAGAGGTATTGTATTGGTATGAAGAGGACATAAAACCTTTTCCATTTCAAATTTCTAATTTATTATTGCAATATATAAACATAAATACTTTAAGTGTTGTTTATGTTGAACTTATCAATGGGCCTAAACTAAAGCCCCATAATAACCATAAAAATAATATTTTGATACAAACTATTTAGGAAACAATATGAATTTATCTTAAACAAGTAACACTCTCTTACCAAAATTTAACATAAATGAATGTGAGGTGAAAGACCTATCCCACAACCCTACTCAAGATAGCTCTCGTAGGTATTTTTGTTAGGAAAATTGCTCTAATATTTCACAAGAAAAAGGTACCTATATCCCATAGCCCTCTAATTTTGAAAGATTTACTTTAGATTCTATAGACCTAGAAATTTTGGGAGTATTACTTTCTCCCCTATAATTGGAAGATAAATCCCATATATTAATTGAAAAAATGATTCATATCAACATCAACCCTCAAGATAATCCTAAGATTATCAATTTAAAAAAATTCGGAACCCTTGAAGAATATGAGGAATATTAAAAACTCTTGATAAATTTTTATGATATTTTTGCATCGTTTTACATAGACACACCGTGATTAGATACTTCCTTGGTAGTACATCATTTAGTTGTCAAGACCAATGTTAAGCCAAGAAAACAAAAATTAAGAAATATGCATCCTAAAGTTGTTTTCCTTGTCAAAGAAAATCTTCAAAATATCTTAGAAGTCAAATTTATCAAAGCAATCAACTATTATAATTAGATCTCCAACATAGTACCTATAGCTAAAAAGTAAGGTATTGTACATGTCTACATTGAATTTAGGGACATCAACAAGGCATGTCCCAAAGATGATTTTCCTCTACCCAACATAGACATGATCACCAATTTTTATTTGGTTGGATAATAAGGCATTTTACTCATGTCCCCAAACCTTGATAAATTACATCTCTTATTTAGACCTTGAGAGTTTATAAATATATACACTTCTCATCTCAATTGAGATGCTATAGCTAGAAACCTACAATATTTTACATAAAATATCTGAATCCTTGATTTTCATTTTCTAGATCTTTTCAATTTTTTGTATGAATACAAATATTCTATAATTTAGCATTCTTCTTAAAATTTTCTATAGAAACCTTTATAATACTAGAACTTCACCTATACTATCAATGCATTGCATCTTAGTAGAGTAATATTTCCAAAACATCACACTATCATAGTCCCCTTTACAAAATCAATATTGCTAGTTTCCTTATTGAAACACAAGTGCAACTATAAAAATTATAATAAATAGTTTATATGAAAACACATTATTATTATAAAATAAAGTAGGTATTAATAATGTAAAACATTAAAGTAAATCTTAATCATTATTTGATTCAAACAATAAATATTTTCTTGTCAGCTTCAACTGAACTTACTACTTTATATAACCATGGAAAGGAGAATTGAACTTCACAATACTAAATCAAAACCCCTCTATTGGCTAGCCTATCTACACATTTTTTACTTCCATTAATGTATGTGTAAACCTGATTTCTTCAAACTTTTTAGAAAGATCTTGAATTTCCACAATTATCTCTTGTATGTTCCATGAAGCCTTTGCTTTCCTCAAAATACATGATCACAAATTTTACTATAGGATGTGGTATGTTGTATGCCAATAAGGAAAAATAATTTATAAAAATAATTTTCCCACTACAACTACACTATTCTACAATTGCATCCACAATTCTTCACTATAACTGCTCACTTTTCTTTAGCTTTTGTTACCCTCAAAAAAATTACAACCAATATATTTATGCACAGTTTGACAAAAGAGGAATAGAAAACATATTGATAGTTTTATTGGGTGTAATAGTGGTGGTTATGGTAGCTCAAATGATTGCAACAACCCTATGCTGCCATGTGGGATGTGTGATGTGCAAAACCTCTAGAGCTGGAAAAATTTCTAAGGGTTCTCCCTCTAAGACATACAAGCTATTTGACCCATTTTGAGCTTCTTTATCCCATCCAAATAATTTCATATGACGCTATAAGATTTTTTCAAATTATTCAAGTTGGGTTCCAAGGCTTGAGCTATCTGAGTAATTTTGGACATCTGTCTGAGTTTGAGTTAGTCCTCTTTGAGTTTGAGATATTTCATATATCTATCTGAGTTTGAGATAATCCTGATTGAGTTTGATACATTTTAGACATCCATATAAGTCAAAGACATCTAAGAGACTTTGAGGAATCCAAGATATTTTAGAGTCTCTAAGATAATTTGGGGCCTCAAAGGAATCAAAGTCTAAGGCATTTTGGATGACCATTTGAGATCAAAGTGTTATATAAGTTGACATTTGTTTGAGCAGTTTAGATCAGTCAACTTTCCTTGAGAAGTAATGGTCCCCATTGTGTCAAGTTTCAACATCAAGTGTGAAAGCCCCTTTCTGATCCAAGTCTTCATGAACCACTTGGCTTGATGACTAAGTTGACCTTCCTAGATTACATTGTATAGCTAAGTGGAATATTTCTTGGTGTTTTAGTCTAGTGTCATCTATCTAATCCTCCTCCACTGGTGTGAAACTTCCAAGTTTGAGCACCTTGATTGCCAACTTCTCTTCTATTACTGAAGTATCTAGAAGGTAGGTAATATGGCTTAAGAAGCTCAACATTGAAGATATGATGTAGACCAAGGTAATGAGGTAGATATATCTTGAAGGTATTCTCTCCCACTTACTTGGTGATGGTATAAGGTCAAAACATAGAGGTATGACTTTGTTGTGTGGTCCTATAAGGTATTCCTTTTGCAACTACAACCAAACCTGATATCCCACTTGGAAAGAGTACGAGGTGTAATTTTGGTCATGACACTGCTTATACTTTACATTCATTTGGTCCAGGAGGTCGTGAACTTGCTACAACACATGCTAATTATTCCCAAAAAACTTTTTTGCCTTTTTTGTTTTTTCTCCATGTGGTGTGAAGTCCATTGATGGAATTAGGAAAGTCACATCCATGGGTTCCAAGGGTTGAAAACCAATACATACATGAAATAGATTATTCTTTGTAGAGCTATGCAAATCCCTATTATACTCATACTTAATGTAGGGTAGATTCTCATCTTATATTTAAGGATGCTACGAGCTATACATATGCAACATATGCACGATCATCCTGTTGACAACCTCTATTTATCCATCATTATAAGGATGTAAAACTAAGGACTTGGTGAGCTTAATGACCATCATATCCTAGAGAGTGCTCCATAAGGTTCTTAACAACCTGATATCCCTATTTGAGACAATGTATTTTGGTAGATCGTAATGTAGCCATACATGATTAAAGTACAATCTTGTAGATTATTTAGCTATAACAGTATTCTTGCAAGTAATCATGAGGGAAATTTTAAAAAATCAATAAACCACCACAAATACACAACCATTGCCATGCTTGGAAATAGGTAGACTTGAGAATAAATCCATGGAAATAAAATCCCAAGGCTTGGCAGGTATCAACAGAGGTGTGTACAGGCCTAGTTTCTTATTAGTTGGCTTTGCAATTGCATAGGGTGTGCAAGACTTGACATATTGCAAGTACTAATTTTTATGAGAATTTTCACTTTAATGATGATATAGGTAGAAGAGAGGCCTGCCCTTTCAACCAATATCTTGTATGAAGAATTTCTCATATTCTATTATTTTAGAAAAAAATATTCCAAAAAATATTGTTATCCTTTATGAGGGTTTTTGAGTTGTATGAAAACACAAACTAAAAGAATTTGAAAATGAATTTCAATATTTCTTCATCCATATAGAGATAAGAATATACATTTTTCAAAAATTTATTCGACGATCTTTACAAACATCCTTTAAAAATTAAAATTATACATTGTGATAATATTTAAAATGCATGAAAACTGAAATAAATTTTCACTTTAAAATTTGAATTTGTATATTCCATAATGCTACAAAATATAATCTGTTGCAAGAATATTTTAAATGAAATAATTTTCAAAAAAAAATATATTTTACTTTTAAACATGGAAATAGAATAAAAAGCCTTCCCGTTCACTAAAAAAAAATAGTATTGATAGGAAAAGGTAAGGTCAATTATTTTCTACACCATAATTCATTTTCTTATTGTAAAATATATAAGAATAATGAGGGTAATATATTAGTATTATTTTTATTTCAATAGAGACAAAAGATATAATTTATAAGTGGTATCTAATATGTATTATTTTTTTTCAAAAATATAGATTAAATCCTTCCATCTTCTTCATAAAAGAAATATATGGGGGGAAGGCAAGGATTCTCCTTTCACTCTATATTTAAGGGATCTGCATGAGGAGAAACCTTTCATTTCATTCTATAAAATAAAAAATAAAAATGGGAAAAAATAAAAATCTCTAATTCAACCCTTTCTATAATTTAATAGATGTGAAGTTATGAATATTTTTTCCATTTTAAGCAAATAAATGTAGACAAAATATGCATTAGATAAAACTCAAGATATAAAAGAAATGGGATCTAAGACAAATTTCAATAATAAAAACTATGAATTACCTGCCCTTATTTTCCTAAAATACACAACCTTTTTTAGTATTTATAAGCTTTCCTTTAGAATCACCTTCAAAATTAAGTTTATTGAACCCATATTTTGGACATTTTATTTGTACCATGGTTTATAGCAAATCCTTTGGATTAAATCAACTATCATATGTCAACCTGACACGCATATTCAATTCCTATTACAAACTACCTAAAATATTGTTTTCCTCATCTGACACTTCTCATAAAAAGAACCATGACTATAAACATTTTGTAAGAGAGGAAATAATAGGAATTGATAATTGTCTATGTAATTTTGAGATTCATTATTCATTTTAATATGTAAATTTCAATAAATAATGTAAGAATAAACCATTTATCTAATACTTTATGCTTTATTTTTTTGAATAATTTATCCAACATATCATCAAATCTTCTACTATTCATGGAGGAAAACAATAGATAGTTACTTCAAACAATGGTGTAATAAACATAGCAATGAAGAAATAGATAATACTACATTCCTATCTACTCCTTACACAAGGTACACCTAAAAGGTTCATGACATTTTTTTCTTTGGAAATTATCCTTTGTAGGAATTGTGTATTACACATTTAATGAAACAAATGTTGAGGACTTAGGGAAGACCTCAAATGATAAAAAATAATTCCAAAGGAAATCTCAAGAGTAGGGATTCTTAATGATCCAAGGCCTTATATCCTCTCTTTATTGGGTGTAACGACCCTCCTTGCACGACCTTTGATTAGCAATAAAATTGATGATATGAAATTACCTTTTTCTTTGGAACGTGGTACTCTTAATGTTTTTTTTACGTAGGACTAGGGATATTTCTTTGATAGATAGGAAATATCGATGGAAAAGTAAGTGGGGAAGTGATGATTTAGCTCGTGAGTACATGGAATATCACGTGGGTAAGTCTCATATAGGTGCATTGGAATGAAATGCATTATGTTTGTGTGTGCCATGTATAAAATGATCTATTTGTTGTTTGTTAAAAAGATATATGCATTCATATATTTTAGGATGGCAATGAAAGTGCCAAAGGCATGGGAGCCTTCATTCATTGAGTATTGATGATTTAGATTTGTTTGTGTGTATTTATCAATAAATTTGATAAATAAGGATAAATATATATATATATATATATATATATATATATATATATATATATATATATATATATATATATATATATATATATACCTGCATAAAAATATATAAATAAAATATGCACATATGATTATTGAATAAATGTATTGGGAATATATTGCACATGTTTACATGCTTTTTAAATTAAAACAAAAGGGAATAAGGATATAGCTCCGTTACCCACGATCTAACTAAAGGAGTGGGAAAATAATGGCAAAGTAATCTATGAGTTAATTATGGAGGAAGTGATGGCTTAAGTAAAATGACTTCATGTTTTTCTAGGCGTGAGAAGAGAGGTGGTTAAAAATAATAAAAACAACTTGGGAAAGGATGCATTGGGGGATCGATCATGAAAAGTTTTATTGTATCATCTGGATTGCATGTGGATTGGCAATAGCTGGAGGGTTTGGGTGAAAGGACCTGTAGAACTCATATTGCATATTGAGATTTAAAAAATGATTACCAAGTTGGAACATTGTTTTTTATGTTTTATTTTTGTTTAAGAAAAATGGATGCTTTCATATTAGAGAAAATGTGAAATTGAAAGTATACCTCTGTATGAATTTTGTGTGTGCATATTGTGCAACTACGACATTTGCTATGAAAAGGAAAATGAATTTCAAAATGCATAAATTATATTTGTTATATTCTAGACTTGAAATTGTTTCACTGTGTGATTTCTTGAGCTATGGTGCAATCATAGAAGGTCATATTAAAATTAAATAAGTTTTGAAATGCACAAATTTGTTGTGTGTATACTATTGCTTGGAAACCATGAATGACACTGAAACTGTAAATATTTATGGCTTGAAAAATAATAGGATAACATCAAGTTATTTCTGTGAATATTGGCTTATGTGTTGCATGTGATATTAGTTGCATTAATTAGAAAATTGCATTCATGAATGAGCCAACTCTAATCCCATGTTATCTATAAATTTTAATGGTGGTAACTCTAGTAGTAGTGGAATATATCTTACAACGAGGGAAAATATTTTCACCTTTATGTTATCCAGTACGTTCTGGAGAGGTCATGTGAACTAGAACTTGCAAGCAATTTAGTGGAAACCTTAAATTTGATATATAATGTTGAGACAGTGGTTTAATTCCTAAAAAGAAATAGTTTGTGTTAAATTACCATTCAAGAATGGCTTATGTTATTTTAGATGAAGGTTAGCCACTAAATATTGTTAGATGTAAAGATTGTAACATGTATGTGTTATCTTTTGTATGAGAGATTTTGGGATATGATATTATTAAGGAAATAGCTATATTCATTTTATAGGATTATGTTCCCTAAATAGTGAAACTTAGCTTCCATTCTAGGTAATAACATTACCTTATGCTTAGCATGTATTGAAGAGTTCTAGGAGTAATTCAATAATATGGTTTTACTTCATTTATGTGTAAGTTAAGTGGAACTCTATTGTAGTTTTTTTCTTGGGTAAACAATTTAGAGGAAATGTTAAAGTTGAGATAAGACGCCGATGCAGGAGCATCCGGTAACCGTAGAGCAATCTTGCATCTTCCAAAAAATGTTTTTAAATTTTCTAAGTACCTTGCATTTGTTTTATTTTCGGTGTTTTCCAAGGGGGGAAGTTTTGTGGAGCAAAGAGGGCAAGTTTCTTGAAGCATGGGGAGGGGTCGCGAAATCGCGACATGTCACGATTTCGCGACATGTCATGAAATCGCGACCTCAAAAGGCTTGGAGGGGCTTGAGCCAGTTTTGTCGCGATATCGTGACCATAGTCCAAAGCAGAGGTGGGAGTGAAGTCCCGTCGCGATATCGCGACGAGACTTCAAGGCAAAGGTAGAGGGGATAGTGCCATTGCGATATCGCGACGATGGTTCAACGCAAAGACATAGAGGATGGTGACGTCGCGATATCACGATGTCGCGGTATTGCGATGTCGCGATATTGCGACGATGGTTCAACGCAAAGGCAGAGAGGATGGTGCCATCGCAATATCGCGACCTGTCGTGATATCGTGGCCAGTCAAAGGCCGAAACGTGGTGCAACATTGGATAGCCACGAAAGTTAGAGAAGATAGAGAGCAACATTGGATAGCCATGAAAGTTAGAGAAGATAGAGAGCAGGGCAAGGCCCGAAAGGAGAACAAGCAGACGATCGAGTAAAGACGAGTTTGACACGTGGACAGCCACGTGTAGCATGTCAATTGTGAAGGGCGCGTGTTTCAAATTTATTGCATCAAGGAGAAGGCGTGGCCAGATTTACATGCGGACAGCTACGTGTGTTGAAACAAGATGAGGGCCACGACCACGTATTTTTTTATTGCTGGCAAAGTAACAGGTACGAACAATGAAACAGACACAGGCGATGGCCATTATGGAGGAGACCACAGTGCAGAAGAACGAACTGACCAAGACGACGGTTGCAGGTCGAGGAGAGCCATTAATGAAAGCTTCCTGGTAGATCGGGCAGATGGCCCATTTATGACCGAAATTTTGAAAAACCCAGGAAGGGGGGAAAATCGAATTTGAAAATTTTGTTAGGCGGGCATTAATTGCTGGGAGGATCGGGGCCTCGATAAAAACCCAAAAAATTGTAATGGGAAGGATGGTGAGTTCGGGATTGTGGGAGAAGAAGTAGTATGCCTGGAAATTGTAACAGAAGACTGTATTAAGCAATTTTACTACAAATTAATGAGAAGTTGTTTGTTTGAATCTCGACCTTGCCATCAAGTGGTATCAGAGCGGGAGCTCCTGAGCATGTAACAGATCGTCGGAGAGAGGCAGTTACACCAGGATCTGTGGAGGATTTTATTAAAAAAATATATATATAATGCCTCCATGAAGAAACCGTTGTGGATGAGGAAATGTGGTGCCGGTCGAGGACTTCCGAGCCTTGCAGAGACAAGTTCAAGCCTTGCAAGCAGAGTTATGCAGAAGGCACGAGCCCGGAAGGGATGAGGAAATTGAGGACGAAGTTGAAGAAGAAGACCAATTTGAGGAAGAGGAAGGAGGCTATGGATCCTGCACAAGCCCAGTTGTACAAGGCCATCTCTCAGATTGGAAAGCAACCAAAAATGGAGGTTTCCACATACTCGGGTAACTTAAATCCAGAAGAAGTGATTGACTGGATAAATGATTTAGAGGAGTATTTCGAGTACGAGGAGGTTGAAGACCCTAATCGGGTCAGATTTGCTAAGACCAAGTTGAAGGGTCATGCCAGCATTTGGTGGAGGGGAATACAGTTGGAGAGGAACAGAAGAGGGAAGGAGAGAATAACAAGATGGGACAGAATGGTGGAGAAGCTGAAAATATAGTTCATCTCGGTAGATTACGAGTTGGATCTGCTAAGAAAAATGCAGAGCTTGAGACAGACAAACAAAACTGTCCAAGAGTACACCGAGGAGTTTTACAAGATCTCCATTAGAACTGGGCATTTAGAGGCAAACAAAGAAAAGGTGGCCCGTTATATCAATGGGTTGAGACTCGGTATACAGGAAGAACTGAGCTTGGTTCGGGTAAGCACCATTGAGGATGCTTACCAATTTGCCTTAAAGGTGGAAGAAAAGCTAAATAGGCAGTTTGAAGGCAAGCAAAGAGGAAGGGGCCATGGTGGAAGAACTGGTGGGAGGACCAGTGGAGAAAAGTACAAAGACCCGAAGAAGACTGGTGAAGCCAGTAGTAACCAGGATCAAAGGGAAGAGGATGTTTATCAGCCCCGAGATCAGAACAACTACCCAAGAGGACGGGGTGGGTCTGGACGAGGATTTGGAAGAGGAGTATTTCATGGGACATGTTTCCACTGTGGTGAAGAAGGACATCGGGCATTTGAGTGTCCACAACATCGAGAAAGGGCGAACAAGAGGCCTGAGGGTCTAGCCCGGGCTGCTGTGGTAGAGGAAGATGTTGAGTCTGAGCATTCCGAAGAAGCAGAGAGAGGGGAAGCAATGATTGTAAGAAGAGTCCTATTGAATGAGGAGAAGGACACAGATCAGAGAAGAAGTTTATTCCGCACCAGATGTAAGTGTGCGGGCAAAGTTTGCAATATTATTATTGATAATGGTAGCACGGATAACCTGGTTTCGAAGAAATGGTTACAAAGCTACGGTTGGAGAGGAAGAAGCACCCGCATCCATATCGGGTCGCATGGTTACAGAAGGACCACGAGCTTTGGTCAATGAACGAGTGCTTCGTTAAATTTAACATTGGAAATTATTGTGATGAGGTCTCGTGTGACATCCTGCCCATGGATGCTTGCCACATGTTTCTGGGGAGACCCTGGTAGTTTGACCAGAGTGCAGTGCATGATGGCCGTGCCAACACCTACTCATTGACAAAGAATGGTGTATGCCATAAACTGAAGCCCTTAAAGGATGCAGATGAAAAGGTATGTAACAACTCTAGGATTTTTTTAGTTGAAGGGAGAAAGTCCCTAGATGGGTTGAGGCATGAACATTTATGTTATGCAATAATCCCTAGAGTTAGGGAGAAGGAATGCCAGGATACCCCAACAGAAGTCCTAGACCTACTGGAGGAATTTCCAAATATTGTTTCTGATAATGTGTCAGAGGGTTTACCCCCAGTAAGGAATATCAGCCACCATATAGATTTGGTATCAGGATCAAGCTTGCCAAATAAATCCGCACACAGGATGACACCTGTAGAAACTGAGGAGTTAAACAGACAGGTCCAGGAGTTCTTTGGAGAAAGGATTGATTAGGGAGAGTCTTAGCCCGTGTGCAGTGCCTGCAGTACTAGCACCCAAGAAGGATGGGGAGTGGAGAATGTGCATAGACTCTCGGGAAATCAATAAAATCACTATCAAATACAGATTCCCATTGCCAAGGATGGATGATATAATGGACTCTTTAAGTGGGGCTGAGTACTTCACGAAAATTGACCTGAAAAGTGGGTATCATCAGATCCGTATTCGAGAGGGAGATGAATGGAAGACAACCTTCAATACAAGAGAAGGCCTGTATGAGTGGTTGGTCATGCCATTTGGGCTGTACAATGCACCAAGTACCTTCATGCGGCTGATGAATGAAGTACTGAAGGAATTCCTGGGAAAGTTTGTCATTGTTTATTTAGATGATATTCTGATATTCAGTAGAACCTTGGAGGAACACCTGATGCATATCATGAGGGTTTTTGAAAAGCTACGGGAGGAGCAGTTATTAATAAATCTAAAAAAGTGTAATTTTGTCAAGAAGGAGTTGGTGTAGCTGGGATTTGTAATCTCAGCAGAAGGTCTGAAAATGGACCCCGAGAAGGTGAGAGCCATCATCGAATGGCCTACCCCAAGAAGCACAACAGAAGTGAGGTCATTCCATGGTCTAGCTAGCTTTTACAGGAAGTTCATAAAGAACTTCAGTAGCATTTGTGCACCTCTCACAGAAACAATGAGGGGGGATAAAAAGGAGTTCAAGTGGACATTAGGGGCTGAAAGGAGCTTTGATACATTAAAGAGAAAGGTCATCGAACGACCTATTTTATCACTCCCAGACTTTGACAAGGGAACACGAGGATGTCATGATCCGACTTCTGGTTCAGTATTTGGAAGGAAGAGCGTTGCAATGGTACAGATTGCTCACATGTCAAAGCATCAGCTCATGGGACGATCTAGCGGGAGCACTGATCAAAATATTTGATGAAGATCCTTTCTACAGTTCTTTGGATCTCTACCAATTTTTCATGTACATCAAGAGAGCACCTCAAGAAAGCATCACGGACTTCAATGTCCGATTCTTGATAAGTTGGAAGAGAATTCCAGAAAAGATCCGTCCATCACCCACCCAAGCCCACCTCTTTTATGTTCGAGCTTTTAATTCAGATATAGGTCTCTTTTTGCTACAGTCAGGTGAACAACGGTTCCCACAAATCTTTGAGGAAGCAGTGTGAGCAGAACAGCTGTTGCTCTTATCAAGAAAATTACCGTGGGGAGAAACTCCATTACCTTCTCTGGTGGTTACTGCTCCTATCTACCCTGCACAGTACTTTTCATGCCAGATCCCTTATACTGAGCAGAAACCTGAGATGCAGTTATGTGGAGTTCAAGGGACAGATCTCATCCAAAGTCAAGGATTGGAACATGCAGGCACTTTTCCAGCAATGAACAATATGATTGCTTGCAGTTTTCATCAAGAGATGGGCCAAATAGAAGAACAAGTTCAAATTCCAGAGCCTGAGGAGATCCTAGAATTAGATTTCTCACTTGAAGAGCCTTGTGATCACATCAAGGAGTTAGAGGAGCCCATGACTCGACCCACGACCAAGAAAGTCTGCAAAGTGGTGGTGTTGGTTCCAGCCACTACATCCAGCCCCTGAAGAAGTCTTCCATGTGGGTACTAGTAAGAAGGATAATCTGTTGCATTGCATCCTATTCGCACCATGGAGAACTTCAGGAAGGAGCCAGCCCAATTTCAAGGACCGACTTAAGTATGATCAGATCTGGTCGGGACATTGCAGATTTATCGGATAACATTCTGAGATTGGATGTCTGGTGGCGACATGCCAATCATGTCGTGAATTATTGTATATAGTATTTTGAAAAAACACAAAAAAAATAGAAAAAAGAAGAGAAGAAAAAAAAAAGAGTGGTATTGTTTTTATTTGTTCATCTCGGCTCTTGTTTCCTGCGAGCCGTAGATGCTTGTTTTTTCTTTGTTTTTCTCCTCCCAACAGTTTGGTGGCTTTCTAGCACTTTCTTCTTTTCCCTTCCCTTTTTCTTTCCTTTCCCTTCTTCATCTTCCTTCTTTTACTTCTTTTTCTTCTGCATTAAAACAAAATAAGCCACGGCTGTTGTTTCTTTTTCCCCTTTTCTACTTTTCCCATGTCTTCTTATCCCTTTCTTCTCAGTTTGTTTTTGTTTTAAAAAAGCATTTATTTTCCAGCTTAGTTCATTTTCATTTCACGCTTCAAAACTTCCACTTATGTTCCATCCATTCGTTCATTCCATCTATTGCCGCTGGTAGTGTATCAACATGATGTTGTTATGTCTATCTCATCACTTCTTACTTCCACATCACTCCATTGTAGTCATCGCTTGTGCAATCGCAGGAGCTCACGCCACCATCACATTCCATGTCTTCAGTTTATAACCGCTTCTATGCAGGTTCTTCCAGTTCTAGTTTTCCAGTGACGAAGAAGTTTGCAGCAGTCTTCTGACATGTTTTGCAGCAGCTTGTTTACTGTTCAGATATGACTCTGTGCCCAATGGACTAAGGCCTGGATTCTTGCATACAGCGAGCTGTATACCCCGCGAGCCGCCAAGAATGTTGGCATTTTTGCCACATTGATTTTCGTTGATTAATGCATTAGTGTATTGTTGGAAATCTGACCTTTGACATCAGCTCTGATGCAGCTTGGGCGAAAAAAGGAGGAAAATTGAGCAAAAAATGACTAAGTCTGAAAAATGCAGCGATGCGCTGACATGTTGCAGAATCGCGGTCAACGCAGTCAACGCAGGCAGGTTGGGCGGAACTGTCGCGATATCGCGACATGTTTCGAAATCGCGACTCGGTCGGCGGCAAAGGCAAAAAGTTGAAAACTTGCAGCGCGTCGCTGACATGTCAGTGAATCGTGACCGAAAATGGTGATTGGTACGGCGACGGAAACATGTAGCGAAATCGCTACATGTTTCGTTTTCGCGGGGCAGAGCGCAGGGAGGAGCCAATGACGAAAACATGTAGCGAAATCGCTACATGTTCCATTTTCGCGGAGCAAGCTTGCGATGGCGAAGAGGAAGCCGGAGACGTAGCGAAATCGCTACATGTGCCATTTTCGTGGGTCAACGGTGGTCAAAGCATACGACATTATAATACGTCGCGATTTCACGACCCGTCGCGATTTTGTGACCCGTCGCATTTTCGCGACCTGCACAGTTTTCCCGCCAAGTGCAGTATGAACGGCCGAGAAGGGTTTTTGGGTTTTCGATGATTTAATATTGACCCGAATTAAATATTTTGCGGATTTTCGAGGCGGTTAAAGTCGAAGAAGCACCCAGGCCACCAAAATTAAAGTTTTATGTATTCAAAGCGGCTGGTCGTGGTCTATTTTAACGGTTTCATGCACATGTTCGAAAAATAAAATTTAATGAAGGCGACCGCGATTATCTTATTGTATTTAATTTTTACCTCCTCAATGCTGCAATTAAGGGGATCGTGTGCATAATTTCCAATGCATAATTGTAGATCACGAGGAAGTTGGTTTTACATTTTTAATGCTGCAAAGAGGACGGACCTCTATAAAAACCAATGTAATTCTCATTTACAAAGGTTGGAAAAACTTGCTGCTAGAAACTGGAATTGTATTTGCGGGAATACAAGGATCGACTTCTAATTTTTCAAGCGTCGCATGGATGAATTTGCTTTCTATTTTTTGCATTTCTAATAGCATTCGTACTCCTGCATTGCTATTACATTTAAATTCTGCATACTGGATTTAAATACTGCGGTCAGGGTACAATTCCTGGAATGTGGGTTTGGAGGGATTTGCGGCATGTGATTGTGCGAGGATGAAGCTGATTTCTTATGTTACTTGCTGTTGTTGCATTTGTAGTTTCCTGCTGTTGTTTTTCTGATCCCATCACTTCGGCCTGTGGCCATATTTCCCATTTCTTTCTGCAATTTTTTAAATCTCTTTCCCGCAACCCTTATCTTAAAACCAGATTTTAGAATAGTGAAGGGAACCAGCCCACTCTGGAGATTGGTCTGGGAGCCATTTCTTGCTTCCAGCCTTTCAATGTTGGCCGGGTCTAGGGCGCAATTGTAAAAATCCTTTCCTGTGGCAGATTCGTGACCAACAGTATTTCAAGTGAACTGTGATGCCAGTGGTAGTGCAATAGGGGCTGTGCTGAGTCAAGGAGGCAGACCTGTTGCTTACTTCAGTGAGAAGCTAAATGATGCCCGAAAAAAGTATTCAGTTTATGACCAGGAATTTTATGCTATAGTTCAGGCTTTGAAAAAGTGGAGACATTATTTATTGCCAAGGGAGTTTGTTCTATTTACTGACCATCAGGCTTTACAGTACATTAACAGTCAGACAAAACTGAATCAAAGGCACATGAAATGGGTGGAGTTCCTCCAAAGTTATACCTTTGTGCTTGAAGCACAGAAGTGGGAAGTCAAACAGAGTTGCAGATGCCTTGAGCAGAAGGCAGACTTTACTGATTAAACTGACAGTGGAAGTAGTGGGATTTGAAGAACTGAAGGGTTTGTACCCTGAAGATCCAAATTTTGTAGAAGCCTGGACGACTTGCTCGATACCTGTTACTGTGGACAGGACAAAATGGTTGGATTTCTTAATCCAAGATGGAATGTTGTTCAAAGGAAGTAAATTATGCATTCCCAGAAGTTCCATGCGATAAAACTTAATCAAAGAAAAGCACAACGGAGGACTGGCTGGGCATTTTGGTCGAGATAAGACCATTGCCCTGGTGGAGGAAAATTACTACTGACCACAACTTCAGCAAGATGTGCGGAAGTTTGTGCAAAGTTGCAGAATATGCCAGATGGCAAAAGGTGTAAAGCAAAACATAGGACTGTACCAGTCATTACCTGTACCTGAGAGGCCATGGGAGGACATAAGCATGGATTTTATTCTTGGATTACCAAGAACACAGAAGGGAAATGACTCTGTATTTGTGGTGGTTGATCGATTCTCCAAAATGGCACATTTTATTCCCTACCAGAAGACAAGTGATGCAGTTCACATTGCTGGGTTATTCTTCAAGGAAGTGGTACGACTTCACGGTCTACCAAGAAGCATAGTTTCTGATAGAGATACAAAGTTTGTTGGGTATTTCTGGAGAACTCTGTGGAAGAAGTTGAAGACAGACCTAAAATTCAGTTCAGCATACCACCCACAGACTGATGGACAGACGGAGGTGGTGAATAGAAGCCTGGGTAATTTACTGAGATGCTTGATAGCGGATCAACCCAAGGGATGGGATTTGGTTTTACCGCAGGCAGAATTTGCATATAATAGTTCAGTTAATAAAAGCACCAATAAATCTCCATTCCAGATAGTATATGGAAACAGCCTGAGGAATGTGTCTGAACTGAGAAAGTTGGACAGGAGAGAAAAGTGTAGTGCTGAGGCAGAAGAATTTGCAGAACATATGAAAAGTCTGCATGAGGAAGTCAGGAAACAAATTATAAAAATGAATACTCAATATAAGGCAAGGGCAGACCAGAAGCGGTGGTTCAAGGAGTTCAAAGTAGGAGATGAGGTCATGGTGCATCTCAGGAAGGAGAGATTTCCTGCCAAGACTTATAATAAATTGAAGATGAAAAAGTTTGGGCCATGCAGAATACTGGGAAAGCGGGAGTCAGGAAATGCGTATGAAGTGGAATTGCCAAGTTGGCTTGATATTTCACCTATTTTTAATATTTTAGATTTAGTGGAATATCATGAGGGAGAAGGCACAGAGATGCCAAGTGTAGAATTATGGCAAATTCCAGCATCTACTCCAACCACAGACGAGGTCAAGGAAGTATTGGACACTCGTGAAGGCAGAAGCACCAGAAACAAGCAGTATTCTGAGTATTTGATAAAGTGGAGAGGCAGACCAGTTGAAGATGCAACTTGGTTGTCAAAGACAGAGGTTGACCGCCTGGGTCTTCCCCTAACAAAACAAAAGTGAGGGTCACTTTCTTTTATTACCCCGGGTGTCTGATGCAGGAGCATCCGGTAACCGTAGAGCAATCTTGCATCTTCCAAAAATGTTTTTAAATTTTCTAAGTACCTTGCATTTGTTTTATTTTCGGTGTTTTCCAAGGGGGGAAGTTTTGTGGAGCAATGAGGGCAAGTTTCTTGAAGCATGGGGAGGGGTCACGAAATCGCGACCTCAAAAGGCTTGGCGGGGCTTGAGCCAGTTTTGTCGCGATATCGCGACGTCGCGATATCGCGACCATAGTCCAAAGCAGAGGTGGGAGTGAAGTCCCGTCGCGATATCGCGACGTCGTGATATCGCGATGGGACTTCAAGGCAAAGGCAGAGGGGATGGTGCCGTCGCGATATCGCGACGATGGTTCAACGCAAAGATAGAGAGGATGGTGCCGTCGCGATATCACGATGATGGTTCAACGCAAAGGCAGAGAGGATGGTGCCATCGCGATATCGCGACAGGTCACGATATCACGACCTATCACGATATCGTGGCCAGTCAAAGGTCGACACGTGGCGCAACATTGGATAGCCACGAAAGTTAGAGAAGATAGAGAACAACATTGGATAGCCACGAAAGTTAGAGAAGATAGAGAGCAGGGCAAGGCCCGAAAGGAGAACAAGCAGACGGTCGAGTAAGGCCGAGTTTGACACGTGGACGGCCACGTGTAGCATGTCAATTGTGAAGGGTGCGTGTTTCAAATTTATTGCGTCAAGGAGAAGGCATGGCCAGATTTACATGCGGACAGCTACGTGTGTTGAAACAAGATGAGGGCCACGGCCACGTATTTTTTATTGCTGGCAAAGTAACAGGTACGGACAATGAAACAGACACAGGCGATGGCCATTATGGAGGAGACCACAGTGCAGAAGAACGAACTGACCAAGACGGCGGTTGCAGGTCGAGGAGAGCCATTAATGAAAGCTTCTTGGTAGGTCGGGCAGATGGCCCATTTATGACCGAAATTTTGAAAAACCTAGGAAGGGGGAAAAATCGAATTTGAAAATTTTGTTAGGCGGGCATTAATTGCTGGGAGGATCGGGGCCTCGATAAAAACCCAAAAAATTGTAATGGGAAGGATGGTGAGTTCGGGATTGGGGGAGAAGAAGTAGTATGCCTGGAAATTGTAACAGAAGACTGTATTAAGCAATTTTACTACAAATTAATGAGAAGTTGTTTGTTTGAATCTCGACCTTGCCATCAGACGCTCATGACGTTACCTTGTTTATTGAAAGTAATCTGATAATGTAATTGCCCAACACAAGACTTTATTATAAATGTAAGATTCTATTTATTGTTGCAATGTATTCCAATTGTTGTCTTTGAAAATAATGATTCTCCTGTTATGCGTTTGTTGGTTTGGAGTTGAAGTAAACTTAAATAAAATTTAATTTTGTACATGACTTTTAAATTGGGAAGGGTTCTAGAAAACTTGGTTGTAAGGTGTCAGGTAGATACATCTTAAAGCAAGCATAACATGAAGATTATGAAATTTAGTTTTATAAACTTTATTTGATAGTGTTAAGCACATTAAATCCTTAGGGTAGAGCCTTAACTATCAGAGCATTATTATGAGAAAGGATTAGTTAACCTGTGTTATAGTGGAGTTTGAGTGTGGAATCTCACCGTGTTTTACTTCAGCAAAATATTATTGGTAATAATCCTTATATATACATAACTCTTGGCCAGAGTGTGAAATGAATGACTAAATATTTATTTTGCAATATTATAATAATTTTATTATGGCATTTAAAAAATAAAATAAAAGAGTCGGCCGTAGTAAGATATTAGTTCTTGAAAGGTTCAAACTAAAGAATATGGTCAACCATGGAATTACTTGAGATTAGAAAAGTAACTTCTTTATTTAATGGTAAAAGTGTTTTAATAAAGCATTGTCGATATTTATAGTTGTTAAGTGATGTTTAAATGATATACATTTATCTTGGAATAAAATGTAAAATAGAAGTGTATTTTTTTAAATTAAAATAAATCAAAGTAGATATTTATTTTTAAGAAGGTTGCCTTTGATAGAAAAATTGAGACTTTAATGAAGTTTATCTTTAAAAATGTGAGCCTTTTAATTGATTCCTTTATTTGGGTATAGTAGAATTAAGTGACCAAGTCCATGCTAAACTATATCCTTTGGCTTACTATAGTGGATTTAAAGTACATGATAGACAACAAAACCATAGGATATCTAATATTATCTAAAGGATCAAACTTAGTAACCTTTGTATCCTTTAGTTAGATAGTTGGAAAGTTTAAATAAAAAATAAACTTTAGAAACCCAAAGATGTTGAGATGCGATTATGCATACAACATGTCTCAATAGTGATTGTAGTCTGGAAGAGCAGGCTAGAGCAAGGGACCTATTCAGTACTAGTAACGAGAGATGGTATGAGATGTCTTCTGTAGATCACTACCCAGGAGTACAGTGATAGGTTGGTGCATCACAATTCTCAATGGTTAAAGAGGCTAGCATGATATCAATAGCTAGTCCTACCACATCATTTGGTATGAGATAAATGGATGTGAATCAAAGTGGGCATTGGGACTAAGTTTAATGTTAGGGTAATAGCATAGCTCTTTCTGACTATGAGTAGTAGGACAATTAGCAAGATACTAGGTATATTTATGCTAAACCTTTGCATACTAAATCGGAATAAGTTGATCGGTTAGATCAAGGTTCAATATGCAGATTACGAGTTGGATCACTTGAGTACTTACTTTATCCGCATAGTAGCTCCTTTTTTGCCTTTGGAAGAACTTATTTTCTTTTCTACTTTGTCCATCCTTATTTTTATTCTGGTGCCTGTATCTTTATGATTCCCTATTCCTATGATCCTGTTTTTCTTCACCATTGTTAGTCTTAGCTTATTGAAAATCTGTTGCAAAATGTCCATACTTTCCATAATTGAAATATTTAACAAATTTTAGATCTCTGGATCTTCTATAATCCTTATCTATTCTACCATAATTAGCTTCTTCATCCCTGGATGACTCATTGATTGATTCTGACTTCTTACCCTTTGTATTTTTTATTTCTTTGAATTTTGCTTCCTTCTGGGTAATAGGATATTTTGTTCTTATCTCATGTGTTGTAAGAATATCAAGAAACATATCTCTTGTCAAAGTATCACCATCCATTGACACTTCTATAGTAGAAACATTTTAACTGAATCTTTTTGGAAGAGTTCTTAAAACTTTATCACAAATATCAAATTCATAAATATTCATTCCAAGTCCTTGCATAGCATTAACAACCTCATAAATTCGAAGTAGATAAGTACTAATGTTTTCCTCATCCTTCATTCTTAAATCTTCAAATTTTTATTTGATATTTTGTATCTTTGCTTTCTTGACACATTTATCTCCTTCATAAATATTTTACAAATTATCCCACATTTCTTTTGTAGTTTGACAATGCATAACTTTCATAGACTCTGTTCTATCAAACCTCTCAAAAGTGTATTTATTTCTTTTGAATTGTAATACTGTAGGAGCTTACATTCATTATATGTAGGAGGATTAATCAAGGGATCGTATCCAATTTCAACTGCTTCCCAAATTTTATTACCAAGTGCCATCAGGTAGATCTTCATTCCCAAAATACAATATATAGTCATTTCCATGAAATACTGGTGCTGAAATATATGAGGACACATTCTTAGAATCCATTGTGTTCTTGTTAGATTTTTCTTCAAGTTGTTAAACTCTTATGAAGGAACCCGATCTGATACCAATTGAAGAACACAAGCTTATACTAAGATGGAAGTGAAAAGTATAATACCACTTTTTACTTTTATTCCCAAATAAATATTATGCAATGTATAAATAGCAATATCAACAACAATAATCAAAGCAATGCATAAATCACCACACACAATAGATACACCACAATTTACATGGTTCAGCCAATGTGGGCTACTCCACGGAGAAAATATTTCACTAGAATTTTCTCAATCAATCTTTTGGGAATATTTTACCTATTACTATTGACCTCTGTCCAAAGGAGACACAAATACCCTAAATCAAGTTCATGGATCTCTATCCATAGGATAAATTATCCTCTACTCTGGATGGTGATCCTCTAGAAGACTACTGCCTCCACTACATTGGCTTGTGGATCTCTCTCCACTGAAGAATCTTGTCCCCACTCAAAAGACCTATCCTCATTGCCTTGGCTAATGGATATCTATCCACTAGAGACTACTGTCCTCTTTGATCTATCACCTCCAAATTTTTGTCTCAAATTTGTACTAAACATAGTCCTTCGGTCTAGTAAATTTTTTCCCAGTATCTATCTCTAGTCTGGCATAAACTTGTCCTCAAATATACACCAAAATCTACTCTCAAATTTGCACTAAACATAGTCATTTGGTCTAGCACAAATATGTCCTTGATCTCTATCCTCAAGCCTTAACTCAAGGCTTGTCTCAACTCTGCTGGATTTGCCCTAAACCTTAACTCAAGGTTTGAACAAATCAATCAACTTTGCTCTCAAGTATTCTGAAAGACTTGTCTCAAATCTGCCTTGTAAGCTTCCATAAAAGCTCACACTAGTCTATCCATAAGTTCTCTCTACAACTTGCTCAGATCTTCTCTAAAATTCCTCTCTAGAACTTGCTCAAATTTTTTCTACAAGTCCTCTCTAGAATTTGCTCAAATATGCTCTACAAGTCCTCTCTAGAACTTGCTCAAATATGCTCTACAAGTCCTCTCTAAAACTTACTCAAATATACTCTACAAGTCCTATCTAGAACTTGCTCAAATCTACTCCACAAGTCCTCTCTACAACTTGCTCAAATATGCTCAATAAGTCCTCTCAAGAACTTATCCAAATCTGTATTGTAAGCTTTCACAAAAGCTCACACAAAATCAGTCCACAAGTCTCCTCAAAGACTTACCTCAAATCTGCTTAACAAGTCCACACAGAACTTGTCCAATCTCATAGAAATATAAAGAGAATTGTTAGAGACTCAATATATTCTATACTTATCACAATGCTCAATTACTTTCTCAACTCAATTAAAAATATAGAATAGTTTGTTTTATGGAACTTGAACAATAACTTCACACATCCACTTGACTAGGCTCAACCAAATCAACCAATCACTCAATGAAATAATCCTTGCTCACAAACCCTAGTCCAAGCATATAACCATCAACTCAAAATATTTTCAACAATGCTCAACAAAAAATATCACATAACAATGATACTCATGATCTTTGCAAACCCTAGTTCAAGTTATTCACTCAATAACTCACTTCAACAACAATTCTCATAAAACAACTCTCACATAACATGATACTCATGTTATTTTCTCAATAACTCACTTCAACAACAATGCTTATCAAACAAGGTTTTAACAACAATTATTTATTCCAAAAAATCTTGAAGCATTCACTCAACACACTCAATAGGAAACCTTAATCAAGTCCTTTTCACTCCAAACTTATTTTTAGAAAACCAATCAATCAACTCAACTATGGAATAATGTGCTCATACCTTTTTCTTGATGATGAAGGGATCTCATAAATCTGTCACAACCACAAACACTTCTAGGCCAAGCTAAAATAGGTTAGAAGGTAAATATTTCTCACAATGTAATATAAAAACTCAATTACACCTTTTCACTCCACATTTCAAAACAACCATCAACATACATAAAATATTTATCCAATAACACCTTATAATATCCCAATTAAAAATAAATTCAACATCCACCAAAATTAACTCAAAACCTCTTCAATCAGATTCAATGGCAAAAATAACTTTGGCAAAAATAAAATCTACTTTCCTTATAACTCCAATAACATAAATCACTTATCAATAAAACAATATTTCATAAACTCTTATAACTCCAAATAACATGAATCAATTATCAATCAAACAACCTTTCATAAACCCTTATAACTCCAAGTAACATAAATCAATTATCAATCAAACAACCTTTCATAAAATCTTATAAATACAAATAACACTTTATAGAAAATATTAGGCAAATAAAATTTTCATTAAAAATACCTTTGCCACTAGTGGGATTTGGACCCACAATCTCTGCCTTTGTAAGCAATCTAGCCGCGGGCTTGACCATCGCGTATGCTAGATGCATGATTGAAATCTTAGGAGCACTTCGTGCTCTTTATCCTAAGTCTGGTGCTCAAAACGAGCACGTGCCAAAAGGCTCTTCCCTTGGTGCTCAAGATGAACACACAAACTAACCACCACGTGAATAGATCGTGGTCACTTCCACTCCCAACACTCTCACAAAATGTGCACTACCAATGGACCACCCTGTCCAATGGGAGTGAGGCCTTCTCCTCTCCTTTTCATATTTTTCCCTGGTGCTAAAATACAACGTGAGTTTGTCTTCTTCCTCAATGATTGCATGAATTATCTTTCTCTTTGGTCACATAAAATTTAATCGAAGAAGGTAAGTTCTACTGTTCTTTGGCATGGTATTTATACACAATTTACCATTTTTCCATAGACATCGCGCTCCATAAAGTTTGATGACATCGACACTTTTTAAAACCTTTTATAATTTATAAATTATTTAAATTCTAAAAGAATTTAAATTTTATAAATTATATTTATAAACCTTTGATTTTAATAAAAATTAAAGCCTTCCTTGGGATAAAATTTAAACCTTTAATTTGTACTCCATTGTTTTGATGAATATTATTCTGCCACCATGGTTTTAATAAAAACCTTTTAATTTTCACCATGGTTTTAACACAAACCCTTATCAAACAATATTTTGACAACTTTTCTTCAACTCTTTGCATTGTTCTTGGTGATAGTAATGGTGTACTCCATGGTATTAATGATAGCTTCATATGTTCACATTAACATCAATGATGACTTCTCACCTTGACATAAATGACAACTAAATGAACTCAAAATGTCCAACATTAGCACCTATATGTAGCACCTTTTCATGATTTTGATATCATCTTAGGCTTATATTGGCTAAAAGCTCGTAAAGCCCTCCTAAATTTTGAAGAAATATGGCTAGACTTCACAGACGATTTCAACCAGTGAATATGTGTTCATTGTAATACAATGTATTTAGAACCCCACCTGATATTTACAATGCAAGTTAAAAGGACCATAAGAAAAGGATGTAGACTATATGTGGTCAAATTGAACAAAAAAGAAGAGACTGAGTCTAGCTCTGCTTTGTTTCAACAATATCCTATTTTGAATGAATTTAGGGATGCTTTTCCTGAAGATCTTCCTGGACTTCCTCCAAAAAGGGAATTTGATTTTTCCATTGACCTTTTACCTGGAGCATCACCTATAGCCAGAACCCCTTACCAAATGACTCCTCTAGAATTACAAGAGCTCAAAATCCAACTTTAGGGTCTACTATAAAAAGGGTACATTAAGCCTAGTGTCTCACCATGGGGAGCACCACAACTATTTTTCAAGATGAAGGATGGCTCTTTGAGACTTTGTATTGACTACATAATGCTTAATAATATGACGATGAAGAAAAAATATTCTTTACCAAGGATTGATGATCTATTTTATTAGATGAGAGGGGTGACTATCTTCTCAAAGATTGATCTTAGGTCAGGATACCACCAATTAAGAATTAGAGAATAAGATAATTTTAAAACCACTTTTAGAACTTGATACGGGTATTATGAGTTCATAGTAATACCTTTCGGTTTAACAAATGCTCTAGTTGCTTTCATGAACTTGATCAATAGTGTATATAGGGAGCAATTGGATCAGTTTATATTGATATTTCTTGATTATATTTTGATCTATTCTCAAAGTAAAGAAGAACATGACCAACACATGAGAATAGTTCTAGAGATTCTCAGGAGAAATCAGTTGTATGGAAAATTGTCTAAGTGTGAGTTTTATACTCCATAAGTATAGTATTTAGGGCACATAGTCTCGGTCAATGGAGTAGCAGTTGATCCTAAAAATATAGAAGCCATAGCATACTGGCCAGCTCCCACCAATGTTATCAAAGTATTATGAGAATGGCTGGTTATTATCGATGATTTGTAAAGGGATTCTCAAATATTGCCTTCCCTATCACAAATTGGCAAGGGAAGAGAAAAATATTAAAATGGAATGCACAGTGTCAGGAAGCATTTAGAATCCTTAAATAAAAGTTGACAACTATGCCTATTTTTCAAATCCCAAACCCCATTAAACCATTTATAGTTTGTACATATGCCTCCCTAGAAGAGCTAGGAGGTGTCTTGTTGCAAAATGAGATCGTTGTGGCATATGAGTCTAGAAAACTCAAGAAGCATGAGGTTAATTATGCCACTCATGATCTAGAACTAGCTATTATAGTCCATGCTCTTAAAATATGATGACACTCTCTATTGGGTAAGCCTTTTGAATTGAAAACTGATCACCAAAATTTGAGGTATATTTTCACTTAGCCCTTATTAAATGCAAGACAATGGAGATGGGTTAAATTTTTTGTGGAATACAATTTTGGGATTAAATATATAAAAGGAAAGGAAAATAAGTTGGTTGATGCACTTAGCAAAAGGAGATATATAGCTTATTTAACACGATGCCAATATGGACTAAAGAAGAAAATTAAGGAGTTGTAGAAAAATGATGAATTTTTGTAACCAAATTCGTATTAAGGTTGAGTAAGGACTGAATTGGCATATGGATTTAAAATTCAAGGAGGATCTGGTATACTTTAGATATTGCATAGTAGTACCCAACAATGATGGGATAAGAAAAACAATATTGCAAGAAGCCCATTTTTCTCCATACTATGCTCATCCAAGAGTGGTGAAAATGATGGAAAATTTGAAAAATGATTTTTACTAGCCTGGAATGAAAAAGGATGTGGTTCAATTTATTACAAAGTGTTTGGAATGCCAGAAAGTTAATGTAGAGCATCAACATCCTGGAGGACAACTACACTCATTTGATATTCTAGAACAAAAAATTATGTAGACATAGAAAATTGACCCACTTTTAGTGGGTAATCTTCCTTAGAGCCCTTAAGAGTTCCCTAACCCTTACCCTAGGTAAGGGTAAGCCTCTTTTCCCCCTACATTTCCTTTCTTTAGACTTTTATCAAAATAAAACCCTGTTACGATGGGGTGCAACTTCACAGAATCGATAACGCACCCCATCAACACAGGACACAATTTTGCTATTCTAGGGTTTTAATTTATTAAAACCTGGACTTAACCTTTTTAGCATGCTTGGCATCAGCTTGTGTTTGTTTTTCTATTTATTTCACCCCAACTTTCATCTATAAAAGTAGGGGTTAATCTCACTCCTAGAGATATATAGGTGCTCAATATTAGAAATAATTAAGCTCGAAATTCTTACAATTAATTAGTGCTCGTATTTTTACTTTCGCTCTGCTTCATATTTTCTTCTACAAGCTAACCCTAAAGTGAAAATTTCGGATTTGATCTTCTACTGCATTGATTTGGATTTCTATGTGGTTTGGTGGATTCATGTTATAGTTCAAAAGGAAAGAGAGTGCCCGTTTGGATACCTCGATCTCTTTTGCCTACTTTTACATCATACATCAAGTTGTGCATACTTTGTTTCTTGCATTTATTTACGCTTTACATTTATTTTTTATTTTTCATGTCTCTGAAGTGAAATCGTGCCTTGTCTTGACAAGGTGTGACTTCGCTAACCCTAATTTAGGGATTTAACTCATAGAAGAGAGATCACATCCCAATATTATGGAGCACGACTTCGTCTCTAGTGTTATCACACTTGCCATATAATAGGAGCAATTTTGCCTAGGATTGAACTAGGGGCATCTATCACACTTTGATTGCATGAGTATTTTCAAAATTGCATTTAGGGCATGGTAGCATAATCTATTTTTTGCTTCTCTATTGTTGCATTGTTGTTTCATGATTAATTCTCCAAAGGTCAATTTTCACTTTTATTTTCAAATATCATCTAAAAGGACCTAGGGGGCTTGACTTCTGCACCTATAAGTATTTTTGTATAGTTGCCTAAGTAGGCCCCCTAATTCTAATCCCATTTTCAAGTGTTTCATAAGTTATATTTCAGAAATAGGTATTGCTGATATCATTGGACAAGAGGTAGAAAAAGCTAAGTCAACCATCGGTTAAGATAAGTGCTCTAATTATTTTGTTGGTTGGTCTTATTTGATTATTAATTCTTAGGCATATAAAAGTGAAAAGTATATAGTGTGCATCTATGGTTAACATTGTGCATTTATCTTGTGCCCTTGCTTTAAATATTTTTTTGGATAAAACCCTAGGTTAGCAATAATTCAATTAAATAATCATATTAGGTTAGCTCTTGTATTCTTGCATTCTAATTTTTGCATTATCCTTTATATTTCATAGCATAGATCTAGAAAGGCCAAACTTAGGTGATTTATTGAAATTGAATACATCAAACTATCCGAAAATTCTTGAGGACTTGGAACGAGTTCTAAAATTGTTCCTAGTGAACCCTCACCCCTAGCACCAAATGTAGAGAACAACATACCCCCATGGTTCACCCCATAAGGCTTTCTACCTTTGCAGATCCAACCTTTTTTTAGGAATTGTACATAGTAGGGCAATTTTCCCCCTCTACATATTTGGTTACCTGATGTGAACACCTCCTTTTATTTTGAAAACAATAAGCAAGATTTTTAATTTGTGTGCCAAATATTTAAAAATATAATCTCCTTGTGTAAGTGCATAGGTCCCTTTGGTCTTAGTTCTTATTTTTGTATTTTTTATTTTCTCAATGGCTTCTAACCTTGGGGAAGGACGAAGACTCCTTAGGTTTGATAAGATTTTTCATGAGAATGATCAAATTGATAGATAAAATCATAACCTGGAAGAAGACGTTGATAATCATCTTGATCCTATTCGAGATCCCAATGGGAATCTCATATTTAAATATTTTGACCATGTATGGACTTTTTATAAATATCATAAGCATGCATTGGATCTAGCCTTAGAGGAAGAAGCATTACTTGAAAAGGATATTCCACCTTAATAAAATCCTTTGAGTGAACTTGTGAATCATGGTAATCCAACCTCTCAACCTATTTATGCCACTACTATGACCACTAATATTGGATGGAATCCACATGTTCCTCCAACGAGTAATGGCACCCAAAATTATTTTCAATTTCCTCCTTCATATTCTAATGTCAACACTATTACTTTTGTTCCACCACAAGTTAATCTTCCATTCTAACAAGGCATCACATATAACAACAACCTTCTCATGTCCAACTTAAGTCAAGGGAATATTGGAAATACACATAATTCATAAATGCAAAATTTGGCAGATATAGTGAATCAGTTGGTTTCGAGGATGGATATGATTCAACCTTCAGGATTTACATATAATTATAAGGAAATGTGTAGTCAACCATGGGGTCCTATTGTTGCTACTAGACCTTATCCCAAGCATTTTTCTATGCTAGTTTTACCAATTTATAAAGGGACAGAAGATCCAATAGAGCACCTAAGGGGATTTAGAATAACTTGCCATGATATTTTTTATGATGATATGCTTCTATTGAAAATATTTACAAAGAGTCTTGTTGGGGCTACATTGGAATGATATTATCAGTTGCCCAACTACTATTTAAAGAGCTTTGAAAAGATTGCAGAAATTTTTGTTCATTAATTTAGTACTTATATTCAAAAGGAAGTGACAATGAGAGACCTATATGACCTAAAGCAAAGTAAAGAAGAAATATTTTCAGAATTATTAGCTCATTGGACAAGTTTAGTTGGCCGATTAAGACAACCCGTGTCTCATAAAGATATGATTGATATATCCATTAGTAATTTACAAGAACACATATCGTATGCACTAAAAAATACTAATGTTACCTATCTTGATCAAGAAATTGAGTTAGCCAAAAAAGTGGAACAAGCTCTCATTAGAAGAGGTCAAATTAATAATAAAGAAGAAAAGTATACTAAGTCTCAACATAAGAATAAGCATTCAAGATGTAATAATGATACTAGGCCTATTAATAATGTCACCAATAGCCTACAAAATATTGTAATTTAAAAACTTCCTCAAAGGAATTTTATCAAACTTAATATACCTATGGAAGAAGTTTTGAAGCAATTATTAGATGCTAAGGATATTTAACTACCTCCTATAAGACAACCAACTACTACAACTCATTGGTATAAGGTAGGTCAATATTACATATATCACAGAGTAGAAGGACACTGGAAAATCTCTTATAAGAAGTTGAAGCATGTGGTTCAAGATTTAATTGATGTTGGTCGTATTGACACTAGTAGTTTTTAGTGTCCAAACAACCAACATAATTTGGATAGAACTAAACAAACCAACCAAGTGTCCTATAAGAGTATGCCACATTAGTATGATAACAATATGGTTAGAATGATAACATATAATTCATAGAAGTTAGTACAGAGCCAACAAATTTAGTGATCTCAATAGGATATGAGTATGTCAACAAATATTTCTCTCTTAGAATTTTTACAAAATGCTCAATCCCATGAGGAAGTTATGGTAAATATTTTGAAGAAACAACCGGTACCTCCAGATATTTCTCCAAGTGATATGGTAAAGGTTGTAAGTTCTCTTGGGATGATTTGTCTCACATTTTTAGATAATGATATGTCTTTCTCATAAATTCAAGAATATTCATCTTTATACATCACTACTCTTATTGGGGATACTCTCATCAAAAGGGTTTTTATTGATAATGGTTCTTCGCTTAATATATGTACACATCATTTCTTTCAAATTTTTGGGATGAAAGAGGAAGATTCAATTGTAACCAGTGATATCATTAAAACTTTTAGCAGTGAGTCCCAAAATGCTTGTGGTACAATATCACTCCCTCTTAGATTTGGACCTAAAATATTGAACACAATGTTTTACATGATGTCTTGTCTTGCATCATTTTAATCTTTTTCATGGATAATCGTGGATTCATGCGATGAAGAATGTCCCTTCTACTTTTCATCACAATGTGAATTTTGAATTTGAAAATCAAATAATTTCTATCGTGGATGATCCTCATCCGTTTGAATTTTTCTCACGAGAGGATTTAGCCTAAATTCATTCCTCACAATATTCCTTTAAGAAATTTTCTACAAATATTTCATCATAGGATCAATATGAATCTTCTTGTTTAGATCTTCTCTTTGAAGAATATCATCAAGGTTTAGAGTGGAGTGTTGAGGATGAGGGTCTACTCTCTCCTATTGTATTAACCCCAGAGTCGTATGTTATATATGAGGCTTTACCTCAAAATAACATTTGCTTTTACGAGTTTATTCCTTGCACAGCATAGGTTGAGTCTTCTAGTTCTAAAGTGGACTTTGGTTCAATGTCTCTCGAGGACCTTGAGCAATTAGGAGTGATTCCTGCCCTACCTCTTGAGGATAATTTATCCATTTTCATTGAGAAAACCATAGATGTTGACATAGATTTTGAGGAAGCCCCTAGAATCCTTAAGTTAGGCAAAGCCTTGACCATGGATAAGTGGGAGCAATTGACCAATTTATTGAAAGAATATCAGGATATTTTTCCTTGGTCATATGCCGACATGCTAAGGCTTGATCCCTCCCTTGTCATGCATCATTTGGCAGTTAAAATTAGTTCTAATCCTATCAAGTAGAAGCTTCAGAAGATGCATCCAAAGGTTGCCCTCTCAATCAAGGAGGAGCTCCAAAAACTCCTTGATATTAGTTTTATAAAAGCCATCAACTATTCTGATTGGATTTCTATTATTGTTACTATAGCTAAGAAATAAGGAACAATCAGAGTATGTACCAACTTTCAAGATATTAACTTAGCGTGTCCCACGTACGATTTTACCTTTCCCAACATAGACAAAATTGTAGATTCACTGCCAAATGTGGAATGATTTCGCTCATGGATGGTTTCTCAAGTTACAATAAGATTATGATTACTCCTAAATATCAAGCCAAGACAACATTCACTACTCCATGGGGTACCTTCTACTAGAAAGTCATGCCTTTTGGCTTAAAAAATACAGGAGCTACCTATCAACAGGTCATGACTTCTATTTTCCATGACATGATGCATGATATTCTCCATGACTATGTGGACAATATTTTGGCTCATTTATTAGAATGAAAGGATCATACCCATGATTTAAGATGAATATTTAAAAGGCTTTGGCAATATAAAGTTCATCTTAAACCTACTAAGTGTGTGTTTGGAGTCACATATGGCAATCTGCTAGGATTCATAGTATCTAGGTGAAGCATTTAAGTGGATCATACTAAGATAGAAACTATAATTTATATACCTCCTCCCCGCACCTTGATCGAATTACGTAGTTTGCAAGGTAAGTTGTAGTCTATTCATCGGTTCATTGCCCAGTTAGTCGATAAGTGTTAGCCTTTCCTTCGAATATTTAATAAGGATGTAGTTTTATTATGGGGTTATGAGTGTCAGAAAGCTTTTGATGACCTCAAAAGTTATCTCACCTCCCTACCTATTTTAGTTCCTCATGTTCCTAGTAGGCGTTTATTGCTTTACATAACAACCACTACTCACACTTTAGGAGCCATGCTGGCTCAACATGATGATGAAAATAAATAAAGAGCTATCTACTATATTAGTAGAACCTTGGTTATCTATGAAACCAGGTACACCCCCTTAGAGAAGCTCTATCTAGCCGTAGTGTTTGCTTCCTAGAAGTTAAGGCACTACATGCTTATCCATAAGATATTAGTGATTGTAAAGTTTGATCCTTTTCACTATTTGGTGTCTAAACTTGAGAGGGATTAATATTCAATATTATCCCTATTCATATAGATCACATTTAACACTCCCATAGATTGGTGCATTAAATATCACTTTTGTAAAGGTATACATGCCTATAAATATATTTTTGTTGTCAATGCATAATAAATTTTCATCGTGCTCATTCTTACGTCTAGTTCTCGAGTGTTCATTGCATATAAGTGGTATCAGAATCGACTATTGTATTGGAAGTATCATCTTCCCCTAGTTTACAGGGAGAATGAAAAAACCACCATTAGATTTGGGCTTGGGAGGAACACTCTTCCATTTTTTTCACGTATTTTGAGCACTTATCATTCAAAAAATCTATGGAGGTCCATCTGGTCACTGGCCTTCTGCTAGCCAAGGTTCCTCTGACATCAACTCTCAACTCTTACTCTAGGTTTTTGCACTTGGTTTTAGCTGTTACTAGCCATTAGTTGACTATTTTCCACCTTCCTGACCATTGGGGCCTCGCTTGTGGCATTTTTTGGAGTGTTGTAAACCCACTAACCATTGGGGTATTGCTTGTTGTGTGCATTTCATAGGGGGTCTTACTAGCCATTGAAGTTGTCCAGTGGTGCACTGGCACCCAACAAGCATTTGCCTACTCCTAGTAGACTGATGGCAACATGGCCATTTTTGAAAAGCTGGTAAAACTCATAGCTTCACACATTGAACAAAGGACAGATCAGCAGGAACAACTGGCAACACAATAGGAACAAATGGTAAAAATGACTACCATTTTGAAAGACATACAAATTTCTTCAAATTCTTCCTGCCCAAAGTGTGATGTGAAATTATATGAAGGCTCTCGAGATCTTGATGTACTCAACAACTGGATTCTTGACATGGAGACTTGGTTTGAGTACAACCAGACTCCAGATATGGGAAAAGTTCAAATTTCAAAGCTCAAAATTTCTAACATAGCCAAAGTCCTAATCGCCAATCAAAAAATTGGTACGTGGGAGGATATGGTACAAATTTTAAAGGCTTATTTTTATCCATCAAATTATGAGGACAACTTATTGAATCAATGTATATAACATTGTCAAGGAAAAAGGGAATCCATGCAAGATTTTATCCATCACTTCAACCACCTTCGAGTATTACTTGGGATCTCATATTCTGATGCGGTTTTGATTGCAAAGTTTAAAAGTGGTCTTCTAGTCCACTTTTACAGAGAAGTCAAATACAATGTTTGACTTCTCTTTAAAATTCAAATAAAGTGGTTTTGGATGATGTTTTCAAACATGCTCTTTTAGCTGAAGAGAAGTTCATCACACAACGTCAGGAGCCTCACTACTCGAGTGCATCAACAAAGGATGGGTATAAAAATAATGTTGATATATATATCTTCTAATGTTTATTCTTCTATTAATCCCACTTCTTATGCATCCCTTGATTCTAAAAATTCTTCTCCTTCTTCTTATTATTTTTTTTCTCATGCTCCAAACACTAAATTTTGTAACTATTGTAAGAGGCAATGCCATGATAAAACTCAATACCCCAAATTACAAAATAAAAATGATATTTTTGTACAGTCTAATGAGGGGACTTGTGATAACCCCATCGAGACTTATGGTAAAGAAGAAAATTATGAAGAGTTGAGAGGGTAAATCAATAATGTAATGCTCATGAATCACCATTCCAGAGTTGGTGATCGTGCCCATATGTTTATCAATAAATCTCACTTACTCCATAACTTTGTAGTAGATTGTATAATCGACAATGGATTGTAGAAGAACCTAATTGTGCAATCCATTATTGACAAGCTTAAGGTCCCTACTTCAAAACATCCTCACCCATAATCTATTGTATGGAAGAACAACACAAACACATCCAAAATAACACACACATGCACACTGGTATTTGTATTTAGCCCAAATTTTGAGATTTAGTAACGTGTGATATCACACAGATGGATTGTTGTGGGTTACTTATGGGTAAACCATATCAATATGATAGGAGAGCAACATATGATGCATATAAAAATACATACACACTGCAAAAATATCAATAAATATTTCCTCATTAAAAGCACTTCAATCTCTGCAAAGCAATAAAATAATATTTTGATTACTTGCTACCAAGCTAGAAAAGCCAGTAATAATGCTCAAGCACTTGCACTTATTTTCATTCATCCAAAATAATAGCAATTAAAAGACAAAGGGCACACCATTACTTCTCAATTCAAAAATTCCTAAGTAAACATAATATTGTAGAAATATGAAAGTGTGTTTCAGGAACCCACTTCTTTACCACCTGAAAGAGTAATTAATCATGCAATTGATATCATTCTAGCAGCACCTCTTCCAAACGTTCCAATGTACATGCAATACATTCTACAATATGATGAAATCAAATAAAAATTGCAAGAATTATTGGATAAGTATTTCATCAAACACATCACTTCTCCTTTTACCTCACCAATTTTACTTGTTCTAAAAAAATATGGCACTTGGCATTTTTGTATAGATTTTAGGGCACTAAATAAAATAACTATAAAAACATGTACCCCCTTCCAAGAATTGATGACCTATTAGATCAACTACAAGGTGCTAAATTCTTCAGCAAACTTGATCTTAAAAGTGGATACCATCAGGTAAGAATACAGGTAGAGGATACTTGGAAAATAGCTTTCAAGACTAATATGGATTTATTTGAATGGTTGGTTATGCCCTTTGGACTCACCAATGCTCCAGCTACATTTTTGAGGCTCATGAATGAAGTGTTCAAGGAATTCATATATGAATATGTTTGGATGATATTTTTATATTTTCCAAAACATGGCCATCACACTTACATCATCTAGAGCATGTCCTTGCTATACTTCAAAAGAACCAATTATATTCTAGCTTGAACAAGTGCTCCTTTGGAAAAACATCCATTTCATACCTTGGTTTCATCATTAATACTGAAGGTATTCAAGTTGATCCTACAAAGGTTGAAGTACTACTCAAATGGCCTACTCCTACAAATATCACTGAACTACAAATTTTTCTTGGTCTTGTAAACTTATACAAAAAATTCATTCCAGGCTACTCCACAATTGCTGCCCCATTGCATTCATTGACTAAATCCAGATTCGTGTTTCATTGGACATATGCCCACATCAAAGCCTTTGCCACTCTCAAAGATAAACTTTGATCCGCCCCTATCTTGGCCATTCTTGACCTTTGACAACCATTTGAAATAGAAATTGATGCCTCCCAATTTACTCTCGATGTTGTTCACAAACAAAATGGCCATCCGATTGCTTATCATTCTATGTCATTTTTCATAGCTAAATATAATTACTCCACTTATGATAAGGAACTATATGCCTTAGTCCAAGCTATAAAATATTGGTGTCACTACCTTCTTGGTAAAGAAACTATGTTCCACATAGATCATTTACCTTTACAGTTTATTCAATTCCAAACAAAAATCCAAGAAGCGTGCCACATGAAATGGGCCTCCTATCTATAGCAATTTCATTTAGTCATCAGATACAAGAAGGGTAGTCAGAATTCTATTGCTGATTGTCTTAACCATCCTCCATCTGCAAAATTCTTAACCATTGTCACAACCTCTCATTTTGACTTCCAATATTGGTGTGCTGAGTACCTTAATGATCCCAACTTTTCCATAGTTGATCACAAATTACAACACCCATCCTCCTCCAATTTAAATCCCTTTCAAGATTTTCATCTCAAGGAGGGGTTGCTTTACCATCTAGATAAGCATTGTATCCCTAATTAGAGAAAACCATCCCTTATAAGAGAGGCTCATTCCACACTCTATGGTGGTCATTTTGGTAAGCATAAGACACTTTACCATTTGCAAATATTCTTCTATTGGCCACACATGCAGTGAGATGTTCTCAAATATTTAAAACAATGTATCCCATATAGTTGGTCTAAGTCATCCAACTGTAGGCTTGGTCTTAGTATACCTTTATCCATTGCCTCCCATCCTTGGAAAAGTATCTCTATGGATATTGTCAGTGGTTTTCCCATGAATTTCCATCAACATGATTGTGTCTTTGTCATAGTCGACCATTTTAGGAAGATGGCTAAGTTCATTCTGAATAACATGTACTTATATTGAGAGGGGAGGGTGAAAAGTATACAATAAAACTTTTTGCATTTTAATCCAAATAACATCATCAAAAATATTAAAGTAGTAAACATCACACAAATAATCACACACATAAGAGACATGATTTTACGTGTTTCACCATATATGGGCTACTCCATAGAGAAAATAGTTCTTATAAATTTTTCTCAAATAAAATCTCTTGGAAATCCTTCCCTACAATGTTTATGAACCTCTATACAAAGGAGACACCAATCCCCTAAATCAAATTTGTGTATCTCTACCCACAGGAGAACTCCTTCTCCTTCACTCTGGCTGGTGATCCTCTTGAAGACTACTGCCTCCACTGCACTGGTTTGTGGATTTCTCTCCACTGAAGACTCTTGTCCCCACTCATAAGACCTATCCTCACTACCCTGGCTAATGGATCTCTATCCACTAGAGACTACTATCCTGTATACTCTGTCACCTCCAAATATTTATCTCAAATCTGTACTAAACATAGTCCTTTGATCTAGCACAATTCTGCTCAGTATTTACATTTGATATGGCACAAACCTGTCCTCAAATCTACACCAAAATCTATTCTCAAATCGCTCAACAAGTCCATACAGAACTTGCTTAAATCTTCTCATCAAGTCCACACAAAACTTGCTCAAATATGTTCAAGTCCACACAAAACTTGCTTAAATATTCTCAACAAGTCGATATAGAACTTGCTCAAATCTGCTCAACAAGTCCATACAGAACTTGTCCAATCTCATAGAAACATAAAGAGAATTGTTAGAGACTCAATATGTTTTATACTAATCACAATGCTCAATTACTTTCTCAACTCAAATCAAAATATAGAATAGTTTGTTTTATGGAACTTGAACAATCACTTCACACATCCACTTGACTAGGCTCAACCAACTCTACTCAACCAATCACTCAATGAAACACCCCTTTCTTACAAACCCTAGTCCAAGCATGTAAACACCAACTCAAAATATTTCCAACAATTCTCAAAAATAAATCTCACATAACAATGATACTCATGTTCTTTTCAAACTCTAGTTCAAGTTCTTTGCTCAACAACTCACTTCAACAACAATGCTTATAAAATAAGGTTTTAACAACTCTTTATTCTAGAAAACCTTAAAGCATTAACTCAACTCATTCAATAGGAAACCCTAATCAAATCCTTTTCACTCCAAACTTATTTTCCAGAAAACTAACCAATCAATTTAACTATGGAAGAATGTGCTCATACATTTTTATTAATGATAAAGGAATCTCATAAATCTGCCACAACCATAAACACTCTTTTCCCAAGCTCAAAGAAATTATTAGATAATAATATTTCTCAAAATACAATGTAAATATCAAGACAAATATACACCTTATCACTCCACATTTAAGAAATCATTCATCAACATTTACAAAAATTAATATACCACTTACACCTTATGATCTCCCCAACTAAAATAATATTCAATGTACTCTTATTTTAAGAATAACTTAATGCTTAGAAGTTTCCTCTATCCTATTGAAACTTAAAACAATTTAATGTGACACAACCACTTTATTAAAATACACTAACACCTTATTACTTCAACTTATCAAAATTTAATTTCCAACTACCAATCCTTTAAGCAAACCTTTCAACTCCAAACTTTAGGTAACTCACAAAATATTAAACAAAAATTTATTACCTTTCCTTGGATGGGATTCAAACTCACAGTACAACCTCAACCATTTCCCTCGTCGCAAATCCAACCATCATGCGAGCTAGGTTCTCACTTGGGGACTAACAAGCACCGCGTGCTCCAAAAGTCTCCCCACTTGCCTAGCACAAAAAAAACATGTATCTTCCTTTGGCGCTTTCAATTACCAATGCAACCACCAAAACACTATCATTGAGTTTCGAACGCAGGTCTCCTAGCGCCCAATACTTTAACTATTGTCCTCTTGCCACTAGGCCATGCTGCCCAGTTGGCGCTTGGTCTTGTTCGTTGCTCCTATTTAAATCCTATTTGTTGGCGCTAAACACAAAAATAACTTTCTCTTTTTTGCACGAGTATCAACACAATTGCACACTATTTTTTTGAGCCAAAAGGATAATTTTAAAATACCTCTTAGGCATTGGTATATATATCGATTTCCCTCCTTCATGCATGACGTCGATGCTCGAATTTCCTTCAACGAATTTAGATGTCGACGCTCGAATTTCCTTTGGAGCTTATTAATTTATAAAATATTTAATTTCATTTGAATTTAAATTTTATAAATTAATTCTTTAAAACCCTTTGGTTTTATTAAGACCATCTTCCATTGTACACCTTGGTATAAATAATATTTATTAATAAAATTTAAATCACTTTGAATTTAAATATTTTATTAAATAAATATTAAACCTTCCTTTAGCTTTGCAATAGTCTTCCTTGGGATTTCATAAAAAACCTTTTAACTTATGCTTCCACATAATATTAAAAATATTATGGAGCTCTTTTGCCTTTAACCTCTGCTTTATTCATCTTTGCCTTTAACCTCTGCTTTATTCATCTTGACCTTTGACATCATCCGTGGTTTATTTTTGGAGATCAATAACAACTCTTGACAACTTGTTTCTTGACAATTTCCTTGACATTAATGATGACTTCATTTCTTGACATCAATGACAACTTGAATTAATGACTCAAAATTTCCAACACATTCCATGTCAAAAAACAAGTTCTGTTGCAGACTTAGCCAAACTATTCTTTGATGTCATCTAGAAATCATTTGGTCTCCCCACAAGTATTGTGTCTGATCGTGATTCCCATTTTGTCGGTCATTTTTGAAGGTATTTGTGGAAACTATTAGGTGTGTCCCTTAATGTTTCCATACCATTACATCCTCAATCTGATGTTCAAACATAAGTCATCAATTGTACACTTTTCCAGAGTCTTTGAGTCTACCACCATGCATCACCAACCAAGTAGGATCTTAGTTTAACTCATATTGAGCATGCATATAATAGAGCATTCCATATATCCACTGTTCATAGTCATTTTGTGGTCTGGGTTTCAACCTATCATTCCATATGAGTTACCCTTGGCTCTTCCATCTCCAGTCATAGTCCACATGCAGAAAGAACAAGATAAAGCACAGTCCTTCATCCAACACTTCCAGCAACTACAGTCCAAGGTTGTACACATCCTACAATAGACATAAAAGCCACACAAATAGGCTATGGATCATCATTGTATTCCACACTCATTTCAGATAGGTGATTGAGTTTGGTTGTACCTCAATTGTAAGAGATTTCTAAAGAAGGTACACAACAATATCAAACCTCTTTGCTATGGGCCTTACACAATAATTCAACAATTGTCCAAGAATGCATTCAGGTTAGACCTTCCAGCACACTTGGATATTCATGATGTTGTCAATGTTGATCCCCTCCGTCCATATCATGAGTCCACACTAGAGAGCCCACCAGCCATAAGTCATCCTTATGATGTTGTTTTCAATTTCCAGCTTCCATTGGAGGAGGATCGTTTGTTCAACACCAAGACTTGCCACACTCACCAGGGTTCTTCCACTTTATATCTAATTACACGACACGGAGAGCTTCCTCACTAGGCTAAGTGGATCACTTCAACACATCTGGATTGATATTTTCCCTTTATTTTAGACATATTGAAGGCTAATGCTTCTAGGATGGGGAGGAATGATAGGGATTAATATTCAATATTATCCATATTCACATGGATTGTATTTAATGCTCCCATGGATTGGTGCATTAAATACCACTTTTGTAAAGGCAGACATACCTATAAATATGTTTTTGTTGTCAATGCAAAATCAATTTTCATCATGATCATTCTTACGTCTAGTTATCGAGTGTTCATTCCATATCAAAGCCCCACCTATTAGGTCTAGATGCTAAATAGGTATTGGTATTTAGTGAGTTTGACATGAATTTCATAGGTTAGAAGGTTATCAATGGTTAGGTGATTGCTAATTAGTTAGCCTCCACTCTCCTAGAAGCTACCCATCCTATAGTTGTTTAGTTTCTTAATGAGTGTTTCAATATCAAAATTGAAGAGTCTAAGTCTTGGACTTTGTTTTTTGATGGAGCCCACTATATGAAGGGTGTTGGAGCTGAAATCATTCTAGTTACACCACAAAACTAGCTCATCCCCTTGTCCTTCAATCTTTTTTTTCTTGCACAAATAAGATTGTAGAATATAAAGCTTTGATCTTTGGTCTTGAAGTAGCCTTAGCTTTGTAAGTTAGGGTCCTTTTGGTATTTGGTGACTCTCAACTTATGGTTAATCAGATCAATGACAATTATTAGACTTAGGACGATAAAATTAAACCATATAAGGATATTGTTACCAAGTTTTTGTCTTCTTTTGAGCAGGTAACCATAGATTATATCCCTATAACCTCAAACTATTATGTTGATGCCATGGTTGCTACTGCATCTTTGTTCTCTTTGGAGTTGGAATATGATCAAGATTCGAATATTATTTGGTAAATTTGAGAACCTGCATCTTTAAGTTCTTGTTTGGATCCCCTAGAGTGTTTTACCATCAGAGATTTCCCACATGAACCATGGTATAACGACGTATTTAATTTCCTTAAAGATGGGTCAATACCTGATGGTTTAGATTGTAATAAGTGAAAGCTATTGCACAAAATAATGTGTTGATTTGTTATAATTAGCAATAATTTGTATTGACGTTATTTTGAAGGTATCCTTTTATGATGTCTTAACTCTGATGAAGCCCAACTTGCTCTTAGTGATGCTCATGAAGGTTCATGTGGAGGCCATTTTAGAGGTAATGCTATTGCAAAAAAGCCCATTTGGATGGGGTATTATTGGCCTTCCATGGATAAAAATACCTACGATTATGTTTGACATTACGACAAGTGTCAACACCACGATCATATTATTCATGCTCCTTATCAAGACCTTCAGGTTATTTCTTTCCCTTGGCCATTATCCACATGGGGGTTGGATATTATCGAGAAGGTTAACCTTGTGTCATCTGATGGTCACAAGTTTATCATTAGTGATAGAGTACTTCACTAAATGGGTTGAAGCCATTCCCTTGTCTACGGTAACTAGAATTTAGGTTTCTAAGTTCATCTTCAACCAGATTATTTGTAGGTTTGGGATTCTTTTAGTGATTGTTTTTTATTATGGTACTCCTTTCAAGAACAAGGATATTTGTAATATTTGTGCTAAGTAAAATATTCAACACATATGGTCAACTCCTTATTATCCTTTGGGTAATGGACAAGCTGAAGCATCCAAGAAATCCTTGATTAGGATTTTGAAGAAGTTGGTTAGTATGACCGATCGTGATTGGCATACTTAACTTTATCCTGCCTTGTGGGCCTATCGTACTAGTGTGCATACTCCCACAGGGGCCTCACCATATGTCTTGGTGTATGGGTCTGAGGTAGTTTTTCCTTTTGAGCTTGAGATTCCTTCTTTGTGCATCTTATTGCAAGATGCTGAGGTCAACGATGAGTATTGTGCAGACAATTTACATCAATTGGAGCTACTGGATGAGAAGTGCATTCATGCCTTAGAGAATTTGTGATCCTATCAAGGTAGGCTCCAGCGATCTTACTCTAAGAAAGTTTGCAATCATTCTTTTGAGGTTGGGGACCTTATCCTCAAGGAGAACCAAAATAACACTAATACTCGTGCTGATCTTCGAGGTAAGTTTCAACTCAATTGGTTAAGGCCATTTGTCATAACAACTAAGTTTGGATTAGGTGCTTATAAGTTGGCTTCTATGGATGGTAAATAAATTAAAGAACCAATGAATATAATGCATTTAAAAAGATATTATGCTTGATCTATTTTTCATATTGTATATGCATTTAGTTAGATCATGTTGCATGTTTTCCTGACATATTTTGCACGCTTGGCTATCATATTATGCATGATAGCTTGATATTTTTTTCTTGCATATTGCTTATCATATTTACATCGCTACTTGCTCATAGATACTTGTTCATATAGTTTATGGGGATTCATGACAATGGTAGGTGATGATACCTAGTTAGGTTGTAGCTCACATGCATTGCATTCTCACTAGGACTCTTATGCCTAGAGAAACCCCAACCTAGGAACCCTCGTCCCTTTTCTTCTTTTCTTCTCAAATTATCTTCTTGGTTTTCTCCTGCATTGTTCTTCTTCTCTCCTCTTCTTGTCTTCCTTGACTTTGAAAATTTTTATAATGTTCATCATATCTCATCAAAGTCAAGGAATACAATTCTCCTTTTGTATATTCTTGTCATTTTGCATGATAATTATTTCTCTTTTGCTTTCTTTTATTCAGACGAGGATATACATTCTTCTCTTCTTTGTTTGATCACTTCCTCCCTTTTGAATTTTCACTTGCTAAAACTTCAAGCAGGGGGCACACACGCACAATTCTTTGCTCCTCATTTTCTTCCTCTTATTTCTTCTAACATGTGCACACACTCATGTTGTGTTATGCTCACATTGATTGGCTCATACATACATCTGCATACACCCTATCAGATAGGCATATACATCATTCGTATTAATATTACAGTGCTAAAAACGAATTTAAATTAGGAATTTAAATTAGTTTCTTAAAATATAACTTATATCTTGGGAATGCAATCTTTAAGAAATTTTATTGTTTATTTCCTTTAAGATACACATTGTTGGTTGCTGCATATTATTTTCATGTTAGACGAATGCATCCATTTAAGGCCAAACTGACCCAAAGAAACTCTCAACCTCTCAATTCTCTTTCATCTAGGAAACAAAGAAATATGCCATTGGTTTCAGTGCTCATTGTGGTTTAGGGAGAACTTTGTTGGTAATTTGTTTGTTTGAGCAGATGTGGATTGACTAGACACTGTTGAGCCCAACAATGAAACAAGTTATCAGTGCGAAGAGTCAATGTTTTCATTGTGTAAAATAAATCTCAAGAAGTGCATATTGTCACCAGCAATGATATTTTATTTGGGATTTTTTTGTAAATATTTGTAGCAAGCTTTCTGTGCGTAATAGAATTTAGAGCTTTGTGATGTAAATTATCCTATTACTATTCAAATACCTTTTACATTTAAGTTTAGTTACTCAGTTCTTGGCAACTAATTATGTTGTAATGATTTAAATTTATATGAGTGACATTGGTATTACCTAATTTTGGTTGCATTGTATGTATTAGCTTATGGACATAATTTATTTGAAAACCCTTTGTGAATGTAAAACACGTTTCAGTACTGAAGAGTGGTTTTGAAAAATCAAACATTATTTCTTTGAGTTATAGAAGATACCAGAACCTACATAGAATTTGGTGCATGCATATAAGAGGAATTAATTAGCTATTAAAATTTATCTCTGTTGCATGATATGTAAATTAGAAAATAACTTTTTCAGCTAACTTCTACTGGCAGCTTGCCAAGAGTCTAAATTGTTTCATCTTTTGTATTATTATTTTGCTGAAATCACCATGCATAAGCCCCCTATTAGCATTATTTTGTAGTCTGTCTATATCAGGTTGAGTACACAGAAGCCATAATGTTATTATAAAATTCAATAAAAAAATACCTTTGGATTTCATTTAATTTAGAAGGATTCATTAAAGTCCATTAACTTAGGGTAACATAAAATATCCTTGACCTTTGAGTCATGATTAGAATTATATTAAAAGTTTTAAGAATATAGTTAAGAGACCATTAATAGAGATAAGAAGCTAACTTTAGATTTGTTTTCTTCTTATTTATTAATATTTTATTTACGTCAAAGATTGTATAGACAAAATTTACATAGTGGATTTAATTACATCCGTCTCATGAAGGAAATAAATTAAAGATTGTGTTAGACTTCGATTCCAGCGAAAGCGTGTTTGAATTACTATAAGTTTTAGCCACTTAAAAGACCATGAGTATTTAGGTTTCAATACTTATTTTTGGTGAAATCTGATTCATAAGTAATAATAAAATTAGGAATTTAGAGTGATTGTGTTAAAGAATTTAAGTCTTCGAATTTGTTGAGATTATTTAAATAGTTTTTTAATGGAGTAGTTAGTATGTAGATTATTTAGTAAGTAGATTATTTATAAATCGTATCACCCTCGAAGAAAATAATAAATTTATTTTATGTATTTTTATACTTAGATTCACTTATATCATGCATTATTCTAGGAGTATTTAACTTTAATTCCTGAGTATTTAATACATTTGTGTTTGCTCTTTATTGGCATTTTATCTTTATAAAATACATTGGTGTATGTTATTTAATAAAAAGGACCTTTATATGTGTTTATTTAGTTTTAAGTTAAGGATCTTCTAAAATATGGGATGACTATAGGTAATTAGATTTGTAGTATTCATGTGCTTTTATATGCTTTACTCATAATCATGTAAGTATCTTCATAAAGTTATTTATTAAATATTTTTCATAGAACTTAAATGTGTTGCTTAGCCTTCTCTTTTATATATACATATTAAAACCTTTGTAACCCCCAAAGAGTATTTAAAGTGATCCAAACTAAGTATTGTATTGAGAGGATACTTATACATTAATCTAAAAAAACTAGTCAACGAGAAGGTTGGAAATAAAATATAATTAACATCGAGAAGGATGAATGTTTTAAAATCTAGTTCCATCGGGAAGGATGCACCTACACCCAACTCCAAAAACTCGCAGGTGGTAGTTGTTGTGAATCGGGGAAAACTATTCTCTAGAATTACAAGAAGGATCAATGGATCCTATGCTATCGAGAGTAACTGGAATGAGATATCGTTATAGGTTGTCATACGAAGTAGAACGTGAAGGTTCTTGTAAATCGTAAAACAATTGTGGAATTGCCAACAGAACTCAAGACTAGAGAGCTGGTCCTTGGGGTTGGAAGGTCCAATGGTAGATGGTATGGGTAACAGTACCGATAATTGGGGTATGGTATGAGACACCTATTCGGGAAGCCATAGTATTGGTAGAACTTGATAACAGCTTAGATGAAGGTCAATAATCAGGCACTAGCATAGCTACGCTAACTCTAGCATGGACCTAAAGGTTTAATCATGAATTGAAAATTGGATCAGTGGACCATTAGGACAAGAATATGATCATAGATCTAAGTCCTCCATGCTATGAGATAGGGAAAATAATGCATCCACCCTTCTAGGTGATATGGGCCCTAGAAGGGTAACCCCTTGTTGAGAAACCAGAACTCGAGTAAGAAGAGAATGGGTCTCATATATGGTAGTCTATAGCGAGAAATTGACCAATCCCGAGAACTTGAGATTTTTTCTATAGTGGTATAATATCTTGAAGTGTGAACATCTATGCCTAAGTACTAATACAAATTTGGGTGTGCTTACATCAATATATGACATTTATGTTTTGATAAATCAAAATTTTGAAATTATGTTTTTGACAACTAGGTGAGTAGACCTAGGTTGTTACACCACCTACGCCATTTTTGGAAACTTGAGTTACCTCATATTTTGTGGTGAGTGTGTAAGGAAAGGAATTCCCTTGTCTTTAAAAATATTTACCATCCCGAGTCATTGGTCTCCTCAAGGGCCATTGTAGATACAGTAGAAAATGTGAAAGCTTTAAAACTGGATTCGATAACTTGTGAAGGGGATATTGGTTTGGAGATATCATTGGGCTTTTTAACTCAACCTAAGAATATAGTGAGTAGGGTGAGTTAGGACAGGGCTAGCACGATTTGGAAAGCAGCTCCATCAAGTTGGTTGAAATTCAAATTTTATGGAGCTTCTAAAGGGAACCCAAGTCCGATGGGTGTAAGGGTTATTTTTAGAAACTCAAAGGGAAAAATACTTCTTGCCTTTGTTAAAAAATTGGATCACAAAACCATCCATTTAATTGAATCTCGAGTATTATTTTAGGGTGTTCCCAACTAAAATGGATGAATTGGAGGAAACTAATCATAGAAGGAGATTCACTCAATGTTATCAACATGATTAATGGTAACCAAAATCCCTCCTAGACCATTGCAAAATTTATTATTGAAGCCAGGTGAATGATTCAAAATTTATAAGAAGTCTAATTCAAACATCAGTTCAGGGAAGGTAACAAAGTTACGGATTTCTTATCTAATAAAGGTCTTACGTAGCAATATCTTGACATTTGAATAGGTAATTTCTAATATGGCCTTAGATCATTGGACAATGAATTCAGAAAAATGTCAAAATTGAGCTCTAATACTTAGGGTGGCTGGATAGAACCCTCCCCATTGGATGTTGCTTTTTGAAATTTTTTATCAGGACTACATGCCCAATTTTGTGTCTCTGTTTATCCATGCGGACCTATGTGCCTAGCTTTTATCTCTGTTTGGCTTATGTGTTTGGATTTTTTTGGCTACTATATGTTGGTTTGGGTGTAGGTAGTTTTGTCCAATGGATGGTTGGCTTTAATGTTTGAAGTATCCTCATTATCCTAGTGGCTAGAGATTAGCTTCTTTTTGTTATAAGGTTTTGAGGTCCTTTCAAAACTCCTTTCATCCAACCAATGAAAAAATAGAGTAGTTTATCTTACCAGTGTATGTTCATAAACATGATATCAAGATATCAAAATTTTGGTTATTAGGTATAAGATCCCTTTGAGTACCTTCCTTCTTGTTTCAAATGATCTTAAATGGGAAGTAAAAAAATCAACACTAAGACAATTAAATCATTCAAGGAAATGTTAAAAAACTTCCTCATCAAATAGAGAAATCTAAAGTTGGATTCATTTGTTCAAATTCTTTAATGACTTTCTAACACCATTTCTACAACCTTATATTCACATCGTCTCAATTCGCCAACACCATTTACTACTCACACACCTTATAAGGAAGAGGTCAATTTTTTATTTCTTACTTTTGAAGGAAAAATTAATGTTAATGCCCTAGAAAATTACTTGTATCAGTTATCTTCATACTTCTACATAAACAAATCCATCAACAATGAGAATATCATTTTTTTTTGTACTTTTGAAACCTTCAATACCTATTTAAAATTGGTTGGAATCATATTGTAATAGTGTCAAGAAAGACAATGAAGATGAAGAAGTAGCGTTCACATGGGGTTATTTTATGGAGGTTGTCAAGGAAGAATATTATCCTATTAGAGCCTATGGAGACCAACACATGAGATGGCAACAATTATGTCAAGGTAAAAACTAATATGTTCAACATTATGCCAATGTTATGCATTCAAGGGTATCTAAACTAGTTATTCAAGATATAGAAATGCATCTAATCCTTATATACCACAAAGGGATAAAATGATACATTTGAGTGGATATTTTCATATTAAAATAATTGGGAGAGGCATGCAAATTGATTATCAAATTGGAGTAAAATCATAAAAACAAATATAAATAAAGGAATAGAAAATAACAAGAACTAAAAAATAAAGTACCAACCAAATAAAGATAAGAGTAATATTTAAAATAATCAAGAAAAAGGTATAAGCCCCAAAATTATAATTAGAAGTAAAAAAACACTCCAAACAAAAGAATCCCCAAAGGCCAAGATGGAAAATGGTGTGATTATCACAAGAGGAATCAACATTTGAGGGAGGAGTCTAAAGCAATTTAGTTATTTTTTATTGAATTACAACCCCCTACATCCATTGCACCACTACATCAACATCCATAGGATGATGATAGAGGAAAGCATATCATGGAGGCTAAGTCAAATATGACCATTTCTACCACACATGTTGGACTTTAGAAATCACAAGAGGAGAAACACCTATATCACTCACAAATATTGGTCAAGAGTAAGCCATCATATTTTATCGTTGATATCAAGAGTCAAATTAATAAGAAGGATTTTAATTTTTTTCTCACACCACACCCAAAACTATATAATGTTAGGTCATTGTAACAACCCTCCTAGCACCATTAATGATTATAGATGAATTGGTGAATTATGCTTACCTTTTTCTTCTAAAATGTGGTACTGCTAATGCTTGTTGTGCATGCGAGACCAGGTATATTCCTTTGATGAATAGAAAAATACTGATAGAAAAAGGTAAATGGAAAATTTTGTTTGGCTCATGAGTACATGGAAGCTCACACTTGCATTCATATAGGTGCATTTGGCATATTTAACTTGCATTGTGTGAATGTGTTGGATTGTGTGTTCCTTGCCTTTGTAGTTAAATGTTTGAACTTTTGATGGCAATGAAAGTGCCAAGGGCATGGGAGCCAATTTGATGATTTGAAAATCATTTAATGTTTGCCTTGAAATTTATAAAATAAAATGGGAATTAATAAATAAAAATAAAAATAAAAAATTAATAAATCAAGAAATTTAAATTTAAAATTAAAATAGCTACATATATATGAAATAAAGTAACTTTTCTTTGTCTCATGATACAATGGATTGGATGGATGTTGTGATGGGGATTAATGACGCATAATCCTTATGATTACTTTCTAACTCCTCCATGTTCTCAAGTGTGATTTGGAAGGAGAGTCTGTTTGAGAGGGAATGAGGAATATTTTTCTTGGATGTTGAGCATTAAAAAATAAGACATATATATTTTTGGCTATCTAAAAATATTCTAGTATGCTATCTATATATGGTACTAGATGCACATTTTGGGAGACTGGAAATAGCAAGAAAATAAGGAATGGGCTTGGAGATATATAAGAATATTGTAGGCCATATTTCTTGTTCTATGTTGAATGCTTTCGTGATTCAATGTTTTTAAAATATTTGATGTTTTTCTATTGTGGAATGGAATAAAAAATGAGCTAGCTATGTGATCTTCTATGTACTAGAAACTTTGCTATTTGTTGATAAAAATAAATTGGAGTATTGTATGGTTGTACTTCCTTCTTTTATTTGGCCATAATGGATGGATTTATATAAACATCATGGTTTTCGTTCTTTATAAATTTGTGACTTGGAAACTATAGTGATTGGATTAGTGAAAACTAGAATACCTTTGCCTAGTTGTGCATTGTAGAAGGAAGAAAAACTATCTTAATTGCATGTATTAAGCAACCCATCCAACCAAATGCCTTATATTTTTTATCTGTTACCTTTGTTGCATACAGGAATGGTAGGTGACTTAAATAGATATTAAGCTTTACCCAGGACTGTGATAGGCAAAGGAGTAGAGGTTTGTTTTAATTTTAGTATACTCTGATGGGACATTACACTTTTGCTTCATTATACCCAAAATGAGTGGAGTTGTTTGTTGTTATGATAAAAGGATTCTCTATTTTATTTATTTCTATTAAACATTTTTGTTGGAAAAGAAAATCTTATGGTTTTTTTGTGCTTCCAAAATAAAATATAAATGTTGTTGTTATTTAGAAATCCATTTTATGCATATTAGAATGTATGTCATTTATTTTCGAGCCATTTGATCCCTATATTCAACCCATCATGTATTTGTTGCTGGATAAGATGGCGAAAGAGGAAGACTTGATGGAAGCATATGTATTGTAAATTTCTTTTATGACAGTGAGTAGTTTTTTTCTGGTTCATATTCCAAGTTGTTGGGTTGAATGTTGGTGTCTAAAAACAACTACTGTGCTATGTGTGTGAGGTGTCACAGAGAATAAAATTCCTAGGTAGCAACGATATTTTTTTCCAAAAAAGACATCGTTCAGTCTTGAAAACATTGATCAAATTCATCTATGCTATAACCTGGTAATTTGACGGAGACGAAAAATACCACTACCTTACAAATTCAACTTTTCATTAATTTTTTTTTTTTTTTGCAGCAAATATTTACATCCGTTTCGAATTAAAAATAGCCCGCAGGCATACAATGACCGAGCTCGGCTCGGTTCTTCGACTCTGTAACTCCCCCTGTTCTTCCGTCCACCGTCCTCCCTATTACAAAATTTTAGGTTTTTAACGAGGTCCCGGTCCTCTAGCAATTAATGCCCCGCCTAAAACAAAGTTTAAACTTCAATTTTCCCCCTCTCCGAGTTTTCAAATATTTTTATCATAAATGGGCAACTGCCCGATCTGCACTGCTGCTTGCAATAATGGCTTCCCATACCCTGCACTGGCCGCTTCGCTCAGACCGTACTCTGCACTGCTGTTTTGTCGAAAAAAAAATCCTTCCAAATGGTGGTTCTCCCCCTTTAATGCACGCGGCTGTCAAATTTAACTCCCGATACGTGGCCTTCGTCTTTAATTTCTTACACGTAGCCAATCGTGCATAATTCTTATATGACTTCTCCATGTCGACACACGTGTCCTCCTCAACTGCCATGATACACGTGGCAATCCACGTGTCAAAATTAGCCTTGCCCGACCGTCCGCTTTCCCCTTTCGGGCCTTACCTTGCTCTTTATTTTCCTCAACTTTCGTGGTTGTCCAATGTTGTGCCACGTGTCGGCCTTTGGTTGGCCGCGATATCGTGACAGGTCACGAAATCACGACCTATCGCGATATCGCGACCGGAAGCGCCTCCTCTACGTCGAGCCCTTTGGGGTCGTGAAATCGTGACAAGTTGCGATTTTGCGACCCCCTCTTCTCCTTCCACCTCTGTTTTGAAGACCGTCGTGATATTGCGACGTCGCGATATCGCGACGTCTGAAGCCTCCCCACACTACATTGCAAAACCGTCGTGATATCGCGACAACTTACACTCCTCTCCGCTGCCTTGCAAAACGGTCGCGATATCGCGACGGAACCCGCCAAACAATACACTGCAACTTTTGGGGTCACGATTTCGCGACCCCTCTCCCTTTTGCCTTAAAAATTCCTCCAACCAGGAATTGCCCCACAGAACCTTCCTCAACACTGAAATTAATCGATCAAAATGCAAATAACTTAAAAAAGAAACTTGTAAGATGCAAGGTTCCTTTACTGTCTCCGGATGCTCCTACATCAGACACCCGGGGTAACCAGAGAAGTGACCTTCACTTCTAAGCTGTTCGGTCTGCTTCCTTTGCAAAATCTTCGAACACTCATCAACCTTTACAACTTGCTCAAATCCTATTTCCTGGCAGAATTTTCTGCCCTCTACCAGACAAATTCTGGCATTACTGCACATTTTCTCATCTTCGGTCTGCAATGGCTTCAACTTGTGCCGCACTCCATCTTTCACCAAGGAGTACGTATTTGCATGTCCATCATGCACTGCACTCCGATCAAATTGACATGGCCTGCCCAACAGCAAATGGCCATGGGGAATACATCACACAGGACTTCATCCTGGTATCTCTCGATCTGGAACGTGACTAAACACTGTTCCCGAACCCAAGCTCGGTGGTCCTTCCGCAACCACGCAATCCGATACGGGTGTGGGTGCCTCCTCTCCAACTGCAACTTAGTAACCATCTCCTCGAAAACTAAGTTGTCTGTACTTCCATTGTCGATGATCACATTGCAAACTTTGCCTGCACTCTTGCATCGGGTACGGAACAGGCTTCTCCTCTGCTCAGATTTGTCTTCCTCCACTAGCATGGTCCTCCTCACAATCATTGCTTCTCCCTTTTTAGCTTCTTCAGAATGTTCTGAATCAGCATCTTCAACTGCCACAACTGCTCTGGCAGGACCCACTGGCCTCTTGTTTGTCCTTTCTCTATGTTGTGGACACTCAAATGCCCGATGTCCTTCACCACAATGGAAACATGTTCCACAAAATATTCCTCTTCCATACCCGCGTCCAGATCTACCTCTTCCTCTCGGGTAGCCATCATTCTGAACTTGCGATTTGGATTCTTCATCTTCTTTCTGATCCCGGCTGCTGCTCTCCTCTTATTTCTTCTCTTCCTTTCCTTCTTTCTTTCCACCGTTCTTTCCTCCTGGCCCTTTTACTTTTTGCTTGTTGTCAAACTTTCGGTTCAGTTTTTCTTCCACCTTTAAAGCAAATTGGTAAGCATCTTCAATGGTGCTTACCCGAACCAAGTTCAATTCCTCCTGAACACTGGGTCTCAACCCATTAATATAACGGGCCACCTTTTCTTTGTTGGCTTCTAAGTGTCCGATTTTGATGGAAATTTTATAAAAATCCTCCGTATATTCTTGAACTGTTCTGTTCATCTGCCTCAAGCTTTGCATTTTACGTAACAGATCCAGCTCATAGTCAACGGGGATGAACTGTCTTTTTAATTTCTCCACCATTCTGTCCCATCTGGTTATCCGCTCCTTTCCTCTTTGGTTTCTCTCCAGCTGTACCCCCTTCCACCAAATGCTAGCATGACCCTTCAGTCGGGTCTTAGCAAATCTGACCCGGTTAGGGTCTTCAACCTCTTCGTATTCAAAATATTCTTCTAAATCATTCACCCAGTCTATCAACTCCTCTGGGTTCAAGTTCTCGGAATACGTAGGAACTTCTAACTTCGACCTCTTCCCGATCTGGGATATGGCCTTGTACAATCTGGCCTGGGCCGGATCTACATCTTCTTCCTCTTCTTCAAACTCATTCTCCTCTTCCACTTCATCCTCACTGTCTGCATCCCTTCTCGGCTCACGTCCTCTGCGTAGCTCTTCTTGCAGGGCCTGGACTTGCCGCTGCAATGCCCGAAAATCTTTTGCTGCCATGCCTCTTCCACCCATCGGGTTTCTTCTCGGAGGCATATTCACCCAAACTCAAACCCTCCCACACGTCCTGGTACAACTTCCTCTCTCCTTCGGTGGTCTGTTGTACGCTCAGGAACTCCTGCTCTGATACCACTGACGGGGACGGAGAATACCACTACCTTACAAATTCAACTTTTCATTAATTTTTTTTTTTTTGCAGCAAATATTTACATCCGTTCCGAATAAAAAAAAGCCCGCAGGCATACAATGACCGAGCTCGGCTCGGTTCTTCCACTCTGTAACTCCCCTTGTTCTTTCATCCACCGTTCTCCCTATTACAAAATTTTAGGTTTTTAACGAGGTCCTGGTCCTCTAGCAATTAATGCCCCGCCTAAAACAAAGTTTTAAACTTCAATTTTCCCCCTCTTCGAGTTTTCAAATATTTTTATCATAAATGGGCAACTGCCCGATCTGCACTGTTGCTTGCAATAATGGCTTCCCATACCCTGCACTGGTCGCTTCGCTCAGACCGTACTCTACACTGCTGTTTTGTCGAAAAAAAAAATCCTTCCAAATGGTGGTTCTCCCCCTTTAATGCACGCGGCTGTCAAATTTAACTCCCGATACGTGGCCTTCGTATTTAATTTCTTACACATAGCCAATCGTGCATAATTCTTCTATGACTTCTCCATGTCGGCACACGTGTCCTCCTCAACTACCATGATACACGTGGCAGTCCACGTGTCGAAATTGGCCTTGCCCGGTCGTCCGCTTTCCCCTTTCGGGCCTTACCTTGCTCTTTATTTTCCTCAACTTCCGTGGCTGTCCAATGTTGCGCCACGTGTCGGCCTTTGGTTGGCCGCGATATCGTGACAGGTCGTGAAATCGTGACCTATCGCGATATTGCGACCGAAAGTGCCTCCTCTATGTCGAGCCCTTTGGGGTCGCGAAACAGTGACAAGTCACGATTTCGTGACCCCCTCTTCTCCTTCCGCCTTTGTTTTGAAGACCGTCGCGATATCGCGACGTCTGAAGCCTCCCCACACTACATTGCAAAATCATCGCGATATCGTGACGTCGCGATATCGCGACGTCGCGATATCGCGACAACTTACACTCCTCTCCGCTGCCTTGCAAAACGGTCGCGATATCGCGACGAAACCCGCCAAACAATACACTGCAACTTTTGGGGTCGCGATTTCGTGACCCCTCTCCCTTTTGCCTTAAAACTTCCTCCAACCAGGAATTGCCCCACAGAACCTTCCTCAACACTGAAATTAATCGATCAAAATGCAAATAACTTAAAAAAGAAACTTGTAAGATGCAAGGTTGCTTTACTGTCTCCGGATGCTCCTACATCATAATTGTTCAGTAAGGAAAAGTCCTTGTAGATGCATGTACATGTTGATATGATTGGAATTATTATTTTGTAATATGTATGACATTGATAAAATAAATAGGAGCTTAAATTAAATTATTTTGTTTCAACCAATGTAAACACAATTGTTTTATAATGTGTAATATTTCAAAGGAAAGTTAAATACCTAAAAACATTCATGTTCATTTGCTTTGATATGCTCTTTTTATTAAATTAAAAAATAATATGGGATTTGGAATTTTTTTATTATCAAAAATGAGTTAAGAATAGTTTTATATGTTTCACTTACCTGGTATTTATTAAGGACAAATGATAGAGTAGGTTCAAGGTAAAAATTTGGTAATTGATATTGGAATCTACACACGCAAGCCAAAATAAGAATAGTGAAAACATAATTATTGTTGGAGTGAATTATACAAATAACTATTATCTTGAAATTAGTTTATAGCTTCAGGACCAATGAAATTCCTTCTAAGAAAAGTTGAAAATGTTAAATGTTAACCATTTAGGAACCCAATTGTGCAATAATACTAATCTAGAAGTTTAAAATATTGATATCCGAGCTGAGTGGATATGTGTTTGTTGAATTCCTAAATTCCTTCTTTAGAAAAAAGTGAGTAATATAAAACCTTAGCTTGAATTTGTTTGTCCATATAATCATCCATGCCAATTCCTTTTTCTACTTTAAAATTACTTGTGTCATCAGATTATATATATATTTTTTGGTAGATAAGATACTATAGCATTAATATCGAGTTTTACAGGTTGACCCAAAACCTTTTACAAAAATCAACCCAGGGCTATTGATGAACATATCCTTACTAAGGATCCTATATATGTAAAATCTACATGCCGCCAAAGCCATTACATCCGGTAAGGCACATAGCCTGTTATAAAAAAGAAACTTCCCATACAAAATTTTGGGTATACCTCGAGAAAACACACATGCATCATAATTACAAAAAAGAAACAGACACAGATTCCTTCCTTGAGACAATGGAGAAACAAAAAGTTGTAGATACACATAGCAGAGTACTGAAAAAAACTCCCACAAGCTTTGTATTGATAGTTACTCTTAATAATTCTTTGGTAATTACTTTCTTTCGTATATGACATGCTTTGGTACCACATACTATCTTGGCTAATCAGCCTTGGAGAAGTGAACCTGCTAGCTAGATTTATGGCGGTGGCTATCTGGTGGTCCACGTGGCTTTGGTTTGAAGTCTTATATTATCGTTTCTTTCCTTCTCTGTGATTATCAACCAACCTCAAATTACTAAGACGACTAGGAGCCATGTTATCTGACATTTGACTATCCCCATTAGTCTTTGTGTAATTTCCAAGCAACATCAATGAAGACTGACAACTCAAATATTTTTTATTGTGAGTCCAATTCAAAAAAGAGATAGGAATACTCCTAGCCTTCGAACTTACAGTGCCTTCTCTATTGGTAAATTCGAATATCATTCTTGGAATTCTTGTTGAATAAGCTCCTCTACTTCACTCGGGACACCGTGTTCCCATTTGAAATTTTTTTCACCATCAACACCCAAATTGGTCAGCTTATCAGCAATTTTATTAGATTCCCGAAAGACATGTTGGTCTTTTATGTCCTGTCTTCCTTGTAAAAGGATCCTAGCCTCTTCAAAAATTATTTTAATCCTCCAAGGAGATGTTTTCCAATTATTGAGGATATTTATAACATGCATAGAGTCTCCTTCTATGATCAAATTGCCTTCTAAGTCTTGAGTCATTTGAAGGCCTCTCCACATAGCTCTAGCTTCAACTTCGTTGTTTGTCCTTGTTTCCAAATATTTGGAAAATGCAAGCATCATATTCCCATTATGATCTCGCACAATGCCACCAGTGCCTACTCTGCCAGGATTGTCCTTAGCTGCTCCATAAAAATTAAGCTTAAACCAGCCCACAGGAGGTGGAGTCCACTTAACATTGGCTCTGGGGTTGACTACCCTAGGCATAGAATCATCTAACAATGTTAAGCTTAAATATTGAGAAATCGTGGTCTCCTGTAGATGAGGTTTATATCTATTAAAAGGGATAAGGTTCACATTATTTTTGGCAAAGGATAGGATCATGGCAATGATAGTTTGATGATCATGGATAGACTCATTAAAGACTCTATGGTTCCTTTCTAACCACACCTGCCAAAGATAGTGATTGAGACAAATTTTCCACATGTATCTAAGTTTGTATTGAAAAGGGGCAAGGCCACTAGATGAAAAAATCAAGTACGATGGCTGGTTTAATCCATGAAATATTGAAGGCCTAAAAAACCCCACTTAGGATAGTCAAGGAAAAAGGGCACTCAAGGAAAATGTGATAAACGGTCTCCAAATTAGCCCTGCATAGATAACAATGATTACTGATACAAATACCTTTACGCATCATATTATCAATGGTTAGAATTCTTCCTTAGATAACCAACCATGAAAAGACTATAATTTTTGGAATTAAATTTTTTATCCAAACTAAGTCCTTTTGGAAGACAAATTCCTCATCATCAAGTAGAAGATTGTAAGCTGATTTAACAGTGAACTGCCCGTTTTTTTGTAGGAGCCTAGGTCACTTGATCTTCCTTGGGTCTCATGGGGATAAAATTTTTCCCGAGAATGTTACAAAGATGATTTGATTTCGCTTGAAATCCTTGAATTCTTATTTGTTTCAACTTCATTCTACCTCTGTCCTCAACCATATAATCAGAGAATTTTTTGCCAATGAGTTCTTCTATGATATCTTTGATTTGAGCTAAGTTAGGATATTGCGTCAGTGGTTCATCCTTAGCCCACCTATCATTCCAACAATTTATCCTCTCACCATTGCCTAAAACCCATATTAAACCTTTTTTGATGATTTCCTTATAATTAAGAATTGCTTTCCAAAAAGTAGAACCTCTGATTGGAACTGAGTCACTTAGAAATTCCATATTTTAAAGATACTTTCGTTTGATGATAGCTGTCCATTCATTTTCTTCACCAAAAATGAGACACCATGCCTGCTTATCTAGTAAAGCTAAATTTATATGAGCAATTATCCTCAGACCTAAGCCCCCATTTTCCTTGGGTTTGCATACTTTGGTCCATCCTACAAGGTGTATCCTTTTTTTCTCCTATGATCCAATCCATAAAAATTCTTTTTGGAGTTTCTCAATTTTTTGGAAAACCTTCACAAGGGCTTTGAAAAATGAGAGGAAATAGACTAGAATGCTCTAAAAAGAGGCCTTAGTGAGGGTTAGCTTTCCTGCTTGAGATAGAAGATGACCTTTCCATCTAGAAAGTTCTTTTTAATTCTTTCAATAACCCTGTCCCACATTGACTCTCTCGGAGAATGAGTGAAAAGAGGGAGACCAAGATATGAAGTGGGGAGGTTTGCTATATCACACCCTAAAATTTTTGCAATCCTTCCTTGCATCTGGATGGGGGTATTCAAGAAATATAACTTGCTTTTACTGAAATTAACTTTCTGACCAACATCGTCCTTGTAGAGTTGTAGGATGTATTTAATTATTTTGGCCTCAACCACTGATGCCTTAGTCAATATAAGGGTATCATCGACGAATTGTTGGTGAGAAACAATCCTAGTGAGAGATGTTGCCTTGATTCTCGATATTAGCCTTGAACTGCAAGCATTTTTGATGGTTCTACCTAAAGCTTCTACCACAATGATGAATAACATGGGGTTGATAGGGTCCCCCTGTCAAATTCCTCTGCGACTTTGAAAGTAACCAACAGTTGTTCCATTAACTATAATTGAGAACCATGCTTTAGAAATACATTCTTTGATCAAATTAACCCACTTGTGATGAAAACCAAACTTAGTGAGGACAACAATCAAAAAGTCCCAATTTAGCCTATCAAATGCTTTGTTCATATCAAGCTTGAGGGAAAAAACAAATATGTTAGTCTTATGAGTAGAGTGCAGAGCTTCATGAACTGTGATAACTCCATCCAATATTGACCTGCCCTAGACAAAGCTTCCCTAGAATGGATCTATGATGTGGGGAAGAATATCTCTCATTCTATTTGCAATGGCTTTAGTTAGGATCTTGTAAGAAACATTGCATAGACTGATTGGCCTGAAGTCAACCATAGATTCAGTGGTTTGCTTCTTAGGAATTAGAGAAATAAAAGTAGAGTTGATACCTTTTGGGATATGATTGCTTGCTTGGAATTCTATGACAGTAGAAATTACATCCTCACTTACGATGTCCCAAAAATTTTGATAGAAACAAGGGGGAAAGCCGTCGGGTCCCGAGGCTTTGTCTGGCTCCATGCTAAAAAAGGCTTCCTTAATTTCCTCATCAAAAAAGGGAGCTAGAAGCTTAAGGTTTATATCCTCATTTATTATGCTAGGAATGGATTACAAGAGAATATATCTGGCCTCCTCATTGCACTGTGATTCCTAACCAAGGATAGAATTGAAATAAGTTACTGCCTCCTTTCTGATTTCTGTTAAGTCTTGAGTAATATAACCATCTGCTTTTTTTTTTAAATTTTATCTTGTTATTGCTTCTGTTTCTAAGTGTGGTGACATGAAAAAACTTGGAATTTGAATCTCCATATTTCAACGAAAGAGCCCTTTATTTTTGCCTCCAATAGATTTCCTCACAGGCCAAAATGTTATGAAACTCTGCTAGTTTTGTTCGTTCCTCTTGCCTAGTAGTTTCATCAGCATCACCATGTTGGATCCTCTGATCAATTATCTTTAAAATTTAAACAATCTATTTTTTATTTTCAAAGAGGTTCCCAAAAACTTCTTTGTTCCAAGTTCGAAGATTTTCCTTAACAAACTTTAATTTTCCAACAAGTTTAAAAGTTGCACTACCCTTGATAGGCTACTTCCACCATTGACTTGAGTTATCTCTAAAAATGGAATGTTTGATCCACATAAATTGAAATCTGAAAGGTTTCTTGAAGGACAGAGAGTTAGGGATCTCCAAAAGAATGGGATTATGATCAGAGGTAATTTTAGGAAGGGCTTTCAAGGTAGAATCATAGAATAAATTTGTAGCCTCCTTTGACACCCTATCTGTCGATTGCTCTAGGTATAATTCACTCCTCTAAGTTTTACATCCATAAACATGTTGGAGTTCACAAAGTCATTGAAATCATCCATGCTCCTGATAGGTGGTCCATTTCCACCCTTTTTTTTTGAAGGGTAAATAGGAGTGTTAAAATCCCCAGCTAGAGTCCAGGGGACATTATGGAATATTTCACTCAGATTTCCTATGTAATCCCATAGTAGAGCTCTCCCTTGAATTGAAGTCGGGGCATAAATATTTGAAAGGTTCCATGACCTGTTGATGTTTATTTCCTTAAATAAAACACTAAGAACCCTGTCATATTTCTGAATAATGGTGTCTTCTACTATCCAGGGATCCCACAAAGTCATAAGGCCTCAAGATGCTCCTCTGGATGATTTGCAAACCATATCCCCTTGATTCTAGATTTTTTTTGCTATTTTTTTACTGAATCTCATCAGTTTTTGTTTCTTGCAACATGATAATAGTTGGATTCACTTGATTTATTATTGCATTGACTTCCCTGTGTTTGGGCAGGCTATTCAGGCCTCTCATGTTCCATGAGAGTAAATTAATTTAGATTGTTTGAGATTTCTTCCTCTCCCCCTTACTTGAGGGGGTTTTCCTAATTTGTTGTCTTCAGAACCCAGAATAACCTGTTGAAATAAGGTTATTTGTTTTCCATTGGAAATATCATTATCAGTTTTAATTTTTTGATGCTTAGCATTTGATATTCTCCCTCTTATTTTTTCATTGCCAAAATCTATAGGAGACTTCACAGTGCTCTTGGTTTGTTTAGGACTAAACTGAGGGGAGGTAATTTGTTGCAGAACCGGACTACCATATTCCTCAGTATCAAGAGTTTCACATATCTCCACCCCTACATCCAAATCTTCTCCTTTTTTCCTGTATTCCCTTGGTCTGCGGGATGACCCCTTAGTAGGATTCACTTGGCTCCTAGTGATGATGTTAGGGAGATGATAATTTTTATTTTCCAATGTCTCAACTTTCTTCCTAAGTTCTTCAACATTAGGGTTTGGCTTTGGGATGCCCACTAGGCTTGAAGTATTTCCAGCATTGGGGTTTAAGGATCTTGACTTGGATGTGGATTCTAGAGATCGTGCATTAGGGTTTGGATTTGTGATGCCCACAAGGCTTACAGTAATTTTAGAATTAGGTTTTGAGGATCCTAAATTGGATGGGGATTCGAGAGAGTCATAAAGGTTAGCCTAAAGGTGTTGGGCTTCCATGTCTTCTGATAATCCTCCTACTCCCATATTGGATAGAATTGAAAATTTATTTGAAACTAGAGGATTGGAACTTACTTGAGTATTTTGGTTGCCAACAACCTATTATTTTCCTTTGTTTTACTGGGATCCTGCACCCTCTCTTTTCTTTTTTGGTAGACATAATTTGCCTGATTGAAATTGCCTCTGCCAGGGAAACTCCTCAAAATTTCCTGTCTATCATTCCCTGCTTTTGGTTTTCTCTATTCATTGCCAGGTTAGGGCACTGATTTCATAGATGTCCTTGATTTTTACATTCTATATAGAATTTCGGTCTGTTCTCATATTCTACCGACTATTTTCTATAGTATTATCCATATTATAGCTCCACAAACCTTGGCAATTCATTATTCAAATTAGCATTTACGTAGATTCATGCATGAGTCATCCTTGTCCTGGTCAAGGTCTCATGGTCAATGGAGATCAGGTCCCCTATAGTTTTGGCTATGCCCTGTAGCCAATATTCATTGAAGAACTGGGTAGGTAGACTCGGGATACGAACCCAAATAGGGAAAATGTTAATATTTTTTTTTTAGGGTCGAAATCTTCACCCCATCGTTTGAGAAAAAGGCTCCTTTTTCCTAGAAACCAAGGACCTCTTGTTAAAATGTGGTTAGCATCCTCCATATTGTTAAAACGGATAATGAAGAACCCTCGAGTTAGAGCTACCAACTCCAATCTGCCTACCAGTCACCATTTACCCATCGCCCAAGCCCTGATAGTCTCCATGTCCGGCCTACCTCCCAAAAACTTTCCTACCAGGGAGAATTCTTCCATTAAAATAAAAGGGCTCATGGAACTTGTCGGGGCTGAAATTTTATTATTTACTAGAACTAGGGACGAAAGAGAGAGAACCTCCTTTCTTTTTCCTCTAAGAGTCTCAACAAAAGATAGCCACTTCTTGGGCCCCGCATTGTCCTTCGTATCTTTTTTGTCGGGGTATTTCTGAGGAGGGTCGGGCCCCGTGTGATGCCCACCTCCAAATCTACCACAACCTGACCGCATTTCTTTGTATCCTTGCTTGATCCATGCTCAAGGTTCCCACCCGCCCCTTCCGTACCTGCTCTACCTCTACCGCCTTGGCTGAGATTCCTACCTAGAAAATTCAAACCCTCACTCCCGCTGCACCCACTAAACCTCAGCTCACTCATTCCTCTTGAAAATGGATCATGTACAAGGATACTAAAAAATGTTACTCCTAAAGAAGTATGGTCTAGAAAAAACAATAATAGATCAGATTAGATATTTTTAACTAAAGGTCTCTTCAATATTTTAACCTTAGTGTTGTTTGCATATCTATTGTCTTAAATTAAGGATGGTTTTTCTTGTTAAAATGGAAATGATTAGGGTGCATCATAACTCCCTTAACCACATCAATTCTTAAATAGAGGTGTAATGGAATATGAGACTTTTAAAACAAAAATATATTAAACTTCAATTGGGGACTATGAGTCTTATATCAAAAAGAGTTCCCATATTAGTAAAAAGCTTCAATTTAAAAGTGAGATTTATTAATTTAGAAATAAAAAAGGGTTTTGACCTTGGATCGATAACTTATCTTATACACCACCAATGAAGGTAGTAAGAATAAGTAAAATGTTTTGTGATTATAATGTATGCAATCTTAGTGATAGTAATGATTGCATGTACTTAATTTGTTCTAAAACCATGTAAAGTATTAATTAAGTGGAATTGTCAATTAATATTAGTTGAATATTTAAGAAGTTAAAATATACGACCATATTATGGTTATTATGCAAGGGAACTAATCATAGTTGAGACTAGCTTAAACTCAAGTGAGAACTTGAGGTTTTGTTGATTTAAGCAGCATAGCTATATATTTATACATGCTATATAATTTAAGAGGGTAAAGGAATCTTAAATTGGATAGGATAGATAAATGTATGTTTGGGACCATTTAGAAAACCTTTTAACCTATTTACATGGTAGGAAAATGATAAACCCAAGAAGACCATAATAGAATTATAAACTCTAATTCTTTTGAAAAAGAGAAGTGAGCCTTAATCATGAGATAGGTGACTAAACTAAAGCACCCAATCAGGTGGTTAAGTGTTGGTATCTCCAATGAATAGTAATGAGGGGCAATATGGGATGCTCCCTCTAGGTCATTGCTTATCAATTATAGTGATAGGATCTTGTGCTAATTCTAACTAGAGAAGGACTAGTATGACCAAGACCATGAGACTAGTTCAAGCCATGACGATTTGTTTGGAACAATCCATCATGGGTCAAGATTATAAAAGTGTACCAATATTAGATTCAAGGTAATGACATGACCCTAGCTGAACCTAGGTGAGTAGATAAGTAGCTAGGTACTAGACATATGTACATTAACCCCTTGCATATCAAATGTATAACAAGGTGATCAAGATAGATCGAGGTTCATCATGCTAAGGGATGGGGAAAGTATGCATTCACCCTCTAGGCATTATAAGCCCTAGATAATAACCCCAGTCATGGATTGACACTCATCCCAAAACAAGAGGAAGACAAATGAGGAAGTTGGTTCCATAAAATGATACCTCTTATGAGACTTGACCAATCTCATCCACTTGGGATACTGTCTGCAGTAAACCCAATTTCCAAAAGTGGTATGATATACCTTGTATTGAACAAAATCATTAGGTGAATATGAAACCAATCAACCTATAAAAATTTTCCTTAGGTTGAGTAATGGTAGTAAAATAGAAAAAAAATTACCCTGTGCAATAGTGAACTGAGTTTATTTGGTACAACCAAGTGAGTTGTTAGGACCCTCCTAAACATAACTTTTAATACTTTTTTATTATATTATGTTATTAAAGGACATATCCCTTAATCATTTACAACTCTTAGTTAGATATAAATAGGGCATTGAGGATGTTCCAAAGGGAATCCAGAAAACATTAATTAATATATCCTATTGTGGATTTTTACTCCAATATAACTGTGATTCCATATTCAATCAATGATTATTTCTATATTCCATTAATATTTATAGTTTTAAGTTCATAAAATTTTGTACAGAACCATTACCAAGCCACACGTCTTATCAAATATATATTTTTTCCTTCTCTAGGACACCAAGCCTTAGCTACTCATCTAGCAAACTCAGTACAACAAACGAATCATCGGTCCTAAACCATCATCGCCACTAATCCAAACTATTCTTCGTTGTTATCCATTACTCCAAACCACCAACATAACGAGCCATATAATCATCTCCACATCATATATACATATTAATTTTTCTCTGTAGCAGGAACATGGCAATTCAAATGTACACAGTCAACACCTGACAGATTCAAAAAGATAACAATCTAGTGATTTATTTTTCCCTGGAATTAAATTATCCCACGAACATAAAAAACATGAGTGATCAAGATAAAAGTGAATAAAAATCAATCAAGGTTCACAAAAAAATCCATCTGATGCGAATATAGTAATTTTTTGGCATCAAATGCTAAAACCGACAAAAAAGATAAAATTAAATCAAAGTTTTTATAAAGTTAAAAAAAAAATTCAGTGTCAAAAAATTGTCGATGGCACCATATGTCGTAAAAGGTTTACAAAGGATACAAAATTTACCCATCACTGTGGGAAGGGAAATATTAGGGGTTTAAAATAAATAAACCACCTAATCTTAATTGCCTAGCGTGTTAGGCATAAACTCCTATGCGCGTGGGCAGTTCCAATGGTGGGCACTTAGCACCATTCTAACCACATCAGAATTTATGTGTTGACTTTTGATCTTCTTGCTTCGCCCGTCTGCCACATATCTACTTCCCTTTGCTCCTTAACTACCACCTCAGATTCGATCTGTTCCAACTCTGCCCTATCACCGCTGAAGAACACAAGCTTATACTGAGAGAGGGGGGTGAACAGTATAAGACCACTTTTTACTTTTCTTATCCCAATCAAAACTATACAATATATCAATGGCAATATCAATAGAAGAAGCCAAAGTAATGTACAAATCATCACACACACATGAGACACCAATTTACGTGATTCGCTCAATGTGAGCTACATCCACGGATAAAATCTTTCACTAAATTTTATCAATCCAAATTCTGGGAATACCTTTCTCAATTACAATGTTTATGGGCACCAACCCAAAGGAGACACCAATCCCCTAATCTCGAGTTCGTGGGCACCAACCCACAGGAGACACCAATCCCCTAGCTCTACTCTGGCTGGTGATCCTCTAGAAGACCTTTGCCTCTGCTGCCTTTAGCAAATGGAACTCTATCCACATAAGACACCTGTCCTCCCTACTCTGGCTAGAGACCTCTGTCCTAAACTCTATCACCTCCAAAGTTGGTCCTCGAATTTGCACTAAACATAGTCCTTCGATCTAGCACAAATATCCTCGTTCATCTTTGCCTGTTTGCTCTCTACGCCCTCTGCTCTCTCTACGCAAACATACCCACACTTGGTCGAACTTCAACCCTTGCACTGTCTGTGCACACTCTTCTTCCTTTGTGATCTTTCACACTTAGAATGATTCGACGAAATGCACTCTGCACACTATGTTCGAATTCACACTCTTCTCACAATGATCGAACATCTTGCACTACGCACTATCTCCGAACGTCGCACTTCAACCACCCCTTCAATCACCCAAACAACCCTCATTTTATATCAAAATTTTCAAGATGAAAATTTTAATCTTAGTCAGCTATTATACAAAAAACAAACCCTAATCTACGTCGGTTGCAAGCCCTAATTTTTGTCGGCTAAAATTTAACTTTGTTGGCTTCACTGCCTTTGGAACACTTCTGTAGCTTCTGTCGCGAAACTACAACATGTCACGATATCGCGACACCTTTGCAACCATATAATTTCTTTTGGCTTTTGTCATGATGTCACGACACTTCAGCCTTTGTCGACTTCAACTAAGCTCTTGTCACGATATCGTGACACTTCTAACTTTGTCAGCATCAACTTTGCTTTTGTCGCGATATCGCAACACTTCTTCCTTCGTCGACCTCATTTCTGCTTTTGTCGTGAAATCATGACACTTCTGTCTTCGTAGCCTTACTCTTTTCTTTTGTCACAAAATCATGACACTTCTCTTATAGAAGACTTGCATTCTGTTTCTTTCATGAAATCGTGACACTTTCTCCAACCTAACGCTGCCATCTCAATCTATCATGAAATCGTGACACTTTCTCTTCCTTGCACTCTTGTCTGCTTGCACTAGCAAAAATGGAACATGTCGTGAAATCGTGATGCTTTCACCTTTGAGCTCTTCCTCCTTAAAATTTTCATGAAATCGTGACACTTCTAGCTTTCGTACATTTTATTTGCAGCCTGTCATGAAATCGCGACGCTTTCAGCTTTCGTACGACTTCTCTGCAACCTGTCGTGAAATCGTGACGCTTCTCATTTCAGACTCTTCCCTTTGCTACATGTCACGAAATCATGATAGTTCTTACTTGGAACATTTTCATTTGTAGCATGTCACGAAATCGTGACACTTTATCTTGCTTCCACTTTGTCTTCTGACTTGTCACGAAATCGTGACACTTTTTCTCCTTAGCGCTTTTCTTTTCTTTAGGTCACAAAAACCCGACATGTCGTGATATCGTGATACTTTTCTTCCGGAATCTCTCTCCTGCATTATGTCATGAAATCGTGACATTTTTTCTTTTAGACTCTCTCTCCTGCAACATGTCACTAAATCATGACACTTTTTCTTCCGTTCAACCTTCCTTGCAATATGTCACTAAATCGTGACATTTTCGACTCGAACATTCTCTCTCCTATTTGAGTCATGAAACCGTGACATGTCATGATTGATGCGTAGTCATTATACCATCATTAATTCTCAATGAATCTATCAATCCAGGGCAGTGTACAAGGCTATCTACGGAAGAAGAAGTGAAACAACTATAACTTAGGTCAATCTAGAGCAACAGGTCTTATTGGTGGAACCGGTTGTGTGGGGGGTTTTGGAACATTCCTATCTCTAAATTGCATGAATTAAATCTTAATCTAAGTTGCAGAATTGGAAACTAATCATTAACTACATAAATGAAGTCCTAATTACAATTGCAGAATAAGACCTAATTATATTGCAGAAATAACAGTTGCAGAATTGAAAGTCTGATCCTAATTGTAGAAAGGAAATCTAATTACTTTTGCAGTAATGAAAGTCTAGATCTAATGTGGAAATAAAAACTATCAAAGTTCTATAATAGAAGGTTGTCAATCTTCTGTTTAGGTTTTGACAGCAAAACATAAAATGCAGGAAATTGTTGAAAAATAGTAAATTCTGAAAGTAACAATCTGAAATAAAGTGGAAGCTTTGCTGAAAGTAAGATTGCAACTAAAACATTAAGCACAAGGTTAATCTAAGCATAAATAAACTAATACTGCAAATATTGTCAACTATTTACAAGCAATTGAAATAACAAGTTCTACAACTCATTCTCACTATAGCAAAATCAGAATAAAAACCTGCTTTGTTAGTCCTCCTCCTAGGTCTGGAAGTGGCCAGCCTCTTTGTCCAGAAGAAGGTGTAAGTCTCTCTCTCTTTCTAAATCTTAATCACACTCATTTACAAGCAATATGAAATAGAACTGGTGCACTTTATTGATCAAAAGACATGATTACAAGAATTCTGCTAAAAAACTGTTACAAGACTGTAACAGTCAATTTCTAGCTATACTCTGTATTTTTTGCTAGCTTCCTTACTCTATTTTCTACCTTACTTCCTCTCTACTTGCTAGGCTCAACCTGAATGGGAGCAATATTTATAGCTATCCTATGATCTGATTACAAACAAAGAATATCTCAAAAGATCTAATCCTACAATGCTGCAACAAATTCTGGTTTTATCCTAGAAGAGGACTAAAACTTGATCTTTCCCTTAATGATGGCTTTGGTCGGCAATGACGGCAAAGACAGATGGAAGATCTTTCCCTTTACCTTTTCCAACCTTTATTTCCCTTTTTCGGCTTCAAAAATCGGTCAACAAGTCAAAGAAACCATTCTGTTCTTCATTCCGAAGATAAGTGGCTTCATTCCGAAGACAATGCAATTCTCATTCCGAAGATCGCTCATTTCGAAGATACTGCATTCTCATTCCGAAGATCGCTCATTCCGAAGATACTGCATTCTCATTCCGAAGATCGCTCATTTCGAAGATACTGCATGCTTCATTCCGAAGATCCGCTCATTTCGAAGACGCTGCATTCTTCATTTCGAAGATCCGCTCATTTCGAAGATGTTGTGTTCTTTCATTTCGAAGATATCTGTTCATTCCGAAGATACTTCGGAATGAACAAATGTATGCTTTTCCCATGATTTCTTCTGCATCTCTCAGGTGGGTTATCTCCTAAGATCAAATTCCAATGGTCTTCATCCCTTTCCTCATGTGAATTCCATGCCTTGCTATTTATGGACAGCTGGCTGGAATTTACATGGGAAAGACCAATTTTTGTCGCACAACAACAGCTTTGCTTGCATTGTTGCCAGATTTAGGTGAAATAAATGCTTGAGACAAATCAAAACATGATTAGTGAAATGCTGCTATTATTCTAAGCATATCCCATTGTAGCAAATCATAGCAAAAAGAACACAAAACTATGCAAAAAGCTGTAAAATCAGCATATAATATTTCAAATACATTGATCATGCAAAATAGTTAATATACAACATATTTAATCAACTTAACTAACATATCAGATAAAACATAAGAGTTTATAGGCATTTTTAGTGTTCAAAACATGTTATGATTGAGGCATTTCCAGGCCTCATCATTTTCCCCCCAACTTATATTAATGCATGCCCTCATGCATTCTATTGGGCTATGGAATCACATATGTCCATGTTTAGATTCCATGACCTATAGAATAATTTCTTGCCTATGTAATACCCCCTATTTTCCTGAATGTTTCTGAGCCAATCTTCAAATTGTTCATCAGTCTGGGCATCTTCCTCAAAGTAGAATGGAACTGGAGTAATGATGGTCGGAGGCCTGAACCTGAGACCTATCCAGTTATGTTGCATGATCTGAATCAACTGGACTACACCTTCTGCTCTTCTTCTGGACCATTCTAAGTTGATGGGGGAGATAGGTTCTCTTTTCCTCAAAGACATGGAAAGTTCATTCCATCTGTCTCTGCATACTGACAATGTCGGGAAGAAATTGTGATCACAAAAATTGTCAAATCTGGCCACACAGTCCCTTAAATTGTTCAAGTACATTCTCTTTATATCATCCCTGTTCAAAAGGACTGTCTTTGACAATATGATTGTGACAACAATTTTCTCAATTCTGCCACTTCCTGCTGAAGCTTTGCAATTTTTCTTTCTTGTATTTCAATGATGCTTTCTTTCTCTGAAATACATCTCCTTGCTGCTCTCAGCTGCTCTGTGATGTCTTCTTCTATTTTTGCTTCAGAAGCTGATGCAGTTGGCTGTTCAACCAAATTTTCTTCTTCTGCTGCAACAGTTTGTTCTTGTTCAGGAGGCTCTATGAGACTGTCTATAAGGGTATCTACCATATCTGTAGCCTGTTGAACTGTAGCCTCCTCCAAACCATCCTGCTCAATTTCTACCTCAACTATCTATTCAAGGAATTCTAGAAAGTTTTTAGATGCTGGTTGTATCTCTGTGACATCTGGGCTACTTGGTCTATCTTCTTCCTCCATGACCTGTTCTACAGTTTCTTTCAAATGGATTCTTGTAGACCTCCTAGTTCCAGATGCAAACCTCTTCTTTTTGCTCTATTTTTTGGTGACAGCAGGGGTCATGGGGTCAGTTTCAAATACCTCTATTTCCCTTGTTTCACTTCTCTGTTCTGCCAAATCAGTTGTAGCTTCAGCAAAATGAACCTTCTTTTGTTTTTTTGCTCTGCTACTAGTTCCAGATCCTTTTCTCTTTTGTTTCTTAGCTCTTGAAGTTGAAGGTTCAGGAGCAAGGTTTTCTGCTGTTGTTGTGGGGTGTAGTTCTGTAATAGCTTTAGGGGCACCTTCTATAGTTTCTTCTGCAGCATCCTCTGCAACATTTTCTATAGCAACTGTTTCCTCTTCTGTAGCAACATCAACAGCATTTGATTCTTCTTCTTCCTCACTTTCATCCCCAAAAATGACATCATTTAGGGTAGAGTAAAACCTGTCAAAACTCCTAGGGTTTCCTCTAAAATGGTGTTGGCAAACTAATTTGATGAGGCCATGATGGCGAAGGCTTCCTTTACCCTCCTGATATCTCTTTGCCATGTTCTTTAACTCTTGATACAGATACAGGGGAAGATTTACCCTAACCTCTGGTTGTTGCCCACCATGTCTGAGATGGTTCAAAATTCTCAGATGATGCCCTGATAACAGCACATACTGCCCTTCACAGGTTAAAAATTTAATTACCCAGGTGGCTACTTCATCCCAGGGTTCCTGTAGGCTGGCCCTTTTTAACCCTTTGCATGTGTTGTTATGGGTTAAGTACTCTGGTTCTCTATCATTCTCTTCTACAAATTGATTAACTACATTTGCCAATGTGTTCTTGCCAGATCTAGAAATTGAAATCCCTTCTAATGGCAGCTCTGTAATCTGACTTAAAATTTTAGGGCTTACCTCAATAGACATGTCGTTAACATGTGCTCGGTTGTTTCTGAATGTATGGGCGAACATGCCAGCCAAATCTTCAGAAGACCCATTGAATTTATCCAGAAATGGCATAAACCCTCCGTCTTCAAAAATCTGCACAACTATCGGATTTTCTCGGAGGTAAGTGGTATCTGCAAGCTCTGTTCTGATCTTTCGCCCCATTTTTTTTTTGTTTAAAAATCGTACACTGCGGATCGCTGTTCTTCTACTAGATTTTTGGCTGTTTTCTGTTGCAAATTTGCAGAGTTTTAGTTTGAAACCTTCATTGCCCTGTTTCTCGTCTGCTTCTTTGGAATGAATCGTAACCTATGCACTGTACTTCACAACACGTCTTCAAAAAGAAAGGTGGCACACATTTCTACTTTTGCACTGTACACCTGTTCATTGATAATTGCATGGATGTCCTTGCTGTCAGATCCACCTCATTAGTTTTGTAGATTCTCACGTGCATGTTAATTGGCATTAAAAACTGGTGGCATATGGTTGGTCACATTCTTCGTATTTCTAATGAGTGCAAAAACAGACCATGTGCTGACTGACACGTGTTCCTTCCTCGCATGCAATTAAAAAAAATTTGATTTTGTCATACCTTGCCACGTGGAAATGCTCTTTTCGAAGATTATAACTTATTGCGTAGACAAAATTTCATTCCGAAGATTATGACCTCATTCCGAAGACAAGTCTTCATTCCGAAGACAAATCCTCATTTCGAAGATTATGACTTCATTTCGAAGACAGGTCTTCATTCCGAAGACAAATCTTCTTTGCAAAATTTTCATTCCGAAGATTAATCCTCATTTCGAAGATCAATCCTCATTCCGAAGATCAAGCTGTATTGCGAAGGTAAATCGTCATTCCGAAGACAGACCCTCATTTCGAAGATAGATCCTCATTCCGAAGACAGATCTTCATTCCGAAGACAGATCTTCATTCCGAAGACAGATCTTCATTTCGAAGACAGATCTTCATTTCGAAGATGATGCAGCAAGTCGTCATTTCGAAGACCAAGTTTCATTCTGAAGACAAATTGTCATTTCGAAGACAAAGTTTCTTTCTGAAGACAAAGTGCAACATTCATTTTGTTGTCATTCTAAAGACAATTTCAATCCGAAGATAATACAACAGGCACTATTTTTGGCATTCTTGTTCCGAAGATTAGGCAGAAATCAATATTTTCATTTTCAAAACATGTTTTTAAGTATGCCAACTCTTATGAATACCTTTTATGCTAATGGTTAATTGTCACATACTATATACCAATCATTTTACAATGAAGAAATGTAAGAAATATATACCTGATAAAAACAAGTTAATGCCAGTTTTGAAGAATGACTGGCCTTTGTTGATATTCTGCTGAGATTTTCTGCAACATTTCAAAACAAGTGCACTTGGTGAATTTGTACAATGATGGTTCAGAAATTTCTCAAGGTTATGCATGCCAGAAAACTGGTTTTCATGCACACCAACTCAGTAGTGCCTTAAGAAAAGGTTTTCACTGCTGGGTTATTCATTTTTCTCTCTCTTTTTTTTCTTGATTTTCCCTCTTTTTTTTTTTTTTTACCTCTCCTTTTCTCTTTTTTTTTTTCTTGATCCTGACTATGCCCATGAAGGAATTTCATGATTTCCCTTGAAACCATGCCCGTGAAGGAATTCATACTCAAAATTTATTCATCTTTTTGTTTTCTATTTTTTTTTAATTTTTTTGTATTTTCTTTTTTTTCTTGAAATCCACTGATCATGTTGATTGTTTTGAAGTGGAAGAGGGAATCTCTTCCACCTGCTGTGTATCCAAACTATCAAGTTGTTGCAAGAATTCTTCTTTAGTCAGAGGTGTATGGTATACCCTGAGGCGATGTCCATTCACTACCAACTTTCTTCGTGACCCATCAATAGGGGATAAACGAGCTGCTCCGTTGTTAAATACCTCCTCAATCCAGTAAGGTCCCAACCATCTAGTTCTCAGTTTTCCAGGGAAGTCTTCATATTGAGAATCAAACAGTAAAGCCCAATCTCCTTGTTGAAGTTTCCTCTGCTGAATGTGACTGTCATGCCACAGCTTCCTCTGCTCCTGAATTACCTTAGTTTGGTGCAGAGCATCCAATCTAAGTTCATCCAATGCATTCAACTGCAGAATCCTATCTGTCTGTGCCTACGACAATTCAATTCCAATTTCCAGTGCTGTGCGCAATGTTAGTAGCTCAAATTCAATAGGTAAGAGAGGCTTTTTACCAAAGACTAGTTCATAAGGTGTGAATCCAATAGTGGACTTCCAAGTAGTATTGTAGGCCCAAACTGCTTCAGGTAATTTATCTAGCCAATTTTTCCTATGAAAAGCTACTGTTTTTGTCAAGATGCGTTCTAGTTCCCTGTTTGTTACTTCAACCTGGCCATTTGCTTGTGGGTGGTAAGGTGATGATTTCCTATGTTTGATTTCATACAATTCTGTAAATGCTTTTATGACTTTGGATGCAAATTGGGGTCCTTGGTCTGTGGTGATAGACCGTGGAGCTCCAAATCTTTGAAAAATCTGAGTATACAAGAAATCAATGACCTTCTCTTCACGAGCATGTTTGAAAGCACGCACCTCTACCCACTTTGTCAGGTAATCAGTGCATACTAGAATATGCACCTTTCCTTGAGAAGGTGGATCAATAGGTCCTACAAAATCAAGCTCCCCACCTCTCAAATGGTTCTAAAACCATTTGAGGCTGCAGTGGCATCTCATTTGTATGAGTGGGTTTCCCCATTCTTTGGCATGCATCACAATGCCTGATGTACTTTTTCACATCCTTGTGAAGAGATGGCCAATAATATCCTATCCCTAAGATTTTCCTAACTGTGCTTTTTACAGAATAGTGTCCACCTGAGGGTTCATCATGACAAGCTCTAAGGATATCATACACTTCATCCTTTCGGATGCACCTACGTAACACATGGTCAGGACTGCACTTAAAAAGCATACCCTTAATCCATTCAAAAGAAGAACTCTGTTTGATCAATTGTTTTTTCTGTTTTGAAGTGAAATGTGGAGGAACTTTCCCTGTGACCAAATAATTGGCTATATCTTCAAACCAAGGTGATTGAACTGATATAGCAAATAGTTTTTCATCAGGAAAAGTGTCATCAACTAATTCCCCTTCATCTATGTTTTGCAACCTGGACAAGAAATCTGCTACAACATTAGCTTTTCCTGGTTTGTTGATTATAGTGATATCAAATTCTTGTAAGAATAACGAACCAACGAATAATTCTTGCACTTACCATAGGTTTATTCATCAAATACTTAATGGTTGTATGATCTGTGTGAATAAATATTTGATAACCTGTGATATAATGCCTGAATTTGTTGATGGCATAAATTATTGCTAGGAATTCCTTCTTAGTTGTATAATTTTTCTCGGCTCCTGTCAAGTTCTTGCTAATGTTGTAGATGGTATAATGTTCACCATTATCAATTTGTCCTAATGCTGCTCCAATTGTTGTATTGGAGGCATCAATCTGTATGTGAAATGGTAATGTCCAATTAGGTCCTCCGAGCACAGGTGGAGTTATCAATTTCTCTTTCGGAGCTTCAAATGCTTCCCGACACTTTGCAGTCCAGGAGAATTCAGAATCTTTAGTCAATAGGGCAAACATAGGACTGGCTATTGTACTAAAGTTGGGAATAAACCTGCGGTAAAAACCAATGTGTCCTAGGAAGCTTCTGACATTAGTCTGAGTTTTAGGAGGAAGGAGATTCTTGATAATTTCAACCTTCTTTGGGTCAACTTGGATCCCTTCAGGAGAGATGTGATGACCAAGAACTATCCCTTCCTTCATCATCATGAAGCATTTATCTGGATTTAAGGATAAGTGGTATGTTTCACAGCGAGTTAAGACTTTGTCAAGATTTTCCAATGTAAAATCAAAAGTTTGTCCACATACTGTGAAATCATCCATGTATATTTCAACACTTTTGGTGGTCAGATCAGCAAAAATTGCTAGGACTGCTCGCTGAAAAGTTGTTGGGGCATTACACAAACCAAAAGGTAAAACCCTATAGGCAAATGTTCCCCATGGACATGTAAAAGTTGTCTTTTCTTGATCTTCAGGTGCAATCTGAATTTGATTATATCCACTAAATCCATCAAGAAAACAAAAGTATCTTTTTCTAGCAAGAGTATCTAACACTTGATCTATGAAAGGTAATGGAAAATGGTCTTTGTATGTCACCTTATTCAACTCTCTATAGTCTACACATACTCTCATTTTTCCATTTTTCTTAGGAACTATTACCAATGGAGAAACCCATTGGCTATCATAAATTGGGTAAATGAATCCTACTTCCAGGAGTTTTTCAATTTCTTCTTTCACAATATCTCTTAAGGCAGGATTCAATCTTCTTTGAGGTTGTCTGATTGGCTTGACTTCTTCAGTATAGATTCTATGGGTACATATATCAGGATGAACTCCTGACATATCTTTGTAGTTCCAAGCAAAAGCATGAACATGCTTCTGCAAGACAACTATCAGTTTTTCTTCCTCTTCCCTAGTAAGCTGGCTGTAGATGTTCAAAAATTTGCCTGGCTGGACTTCTATTTGTTTTGTATTTAGAAGGACTGAATTCACTCCTTCATACTTGGTAATTAAGGGATTAAGAGGACATTGTTGAGATGGGAGAAAAGAAGCAGTTTCTATTTTATTGCTGCTTGAGGGAAGCATATCTTGTATGGAACAAGTGAGAAGGAAAAATCAGATGATGGTGCCATCCATGTGGTAGTGAAACAGAGTTTCCCTGTGATAGCACAGATGATTCATCTTCAGATTTTTGATTCTCCTCATTACTTATCAACTGTTGGATATTTGTTGCTTCCCCTTCTAAACCTTGTTCATGCAGAACATTCATCAGGATTGTTTCATTTTCTAAGTTTTCTGTGTCACTGAGGTCTTCTGTGTGTTCTCTTACTACTAAGGTAGCTAGTGTAGAAATGACCTCTTCCTGGTTCTTCCTCTGAGTCAGAAAACCATAACTCGACCTAAAAATTTGCTAGATGGTTTTGGCAGGAGGATATAAAGAAATCTGTTTCAGATCAATACCATTTGAAATAGTCATATTTCCAGATCTCATAGTCTATGAAGGCTGCTGCAGTTGCAAGCCAAGGTCTTCCCAAAATAATGGGATATCCATGTGCTGAATTTCTTGGCTGTAAAACCAAAAAATCTATAGGGAATTCCCAAGAAGAAACTTCTATAGGGACATCTTCAATGATTCCTTCAGGTTTTGCAACTGACCTATCAGCCATTTCTAAAACTGTAAATGTGGGGCTGAGATGTTTGAGCTGTAATTGTTCCATTGTATCTTTGGTCATTACATTTATTGCAGCTCCTAGATCCACTAAAACATTTGATATTGGTACTAAACCTATGGTGACTGTGATAACTGGGCTTCCTGGATCACTATACTTTGGAGGTAGTAGTTTTCCAGATAAGAGATCAACTATCTTTCCTTCAACCTGCACACTCTTGGGAAATGCTTTCTTCTTTCTTCCTGCTCTTTTAATGCACAAATTTTGGACAGTATTGTTAATCTCTGGTATTTCCTTAATAGCTTGCAATAAGGGCAATGAGATAGTCAACTTTTTGAGTTCTTTGACCAATTCTGACTCAGAATTTTTTGGTATTGCATTAAGTCTTTCAGGATATGGAATTATCCTTGGTAATTGTTCTGCTTGTGTCTCTTTCTCTATTGTTGGTTCCAATTTTTCTGTTTCTATTGTTGGTTGGATTCTCTCTGGTTCTGATGATTCTTGCTCTTCATTTTCTTTGACTTCAATTGAAACTGGTTCAGGTACAACTTTCCCTGAACGAAGTTGGATGTCACTACAATCAAGAACATTAATTTCAACATTTTCTTCAGCTTCAGCCACATAGACAGGAGGTGTCTATCTCACACTGTTTGGATTAGTGACTGGCTGAGCTGGCAATTGAGGTTGTTTCACTTGTTGTGTTTGTTGTTGTTTTTCTTGAAAATTTTGATTAGGTGCAGGCAACAAATGCTGAGTTTGACCTTGATTCCTTTGCTGCCTTGGATAGGACTGGTATTGCTGATTCCACTGTGGTTGGTTTTGCATCCAATGTGGATTAGCCTGATTTTGATTCCAAGCTGGATTGTTTTGATTCCAAGATGGGTTGTTTTGATTCCATGAGGGGTTGTTTTGATTCTGATTCCAGGCTAGGTTACTCCAATTTGATTGTGGCCATTCTTGGGAATTTGTCCATTGAGGATAATTCCAAGGACGTTGGGGTGGTTCTGATTGTCCCCAAGGCATAGTACTAGGATTATGCCCCCAATTTGTAGGAAAATGAGGGGGATTTTGATATTGAGAGAAATTTCCCCCTTGTTTTGGTCCAATATAGTTGAGTTCCTCAGTCTGGTTTTCTAACACAGTTTTGAGTTGTGGTAGCAGGTGGCATTGATCAGTTGAATGCCTTTTTGAACAGATACTACAAATGGTTGAGATAGATGTTTTATTCAAAGGACATTCTTGCAAAGCATGTTTATTTCTACATCTTGGGCAATAAATTGCCAAAGGTTCTATGTTTTTTGCTTTTGCAGACATTTCCCCCAAAGTAGTGTTTAGATGCACTAGGATATCAGTTTTGAAATTTGCAAGTTCCTCTATCAGGTCCTTTACATCAGTGCCATTTGTGCGGCTTTTTCTTCTTCTCTGCTTAGTGCGAGAGTAATTCCTGCAGAGATCCATAATTTCCTCATTACTGAGAGTGGTTACATCCCCTTTTCCCATCAAATCCAGAACTTCTCTGGATTCATCTTGCAATCCTCTCAAAAATATGGTTTTACATAATTTTGGTTCTACAAGTCCACATCTCCTTTGAACAAAGGAGAACCTATCAAGATAATCTTCCAAGGTCTCATCATCTTCCTGCTTGATTCTGAATAACTCATCTTTTCTATTCCTTACACGGCAATATTCCTGATATTTGTCTAAAAAGACAGTCTCCATTTGATCCCAGGTTCTTATGGAATTTGGCTCTAAGCTCATGAACCAACGCAATGCTCGAATCCTTGAGAGTTGAGGGAAAAACCTTAAGTTTTTGATTGTCATTTATATAATCATAGGTCCGACACACTACCTTGAATTCAAACAAAAATCGGTCAAGATCTTCGGATACAACACCTCGAAAGGTTGGAAGTACCGAAGGTGAAATGGTCTTCATGGGAGAGTTTTGTGTTGGATTCAGATGAATAGGATATTCAAATGTTCCGGACGGTTGGAGTATATCCCGATCATCTCCTTCATTATGAACATAGCCATGTTGGCCATCTATATTGCCTCCTTCTGCCATAGTTTCCTGTTTGTTGGGAGAAGTTAAAGCTTCCCAAATTGTTCTCTCAAGAGGTCCAAGCCTCTCTGTTGATGATGAGTCTGATGAATTGTCTTTCTTAGGATATTCTGATGATGATAAAATTGGTGATTTTCCTATCTCAGAATGTTCTAATGATGGTGAGACTGGTGATTTTTCTATCAATCTTTCAGGTAATTCAAACACAGGTGATTCACCCCTTAGGCGTGAAGATCTCCTTAATGGGACAAGCCAGGGATCCTTTGGGGTAGTTCTACCTTTTTCATCCCTAGACTTACTCATTCATGTTTACTCTTAAATGACATAAATTAAGTCAATAGTTGTTATCTTCCTTAACTGTTGTATTCAGATTTTAACCTGAATTCTCACAGTTTAGTCTGATTACAGCTATTGGACTATTTGTTTTCTTCTGACAACACTATTCCCTGGAAATGGTGCCAAAATGATGCGTAGTCGTTATACCATCATTAATTCTCAATGAATCTATCAATCCAGGGCAGTGTACAAGGCTATCTACGGAAGAAGAAGTGAAACAGCTATAACTTAGGTCAATCTAGAGCAACAAGTCTTATTGGTGGATCCGGTTGTGTGGGGGGTTTTGGAACATTCCTATCTCTAAATTGCATGAATTAAATCTTAATCTAAGTTGCAGAATTGGAAACTAATCATTAACTGCAGAAATGAAGTCCTAATTACAATTGCAGAATAAGACCTAATTATATTGCAGAAATAACAGTTGTAGAATTGAAAGTCTGATCCTAATTGCAGAAAGGAAATCTAATTACTTTTGCAGTAATGAAAGTCTAGATCTAATGTGGAAATAAAAACTATCAAAGTTCTGTAACAGAAGGTTGTCAATCTTCTGTTCAGGTTTTAACAGCAAAACATAAAATGCAAGAAATTGCTAAAAAATAGTAAATTCTGAAATAACAATCTGAAATAAAGTGGAAGCTTTGCTGAAAGTAAGATTGCAACTAAAACATTAAGCACAAGGTTAATCTAAGCATAAATAAACTAATACTACAAATATTGTCAACTGTTTACAAGCAATTGAAATAACAAGTTCTACAACTCATTCTGCTGTAGCAAAATCAGAATAAAAACCTGCTTTGTTAGTCCTCCTCCTAGGTCTGGAAGTGGCCAGCCTCTTTGTCCAGAAGAAGGTGTAAGTCTCTCTCTCTTTCTAAATCTTAATCACACTCATTTACAAGCAATATGAAATAGAACTGGTGCACTTTATTGATCAAAAGACATGATTACAAGAATTCTGCTGAAAAACTGTTACAGGACTGTAACAATCAATTTCTAGCTATACTCTGTATTTTCTGCTAGCTTCCTTACTCTATTTTCTACCTTACTTCCTCTCTACTTGCTAGGCTCAACCTGAACGGGAGCAATATTTATAGCTATCCTATAATCTGATTACAAACAAAGAATATCTCAAAAGATCTAATCCTATAATGCTGCAACAAATTCTGGTTTTATCCTAGAAGAGGACTAAAACTTGATCTTTCCCTTAATGATGGCTTTGGTCGGCAATGACGGAAAAGACAGATGGAAGATCTTTCCCTTTACCTTTTCCAACCTTTATTTCCCTTTTTTTGGCTTCAAAAATCGGTCAACAAGTCAAAGAAACCATTATGTTCTTCATTTCGAAGATAAGTGGCTTCATTCCGAAGACAATGCAATTCTCATTCCGAAGATCGCTCATTTCGAAGATCGCTCATTCCGAAGATACTACATTCTCATTTCGAAGATCGCTCATTTCGAAGATACTGCATGCTTCATTCCGAAGATCCGCTCATTCCGAAGACGCTGCATTCTTCATTTCGAAGATCCGCTCATTCCGAAGATGCTGTGTTCTTTCATTCCGAAGATATCTGTTCATTCCGAAGATACTTCAGAATGAACAAATGTATGCTTTTCCCATGATTTCTTCTGCATCTCTCAGGTGGGTTATCTCCTAAGATCAAATTCCAATGGTCTTCATCCCTTTCCTCATGTGAATTCCATGCCTTGCTATTTATGGACAGCTGGCTGGAATTTACATGGGAAAGACCAGTTTTTGTTGCACAACAACAGTTTGCTTGCACTGTTTGCTAGATTTAGGTGAAATAAATGCTTGAGACAAATCAAAATATGATTAGTGAAATGCTGCTATTATTCTAAGCATATCCCATTGTAGCAAATCATAGCAAAAAGAACACAAAACTATGCAAAAAGTCTGTAAAATCAGCATATAATATTTCAAATACATTGATCATGCAAAATAGTTAATATACAACATATTTAATCAACTTAACTAACATATCAGATAAAACATAAGAGTTTATAGGCATTTTTAGTGTTCAAAACATGTTATGATTGAGGCATTTCCAGGCCTCATCAGCGATATCGTGACACTTTTCTAAAAACTTTCTCTCACCTGCTTAAGTCATGAAAATGCAACATGTCGTGATATCACGACACTTTTTTAAAAAGCTTTCTCTCTCCTACTTAAGTCGCGAAAATGTGACATGTCGCGATATCATGACATTTTTCAAACTTACTTTTTTTCGAACCTGTCATGCAGAACCTTCATCAAAACAAATTATTTTACATCAAATCAAATTCCTTCAAAAGCTTCTTGACATCAATGACAACTTATACACTTGAGCAAAAGCAATGTACCCAAGGTACCCAAAATTGCCAAAAATCTCCCCCTTTGTCATTGATGGCAAACCTTTACTGAAAACACATCTCATGAGCCAAAACTAAAACCAACTGTGCTAACAACTGAGAAACTGTGCCCATAACTGAGAATCTTTCTTTGAAGTTTTGCTCCCCTTGGCTTGAAGCTCTCCTCTTCACTTTGAAGCTCTCCCCCTTACTCATATCTCTCCCCCTTTGTCATCAATGGCAAAGGATCACCTTTGGGGCTCGAGACTAAGAATGAGCCTCTTAGCTTAGTCCCTTCTCCACCTCCTGATGAGGTGATTAATTTTGGGGTGGGAGTAAAACTCCCAATAGGCACTGATCATCATCAGATTCTATAACTTCCTTGTCGGGCCTTCTCTTGAACTCTTTGTCCATATTCCTGTTATCGTTCCTGTCACTGTTCCTGTTCTTGTTCTTATCCATGCCTTGATACTTGGACCTGTTCATACCATTGTTCCTGTTCCTATATCTTGGAAATTTAGCTCTACACTGTCTAGTTGGTGACCTCCATTGTTGCACTTATAACAAGTAACAATGTTATTTCTTTTAGGCATACCTATTCTTTGAATCCGCCAGTTCTGCCCAAACCTATTCTGACCAAACCTGTTATGGCCGAGCCTTTTTTGATCAAACCTATTCCTATTATTTACCTCGTAATAGACTACCTTGTGCTCGAACTGTTGACAAGAGTAGCAATACCATTGAAAGAAACTAGCACTTCTGACATTGTCGTTTACTTTCTTCACTTGAGCCATGCAATGTGCAGCCATGTGACCAAACCTGTGACACGCAAAACATCTGCCTTGAAATTTTCCTTTATTTGACCTCTTGGATCCTAAAAACTTCTTCTCATTTTGAAATCTATTTTTTGATTCTGCGCATCTATTATTCAAGGACTCATGATATGAAATGCTTTCCTCATCAGAACTCTCTTCCTTTTGGAGTCTCTTACTAGACTCTCCAACTTGTTCCTTGTGCGGCTTAACAAAACCAAGGCCTATTTTATCTGTTGCTTTTCTTTGACCTTTGATGAGAGACTTAACCTTTTTGGAGCTATCTTGAAACCTGTAAAGCTTATCCTTGTACTCTTTAGTTTCCTCTTTCACAGAAGCCATTTTCTGTTCCAACTCACTATACTCAAGAACCTTAGACTCTAACTCATCCTTGAGTTCTTGTGTCTTAGCCATAGAGAAGTCAAGACTTTCTATAAGATCATCTCTCTCCATACAACATTCATCTAACTTATCCTTGAGTCTAGCATTCTTCTTTCTTTCCTTTTTCAAAACACTAAGAGAGTTAGTAAGTTCACTTTTAAGATCCTTTATTTGTTTGCTTTCTGAATCATCAAAGCCTTTTTCAGATTTCTTATCACTAGAGGTGCTACCCTTTCTCAAAAATCATACACACATCTTCCTTATAGTTTTTTGAAGCATCCTCATACATACTAAAAACCAAATCATTATTTGTGCAATCATCCTCAAGGTGACCAAAATTTCCACATCTAAGACATTTCATGATAATGAATCTATGTTTTGGTTCTTCCTCTTTTCTTGATATGAACAACATCTCATTTTCATTATCACTTGAAGAACTTTCACTATCACTACTAGAACACTTACTTGCTTTGTCTAGGTAGAAACTCTTCTTGTGCTTGTGAGAATACCTCTTTCCTTGATTGATGTGCTCATCTTTGTTCTTTCTATGATGCTTGTGCTTTTCAGAATCCTTGCTCTTAGAATCCTATTTATCTTCATCACTTTCATCCTTGGGAATAGTATAGTCTATAGCATAATGACCAAACTTTCCACAATTGAAACATCTTATATTTTCATGCTTTTTTGCTTTCTAGAGAATTTGCCTTTCTTGTTGTAATATGCCTCTTCATCACTAGAAGACTCATCACTCTCTTGAAGCTATTTACGATTGGATTTCTTGGTAGCCTTGAAAGCTGTCTCTTTCTTGACGTCAACCTTCACTTGAGTTCTCAACTCAAATGCTGCAAGTATACTATGGAGCTCATCCTTTTTCAACTTATCCAAATATTTAGCTTCCTCAATAGCAGAAATATTTTCACTAAATATATTAGGAAGAGATCTTAAAATCTTATCACATACATAATTTTCAATAAGCTCAAGACCTAAGTCTTTCATGGAGTTAACAACCTCATCCATACGAAGCATGTAGTCACTAATCTTTTCATCATCATTCATATTGAGTTGTTCAAAAATACCTTTGAAGTGTCTCAACTTGGCCTTTCTGACATTTGTATCACTTGTATGAACCACCTGTAATTGTTTCCACATTTCACTAGCTGTCTTGCAGTGAATCACTTTGGAGATCTGCTTTCTATAAGCCTTTTAGTATTGCATTCATTGCTTTTGAATTGCTGTGATGTAGGAGTCTTTCTTCTTTAGTATTTGGACCATGTACAGGAATAGTGTACTCATCTTCAATTACTTCCCATACCTCATTACCAAGTGCCATTAGATGAACCTTCATCCTTGCACTCCAAAGACCAAAATCTGACCCATCAAGAATAGGTGCTGCATTGCCACTTGAATAATCCATTGTGTTCTTTACTAGCTTTTCCTTCAAGATGTTAAACTTTTCGAAGGCACCTACTCTGATACCAATTGAAGAACACAAGCTTATACTGAGAGGGGGGGTGAATAGTATAAGACCACTTTTTACTTTTCTTATCCTAATCAAAATTATACAATATATCAATGGCAATATCAATAGTAGAAACCAAAGCAATGTACAAAGCATCACACACACATGAGACACCAATTTACGTGATTTGCTCAATGTGAGCTACATCCACAGATAAAATCTTTCACTAAATTTTATAAATCCAAATTCTGGAAATACCTTTCCTGATTACAATGTTTATGGGCACCAACCCAAAGGAGACACCATCCCCTAATATTGAGTTCATTGGAACCAACCCATAGGAGACACCAATCCCCTAGATTTGCTTTGGCTGGTGATCCTCTAGAAGACCTCTACCTCCGTTGCATTTAGCAAATGGAACTCTATCCATAGAAGACACCTGTCCTCCCTGCTCTGGTTGGATACCTCTGTCCTCAACTCTATCACCTCCAAAGCTGGTCCTCGAATTTTCACTAAACACAGTCCTTCGATCTAGCACAAATGTCCTCGTTCATCTTTGCCTGTCTGCTCTCAATGCGCTCTGCTCTCTCTGTGCAAACATACCCACACTTGGTCGAACTTCAACCCTTGCACTGTCTATGCACACTCTTCTTCCTTTGTGATCTTTCACACTCAAAATGATTCAACGAAATGCACTCTGCACACTATGTTCAAATTCGCACTCTTCTCACAATGATCAAACATATTGCACTGTGCACTATCTTCGAACATCACACTTCAACCACCCCTTTAATCACCCAAATAGCCCTCCTTTTATATCAGAATTTTCAAGATGAAAACTTTAATCTTAGTCGATTGTTATACCAAAAACAAACCCTAATCTACGTCAGCTGCAAGACCTAATTTTTGTTGGCTAAAATTTAACTTTGTCAGCTTCACTACCTCTAGAACACTTATGTAGATTTTGTCGTGAAACTACATGTCACGATATCGTGACACCTTTGCAACCGTATACTTTATTTTGGCTTTTGTCGTGATATCATGACACTTCAACCTTTTTCGACTTCAACTAAGCTCTTGTCATGGTATCGTGACACTTTTGACTTAGTCAGCATCAACTTTGCTTTCATCGTGATATCACAACACTTCTCCCTTCGTCGAACTCCTTTCTGCTTTTGTCGCGAAATCGTGACACTTCTATCTTCATAGCCTTCCTCTCTACTTTTGTCATGAAATCATGACACTTCTCCTATAGAAGACCTGCATTCTATTTCTATCGTGAAATCGTGACACTTTCTCCAACCGAACGCTGCCATCTCAATCTGTTGCAAAATTGTGACACTTTCTCTTCCTTGCACTCTTGTCTGCTTGCACTAGCGAAAACGAAACATGTCATGAAATCATGAAGCTTTCACCTTTGAGCTTTTCCTCCTTGAATTTGTCATGAAATCATGACACTTCTAGCTTTCGTATGTTTTCTTTGTAGCCTATCGTGAAATCATGACGCTTTCAGCTTCCGTACGACTTCTCTGCAACCTATCACGAAATCGCAATGCTTCTCATTTCATACTCTTCCCTTTGCTGCATGTCATGAAATCACGACAGTTCTTACTTGGAACATTTTCATTTGCAGCATGTCATGAAATCGCCACACTTTATCTTGCTTTTACTTTGTCTTCTGACTTGTCGTGAAATCGTGACACTTTTTCTCCTTAGCAATTTTCTTTTCTTCGGGTCGTGAAAACCCGACATGTCGCAATATCATGACACTTTTTCTCCTGGACTCTCTCTCCTGCATTATGTCACGAAATCATGACATTTTTTCTTTCAGACTCTCTCTCCTACAACATGTCGCAAAATCGTGACACTTTTTTGTCTGTTCAACCTTCCTTGCAATATGTTGTGAAATCACGACATTTCTGACTCCGAAAATTCTCTCTCCTCTTTGAGTCATGAAACTGTGACATGTCACGATATCGCGACACTTTTCTAAAAAACTTTCGCTCGCCTACTTAAGTCGTGAAAATGCGACATGTCGTGATATCGCAACACTTTTCTAAAAAGCTTTCTCTCTCCTGCTTAAGTCACGAAAATGCGACATGTCGCGATATCGTGACATTTTTCAAACTTACTTTCTTTCGAACCTGTCATGTCGAACCTTCATCAAAACAAATTATTTTACATCAAATCAAATTCCTTCAAAAGCTTCTTGATATCAATGACAACTTATACACTTGAGCAAAAGCAATGTACCCAAGGTACCCAAAATTGCCAACAACCGCTACCCTAGCCTCAGCCCAGCTTTACCTGGTCATCACTCCATCCCACTTAACCACACCCGAGCTCCACTCCATCGATGCTTTTTTGCCACCTCTCCACTCTTTCTCTACCTGTACACCACCTCTCGGCTTCGCTCCGTCCATGCTCAACCACTACGCCCTACCTGTCTTCGTCGCACAACCCTCTTGACAACAAAACAATTTTTGCATAACAAAAAAGTGACAAGAAATAACAAAATTTGCAAATTGTTGACAAGAACCAATTTTTTTTGCACAATTAGAAAATTGACGACAATAGCAATTTTTTTTTTGTGTGAAAAATCTTGGTAGAAATAAAAAATTCCCAAACAAGAACACCTTGAACTCACAAAAATCTCAATTATGCCCTAAATGGCCGACGGAAGGAGATCTCAAGACACGGTGAAGGAGATTGCAAAAGAAGTCTCACAAGAAGTAGCCAAGGAGATTACGAAAGAACTTCCAAGATTTACACAAGAAATAAAAACCTAATGCAAGGAATGGTGTTTTGGAAAGACAATTTGGAGGATAAAATCACTGCTATAATACCCGATATAAACATGAGAATCACCAACTTGAATACAGAGATATCCACTAAGTCAGATGCTATAACCCATTCCATGGACCTAGTACAACAAAATTTGCTACTCATGCAGAACGAACAACAGAAAACTATGCCACCACAACAATCATTAATAGGGGGACCATAGACATCAATCCTTCCTCGTACCACAAAATTGGACTTCCAAAATTTTGATGGAGCTGACCCCAAAAATTGGATATATAGGGCAGACCAATAGTTTACCTTATATCAAATTTCGGAGATTCAAAAAGTCCGTATCGCATCATTTCATTTAGAACAAATTGGTAACCAATGGTACCAATGGTATGAAAAAAAAAAGGTCTTCCCACATGGACCAAATTCACAAAGAACCTAATGATGTGATTTGGTCCTACCAAATTTGAATATTTCACAGTATCTCTCAGCAAACTTTGCCAAACATCCACCATCAGGGAATACCAAGCACAATTCAAGAAATTGACAAACCTCACATCAAGACTTGATGCATCATTCTTTCAAAGTTGCTTCATTAGTGGCCTAAAGGGTGATATTCTAATGGAATTAAAAATACAAAACCCTACCGATATGATGCATGCAGTGGCCTTAGCACAAATGGTGGAAGAGAATATCAACAACCAACGTTGACTTGGGGACATATCTACCACAAACTCACAAAATACTTCCACCACCCAAAAACTAACTAAAGTCATGTCAATTAAACACATTAGTCCTAAAGAAATGAAGGAAATAAGTGCAAAAGGCCTTTGTTTTTATTGTGATGAGAAATTCGTTTCGAATCACAAATGTATTACACCCAAACTTTATATTCTAGATGCAGCTATTCCTAGTCAATCAACACTAGATGAAGAAGAAATCAAGGTCGAACTAGTGGAAGATATACCTGAAGATAAACCTCGAGGTCCATTAGAAATTTCCTTCAATGCCCTCACTGAGAATTCATCCTCCCAAACTATGAAAGTTTCGGGCTCCTTTAAACAACAAAATCTTAGTGTGCTTATTGACTCTGGAAGTACACATAATCTCATCGATCCATGCATGGCAAAACAAACTAACTGTTTTATTCATCCTTGTAATAATTTTAAAATCATGATCAGAAATGGGGAAATAATCACTTGTAATGGGAAATGTCATAATATTAAACTCACCTTGGGTAATTACACCATCAAACAGGACATGTATACAATTCCATTAGGAGGTTGTGATATTGTTTTAGGTGTGCAATGGCTACGAATGCTCGACATAATTCAATGGAACCTAGATGACTTATGGATGAAGTTCACACAAAAGGATCACACATATACGCTTAATACGAGCACATACTACTAGAAAAATAGATGAAGGTTCACACTACGATCTTTGAGGACAAAGCTCCTTTTAAGGAGGGTGGCATGTTAGGACCCTCCTAAACATAACTTTTAATCCTTTTATATTATATTATATTAATAAGGGACATATCCCTTCACCATTTACAACTCTTAGTTATATATAAATAGGGAATTGAGGATGTTCCAAAGGGCATCCAGAAAACATTAATTAATATATCCTATTGTGGATTTTTACTCCAATATGACTGTGATTCCATATTCAAACAATGATTATTTCTATATTCCATCCATATTTATAGTTACAGGTTCACAACATGAGTAGACTTGGGTTGTTACAGTCATTGTAATAGGGAAGAGACATTCATGTCATTTAACAATGTATCCTTTATTTCTTGACAAACCCATAAAAGATGATTTTTTATTGGAGAATATTACATTATTTAATACATACTAATGTACCCCCATTGTACCTTCATGGTACATCTTGTAAATATTAGATTAGGGTCAAGTCTTAGATTAGAGTATGAGTAAATATTTTATGTAATATAATAATGTGTAGGAAATGCACAAGTGTTATGTAAGTGTGTATATGTAGGAAATGCACAAGTGTCATGTAAGTGTGCAAGTGTTGTGTGAGTATATATGCACAATTTTCTTAAATGTAAGTGTGCACAAGTGTTCTTAGATTAGGGAGTTTTAAATGAAGAGTCATGTTTAGGTGCACATACAAGATAGAGTCATGTGTATGCAAGTTTCAAGTAGGGAAGCCAAGAGTCATGAGACTTGGTATAAGGAAAGGAATAGTCAAGTATACAAAGAGTCATTCTACTATGGCTATATATTACTCCATAGTAAGCATAGCGACCATAGCAAGCATAGTGAACACAATGAGTATAAATAGCATTGTTATCATCATTTTAATAAATTTTTATGATACATTTGTACGAGAAAGAGGACTAATAAAGTTTACATACATTTGAGCAACTAATATTGTAAGTTGTACTACATTATTTGTACATGTATGATTTAGGCTATTACATTCATATTTCTACATATTAATTAATGTTAGTTGATATATTATAAGCCTTGATTTACATATTATTTGGATCATATTATTCTATTTACATCATTATCTTGATCTTACTATATTATGGATATCTCATATTTGATCCTATGGAATTTATCTTGTGAGTTTCTTATTAATATTAAGGCTTAAAAAGCCATCAATGGTATCAGAGCTACCACAAGTAGTTTCTTGCATAGATTAAATAGCTACACATAAAATTGATTTTTTTCTAGTGTGATAAAGTTGGTTCAGAGTCTGTCTACTTTAAAGGGAGTTATAACTTAACTCTATTGTAAGAAAAAATCTAGAGTCATATTACAATATGATATTGACTTGTGAAGATAAAGACTCATGTTGGAGGTGAATCAATTTTGAGATAGTTGATCATTCAAGGCCATAGCCAACACTGACATTGATTTAAATATTTGCAGATGAGAGATTGAGGTATTATTAACTCTCAAGATAGTTGGTAATTCAATAAGATATCCAACCCTAACATTGATAGAGGATTTCAAAGACATAGATAATCCTTGACACTATTTTCTATCAACTCAAAATAAAGTTGAAGGATTTAGTATAATCAAGACATATTCATCTTGATTGGAGCATCAAGAATGTTCATAGCACCTTGACATTATTATAGTTCTTAGGTACAACCTAAGATATTGCTATAGTAGATATCAAAAGTGTTAGAATACTCCTACAATATTTAGAGAATACTTTCATCTTCAAGTACAAGAGAAGGCAAAAAACTTTCATCAAGTAGAGATTGATTTAAGTTACATACTATTATTGATTCAAGTTGTGAAGGTAGACCTTGATAAATATAGATAGATCGAGGTTAACTATTATATAATTCTATTCGAAATAAAGGTATCCTATAAGAATATTTAGGTCTTGAAGATAGACCTAGACATTTACATTGATATAGAGATCTAGAAGAAATGCATTGATAAAAAAAATTTTAAGTTTTAGAGGTATTAAATATTCAGGTCACATTGACCTTGACATTGGGTCAAGAAACCAATATAGAGAATATATAGACCCAAGAGGTCAAGAATAAATACCCTTATATGAAAGCAAAAAGAGGCTTGTATAAACTAAGAAATATAAGTCTATGGTAAAAGAGAAAGGCTCTTTATGATAGAAAGCATGTAGCTCTATTCTGATCTATAGGTTAAATGTAGAGGTCAACTTAAGTGAGACATAGAGGCCTAAAAAATGAAAGGCCCATCATAAGAGCAAAATTTTCATAATAGTTTAAAGCCAATGCTAGAGAAAGTTGAGCAAGTGAAAAACAATCTGATGTTTGAGCCAATGTAAGAGAAATTTATAGCACTAGAGTGGTTTTATCTTCTAAGTGAAAAAGAAAATGATATTCATCTAAGTAAATGAGATTGCTATTTTGTTAAGTGAAGGAGATAATATATTTGACCAATGAATAGAGAATGCTATTTAGCTAAGATAAGAAGAGAATCTATTTGTCTAGTGAATAGAAATAGTTAGAAAGGGTATCTAGAAGTTATCCAAACAACATAAGAAGGTAGTAATCATGTCATATAGCCATCCTACACATCCAATTAAATTAAAATTATTTTATAAGAATCCATTGATGCATTAAGAGAGGAAAGAGAAAAATCATGCACTATTAGAGTGATTATTGATAAAGAAAAAATTAAAAAATATTAGTGCATCATTTATCAAGGAAGATCACCTTTTTTAAGAAAAAATAAATATTAAATAGTGTAGAAGATTTTATGCAAAGCTTGTGTTATCTACTAAGCTATCAGACAATGAGTGCAACCAAGGAACTCATCCCACCAAGCTATTAGGTGGAGAGCTCAATATATAAGCCATTCACTTAACTACATCAAGTGAATATTCCATGGGAATTCAGAATGCCACCTCAAATGTTGAGTACTCTAAGGACATTCAAAACATCATCTGAGACATTGAGCACTCCAAGATCATTTGGAATGCTCCAAGGGCATTCAAAAAATCATTTAATATGTCAAGCACTCCCAGAGCATTTAGAACATTACCTAAGACATTGAGTGAATACTTCAAAGGTAGAATCCAAAACATTGAGCATACACTCAAAAGACTACATTTGGAACACCATCTAAAGAGGACAACAAATAACTAATAGGCAAAAATTAAAGACCAATACCGAAGTTAAGGAGAAAGTAATTGAGAAAATAAGTTTAGGATTTTTTGAGTGTTAGAAGACCTGACATATTGATCAACATTGATTAGACCACAGTAACATTAAAGAGTGTCAAAGGGATAATTCTTATGACACATCCTCTCCTACCATTTAGAAGCAAATGATAAAGCTTTAGAAGGTAAATTTGTTTATCCATATAATTTTTTGTTGGAACATGCAATTTAAAGAAGCCTACATAGGTTACTTGGAGAGTAGTCAAGCTAATATAGTAGAGAAAGGTAGAATTGGTGTGCACAAGGTTAGAGGTAAATTCAAATTCAAATTAGGGTTTTCCAAATTTATTTTTGGAGCTATAAGGTTTAGTAAAATTTTTAATTATTAATACTTTAGGAGAGATACACTTTTTTATTATTAGGGTTATTTAGTTGCAAGCTTACGTTTAATTAAGTTTAGGAGTGATAAAGAGTTGATAAGAAAAATAATTTGCATAGTGGAGAGATAAGAAGATTATTTGTATAATAATATTAGAGCTATAAGGTTTCTTAATAGTTCTTTAATTAATTTTATTTAATAGTTTTTGAAATAATAGCTTATTGAATTTTTACAAATTAATTAAGTTGGGAGTCAAAAGGTATTCAACCTCAAAAATGGAAAATTAACTTTTTAAGAAAGTTTATAATTTCCTAGTTTTTAAATATTAGGGAGATATAAGGAATCATACTTCATAGGTTTTGTAACTTAGAAACTTTGAATTTATTTAAAACCTAGGGAGTCACAAGGAAGTCTACTTCAAAAATCAAAATTTGTAAATTCAATGGATAAGTTACCAAGAGGAACTTTTCAACATAGAAAATGTTATCAAAATATAAAACCATATCCTTCAAAATGAAAAGTTCAACAAAAAGTTACATCATGTGAGAAACATCATGTTGTAAAGCTCTAAAAACATACATCTAAGCTAATTGTAACATGATAACAAATTTAAATCAATGAAACATGTATAACCAAATAAATTGATAAAAATAAATACCTCCTTTGTATTAATCAATTTCAAAGCTCAGTTACATATTAGTCCCTCTTAGGGATACCAAATTTGATACACGATTACAATCATTTTGAACCCCAAAATGGACGTGATGTATTCTATAAGCTCTTTAGATCTCCACCACTTTTCTTATGAAGGATTTATCAAGCCACCTCCGCTTCTTGATGTCAAGATCATGGATCTTGATGGTATTTGATCCTTGATTGTCCCTATCACCTACACACAAAGAAACTAGAAATGATCAATAGCATTGCAAGCCTCTCAAGATGAGGCTATTTTATTGAAATGTGCAAATAAGGAAGATAAAGCATGAAAATACGTGAAAGAGCATAAATATGAGTATAAAACTATAAATGAAGCATAAATATCTATAGAAAGACCATTAATATATGTTTTAAAATAAGCAAAAGGAAATTTTGTAAATAAAATATATGGCTAAGATGCAGAAAATGACCAATAAAACCCTAGTCACTATCACCTAGAGCAGCTGGCTCTGCTAGCCACTATCAAATTTAGTGGCTAAGCATGTTGAGCACTATCAAATACCATTATAGTGGGAGAAGTATTCTACCATATAAATCTTTAGCCTAAAATTGATCAACTCAACTGTGGAATTGATGTTCAAGGGTTGCTTGTGCCTTGGCGCACGGTTTTGTGATGGAATTGACATTGCTCCATTCAAATTTGATCCTTGGATAGCGGGTTGTTCTCTTCAAAATTTGGTAGCCTCCATTCTTGTAAAAGTAGATGGTATTGTGAAATTAAATAGAGCTGCATTGTGTCTTAGAGGTATGTTGATTTTCTTTTCAAATCGGTAGAGCTTCACTATGTGATTGCTCATCAATTCTCCAGGATTTGCTTGATAAATTTGGGGCTTTAAGTAGACTCCCAAATTCCCTAGGTATAGCTTCTCTAGGAAGCCAAGATTAAGAACCTATTGAGGTAGAATGGTTAGGCAAAGCTTCTAGAGGCTTATAGAACCCAAAATATTGCTAGTTTGTTAGATGCAACTAATTTTTCTCAACTTGGGGAGCCTAAGTTTATTTCAAGGTTAGCTGCTATCGATAGGTGTGGCTATGAGCATGTTTTATATAGTTGCTATCACCATCAATGGCTAGCCCATAGCCACTCTGATCATCAATAACTATAGAGACATCCATTGATTTCACCAGTGACTAGGGCTGCATAGGACTAGACTACCCTGTATGAGTGGTTAAAACCACTGCTTAGTCTTGGCAAAGTCCAAGATCATTCATATGGTCTACATGGGTGCCCATATGAGTAGTATCCTAAACATGACATGTTTTATGTGTCTATAGATGCACCTTTTTGTATGCATTGTGGGAAAACACGATGCTAAGAAAAATATATAACCTAAAGCCATAATATATGTTGATTGGTGTTCATTGATATGGTCAACGTTAGATGCCCTAATCATGAAAAGGGTACGCATATCGGATTCATTGTCTCTGAAAAGTTAAGGAACTTTATTCAAGTTCAACCTTTCACTTTAGGCTTACTTGATCTTGGACATTGTTCAGTTCACAAAGAGGCATGTACCTTCCTTTATGCTTCAAAAATGCCAAGCAATTATGTAATTAATTTTACTTATTTTATGCCCCAAGAAGGGGCATGATTGTCTTTGGCAATGATTCGTAAGACGAACACAACTTACATGATTAAGTTTTCAAGTGTTGATTTTGATTATGAATTTTTTATTATGACTACCCCCTCAAGCAATGAGATGATGAGGAAAATGATAAGTTATGAAAGAAACGAGTCGATTGACCAAGATGATTGATTTGGATAGTTCCAAATGTTTGCATTTGTTGTAAGGCATGTCCTATTACAACTATGATTTCAACCATTAAAATTAATTGTACATCTTATCCCATGGAGCATTCCAACCACAATGGCCTTCTTAGGTAATCAAGATGATATCAATCCAATTTAAACTTGTAGTGAATCACTATGTTTGATGATATGATGAAAATTTCATAGAGGAAATGAAATGAATACCTTGGTCCCATAGAGTAGTTCGATCGCCATGGCCTTCTTGGGGAGTGAACTGAAGATATTTCAATTCCTTGATGAATAATTTGGTTCAAAAATCCTTATGGTAATTTACTCATCTTGTTGTATTGCATGGAGCACAAGTCACTGCAACCACCAAGTGTTTAGAGTAAATAAATGGATACAAGGCACAATTGAAATTTTGTTGTTATTTGTTTTTTTTGGATTTTATGATGCTTATGTGAAACTTCATAAAAGAAGTGAAATTAATGCCTTAATCCCATTGCTTAGTCCAACCACCATGGCCTTGTTCGGGATTGAAGTGGAGATATTTCAATTCAATGATGAATAATTTGGTTCAAATTGCCTTATGGTAATTTACTCATCTTGTCGGATTGCATGGAGCGCAAGTCGCTGCAATCGCCAAGTGTGTAGAGTAAGTAACTAGATACAAGGTATAGTTGAAATTTTTTATTTATTTTTATGTATGCATTAATGGATATAATGGTTGATTGATGATGTGATTATGCTAGATGTATTCAATGTGTTGATGACATGCACTAGCTAGATGATAGATGTATGCTTAGATGTTATGATCTAAATGTGTAGACACACTACTATGTATGCATATATGGATGCAATGATGTATGGTAAATGCATTCATTATATGAGGATAGATTTAGTGTGAAAGAACTTTTATGCTTTAATCACGTAAAACATAGAGAATGAATCTAATATGTGTTTAACAAAATACTAGATGACACCACATAATGTATGAAAATCATGAATGAAAATGGTAATTCTTATCATAAGAATTAATCATTTAGGCATCCATATGCAAAATGAAATGATGTGATATGTATGGGATTTCCTTATAAGCTTCTGCAGATTAAAAGATATGTACGAAATAGTTAGTGGTCGTCTGATGCAGGAGCCTATCTTTAGAAGGTTTTTTTAAAAGAAGTTTTAAAGTAATTTTTTTATTACTTAAAATGAAATTATTTGACGTAAAATATAATTTTCTGAAAATGGTAATTACTAAAAAAGGTAAATTTTTATGAAAAATAATTTGCGGAAAATAGTAATTACTTAAAAAGGCATTTTTTTTTTCTTCAAGCAATCCCTTATCTTATCACTTCTGAGGAGAACTCTATTTTGACTGCTCCTGTTACTATCAATGAGATTCAACAAGTAGTTTTTAAAATGCAAAAATGGAAAACCCCAGGTCCTAATGGTTTTCCTATTGAGTTCTACCAAGAGTTCTGCGATATACTTCATGTTGATTTATTAGAGGTGGTGGAAGAAGCCAGGAAAGCCAAAGAAGTTTTGAAGGTTATCAATAAAACTTATATTACTCTTGTTCCAAAAGCTCAAGAGGTTGATCATATCTCAGCTTTTAGACCTATTGATTTATTTAATGTTCTTCTCAAAATCATTACTAAAATCATGGCAGAAAGGTTGAAGACTCTTTTGCATAAGATTATTTCCCAAGAACAAGGGGGTTATGTGGAAGGACGTCAAATAGTATATGAGATAGTTCTTGCTCAGGAAGCCATCCATTCCATGGATATGCAAAATTCTCCTTCCATGTTCATTCAGTTAGACTTATCCAAAGCTTATGACAGAGTGGATTGGCACTTCCTTATCAAAGTTTTGAGGCAATTTGGTTTCTCTAAGGATTGTATGGATTGGATTATGGGATGTATCTCTTCAGTTTCCTACTTAGTTCTTATCAATGATAGGCCTTCTCAGTATTTCCCAGCTTCCAGAGGTATTAGGCAAGGTGACCCACTATCCCCTTATTTATTCATCATTCTTGTTGAATGCTTGGGTAGGACTATAACCAAAAAGAGGGAAAACAAAACCCTTGAGGGAGTTACCATTGCTCATGGAGCTAGACCTATCTCTCATCTTCAATTTTTGGATGACTCTATTCTTTAAGGTAAAGCTACAGTTAAGGAAGTTTCTAATATTAAGCAAATCATTAGCTATTTTTCTAGGGCTACTGGGCAGTTGATCAATGAAGACAAATCTAAAGTTATTTTCTTTCACTGCTCTGCTAGATAGGAATCCATGGTCTTGGATAAAATAATATATAAGAAGACCTCTCTTCTAGTCACTTATTTAGGTATTCCCATAAATATTCAAAGGCAGAAAAATAAAGATTGGAATTGGTTTTTGGATAAAGTCAAGAAGAAAATTGGAAAGTGGACCAACAAGTGGCTTTCTTTTGGGGGTAGAATCACCTTGGTAAAATCAGTCCTTCAAGATATTCCTATTTATTTTTCTTTTGTTTTAAATATCCCAAAGGTTGTTCTTCGAGAATTGGATCAAAGCAGTTATCATTTCCTTTGGAGTGGTACTAAGGAGAAAAGAAAATGGGCCTTGGTGAAATGGCATACTTTATGTCTTCCTAAGAGTGAAGGGGGGTTAGGATTATAGTCTTCAATTAATAACAACAAAGCTTTAGCTACTAAATTATATTGGAGGATGTTGCATAACCCCAATGCTCTTTAGGCCAATAATTTCCGTGCTAAATATGCTGAGAACAAAAGTCCTGATGACCTTGTTCGCTATCACATTCCTACCAAAGGTTCTCCCATTTTAGCAGTTCTTAAGACTGGTGAGGATTTGATAAAGAAAAAATTATTTTGGATCATTCATAATGGTCAATATGCAAATTTTTTGAACAGATTCTTGGGATGGTCACAAGCCTTTGATAACTCAATTTCCCGATTGGAGGCCTTGGATGGAGGAGCTTCATCAAGCTAATTGGATAAATATGGCCAATTACTGTCGGTACCATACTGGTAATTCAAAGGTTGGTAGATATTGGATCCGTATTGAGGACTAGCATATTCAAATCCCAGAAAGGCAAAGACAAGATATCCAAGGCATCCTTCATATGAGATCCCTCTCTTGGTCACATGGAAAAGATTGTTTTGGATGGAACAACACTACTAAGGGTGAGTATTCAGTTTCTCAAGGTTATTTGACCTTATGCCATAATAATCCCAACCATTCTTCTGACATATTTTCTAGATTGTGGGCTCAAAATCTTTGGCCTAAGGTGAGGTTCTTTAATTGGCTTTTAGTGCATCGTAGGGCGCTTACTAGTGAGAAACTTATGAAGCATGGTTTTCATGGCCCTTTTAGATGTGAAATGTGTGAAGAGAATGTAGAAAATATCTACCATATTTTTATTGAGTGTACTTTATCCTCTAAGCTATGGAGGAGAATGGCTACTTTACTTGGCTTACAGTGGTCCAATTTTTTTACTTTTGAACAACTTTGGAGGGATTGGCCTAATCAAGAGGGTGTTGATCATTTTATTAGGCAGTTAGTTTGGATGGGTTCTACCATTCTTCTTTGTAATATTTGGAATGAAAGGACTAAGGATTTTGGAAAAGACAATACTGATGGAGCCTCTAGAGGGAACCCTAGAAAAGCTAGTGTGGGAGGAATTGGTAGACTTTCAGATGGCTCCCTGGTTTTTCATTTTGCTAAGAATTTGGGTATTCTTTCCAATAACCTTGCTGAGGGGTATGGTATCCTCAGAGGCCTTCGAGGAGGCTACTAAGGTTGGATGGGAAAAGGTTTTAGTTGAGTCGACTCTCAACTTATGATTAATCTCTTGAATAATCCTTCTAAGAATCATAAAGTGGATTGGAGAATAAAAAGAATTATTGAGAAGATTCGGTTAATCTAGATGGGATTTTTGAAAGTTGATTACAATCATGTGGTCAGAGATCAAAACAAGAGTGTTGATGCTTTAGCTAATTGGGCTTTGGAAAAAGGTGATATTACTTGTTATGGCCACCCTCCTATATGGTGGGCATCTCAAATTAGGGAAGCTCTTCTTTCTATCATTTCTTTGGAAGGCTCTAGTTCTGAAGGTACCTAGTTTTTTTTTTTTTTTTTTTCTTTCTTCTCTTTGATTCATTCAGCTTTTTTAGTTCCCTAGCTCATTATATTATTTATTTTGTTTCCTTTATTGATTCTTGCCTTAATAGTCTTCTAGTCTAGATAGGTCATTGTTTTGTTCTTTTTTTTATTTCTTTTTTCTTTTTTGTTTTTTTGTTTAGTTTTTTAAGGTGGGTGGGTTTTTTTATTTTGTTTTGTTTTTGTGTTCTTTGTGTTGTTTTTTGTTGTTCTTGTGTTTTTGTTGTTTTGTTTTTTTTATGTTTTTTGTTATTGTTCCTGTGTTTTTTTGTTCTTGTTCTTGGGTTTCTCTTTGTTTGTGTTATTTCGTGTTTTTATATGTGAGTGTTTTCTATTTTTTTTGTTTTTGTTTATTGTCTATTGTTGGTTGTTTTTTATTTCTATTTTTATTTTATTTTTTAATTTTGTAGGTTTTGGTTGTGTTTATTTTTCATGTTTTTTTTTGGGTTATGTCTTTGTAGTGTTCTATTGTTTTTGTCTTGTTTATGTTTTGTTATGTGGTTCTTGTGTTTTTCTACATGGTTTATTTTGTGGTTTCTTTTATCTTATTGTACGTGTTTGGTTGTGCTTTTGTTTTTGACACACTCAAGAAGAATGTTTTTTATTTTATTTTATTATTTTTGTTGTTGTTTACTTATTTTTAGATTGGTTTTGTGTGTTTGTTTGCTCCTTGAGTATGTCAAAGGTGGTAGGCTAGGTCCGAGTCCTGGGCATTTTTTGTGGAATGGATATCCCTGCCTCCTTGGGTCTTACCCGAAAGTGGTATCCCCTTTGGGATGTTTTACACAAATTAAAAAAAAAAAGGCATTTTTTGGTGGAAAAATCAAATTTTCAAAAATAGTAATTTTTTTATTTTTAGGGTTTTAAGCTTTAGGGTTTTCTTTTAAGGTTTATTTTAGGGCTTCAAGTTTTAGGGTTTTCTTTTAGGGTTTCTTTGGGGATATATATTCCCTTGGTATTGCATTGTAAAAGGGGGTGTGAATTCAGGAATGAGAAGAATATCAATTGGCAGTTTTCTTCCATTATTGCATTTGTGTTATGTGATTGGAGTCCATTTTGTTGGTATCTTGTAGTTGAGTTTACATCATTTGGTATCAAAGCAAGTTGGATCTTGTTGGGAGGAGAAAAGAGAAGATAAGAAAAGAGAAAAGGAGAGGAGAGCAAAAAGGCTCCAAAAAAATAAAAATAAATTGGCACTATGTGTAGTGCTTGCAGAAGGTTTGTAAAATCTTGGAGATAGAAATTGGCACTCTGTGTAAGTGCTTGCAAAGGGTTTTTTATGTAAAAGCCTCAGATAAAGAGATTGGAAATTTGTGTAGTGCTTTCAGAAGGTTTGTAAAACCTTGGAGAAAGAAATTGGCACTATGTGTAAGTGTTTGCAGGAGGTTTTTTTAATATAAAAGCTCAAAAGGAAGAATTGGCACTTTGTGTAGTGCTTGCAGAAGGTTTGTAAAATATTAAAGAAATAAATTTGCACTTTGTGTAGTGCTTGCAAGAGGTTTTTTATCCTTAAAAAATCTTAGAGAGAAGAATTGGCACTTTGTGTAGTTCTTGCAAGAGGTTTGTTAATTTAAAACCTTGAAGGAATAAATTGGCACTATGTGTAGTGTTTGCAAGAGGTTCAAGATATAAAACCTCAGAACGAGATTGGTACTTTGAGGAGTACTTGCAGATGTGTGGCACTCTATGGAGAGTGATTATGAGTTTGATCGGAGGAACTTGCAAGAGCAGATTTCTTTTCGACCAAAGGAGAATGATGTAGGAGCCTATCTTTAGAGGGTTTTTTTAAAGAAGTTTTAAAGTAATTTTTTTATTACTTAAAATGGAATTATTTGATGCAAAATATAATTTTCTGAAATGGTAATTACTAAAAAATATAAATTTTTATGAAAAATAATTTGTCAAAAAATAGAAATTACTTAAAAGGGTTTTTTTTGGTGGAAAAATCAATTTGCCGAAAATAGTAATTTTTTTATTTTTAGGGTTTTAAGCTTTAGGGTTTTCTTTTAGGGCTTCAAGCTTTAGGATTTTATTTTAGGGTTTCTTTGGGGATATATATTCCCTTGGTATTGCATTGTAAAATGGGTGTGAATTCAAGAATGAGAAGAATATCAATTGGTAGTTTTCTTCCATTATTACATTTGTGTTATGTGATTGGAGTCAATTTTTTTTGTCTCTTGTAGCTGAGTGTACATCACCGTCTAAATATCATTGATGATATCCATTTGGTATCTATCCTATTTCATGAACAACCCTTAATAAACAAAATTTCACAAGAAAAATTGTGTATGATTGATGAGATGATTTGTTACTATAAGGTATTTTTGAGGTTTTCCATGAGACTCAAACACCCTAGTTGACTAATAAAAAGATGTATAATGACTACACAAGACTTTTGAAAAATAAAATATTTTGTTGTGAAGACCAAGATATTCATTATTCATGTGTGTGCAAATGAATATATTAGATGAAGCATAAGACTACCTCATTGCCAGGTGGGATTCATTCAATCCATTATTTTAATAAGATCAAATTTTCATCATGATCCTAGGTTTGGATGTAGTTGGAATAGACTACTAGGTAATGCAGACCACCTAAAGCTAGCTGATTTGTAAATTGCTTAGAACTACCCCATTGCCATGCATGATTCATTCAGTCCATTACTGTAATGGGGATCACTCAATGACTTTGAATACTGACCATTCTAGGGATTCAAGATCTTCACCCCCTTTTTTTATTTTCATTTATTGGGATACTTGCTCATGCTTAGTGATGAAAATCACTATTTATTTTACATTTTTTTTGAGCAAGGGATTTGCTTTGATTTTGGAATTTTGCTTTGATTTGGGAATTTTTGATTATTTTGTGTAAAGCAAGGGATTTATTTAGGTAGGGAGGATCTTGTCCTTTTTCCAATAATCAACATCCTATACCATGCACATTACAAGATGAAAAAGTAAAAATATTTCACTTAAGGTGACTACGACCACTTTTTTGTGTTCATATTTCCTTGTTCAAAATAGGATTATTAATGTTTAAAATTATGATAAGATTTTGATATATGCAAGGTAATATCAAAACTAGACCTCATCCTCAAAAGCAAATATAGCTTTCTACAAAATCTGAGAAGATCACTAGGTATGGATGAATGACCAAAAAACCCTAGTATATACCTTATAGCAACTGATGGGGTAGTGTTGAAAACATAATTACTCATAGGGGATGATGGATGATGATGATTTAAGGATTCATGATTAGCATACAAATGTGGTGTCGTTGGTAGGATTATAAACACAACCTATCCTAATGCAAGTGCAATGAATAAAAATATCTAAATACAATGCATATGATGCAATACAAAATATTTGTGTTTTTGATGTTTTAAACTATGTTTTTGAATTTTGATGTTTTGAATTGTTTTTGAATTTTTTTTTTTGATTGGTTGAAAGGGTGTTGAAAGGTCCCTGAACCTTGTACAATAATTTTTTACATGTTTTCCAAACCGACCGAAGAGGCCCAAGAGCTAAAGATCAAGGAAAAAGCAAAACACCACAAGAAGAAAGGTGTCATGATATCGCGACAAGTTGCATTTTTGCGGTCCAAAGCATAGGAAAAAAGCGAGGAAAAGGTGTCGTGATATCGTGACATGTTGCACCGTCATGGCCAAAGGAGGAAAAGGTGTCGCGATATCGCGACATGTTGCACCATCATGGCCAAAGGAGGAAGAGATGTTGCGATATCGCGACAAGAAACAACATCGCGACCGAATGAGAGAAAGTGTCACGATATCATGACATGTTGCAACGTCGCTGCCAGAAGAGAAGAAGTGTCGCGATATCGTGACAAGTTGCGTCATCATGGCCAGAGGAGGAAAGGTGTCATGATATCACGACATGTTGCATCATCGAGGCCAAAGAAGAAAATATGTCATGATATCGCGACATGTTGCATTGTCGCGGCCAAAGGAAAAAAAGTGTCACGAAATCGCGACATGTTGCACCGCCGTGGCCACAAGAGAAAAGGTGTCACGATATCATGACATGTTGCATTGACGTGGCCAAAGGAGGAAAAGTGTCACGATATCGTGACATGTTGCAATTTCGCAGCCAAAAGAGAGAAGGTGTCACGATATCACAAGTTGTATCAACATGGCCTAAGGAGAAAAAATGTCGTGATATCGTGACATGTTGCATCATCGCGGCCAGAGGAAAAAAGGTGTCACGATATCATGACATGTTGCAGCACCATGGCCAAAGGAGAGAAAGTGTTGTGAAATTGTGACATGTTGCATCGTCTCAGCAAGGGGATAAAAAATGTCATGAAATCGTGACATGATGCATTATCGTGGCCAAAGAAGGAGAGGGTGTCGTGATATCGCGACAAGTTGAATTATCAAGGCCAAAGAGAAAAAGTGTCGTGATATCACGACATGTTGCATTATCATGGCCGAAGAGAAAAGGTGTCACGATATCGTGACATGTTGCATCATCGCGGCCGAAGAGAAAAGGTGTCGCGATATCGCGACATGTTGCATCATCGCAGCCAAAGAGAAAAAGTGTCGCGATATCGCGACATGTTGCATTATCACGGCCGAAGAGAAAAGGTGTCACGATATCACGACATGTTGCATCATCACGGCCAAAGAGAAAAAGTGTCATGATATCGCAACATGTTGCATCATTGCGGCCAAGGAGAAAAAATGTCACGATATCGCGACATGTTGCATTATCACGGCCGAAGAGAAAAGGTGTCGCGATATCGCGACAAGTTGCATCATCGCGGCCAAAGAGAAAAAGTGTCACGAAATCACGACATGTTGCATCATCGTGACCGAAGAGAAAAAGTGTCACGATATCGTGACATGTTGCATTATCGCGACCAAAGAGAAAAAGTGTCGCGATATCGCGACATGTTGCATCATCGTGGCCGAAGAGAAAAAGTGTCGCGATATCGCGACATGTTGCAGCATCGTGGCCGAAGAGAAAAAGTGTCATGATATCGCGACATGTTGCAGCATCGCGGCCGAAGAGAAAAGGTGTCGCGATATCGTGACATGTTGCAACATCGCGGCCGAAGAGAAAAAGTGTTGCGAAATCGCGACATGTTGCATCATCGCGGCCAAAGAGAAAAAGTGTCACGAAATCGACAAGTTGCAGCATCATGGCCGAAAGAGAAAAAGTGTCGCGAAATCGTGACATGATGCAGCGTCGCGATCGAAGGAGAAAAAAGTGTCGTGATATCGCGACAAGTTGCCACCTTGCTGTCAAAGGAGAAAGAAATGTCGCGATATCGTGACATGTTGCATTTTCGTGGCCAAAGGTGAAAAATGTCATGATATCGTGACATGTTGCATTTTCACGGCCAAAGGTGAAAAATGTTGCGATATCACGACATGTTGCATTTTCGCGGCCAAAGGTGAAAAGTGTCGTGAAATCACGACATGTTGTATTTTCACTGCCGAAGGAGAAGAAGGAAGAAGTGTCACGATATCGTGACAAGTTTCAACAGCATACCAAACCAATCCCTTGGCAACATCTCACATTGTGCAAACATTGAAACTTGTAGAATCGTTCCTTAGGCCAATGGGGAAGGAGTCTCTCCATACTTGAATGTCAGATTCGCCGACTCCCTTGTTAGCAAGCCAATTTGCAGCTTTGTTTCCTTCCCGATATTGATGCTTAATGACTAATTTTGGGTAATTGCCAATTAGGGCCTTGCATTCTTGGAAAATCAAAGCAAGGGCCCAGGGAGGCTTAGCAGTACCATTGAGCCAGTTGATACAGTGCAATGAGTCTCCTTCGATGATAAGTTTGTTGATGGTCAACCCTTCCAAGAGGATCAAACTTTGGAATAGAGCCCGTGCCTCTGCCATATTGTTGGATTGAATTCCCAGGTTCTGGGCAAAGGCCAAAATTATTTCTCCTCTATGGTTTTTGAGAATTCCTCCTCCGCCAGCCGCTCCTAGGTTGCCTTTGGCCGCACCATCGAAATTGAGCTTGTGCCACCTAGTAGGTGGTAAGACCCACTTGATGACAGACCTGTCAACATAATTATGGGGAATAGCAGAGATGTTAGATAGATTGAAAAGTGTGGTTAGGTCCGATTCTAGGCCAGGAGGGGGGGGTTTTGAAGACGAAACAAGAGAGGCATTCTCTACAGCAAGGGCCAAGATTTTGACAACAATAATCTTCTTATCAGTGGCTTGATTTTTAAAAATTTTGGCATTTCTCTCGAGCCAAATCTACCACAAGAAAAGGTGGAGGCAAGCTTGCCACATGAATTTAAGTTGGTTGCTCTTGAAAGGTCGGGGCCATTGCTTAATAAGGAGGGGAATGGAATGTGGGAGGGCTGTGGAGATGTCGAAGGTGTTAAGAACCTGGTTGAGAACTTCTAGAGAAAATGGACATTCCAAAACAACATGCAAAGTTGACTCACAGACATTTTTGCACAGGATACACCAATTGGGAATGAGTAGCCCTCTGATTATCAAGTTGTCAATGGTGAGGATTCTATTTTGGATGGCCAACTAGCAAAAGAATTTGACCTTGGGAATGATCTTGGGAACCCAGACCTGATTTGATAAGTCCCAACCATCTATGGGAGTTTCTTAACTGTAGTAAGCTGATTTGACAGTGAAATTTCCAAAATCTTTAAGGTTTCAGACCATGGAATCAACTTTGTGGGAGCTAGAGATGATGCAAGTCCTCAACAAGTTTTGTAACTGCCTGAGAGCCTCGATGATATGCCTTGGTACGTTAAGAGCCAAGCTTTTCCATTCAGGTCTTGTAGGACCTGGGTTAATGAAGTGACACACCTTATCTCCAAAGGTGGCTTCGGTGGCCGCCTTGAGCACTACAAGATGTGGATCTTGGCTGAGAGGTTTATCATGGATCCATGGGTCTTCCTAAAAATGGATGGTCGTTCCAGTTCCTAGACACCACCTTAAGCCTTCCATGATGATATTCCTTGTTTTGGTAACGCCATTCCAGAAATGGGATCCGATAGGAAGGTTGTGCTCTCCAAGAAAGGAAAATTGATGGAGGTACTTAGCTTTAATGATATCAATCCAAGTGACATTTTCATTGATGGTAAGTCTCCAGGCATGCTTGGCAATGAGGGCCATGTTCATCTTCTTGATGTCTCTAAAATCGAGTCCTCCATCCTTTTTCTTGGAACAGACCCTGTCCCAGGCGACTAGAAAAAATTTATTCTTGTTTTCATTTCTAGCCCAAAGGAATCTGCATTGAATTTTTTCAATTATTTGGAATATGGTAGTTGGAGCTTTGAAGATGGATAAGATAAAAATAGGGATACTTTGCAGGCAAGCTTGGACCATAGTGGCTTTGGCTACCTGACTGAGCATTGAGATTTTCCACCCCGCTAGTTTCTTGTTGAGGCGATCTAAAATAGGGTTCCACATAGCCGAGACTGATCTGCCATGGAAAAGCGGTAATCCAAGATAAGTAGTTGGAAGGCTCCCAATGTTGCACCCAAGGATCTCAGCAATCCTATTTTGTCTATGAGTGGGAGTATTGAGAAAGTATAGCTTGCTTTTACGGTAGTTGACTTTCTGACCAGCCGCCTCTTCATAAGAATCAAGAATGTTCTTAATGATTTTTGCTTCGGGAACGAAAGCATGAGAGGATAGAATAGTATCATCAAAAAACTATTGATGGGATATGGATTTGGCTATTGAGGCTGGTTTGATCCTGGAAACAAGACCACTATTGCAGGCAGCTGAAAGGGTTCTTCCAAGGGTTTTGGCCAAAATGATGAAGAGAAAGGGGGATAGAGGGTCCCCTTGACGGATGCCTTTGAAACTTTGGAAGAAACCTACGGGTGAGCCATTGATAAGAACAGAGAACCAAGCAGTCGAGATACATTCGCAAACCATCTTGATCCATTCTTTGTGAAACCCAAACTTTTCCAGGACCTCGAACAAGAATTTCCAGGAAACCCGATCGAAAGCCTTGTTCATGTCAAGCTTAAGGAACATGCTGGGTTTTTTATTTTTAGATGTCGAGTGGGCCAATTCGTGGACGGTTATCACTCCATATAAAATGAATCTGCCTTTGACCGAGCTCCCTTGGCACTGATCTATGATGGAAGGAAGGATGTCTTTCAACCTATTTGCCATGACTTTGGTGATAAGTTTGTAAATGACACTGTAGAGGCTAATCGGTCTAAAATCAGAAAGAGAAGCACGATCATTGGACTTGGGTATTAAAACAATGAAAGTGGAATTGGCCTCTCTCGACATCTTTTTGGCTCTCTAGAAGAATTTAACCACATCAATGACATCTTGGCCCACAATATCCCAGAAGTGTTGAAAAAACCGGGGTGGGAAGCCATCAGGTCTGGGGGCCTTATCAGGTTCCATTGCGAACAAAGCTTCTTTGACCTCCTCTTTAGTGAAGCTTTGAAGCAATTTTCCATTATCATTGTTAGACACCAACTTTGGGATGTTCTATAGCAGAGAAATTGTGGTGTGGGGATGGCATCCAGTGCTTGGTCCTAAGATTTCTTGGAAGTGGAAAACAGCTTCCTATCTGATTGCTTGGATGTCAGAGACAATGGATCCATCAGCCTTGGTCAACTCAGAGATTTTATTAGAGCCTCTGTGACGCATGGTGGAGGCATGGAAAAACTTCATGTTGGTGTCTCCTTATTTGAGCCAGAGGTTTCTAGATTTTTGCCTCCAGTATGTCTCTTCCTTAGCCAAGGCATTGTGAAAATTTGAAAGGAGGTTCTTTTCATCAAGGAAAGTTTCAACCCTCAGATCTCCTCCATGAATCAGATTTTCCACCCTTTTCAGCTCATCCATCAGATGCTTTTTCTCGGTAAAGAGGTTGCCAAAAACATCCCTGTTCCAGCATTTCAGCTTGAGTTTGACCGCTTTCAGTTTGAGGAACAGATTCGTGAGAGGGTTTGGACAGAAGTCCTACTGCCACCATTGTCGAATACACCGACCTAAATCTAGATGAGTGAGCCACATATTTTCAAACCTGAAAGGGGTTTTGAAAATTTGTTGGGGGCGGGAATAATCCAGAATTAAGTGATTGTGATTGGATCCAATTTTTGGGTGACTATGAAGCCTGGCATCGCCAAAAATAGGAATGAGTTCTTTGGATAAGAGAAATTTGTCAAGCCAGATTTGGATGTGATGGATGCCCGCTCGTCTATTGCTCCATGTGTAGTTGGATCCTTGGAGCGGCATGTCCATTAGCTCATTGTGGTTGACAAAGTCACTGAAGTCTTCTATGCAGCTACTGGTGATCGGATTGCCTCCTTGTTTATCAAACAGGTGGAGGGGAGAATTGAAATCGCCACAAAGCATCCATGGAAAGTCTACAAAGTTGTTACGCATTGCAGATATGTTATCCCATAGCAGTCTTCTGTTAACAAGATTGTTAGGTCCATAAACATTAGTGGTGATCCACTGGAGATTAGTGACTTTATTGGTAAACAGAATGTTGATGGTTCTGTCTGAGACTGAAAGAACTCTCCCTTTAATGGTTTTCAGATCCCATAAACATAGGAGACCCCCGGATGCCCCTATGGAGGGACAAAAGGTAAAATTGTTGTTTTCCCAGATTAGCTTGCAGACTTGAGTGTTGCTATTCTCATCTAGTTTGGATTCTTGGAGGAACATGATATTTGGTTTTAGATTTTTTCTTACTGTTTTAATAGTTCTCTGTTTTGCAGTTTCGTTGAGGCCTCTGACATTCCAGGAGATGAACTTCATCGAGACGATTTGGAGTTTGCTTTGCGACCTCTACCTCTCCCTTGAGACGGAGTTAGTTTGGGTCTAACTTCATCCTCGTCTTGGTGGGTTGTGATGGAGTGTTCGAAAATGGGGTCCAAGGTGGTAGGCACTGTGCCGTCAGCCATTTCGATCTCAGCTGCTTTGGAAAGTTTTTTTGCATTTGTCGGTCGTCCCCTCCTCAGTTATTTGTTGACATCTACTTTGGGTGCAGGAATGGGAGATTTCAATGGGCTAGAGGTTTGGAGGATGTCGGTGGAGTCAGTCCCAGGGGTAGATCGGTGGGGGGATGAAGAGCGGGGAGGTTGGCACAGGGCAGCAGACTCAGGGGATTGGGAAAGGGGGAAGCTCTAAGGTAGGGGGAGGGGTGGGAAGGGAAGAGGAAGGTGTGAGGGACCGAAATCGATGGGTGAGTTTGGAAAGGTCATTGCAAACTTTCCTTTGGACAAAGGGGACTGAATCAAAGTGGGTGTGGACGTGATGGTTAGATCTATGGGTAGGTCATTTGATATTTCCTATCCAATATGAATATTATTTAAGGGGGCAAAATGATTAGATCGAGAAGGCAGAGCACTTACATTGTTGGGTTTGACATGATTTGAAGTAGAGGTCTTAGGAGGGCCTGCAGATCGGCCATGACCTCGGGAATAAGCCTTTTTCTGGATGGTTTGGATCTGAGTATCCAACTTTCACCCTGAAACACTGGGGATTTATTTTTTTTGGTAAGGGCATTGAGAAAGCAGATGGCCCTGAGTATTGCACTCCAAGCAAAAAGCGGGCTTGTTTTCATACTTGACTCCTTGGCGTCTCCTGTAGCTCTCATAGTTGATGATGATGCAGGTAGGCAAAGCTGAGTCCAAATTTGCCATAAGACAAACTCAAGCATAGGTCATTCTGGTTTTGGCTCGGGTAGTAGGGTCAATGGCGACCAAATCTCCAATCGGTTGAGTGATGCCTTTGAGTGCATCATTGTAGAAGAACTGTGGGGGAAGCCCATGAAGTTTGACCCAAATTGGTGTGATATTGATAGACTGAGTCTCAGGATCAAAGTGTTCTCCCCATATTCACAGAAATAGGCTACAATGGCCAAAAAACCATGCCCCTCCGGTAAGGATGCGATGGGTTTTGAGGGCATTATTTAGCCTTATCATGAAAAACCTCTTGGAAAATGCCACTAACTCCAAGCCACCATTTGGATAGAGCCCACTTGTGGATAATTTCCATATCAGGCTGAGCATCGACAAATTTCCCAATAAGAGAGAGAGACTCTTGGAAGATCAGTGGCTCCATGGCCTCACTCGAGAAAGAGACTTCAGTGCCCATAATAGAGAAGGGCAAAGGAGTTTGGAAAGAAAACACTCTTGATGAAGACTGAAATTTGTCAACAAAGGATAAATACCAAGGAGGTGCTTTGGAAGAAGAGGAGGATGAAACCTTAACATTTTTAGAGTGGCTCCTATCGCTATCCGTTGGTTTCACTATGCCATTTGGGTCTTCATCGAAATTCCCATTGAGTGGGCCTGCGGTAGGCCCAAAAATGCCTGTAGGACCCGAGGACTTTCCTGCAACACCTGCTCCTACCATCATCACCATCATCGCTATCATCACCATGAAACCCTAAACCCTAGGTTCCCACCATCGTCGCTCTTCACTTTATGAGTAGTGCCTTTGTCTCATAAAGTGTTGCAGTATTTGGTTTTTGAATTTTTTACTTTTCAATTATTTTTGAATTTTAAATGTTTTTGAAGTTTTTGAATTTTATTGTTTTCTATATTGTATTTGGATTTTATGGTTTGTATAAGAGGAAGGTATGCTACCTTAGGTACCCCCAGTGTGTGTGCCTCTCAATGAAAGTGAGGAAGGTGTGATACCTTTGGAAGTCTCGCTCTACTTCATTGATCATGATGTGGATGATGGGAAATGTGTTCTACCTTGATAACCCCCATCACAAATTTTATCCACTACAATATAATCGACCTACTTAGGAAGAGTGTTGAAAATTAACTCTCCCTATTGGGGCACAAAACTCTGTGAGGTTTCACTTTCTCGATGGGGTAATATTAATGACCCATATGTGGATATGGTCTTCCTATTGAAAATGTTGTAGAATATCTATCTAAATGCATGGCAATCTCCAATGTCATGCCCTCTCATTCAATGATAAAGGCAAGAGTGATCCTCTCTATATATTTTAGATCTAATTTTATTCGAGTTAAGTAGGGGTATGTCTGCCAATATGATTATGTTTTTTTCTTGTAGCTTATGGAGAATGGTGGAAATGGTCTCTATTAATATAGTCCATATACGCTAATGGTATTTTGGATGAGGAAGAGGCTATTGTGTCTGTATTTGGTGTTGGGGATAGGATACAAGTGTCTTAGACATTGACTTGAATGACTCCTTGAATTTCTAGTATAGGTAAAGTACCTTCAACTATTGTCACTTTCTAATATTTAGTATCAAGAAGGGTATCAATGTGAAGTTGATTCTTCTCAAGCATGTTTTGTATTATGTTCCTGAAGCTACAACATGATTGAATATCATGACCATATTATCGATGGTACAAGCAATGTAAGTCTTCCCTATATTTTTTAGGTTTTGGATGATTTGGGTCCAAAGGATGAACCTTAGGTAAAGTGATGGCATTTGTAGCACACAATTTATTGAAAATTGATATCATAGGTTTAGGTAATGGTGGATACTTTATATGTTGTTGGCACAATCGATTTGGCACTTGTTCTTGCAGAGGCCTTTCCTGTGGTTGAATAGGAAATGGTTTAGCCTCGGGTGTGAGTTTCTTTTGAGATTCTAGACTTTCAAGATAGTACATGATAAATTGCAACATATCATTTTTTTGCTCCATCTGCACCTCTATATTATATAGGTGATCTTGCATGTGCTTCAAGACTGATAAGGCTTTTATATGTATCACTAGTGATATGTTTATATCACTATCATCAACTGAAGGAGGTAAAAGAGTGGGTGGCAAGGAACCCTTAGGTAAATGCAAATCATAAGTCTCCTTAATTTGAGATGATGTGGATATTTCTTTATGATATCACTTGTAGGACGTGTCCACATACTTTGATTTATGACTCAATTCATGTTTTTTTTCACTCTATAATGTTGAAATGTATCATCTTGAGTACCCCCAGTTTGATGTGGGGGAGCCACTCATTCTTGCTTCTTTTATTATGCTATGAGAGATGAGTTAGGGGTAACTAATTTCAAAGGTTGTAACACCTCTGATGTGGTAGCACTATTTGATGGTATTACCCATTTTTTTTATTACTTTAGAGAAACTTGGTTCTCTACTTTGATGTTGACCATCCTCACGAACTCGTGAGAAGGTGTTTTAGCTTTCTGAAAAGTTATGGGTAGATCATATGCTTGTCAAGGTGACTTTGTATCAGTTATGTCAACTGATGCTTTCCTCTCCTCATCAGGTAAGTTAATACTATGAGTTTTATTGATGGGAGTAGGCAGCAATTGCTTGATTTAATGTTTATTTGAATGTTTTAGAGTTTCATCTAACTGAATATCCTGGGCCTTGCACATTGTAGGAGGCTCCTCAAATTGTTGAGGTTGTTCTATTTTAATTATGGTAACTATTGTTTCCTCATTTTTGAGTGAAGAATCGAGGATGGGATCAATGGATAGTGACTTGATAAGAGGTCGACTTAAATCCTCAATGGAATTGATGATCGAAGTAAACATAATGTTTGCCTCTATATGCTCTCTAAATTCAATTTTGTTCGAGTGAACTGTGACCTACAATGTGGTGGATGAAGATGGTATGATATGATATTATTTATCCATAACCACAATAGGTTATTCCCATTTTTTAGGAGTAAGAGAGTCCTCTAATGATATGTTTGAGATAACTATGAGTATCTCTAAAGTTGACTTAGTCGATTTATCCTTGCTTAGAGAAATTGAATATGAAGGCGTAATGGGCAAAACTAATGGTGAGGGTGGTGGTGAAGGTAACTTCATGATATACCATAGGGTTGCATATAGAATTTGGATAACATCATTAGATTTATTATTCAGATGCGTGGGTGACACAGTAGGCTCCTAAGGATTATCCGCATGTTTGTAATACTTAAAGAGGTTTGGGTTAGCAAGAACCACATGGAAATTATCTGCATGAATGTTCTTAATGCACTGATGAACTATGGATGTTACACACTCCATGGATCTCATACATGGCCTTTCAAGTAGTATGTTTTTTTGTCTTGAACCCTCTAAGACGTAGCACAATGTAGGTATGGTCTTTTTTCCAACTTGAATGGGAAGGACTATTGTGCCCACTATGGGAGATACAACATCATTAAAGGCTTGTAGAGTGAAGGTGGATGTTGTAATATGGAAAGGTATAATGTTGATATAATTTAGTGTGGTTGTGGTAATAATGTTTATCATGGAGCCCATGTCAACCAATACTCCCTTGTAGGGGAGCTTGTTGATGCATGCGATGATGTGCAAAGGAGGGTTTGGTAAATTAGAAAATACAGATTTGATATCATGGTCCTAAAAAGTGATAATAAGATATTAGAACCTTTGTATATGCCCGATGAAATGTATGAAAGCATCAAGGTCATGGGTTTGCAATTCAATTGAACCCAAAATCTTCATGAAATTTTCTTGATGTTTGGTGAACTATTTTAGTAACTCACTCATGGTCATATTGGTTGATGGCGCATGGGAACTTTGTGCAGGCCCAGCTTTGATTGTGATCACTGATTGAGTTTGTGTGTCTTGGATATGATTTCATGGTGGTGAAATACACGATGTAGAGGGAATTTGAACTTCCCTACTAGGACCACCGATTGAGTTGGTGGGCTTTGGACATGGGTTTGAAGCAGTGAGGACCACGACATAGAAGGAATATGCACTTCCTTACTAAATATCTTGATAGATTGGATATAACTAGTAGTAGTCTAAGGTCAAAATTGACTAATAGAATTATCCACCTGATCATGTGAATAACCTGTTTGTGTTCTCCTAGTGGAGGTACTTTGGTGTTCTGATCCCCTATGTGAGGTGTTAGCTTTGTGATGACTATCAGGGTATCATGTGGGACAAATGATATCCTCAAGTCTATAATGGGTGTGACGAATATCAGGGCATCATGTAGGAATGATGAAGTATTTATGAGGATTAGCTTCATAATTTCTATTAGGGTATCATGCAAGAATGGTAAGATCCTCAGGACTATAATGGGGGTGACGACTCTCTGGGCATTATGCAAAAATGGTGAGATCCTCAGGAGGATTAGCTTCTCGATGACTATTAGGTAATTTTGCAAGAATGGTAATATCCTTAGGCCTATAGCAAAGGTGTTCAAGGAATCTCCTTAAGTTTTCCATTTTGTTGGCTTGTGATTGAGCTCGACTATGCGTAGTTGTCATGATGTGATGACTAGGTAAATACTGAAGGAAATCCACACTAAAGAAAATTTTTGACTTACAAAAAAGGTTGTGGGTGTTATATAAAAAATTATCAATGCGATGAGCTAATCACAATGGGCTAAGACTCCAAAAAGTGACTTTTGGGTCAAAATTTGTATATTTGGAATATTTGGCAAACCGGGGCTCGTGGAGAAATGACCAATTTGAGGAATTTCAACAAAATGAAGAATTAGGCCTCAAAATTTCTATGAGAGGTGCAAAGGGTGACAAATTAAGACAAAAATATAAATTTGGTACTTTTTGGGGTTGTCTAGGGGTTTTTATGACTGTTTTAGTGCAGTTTTCCCTATTTTTGGCTTAAAAATCACTCAAAAATAGAGTAATCATAAAACCAACATAAATTTTTTGTTATAGCTTTGATTTACACGATTTTTAATTTGATGGATGCAGAATCAAAAGTAGACAAATAATAAAGAAACACACAAAGTAAGATCTTATATTTTTTGGAAATATTGAGTTGTCATTGATGTCAAAGCTGCAAGGTATTCAAGATAGAAATATTTTGATGTCAAAGGGTGCATGGTATTCAAGGCAGAAATATTCTTCAATAAGTATATAAGGTTGAGCAACTAGTCAAGGTAAGATATATCTCCAAGAAAGGAAAATATTTTTAATAAAAGGATTAAATATTTAAAAATCAAATTTAAATATTATGAAGTAGGACAAAGGTTTACTTGGAACAAAATGATTATAAAAGGCCTTGGAAAGAGGTTTAAAAATTAATTATTATAATATTTAAATCCCAAGAATTAAATATTATAACACAAAGAAGTTTAAATTTAAAAATGCATCATTATCATTGAAAGAATATATAAATTCATAAATTTATGGAAAAAATATTGGCCGACGTTCCTTGGTGGAAATCAAAGTACATATATAAGAGGGGAACAATAATTCACTTCGGCTAAGGTTTGGGAGTGCACATTTAAAAAATTCTTTCATGTGAAAATTCATGAAGTGCAGAAGACAAGAGTGTAAGGCACACATTTTTAGAGGCAGACATCAAGGTTCATAAAGAAAAATCATGTGTGGATATTTCCATCTAGGTGGCTAGCTCAGATGGCAGCCTAGCCTGCGCTAGGGTGTGGGCGAACAGAAGGTCTCAAGGTTGATTCACGATGGCATTATTTTGTTGTGATTTTTAATAGAAAGGTATGCAAATAAGATTTCAAAAGCAAAGTCGTATGCTTTGGTTCCCATTTGGACAACTAGTACAAATGATAGGCTAGTTGGTGCTAGGGCATGGGTGAGTAGGAGGTCTCGGGGTTGAGTCATACTGGTAACTTTTACAGTGAGTTTGGGTAGAAGAAAAATATTTTAAAATAGAGTTCGTGTGCCTTTATGTTCAATATATGGGGTAAATCACCTGGCAGCCTATCTTACGATAGGGTATTGGGCTACTTGAGGTCATGCATTCGATTCCCATCCATGGCTATGTTTGGTAAGGGTAAAATATTTTTGATTAAATTAAATTTAGGGAGACAAGGTTTTATGTTTTATTGTGCATTATTAATTTTGGGTGTTATAAGGGTTGATAGTGTTTTATTATGCAAAATTAATAAGAGGAAAATTTAAGGGATATTGTTGTGTTTTCAAAGTTGTATTTGGTATTTTATAGAAAGGATAAATAAGGTGTAATTGTGATTAATATTATATTGTATTTGGAATTTTATAGAAAGTATAAATAAGGTGTAATTGTGATTAATGTTATATTGTATTTGGCATATTAAAAAGGGGATTTAATATTTGTGCAAGAAAGAGAAAATTACTAACCAGATTTTTGAAGGAACAAAAAGAAAACTATTTTTGTAAAGACAAGTTTGGAAAGCTCATCATAATAATTGAGGTAGATTTAGAGTGAAGGTGCAAATCAGCAATTACCAGGTTAGTTATCAAGCGTTATACTAAATCTACCATTTTATGTAATACATGTGAAAGCAAAAAACTTAATGAATGCGAAGAACATATTGGGCATTTTTTAGTGCATATCATTCTCTATATGTTCATGAATATAAAATAATTATGGGTAGAATATGTTTGAATTAATTTAGTTGAGGAAATAACATTGAATAATAGGTGAAGAACTTTATGACATCATTATGCAAGATTTGGAAATAGACAAGTATTATTGAGATCAAATTTGAGCAGTATCTAGAGTAGAATTGAGTAGGGTTTTGTGAGCAGGTTTGAGTAGGTTTTGTAAGAATATTTGAGTGGGTGTTATGAGAAATATTTTGATCAAGTTAAGGAGCTAAATTGAGAAGGTTTAGTAAGTAGATTTGAGTAGGTTTTATGAGCAGGTTATGGAGTTGTTTTGTGCAAATATGAATATAGATTTTGAGATGAGTTGAAGATAGAGTTTGAGTAGAGTTGAGGACAAGAACCAGTTTAGAGGGGATTGGTGTCTCCTATGGAGTGGTATCCACAAAACCAGAACATAGTGGAGTGGTGTCCACAGAACCAGAGTAGAGGATATTGGTGTCTCCTATGGATAGAGGTCCATAAACTTGTGAGAGGGGACATATATCTCCTGTGGATAGGTGTCAAAAACATTGCAATAGGGTTTGGATCCCATGAAATTTATTTGAGAAATTTATAAGAAATATTTCTCCATGGATGTAGCCCACATTAGGTGAACCATGTTAAATTTGTGTCTCTTATGTATGTGGTGATTTGTGCATTGTTTCATTATTGTAATTTATAATAATTATAGTTATCGACTTGGAAAGAAAAGTAAAAATTTTATCTTACATTGTTCATCCCCATCTCAGTATAAGTGTGTGTTATTCAATTGGTATTAGAGTCAGTTCCTTCATGAAAGCCTAACAGCTTGAAGGAAGATCTTACAAGAACACACATGGAAACTGAAGTGATAGAAGATGCTCCTATGTTTAAAATCAATAAGAGAGATCTTGAAAATGAAGAAGAAACCATGGTTAACATAGAGGAGGAACTTATTGCTGCTCTTGGAGAATTGAAAAGGGTTAGAAAGAAGAATTAAGGATTGAAGGATCAACTTCAAGAGGATGAGAAAACAAAGGAAAAAATTCTACAAGATCTTATAGACTTAAAAGTTAAGGTTGAAGAGGCACAAAGAATTGAAGAAGTTATGGTTGATAAATTAAAGGTAAAAGAATTAGAATGTGAAAATTTGGAACATGAAATTGTCTCTCTAAGAAAGGAAGTAGAAAAGTCTAAGGATAATTTATAGAAAAATATAAGGTTAGAGAAATAGAAAGAGGAGTCAAGCTCAAAAGGAACAAAGACATCAAAGAAAGTAAGTAAAGAAGAGCCCATGACCTATGTTGATGTATTGAAGGGTAAAAGCATAAAGGAAGAATAAAAAATAGAATCATCATGGACATAATTCAATCACAAGAATAGAAATGAAAGAACCATGCAACCATATCATCCAAAGCAATCAAACAAGTTTAAATATTTCTTCCATGGTTATTGTTTTTCATGTAATAAATATGGTCATAAAGCTGTACATTGCATGGTCTATGTGAAAAATAATGTTGCCATCATCAATAGAAATTACAATTCTTTTGCATCTCTCACGAATAACAATGTCATGTGTTAAAAATGTAATAATTTTGGGTACAAATCTATATTGTGTAAAATAATATTTCTTGAACTTCCTAAATCAAGAAAAAAAGAGGAAGATAAAATAGTTTAGAAGGAGATGTCCTCAAAAGCTTGTAAAAAGAAAAGTCCATGTTGGTACAAACAACTCTTCATGTGTGAAATGAAGGAAATCAATGGTATATTGATAGTGGTTGTTCAATCCATATGAAATGTGATAATAAGTAAATTTCTTTCTCTCAAGAAAATAAATGGAGGAACAATGAAATTTGGTGATAATGCTTCTACCAAAATTGTTGGAAAGGGACTTTGAGCTTCGATAATGGAATATCAAGGAGATAAAATGTGTTATATGTTGAAGGATTGAAGCACAATATACTAAGTGTAAGTTAGCTATGTGATCAAGGGCACACAATTACATTTCAACCAAATAGATGTGAGATCAGTAAATATAAAATAAGAAAGCTTATTGCAGATACTGGTAGAACTACAAATAATATCTACATGTTGTGTGAGATTAAAGGAGAAAAATATTTTCTATCACAAGAGGATGAAATCTGGTTATGGCATAGAAGAATATATCACCTGAAATTTGATAGCATAGTAAAAATAAGCAACAAACAGGTAGTCAGATATTTACCCAAGATAGAAAAACCCCCAAACATGGTTTGTGAACAATGCCATCATGGTAAGAAAACAAGAACAAGTTTCAAATCAAAGGAGTTTTCTTCATCCAAGACTTTGGAGCTAGTTCACACCAATATATGTGGGCCTACAAGGACAATGAGTTTACAATGTGAGAGTTACTTCATGTTATTTATTTATGATTTCTCTACAATGAATTGGGTAACATTATTAAAGGAAAAATCAGAAGCATTTGAAAAGTTCAAGGTATTCAAGGTACTAGTAGAAAATGAAATAGACAAAAATATCAAGTATCTACGATCAGATAGAGGAGGAGAATTCACTTTAGGTAAATTTTTAGAATTCTATGAACAAAATGTAATCAAGAGATAATACTCAATAGCAAGAACTCCACAATAAAATGAAGTATTTGAAAGGAAAATTAGAACTATTCAGAGTATGGCCAGGGCTATGTTAAATGAGTCTAATATTTCTAATGCATTTTGGAAAGAGGTAACTCATACAAATTTTTATATTATCAATAGAGCTCAAGTAAGAGTAAATCACCACAAAACCCCATATGATATTTGGAAGGGAAGACCAGCTACTATGAAGTACTTTAAAAATTTTGGATGCAAATGCTACATTAGATGAGAAGATAAAATTTTGGGTAAGGTTGACTCGAGATGTGATGAGGGTATCTTCCTTGGTTATTCCACTAAGAGTAAATCCTATAGATTTTACAGTAAAAGATAACATACAATTGTGGAAAGTGCAAATGTAGTATTTTATGAAGAAATAGATCTAAGATAACCAACTCAAGAGATTGTGTATCAAGAAGGAGAAATTTAAAAAGAAGAATAAGGTGAAGAAACTAAAGAAGATGAGACACAAAGAGCACCACCTAAGACACCATACAGGTATGTTCAAAATAATCATCTGAGAGAACTAATTATTGGGAATCTAGATGAGAGATAAACAAGGAGGAAGATAATAGGAACAGGTGAACATGTAAATTTTTCTTTGCTATCTAAAGTTGAGCCCAAGGATTTTAATGAAGCAAGTAAAGACAAGTATTGGATTAAGGCAATGGAACAAGAGTTAGAACAAATAAAAAATAGTGAAACTTGGGAACTTGTCCCACATCCAAAATACAATAATGTAACTGGTACCAAATGGGTCTACAGAAATAAGTTGAATGAAGATGGTTAGGTTTTCAGAAACAAAGCAATACTTGTGTGCAAAGGCTACGCATAAGTTGAGGGGATTTAATTTGTAGAGACATTCACTCTAGTTGCATGTCTTGAAGCCATAAGAATGGTCTTGGATTTCTCAAGCTTCAAAAACTTCAAGGTGTATCAAATGGATGTAAAATCAACATTTCTCAATGGTTACTTAGAGGAAGAGGTCTACATAGAGCAACCAGATGGTTTCAGCCTAACAGATAAGCCAGACTATGTATGCAAATTAAATAAGGATATCTATGGACTAAAGCAAGCCCCTAGGGATTGGTACTCAAGGTTGGATAAGTATCTCCAAAACAAGGTTTTAGAAAAGGTATAGCTGATAGAAATATATAAATATATAAAATGAATAAAATAAATTGTTGATTGTAGTGGTCTATGTGGATGATATAATTTTTTGAGGCAATAATGACAAGATGTGTCAAAAATTTGCAAAGTGTATGCAAAATGAATTTGAGATGTCCATGCTTGGTGAGTTATCCTTATTTCTTAGGTTGCAAGTTTCATAATCATATAAAGGTATTTTTCTCTATCATACCAAGTATGTGAAAGAAATGTTGAAGAAGTTTAGGATGGAGGATTGTAATATTGTGAGTACCCCCATGGTTATAGGATGTAATTTAAGTAAATATTATGAATCTCCTTAAGTAAATAAGATATTGTATAGATCCATGCTTGGAAGCTTACTATATGTCACATATACTAGACCATATATAATGCAGGCAATCGGATTGGTCGCAATATTTCAAGTTGTACCAAAAGAAACAAATGTACAAGCAATAAAGAGAATCTTTAAGTATTTGAAAGGAACTATGAGTTTTGGATTGTGGTACCCTAAATGCAATAATTTTACACTCAATGCATATACAAATGCGGAATGGACGGGCAATATTGATGATATAAAAAGCACAAGTGGAGGAACATTCTTTATTGAAGATTTTTTAGTCTCTTGGCTAAGCAAGAAACAAGCATCAATATCCTTATCCACTGTAGAGGCAGAGTACATTGCAACAGTTGTTTTTTGTACATAGATTTTATGGATCAAGTAGACTTTAAGTGATTTAAAAATAGAACATGATCATCCTATCCCCATACTGTGTGATAATACAAGTGCCATTAATATTTCAATGAATCCAATGATGCATTCAAGGACCAAGCATATTTCAATCAAATATCATTTTTTGAGAGAGCAAGTCAGCAAGTCAAATTGAAATACATTGCTACAAAGAAAAAAATTGCTGACATATTTACCAAGCCACTTCCAAGGGAAAATTTTGAGTATCTCAAAGGAAATTTGGGAGTATTTTTACTCCCATACCAAAATTAATCACCTCAAGTAAATGAGGTGGTGAGGGGGTTGTGCTAAGTGTCTTATTTTTTATCCCCAATGAGCCCTTTGCCATTGATGTCAAAGGGAGAGAATTTAGTGAGGGAGAGTAGCTTGTCAAGGGGAGGATATTGGGAATCCAGTTGGTGAGGGGGAGAAGCTTTTCAGGGGGGACAGATTGGGAATCCAGTTGCAATAAAAATAATTTTTTTTGAAGGGTTGCCATCAATGACAAAGGGGAATATTGTTGGAAATATTGAGTTGTCATTGATGTCAAAGGTGCATGGTATTCAAGGCAAAAATATTTTTATGTCAAAGGGTGCATGGTATTCAAGGTAGAAATATTCTTCAAGAAGTCTATAAGGTTGAGCAATTATTCAAGGCAAGATATATCTCCAAGCAAGGAAAATATTTTTAAGAAAATTATTATAATATTTGAATATCAAACTTAAATATTATAAAGAAGGACAAAGGTTTACTTGGGATAAAAATATTATAAAATTTTGGACAAAGGTTTAAAAATTAAAATATTATAATATATAAATCCCAAGATTTAAATAGTATAACACAAAGAAGTTTAAATTTAAAAAAGCGTCATTGTCATTGAGAGAATATATATAAAGTTATAGATTTATGAAAAAAATATTGGCTAACGTCCCTTGGTGGAAATTAAAGTGCATATATAAAAGGGGAACAATAATTCACTTGGGCTAAGTTTTAGGGGTGCGTAATTTAAAAAATCCTTTCGTGCAAAAATTTGTGAAGCGCAGAAGACAAGAGTGGAAGACAAATTTTTAGAGGCAGACGTCAAGGTTCATAAGAGAAATCGTGCATGGATATTTCCATCTAGGTGGCTAGCCCAGACGGTAACCTAGCATGTGCTAGGGCGTGGGTGAATATGAGATCTCGTGGTTGATTCATGATGGCACTATTTTGTTGTGATTTTGAATAGAAAGTTTTACGAAGAAGATTTCAAAAGCAAAGTCGTATTCTTTGGTTTTCGTTTGGATGACTAGCCCAAATGATAGGCTAGTTGGTGCTAGGGCATGGGCAAGCAGGAGGTATCGGGGTCAATTCATAGTGGTAATATTTTGTAGTGAGTTTGGGTAGAGGAAAAATGTTTTAAAATAGAGTTCATGTGCCTTTGTGTTCAATATATGGGGTAACTGAGCTGGCAGCCTAGCTTACACTAGGGCATTGGGCTACTTGAAATCATGCATTCGATTCCCATACACGACTATGTTTGGTAAGGGTAAAATATTTTTGATTAAATTAAATTTAGGGAGACATAAGGTTTTATGTTTTATTGTGCATTATTAATTTTGGGTGTTATAAGGGTTGATAGTGTTTTATTATGCAAAATTAATAAGAGGAAAATTTAAGGGATATTGTTGTGTTTTCAAAGTTGTATTTGGCATTTTATAGAAAGGAGAAATAAGGTGTAATTGTGATTAATATTATATTGTATTTGGAATTTTATAGAAAGGATAAATAAGGTGTAACTGTGATTAATGTTATATTGTATTTGGCATATTAAAAAGGGATTTAATATATGTGCAATAAAGAGAAAATTACTAACCATATTTTTGAAGGAACAAAAAGAAAACTATATTTGTAAAGACATGTTTGGAAAGCTCATCATAATCATTGAGGTAAATTTAGAGTGAAGGTGCAAATCAGCAATTACTAGGTTAGTTATCAAGCGTTAGACTAAAGCTACATTTTGATGTAATACATGTGAGACATATGAAAGCAATAAACTTAATGAATGTGAAGAATATATTGGGAATTTTTTAGTGCATATCATTCTCTATATGTTCATGAAGATAAAATGATTCTGGGTAGAATATTTCTGAATTGATTTAGTTGAGGAAAGCACATTTAAGAATAGGTGAAGAACTGTATGACATCGTTATGCAAGATTTGGAAATATATTTGAGTAGTATCTAGAGCAGAATTGAGCAGGGTTTTTTGAGCAAGTTTTGTAAGTAGATTTGAGTAGGTATTATGAGAAAATTTGTGAGAAAGTTATGGAGCTGAATTGAGCAAGTTTAATAAGCAAATTTAAGTAGGTTTTATGATCATATTATGGAGTTGTTTTGTGCAAATTTGAAGATAGATTTTGAGCCAAGTTGAATATAGAGTTTGTGTTGAGTTGAAGATAAAGTTTGAGCATATTTGAGGATAAGAACCATAACATATAGGATTGGTGTCTCCTGTGGAGTGGTGTCCATAAAACTAGAACAGAGTGGAGTGGTGTCCACAAAAAAAAAATAGAGTGGAGTGGTGTCCACAGAACCAAAGCATAGGATATTTATGTCTCATGTGTATTGAGGTCCATGAAATTGTGAGAGGGGATAGGTGTCTCCTGTGAATAGGTGTCCACAAATATTGTAATAGGGGTTGGAGCCCATGAAATTTATAAGAAATATTTATTCGTGGATGTATCCTACATTGGGTGAACCATGTTAAATCTGTCTCTTATGTGTGTGGTGATTTATGCATTGTTTCATTATTGCAATTGATAATAATTATAGTTATCACCTTGGAAAGAAAAGTAAAAGTTTTATCTTATACTGGTCATCCCCACTCTCAGTATAATATTGTGTTCTTCAATTTTGATTACACAAAAATAAATAAACACATAATGTAGACAAAATGATTATCTCATTTAAAGATTAACGTGTTTTATAAGAACTTGTCTCATGTGTTTTGATTTGTTGTGAATACAATCTGAACTCTTATCGTGTTTGAAGTAGTTGATGTAATTCTTATATTTTTTAAAGCTTTCACCAATACACTTGCAGTGATAAACCCGGCAATGACATCTATGTTGTCTACCCACCAAAATATGGAGATAAAATCCATACCCAATCAGGGAGCATAGGTACTATCGATTCTCACATAGCACACCGTAGGTAGTGATATACCTTCCAAAATAGTATGTGCTATTTTCTACTGATAGGATAGTTATTGAATCAGCCTTAGCCACGAATGGGTAACAAAAGTACAATTTATACAAGTCAACCTAGTGGTAATGACTTCCACCATTGGTCTTGATCAAGGGGTTGGATGTTAAATCCCAACACCACTGATGTTTACACTTGGATCATGGTGTGTGATTGGTTAATTTTACTTGAAATTAAAGTGCAATGCATCAAAAAAAAATATAATGATTTTCAACTACATGTGAATAAATGAATTTTATATTCAAAAAATTTAGCATGTAAATGACGTTTAATATTCAGAAAAATGCAATACACAACATGAAATGGCCTTTGAATAGGCCCCAATAAAGGACACCTAAAAAATAAGTCTAACAGTAGCTGCTACTATAATTAACGGTGCACAATCACAATCACTATACATAATAGCAGATACAAATCCTAGTTGCTATCTTCTAGGGTGGATAGTAGAGATAGTTGTTGTTCCTAGCAGCAACTAGCAAAAACATAGAAGAAAAATAGATTTAACTTGTTCAATATTTTCAAATGTGATTTACTTAGGCCCTACTGCATTTCAGAATTATAGTAGAAGCAAGAAAACTAGAGAAAATTATGATAGGACCACTTACAAGTGAATCCACATCTAATCAATATGTTGTAACTAATTTTATCTATGTTTTCTCCTAGTTGCTATCAATTAGGGCAGCTATGATGCTAGCTACTAAAGCTGAAGGTAAATGAGACTACTAGCCATTTTCACTTAGAGCGACTGTATCTACAATAAGAAAAAAATATAGAACATAAGTAAACAATAAAAAAATAGGGTGTTCCTACTGTGATCACCACTTGTAAAGCTCTAAAAAGCACACATCTAAGCTAATTGCAACATGATAACAAATTTAAATCAATGAAACATGTATAACCAAATAAATTGATAAAAATGAATGCCTCCTTTGTATTAATTAATTTTAAAGCTTGGTTACAGATTCATACCTCTTAGGGATACCAAATTTGATACATGATTACAATAATTTTGAACCCAAAAATGGGGTGATGTATTCTACAAGGTTTTTAGATCTCCGCAACTTTGCTTATGAAGGATTTATCAAGCCATATTCACTTCTTGATTTCATTATTGTCGATATTTATGGTATATGATCCTTGATTGCCCCTGTCACCTACACACAAAGAAACTATAAATGATCAATAGCATTGCAAGCCTCTCAATATGATGCTATTTTATTAAAATATGCAATTAAGTAAGATAAAGCATGAAAATGCGTGAAATAGCATATATATATAACTATAAATGAAGCATAAATATCTATAAAAGGTGATTAATCTATGTTTAAAAATAATCAAAAGGAAATATTGTAAATAAAATCTATGGCTAAAATGCATGAAATGACCAATCAAACCCTAGCCGCTATCTCCTAGAGCAACTGGCTCTGCTAGTCACTATCAAATTTAGTCGCTAAGCCTATGGGCCATTTTTGAAGACAAAAATTATGGGATGATTATTATTCCCTCTAAATCTCTGGCTTGATATCAATCAACTCAGCTATGGAATTTATGTTCAAGGGTTGCTTGTGCCTTGGTACATGATTTTATGATGGAATTAACGTTACTTTATTCGAATTTTATCCTTGGAAAGTGGATTGTTCTCTTCAAAATTTGGTAGCCTTGATTGGTGGAAAATAATATGGCATTATGCAATTAGATAGATCTTCTCTATGCCTCAGAGGTATTTTTATTATCTCTTCAAACTGGTAGAGCTTTGCTATGTTATTGCTCATAAATTCTCTAGGATTTTCTTGATAAATTTGGGGCTTTAAGTAGACTTCTAAATTCCCTTGGTCTAGCTTATTAAAGAAGCCAATATCAAGAACCTGCTGAACTAGAATGGTTAGGTGTAGCTTCTGGAGGTTTTTAGAACCCAAAACATTGCTAATTTTTTAGATGCAACTAATTTTTCTCAGCTCAGGAAGCTTGAGTTTGTTATAAGGTTAGCTGCTATCGACAAGTATAGTTATGAGTAAGTTTCCCATAGCCACTATTTCCATAAGTGGCTAGCCTATAGCCTCTCTGATCGTTAGTGGCTTCAAAAGTATCCATTGATTTCATTAGAAACTAGGGTTGCATAGGACTAGATTGCCCTATATGAGTGGTTAAAACCATTGCTTAGTCTTGGCAAAGTCCAAGATCACTCATATGGTCTATATGGGTTCCCATATGAGTAGTATCCTAGACATGACGTGGTTTAGGTTTCTACACATGTTACTCATAAATCTTATCAATAATGAAAAATAGTTCATGTGATTCAAATAGAAAGAGATATTTTGTATATAGATTCAAGTGCTAGTCATCATATGACTGGTAATTTATAATGGTTTGATTGTTTAGAAGTCAGAGATAATTTATATTTGAAATTTATTGATGATAAGAGGTATCTATTTTACGAAATTGGTTGTGTAATACCTAGTGCATAATTCTCATATTTTGTATTGAAATATATTGTTAGATTTTTATACAACATGCAATGGGAGATAGGATTCACAAGATGCAAAATAATAATAAATGAAGTAATTCTATGAGATGACTGAAATATGCTATAAATAGAAATTTAAAAAATGATTACAATAGTAGCTATGGAGGAAATAAACACTCCATGATGCAAGCTAGTACTCAATGAATGAGGTATGAGCTTATAGCTCACACACACTATTGTCTATCCTACACTACTGCAATCCTACACTATTGTGTTCCTACACTATTATGATATCTCTTCTATATCTATGGCCCTTTATATAGGATGATAAGTTCCTTGTCCAACACTCTACCTAGTTGTACAAGTGGACACCTTGCACTTTACAACTTGCACATTGACACTTGTGAATAATTGAAATTGCGTGAACTAGATAACTTTCCCCTAAAGTAATCTAATATCCTAAGTATGTACCAAGGAAAGTACATTTACATCACCCAAATAATGTAATATAAGTTATTTCTAACACCCCCCTATATTACAATATTTGGGTAGTGAAGACTTAAGTCTTCAATGCAGATCTTCCTATTGAATCTAGAATTCTAATTCTTCTTCCCTTGTAACCTATTCAAGCAAGATGTTAGTGTCTTCAAAACATATCATTCTTTCTGAAAGAGCTTTGTACTTGGTCCTTCTGTAGTTGCTTTAGTCTTTAGATGATACAAAATAGGCTGAAGTTGTAGGTTCTTCTTTTAGTTGACCTTGCACTGTATTCCTCCTTCATTGGATTAATCTCCTTCTTCTTCCTTATCATTACCTTTGAATTCAATCTCTGCTTTTTCATAGGTGGTTGTGTTCCTACTTGTTTCTTGTATGGAATATTAACCTTTCTTATCTTCAATCTGTACAGATGCTTTTGAACAACCACTTAGGGCATCATGATAATACATTGAGTTAGTAGAACTTGAAGTGTCAATTCTACTTAAGGATTGAAAAAAAATTCTAGATATGACTCACTTAGTTCTGCCTTATTTTTGAGTAGTTATATCAATCCCTTTTGTTCTACATTTTCATTCTTGAAGTGTTTATATGTGAGTAATACCATATATAATATGCTCACAAGATCTAAGGAAAGTGTAATATCACTTTCTCCATTACCAATAGCTTCATTGAGATGATTTTGAAGATAGCATTCCATAGTGTCAAAGTTATCTTCTAAGGCTTCACTATGGATTATTTTAGAAGTTAGATCTATCATTATTTCCAATTTCAAGAGTAGATTCATGATCCCAAGTTTTATGGCACTGAATTTTTCCTTATTGATGTTTGCAATATTTTGGAAGGTAGACATCCTTATGGCTCCCTATTAGGATATATGATCCTTGATAGAAGTATATAAGTTTTATTTGATAAAACCTTTATTAAGCCTTGGTTTTGTAGAATTCCTTGTCTCCCTAGTAATGAAAGTATAACTCTTGAAGATTTTTAGGTTTTTTTAGAAAGCACATATATTGCAACTTGATAATTTTGTAAATGCTGATATTACCAAGTTTCATAGAATGTCTTATGACTCCCTAGTATGTTTTGGATAAGATATAAAGTGTTTTTGTAAATCTTAGTTCAATTTTGGTTGATTTTGTAATGTTTTGTAAATAACAAAATCAAATTCTATTATCCTTATTGCTTCTATTGAACTACACACTTTTTAATGTTGGATATTTTGTCTCTATTTGAGAATATTTGAGACAAGTAAATATTATAAATTTCCAACCTTTAAAATGTTTTAATAAACCTCTTATAATGGCCCTTTGAGATTTGATTTTAATTTTTCTAATTTCCAATAAATCAATTTGATGTAGTAGACCTTATGACTCCCAAATTTGGAAAATTAGAAAAGATAATAATATTTGCAAAGTATTAAATAGTTCAACCTAATTAGAAGGCCTTATATATCCAAGGTTAGCTTGAAAATATTATTTTAATTGGTAAGTTATCTCCTATATCTTTTGCTTTCACAACCTTAAAATTTATCTTTGATTTTATAGCCTAATATATCCTATGTTTGTCATTAATATTAATGTGATAATTCACTTATCTTAGCTCCTTGTATTCACACTTGAATAGCACTAGTTTTAATAGAACACAAAAATCCTCTTATGTACCCTTTATGTGGCGCTTGAGTTGATGAATCCGAATGGGCCAAGTGTGGTATGTCTGAGTGAGAAATGGTCGATCTTGTTCTTCGATTGCTAGAGAGTATGATGTTGGTGATATGTCCTTCTTCTATGAATTTTTAAATGCTCCTTGCTCCATTTATTCCATGTTGTGCTAGAACTAGTTTGATTGCGATATTTCATCCTTTATTTTGATTGCAATTTGCTCTCCTCTTCATCCTATTATTGCTTAAAAATAAGACTACATTTATTGGAGGTCAAATGTGGTCAAGTGTTTTCTATTTCTTGAGAGGGTTGTCACTTGTGTAACACCAATATATTCTTGTAACACTTTTCCAGCGCACGTTACCTTTTTGTAACATATAAGAATTTTCTTTGGTGCTTGTAACACCCCTTCGATTGTATCTTGAGTATTAATTAATGAGAGGCACTTGAGAATATTATTCCAAGTGGCATTTAGTATTCTTGCATGAGAATTTTGAGGTAATGCCTTCAAGAAAAGGATTGTAACTCCTTCGATTATCTTCCTCCTTATATTGCTTTGTTTTCTTGGGTAGAAAACAACCTATTCTTCTGCAAGTGGCTTCATGATGCATCTTGGAGATTTTATCATATATGATAGTTCTTCATTTTGTGGATGTTACTCTCAACTTAGCATATATCCTTCTCTTTTTCTTCTTTTCTTTAATGTGCTCCATGTTATGCTACTTGATCGCCTTGGTAGGAGTGGAAGCTTGATGCTATTTCTTCATGGATGAACTCTCTTCTATCTATGTAAATAATATTATTATTTTTGTCTTCGTAGATTTCATTTATAACCTTGATTTGGTTTTATGTAAATCACTTTGATGAGATTCCTTTGTCTTGCAAGTTCACCCATGGAGAATATACCATTTCGATGGTTGAAGAGTGCTAATATTTCGATTGGCTTTTACTATACTTATTATGCCTTTTGAGCCACCTTCAAATCTGCTCCTTTATTTTCATATGATGCATTGTATAAGTGCAATACCATGTAACCTTTACATGTATATAAAACCCTTTTTATTGCACATTTTATTGCACTCTTTTGCAGGACTGAGATTATGATTTTATAGCAGATTTTATGAGTGCAATATGAGGATTTTGAGGATGTCTATTTGGTTATACTAATTACCCTCTTTGCTTGGATATTTTATGGTGAATCCAAGATTTTTAAACACTATAAATTAGAAGCTTTATTTCAATTGCACTAACCCCTAAGTGCCTTGGATTTGAGACTCACCAAGTCTCAATATTTGAAACTTATTTTTTGTTAGCTTTTATTTGCTTGTACTAACCAATTTTGATGAATTATATTGGCCACTAAGAGTTGTAGGTTTTTGAGCTTTAAGATCATATTTATAAATTTGATTCAAATTAGATGTTGTACCTTTTTTCAATACACAAAACTAATTTCTTTTGAGAGTAATAATAGTGCAAATGAATCTAACAAATTCTACTTTTTAATGCACTAAAAAATTACACCTTATCACTCCAATATATGCTCAAGAAAATGAACTTAATCACTTTAATACAACTAATCAAGAATAATTTGAAATGAAACTTCAAATATTATGCAAATTCACTACAATTAGTATTGTACGATTCAGTATTCTTTTCGCTGTCCAAAGTAGATAATAGGTAGCTGATAGATAATTAATATTTGGAATCTAATCAAATCCTAGTGTGAAATTGAACCTTTAAAAGGAAATTTTTATTTTGCACTTGTAACGACTATAATTTAGGTTGCAACTTTAATCTGGATTAAGGTGCTTTAATAAATCTAAAAAGTAATCCAATTAATGAATCTACTTGCACCAATAGTTGCTTATATTTTTTTGAAATATTTTGTAGCTTCTTTTCCACTTTAGTATAGGATGTAGATCTTGGTGTCTTAGATCACCAAGTTGCTACTTTGAGTAAGATATTGTACCTCTTTATAGACTGTTTCAAACAACTCCTTCACCAAACTGTAGTCTCGAAATTTCTTTTATGAACCTAATATTTGGTGACATTGTTCTCCTCTTGTGGTATCCTCCTATTGTATATTTGGATAATTCTATGTATCTGAAGTGGTTTCCTCTTACTGTGGGAGGCAATATTCAATATTTTGGTTCTAGCTATCTTATTTTATCTTCAAGTCTTCTTATCGAAGTTTAACTTCAAGTAGGATCTTCTTCTCAAGATTTTGAATGTCTTGAGGTCTTAATTGGATTCTTCTTTTACTCAAATTTGGTACTCCATACCAAAGCCTCCTCCTCTTGGGTTTGTTTTCAGATGGTGATAATTATCCCAAGTCCTTCACTATCAAGGGCTTCTCCTTGGTAGTGGATTTCTCCAGTGAGTTCTCCTTTGATGATTTCTTTAGGTTGGATCTCCTAGACTCTTAATGGATGCTCATCGAGACCTCACCAACGTCTTTGATCTTGTAGCTTCTTCTGGTCTTCCTTGAGACCTTATCTTCAACCTTCTTCTAGAAGTGTTGGTGGTGAGATCTTCTGGATCTCTAATTCTACTACTTCTAGATTCGATTAGGATTCTCCTAGTCCTTATTATTCCTTGTCTAGAAGTTCTTCAATGAGATATCCTCATGATCTCTTTTTCTTCAGGTGCTGGATTGATTCTGAAGAGGCTCCTCTTACTAAATTTATTAAAGGAATCTTTCTCAACTTATTGGATCTCATTTACCTACAACAAAAATGTTAGTATTGAAATGTGATTTTGAATTAGGTAATCTCTTCTAGAGCCTTCTTCAAGATAAATACATTTGTATCTTATTTCAGTATCAAGGCTTCTATGGCATTTTCTTCAATATTAAGGCTTCTATGGCCTTTTCTAGGCTTCTGTGGAATTTTCTTTTAGATCAAGGCTTCTATGGCCTTTTTATTTTTGTGAAGTTCTTCAATATAGCAATGGAGATCTCTTGTCTCCTGAATTCACCATGATTATTTTCTAGAAGTTTCTTCTAAAGTATTATCCTTTCTGCAACAACTAATCTCTGCACTATGAAGGCACTTCGACCTTCGAGCAATGAAGTTGAGGTCTCCTAGATTTCTATTTTACGATTTTTCTCAATAATATGAGAATTAATTCCCTAAAATAAAAGGAACTTCAGGTAAATATTTCTAAATATCTTATATGAGCTCTACTAATTGATTCATCAAAATTGTGGATCAAATGATGAGTCCTAGTATTGAAATTTTTTTCTTCAACTTTGTGGAAAGACTCTAGCCATACGCAATCTCAGTATTTCTAAAACTAAGATTTCATTCAATCCTCACTTGCATATCTCCCTAATTATGTCAACTATAATATTTTGTGAAATTTTGAAAATTATTGGTCTAATGGTGCATCAGGTTGACAAAAAACTCAAGGTCAATGATAATGGTGATTTTCCTATCGATGTATTGTAGCTTGATCTACCGTAGCTCTGATACCACTATTAGATTTTGATACAACATGCAATGGGAGATAGCATTCACAAGATGCTAAATAATAAGAAATAAAGTAAATATGTGATATGAATAAAATATGCTATAAATAGAAATATCTTAAACGAGTACAATAGTAGCTATGGAGGAAATGAACACTCCATGTTACAAGCTACTAATCAATGAATGAGCTCTGAGCTTATAGCTCACACACACTATTTTCTAGCGTACACTACTATAATCCTACACTAATGTGTTCACACACTACTGTGTTATATCTTCTATATCTATGGCCCTTTATATAGGAAGATAAGTTTCTTGGCCAACACTCTACCTAGTTGTACAAGTGCACACCTTACACATTACAACTTGCACATTGACACTTGTGCATTTATTACATTGCATGAAGTAACTAGATAAATTACCTCTAAATAAATATAATACCCTAAGTATGTACCAAGAAAGGTAAATTTACATGACCCAAATAATGTAAGATAAGCTATTTCTAGTAGATTTTATGTATGTTCTTAGGTTGATAACCAATATCATTTCAATTAATAAGCTGGTTGAAAGTGGAATATCAATTGAGTCCAAATGTATAAATGAGAATAATAAATATATTATCAAGAATCAAAATAGAACAAAGGCTACAAGGTCAATTAAAATGGAATATATGCTTTATATTCAATTGGTTTTTCTCAAGAGCTTATCTTATTTCAATATAACATTGTTAAATGCTTTGAAAGACAAAGTGTAGGAAATGAGAATCAGGAAGCATTATACCATTAAAGACATTGGAAGAATCCAAAGTTTAGTATGATGAAAAATATGTGAGAACAACAGAAGATCACATGTACTACAAGGTCATTTGTAGATTGAATATGAAGGATGAAGACCAATATTGAAGACAAAAGCCTTCAATAACCAAATAATGTACTATTGGAGTGTGTTGGAAAATATTATATTATTTGGAACATGCTAATGTACCCCCATGGTACCTTCATGGTACATCTTGTAAATGTTATATTAGATTCAAGTCTTAGATTAGAGTGTGACAAAATATTTTATGTAATGTAAGAATGTGCAGGAAATGCACAAGTGTTATGTAAATGTTTATGTGTAAGAAATGCACAAGTGTTATGTAAATGTTTATGTGTAAGAAATGCACAAGTGTCATGTGAGTAAGTGTGCAAGTGTTGTGTGAGTATATGTGCATAAGTATCTTATATGTAAGTTTGGACAAGTGTTCTTATATTGGGAGTGTGAAGTGAAGAGTCATGTCTAGGTGTGCATACAAGATAGAGTCATGTGTATGCAAGTGTCAAGTAGGGAAGCCAAGAGTCATGAGACTTTGCATACAAAAATTAATAGTCAAGTATATAAATATTTATTCTACTATGGCTATATATTACTCCATAGTAGGCATAGCGATCATAGCAAGCATAGTTATCACAACGAATATAGAGAGCATTGTTATCATCATTATAATAGAGTTTTATGATATATTTGTAAGAGAAAAAGGAGTAATAAAGTTTACATACATTTGAGCTATTGGAAATATGAGCAAGATTTGTTGTCATTGATGTCAAGAGTCAGTTTCAATGAGTAGTGTAAAAGGAAGGATGTCAAGATTCAGTTTCAGTAAGCAATGCAAGAGAAATATTGCTTCAAGGTGGTCAGATAAGGTCTAAAGGAGCAATAGGAAGGCCCAAGAAAAATAATATTATAATATTTTATTATAATATTAAAGGTATAATGTTAAGACCTAAAGTTGTTAAATTAATTATAAATTAATTATAATAATTTCATTATAAATTAATTTATAATTTAATTTAACCCTAAAATTATTAAATTAATTATAATAATTTCATTATAAATTAATTTATAACTTAATTTAATTAACCCTAAGGTTAGGGTTATAATGGCAAAGGTTTAATTAATGCCGACATCGTATGCATTTTCCTCCCTCCACCGACATCCAAAGGGATATGGCACAATGGTATAAATACCATGTGCATTGGTTGACTAAGATCTTACCTTTGTTCGATTCACATTGTGAGTGCCTACGAATTTTTACAATTTGCGTGCAAGTAAAAGAAAAAAAATTTGGTTTCACTCGGAGGCCAATGAAGGGATAAAGGAAGGAAGGCTTAAATACTCATTTCCAACATGGTGGTTGTACTAGCGGTAAGTAGCTATGTGTTGAGACATTGAAATGCAGGGGTTCCTACGTTCGAATCCTGACGGTAGTGTTTTATGGTTGTCATTTTTATTTTGGATGCCCAACATAGGCTACAAAGCACACAAGGTGCTTTTACCTACCAAGGTGAGGGCACTAGTGGCAGCGCAACGGGGGATAAAATCTCATCAAGGGAAAAAGAGGTATTTAATTTTTAATTAATTTTTATCCTAAGGTTTTTTTGCAAGGAGATATAAGGTTTATAGAAGTTAAAATATTATATTGTGATTTTGATGATTATAATTTGGAAGGAGTGATAAGGTTGTTAGAATAAATAATTAATCTCTTAAGTTCTACTAGAATAGACTTACTTGAGTTACCACTCTTCCATGAGTCAGGTGAACTCTCAGTTAGACTAGTTTAGATTTGATGAGTTGTTGTAATCCAACGACTCTCAGTGATCAACTTTGCTATTTATACAAAGTTGATCCATGGAATAAATCAATCAATTCTACTCTTCTCTTCATAGTTTTTGTAATGCTTTGCATTTTTTAGGAAATTCTAACATGGTACCAGAGCAGGATAGATTTTGCTAGCATTCTCTCTTGATTTTTTTAGGAGATGGTTCTTTGTATCTCTTGTAGACTACTCACAACATTGTTCAAGTCTTAAAAAAGTTTTATATATAGTTCTTTCTAACTATATTTTTTTTTAGATATATGTAAAAGGTTTATTCTGAATGATATTATCTTTGTCAAAGATGTGCAGAAAATTCACTACTATTTTAGTGAAATCAGAATTTTTTTTGGCCAAAAATTGCTATCTCAATCTTGGCTTCTTTTTTTTTTTAACCTTTTTATAAAGCTATAATTTTTCAAAAATCCTAGGCCAATTTTTTACTCTCCTTTCCAAGGAGACTGCAGCAACCTTTGCTCAACACTTTAAGAAAACCAAAGAGAAGATGCCATCATTAGCATGGAGAAGGCACCATCATTCTCATAGCAGCGACGTTTGTAAAGCTTTATTAAGTCTCATTTGTTGAGACTACTGAGGGTGCAAACATCCTCAAATTCATACATGTTGGCCAAAGCCAATGTGTCCACTTTGGCTTAAACATTGTGTATGTGTCCACTTTGGAAGATCCGATCCTCAACGTCCTCTTACTCTTGAACATTGTAACACATTTATTTCATGGTAATATTGTTCCCTTCTTAGGATATCAATCGATTCTCTTCAAAGATACTATAGTTTTCATTGCACTTCAGCTAGAATTTTTTTCTTCGTGAAGATATATTGCACTCCAATATACCAAAGTCTTCGAGATTTTATGAAATTTGCTAACGTCTATGTTTTTTCTTATAAGATAGTCTTCCTTACTTTCTTATTCATTCAAAATCTCGAAAGCTATCTACTAATGAACTTAAAAAGTGTAGAGAGAAGCACGTTCCTTTGTTTGGTAATAAGAGACGAGAGTAAATGCGTTGAGGACCTGCGAGCTAATGCACCACTATGTTGAGGAATGACTACACCACTGTGTTTATGGCTATGTTGAAGGACTACACCATTGCATTTGTGGCTACATTGAAATTTTGCACCACTGAGTACGTAGACTTCATTCAAAAGGACCACTAGATTAAGAAGGGACTACACACTACGTTCGAGGCATACGTTGGCAGATTGCCCCACTATGTTGAGAAGGGACTACAACACTGCATTCGTGGACTAAGTTGAAAGACTGCAAGATTGTGTTAAGGAGGGAAAACACCACTGTGTTTAGGACTATGTTAAATACTGCATTAAGTACAAAATCAACACCCGAATGCACTTGAATAGTTTCTAAACCTTTCATATGAGCAGATCAATGGGCACCATATCAAATATTCCAGTAATGCTTTGCTTTGATATATGTTCAAAAGTTATTGTATTAAATTTTTAATATTTTTTTTCAAAATATTTGTAAGAGCATACGTCATTTAAAACCCCTCTCACTTTTTCTCTCCCTAATATACAAAGGCAAGAGAGTGATGGGTCCCCATCTACAATCTAAATAAAATATATTTTTAGGGGGGGGGGGGGTTTAAGGTGCTACTTCTTGCACCTATTCTCAATACTTCAGGGGGGTTTTTAATGCTGGTCCTTGCATAATTTATGTTGGTCCTTGGCTTAGTTGTCACATTTCTTTATAATGATGCATTCCTTTAATAGGATGAAAGTTTGGTAGTGGAGACTAAAAGTGTGGTAATATTTTTTGGCCACTTGAAATTGTTGCTTACATCTCATTTCAGCATCTCCAAAAATTACATCCTACATATATGTTTTTTAAAAACACATGAACATTTGCAAGAAAAATATTTGCAAAGAGAGCACTAAATTTTTTAAAATTACCTATGTTCCACGTATTGGTCTTCTCGTTTAATTATAGTTTCCCTCATGTAAGGGCGGGTAATTGAAAATATTCAGTATAGAGGTCTGGCTGATTTTTCTTGCTTCATAATCCTATGTTCTACGTATCAATTCTCCTCAACTACTTATAGTTTCCCTCACGTAAATACGGGTATTTGAGAAGATAAGGTATAAATGTCTAGATGAAAATTCTTGCTTCATTAGTCTAAGTTCCACATATCATTCCTCCTCAATTATGTATATTTTACCTCACGTAAGTGCGGGTATTTTGAGTATATTGGTATTAAAATCAGGCTTTTGTTTCCTTCCTTACATAGGTGTTTCTGCTAAAGCTTCATTGTATTCACTAAATTACTTGAATTTAAAGGGAATAATTATTGGTTCACTTCAATTTTATTTGGCAAAATGAATACAATTAATCCTCTCACCCCTCATAACTATCATACATGGAAGCCAAAAATATTAAATTTCATTTCTCAAAAAGGGCTCACACACTTGCTATAAGAGAAGCAACCTGAATTTGAAAAGGAATATGAGAAATTTATTCATAAAGGAAAGATGTATGAAACAATGGGTATTATAAGCACAAATGTAAATGAAAGCTTATGGTTTCATATTTCAGAACGTAAACCCTCATTTTAAAGTTGGGAAAAACTAAATAACTTGTTTGGTAAAGTGGATAAAATAAGGTCAATGTAGGTAGAGGTAGAGTTAACAACATTATATCTTGAAGACTTCAACAATATTATTGAATTTCTCACCAAATTTAAAGAAGTCCTCAATAAACTAAAAGGTAGTGGCAAGGATAAAATAGAAGAAGAATACATCTATCTTATTCTTTCTAGGTTAAATGGAGTGTTTCAAATTTTTGCTACCACTTTTTTCTCTACAAAAGATGCACTTGGTACAAGTTTTAAAATGCCCTCTTTCGAGGAGTTTTGTGATAGGCTAACTAGAGAGGAAAAAAAAATTGCAAAATATGAGATCTCTCCTTCTTCCTCAAAATACTTAGTAACAACAACCCCTACTAAATAAAAATTCAAAAAGAAAAAAATAAGTCTCATAACTTGTACTCACTACAAAAAGAATGGTCATTCTGTGAACAAATGTTGGAAAAGACTATAACAACTAGAGGTAGGAAAGAAGGATCACAAGATAGACACTAAGAAGAAGATAGGAAAAGCCTTAAATGTTCAAGGTAGAGCTATAAAAACTTCATCAAAATAATGGGTTCTAGATTTAGAATTAACTCATCACATGACTCCCTCATATGAGTCATTCACTTCAATCTCCTCAAGTTCAACATGTAGCATAGAATTTGGTGACTCATCCTTCATCCTAGTCAAAGGAAAAGGTGAAATATTCATTGATGGTGGTTATATCAAAAATGTTCTCTATGTTCCAAAAATATCTACAAATATCCTCTTCGTCTATCATATTTGTAATTTTAAAAAAGGTAAAATAGTTCTCTTCTCACCAACTGGAGTTGAGATAAGAGACTTTAAGGAACCAAAAATTCTCATAGCAAAAGGAGATATTGATCACAAAACTCACCTATTTCACTTCAAAGGATTTAATATCTTAGCAGGGACTTCATATTTTGTTGCACATGAAGATATTGAAAGCAAAATTTGGCATGAAAGGTTTGGACATCTCAGTTATAACTACCTAAAGTAATTGAACACCCATAAAATGGTAACAAGGTTGTCAAAAGTCTCTTCTATTGATAGAGTGTGTCCTGGTTGTGCTCTTGGAAAGCAACATCAATATCCTTTCCACCCAAGTGGTTCTCAAAGAGCCTCATCCCCTCTATAGTTAATCCATAGTGACTTTATGGTATTTCCATAACCTTATTTCAAAGGAGCAAAATATGCATTAACCTTCATTGATGATTTTTCCAAAAGAACTTGGGTCTAATTTCAAAAATACAAAAGTGATGTTCTATCCCACTTCAAAATCTTCAAGGCCTTAGTTGAAAATCAAGCCACTTGCAAAATCAAGTAAATTTGTACAGATAATGGGGGGAATACTTCAATAATGAGTTCTCAATTTTCCTCTCAAGTCATGGCATAATTCATCAGCATTCAGTCTCCCATAATCCATAGCAAAATTGCATTACAGAAAGGAAAACCAGAACTTTAAAGGAAATGGCAAACTGTATGCTTCACTCAAGAGATCTTCCAATAGTTTTTTGGGCTGAGGCAATTAACTATGCAAACTATATTCAAAACCGCACACCTCACAAATATCTTGACCATTTGACTCCTGAGGAAGCATGGACTAGATCAAAATATGATGTCTCTTTCTTCAAAAAAAATTGGTGTACTTCTTGGGCACATATCCCAAATAAGAAAAGGAAGTCTCTAGATAAGAAAAACAAACAACTCATATTTGTTGGTTATTGTGAGGAAATAAAAGTATACAAGATTCTTGATCCCACAACTCATGAGGTCTTTTTATAGAAATGTTCAATTTGATGAAACATTTCCTAATAAATATCCTCAACCATCCTCTTCCAAAATTATTTCTCTTGAGCCATATCCAATATTAGAGCCTCAATACAATGAAGTTTCCATCTTGGATATAAATGATCAAAATGACAAAAATGAGGATCCTATACTCCAAACTCCAACTCAAAGTCCTGCTACTCCAATTACTCCCTCCATAATGCCAAAATGGGCCCACACCATAGTTAAAGAAGTGACTCCTTACATCCAAAATCTTCCATCATTCATATTAGGCAACACCATAGGTTCTGGTCTTGTGTGTAAATCCATCTCCATAGATCCTCAAACCTTCAAGGAAGAAATTGGAATAAAACAATGGGATGATGCCATGGAGAATGAATTTTCTTCCTTAACCAAAAAAAATACTTGGGATAAGGAATTTAGTTCACTGTAAATGGATTTACAGAACTAAGTATGGACCTGATGGAAAATTGACAAACACAAAGCTCTCTTGGTAGCTAAAAGTTTCTCACAAATTGAAGGCATTGACTATTCTGAAACCTTTGCATGAGTTACCAAAATGGATTCTATTAGGCTGGTACTTGCACTAGCTGCTTCCCAAAAATGGCTTGTTTTTCATATGGATGTTAAAAGTTCTTTCTTACATGGGGACTTAAAAGAGGAGATATTCATGGAAAAACCTGCTGGATTCACTCAAGACTCTTCCCTTGTTTATAGAATAAGAAATCTCTCTATGGCCTCAAAAAATCTCCTAGAGCTTAGTATGAAAAATGGACTCCTTTCTTCTTTCCTCATTTTTTTCTCATTGTGATTTTGATGCCACAGTCTCCATTTAGAGAGATGAAGAAAAAATCACCTTACTTATTCTCTATGTTGATGATCTACCACTCACTGGTAGTGACATTTCTCACATTCAGACTATCAAAGACTCCCTTTATAAAAAATTTGAAATGGCTAATATGGATTTAGATCATTACTTCATTAGGATTCAAATAAATCAAAAAGACATAGGAATTTCATTTTGTCAACAGAAATACACTCTAGACCTTCTTCAACAGTTTAAGAGGACTGAATGTAAGCCTTATTCTATACCTTTTTAGTCTAGAGTTAGTCTAAGTACTTCCTGCACATCCAATATATGTGAAGCTACTCTATACCAATATATTGTAGGGAGTCTATTATACCTCACTCATACTCACCAAAATATTTCATATGTTGTTGGCTTGATATCTAGATTCTCACATTAACCTTATTTTAGGCATTGGCAAGCAACAAAAAGAATTCTAATCTAATTTCAAGGAACTACTCAATTTGGGCTCTTATATGAAGGAAAATCCATTGATATCATTGGTTACATAGATTCTGATTGGGTAGGTTTAGTAGAAGATAGATTTTCAACTTCTGGCTATGTATTTTGTCTTGGTTCTTCACCAATTGCTTGGTCATGCAAAAACAACAAGTAGTAGCATTATCATCTACAGAGGCAGAATACAGAGCAGTATTTTTGGCAAGTCAGGAAAATCTTTGGTTTCGTCATATACTAAGAGAAATTGGTTTTTTCCATGACAAACCTATTACTCCTTGGTGTTATAATCAGAGCACAATTTATATTGCCTGTAGTCCAGTTGAGCATCAACATACCAAGGACATTGAAATTCACATGCACTTCATTTGGTAGAATATTCATAGAGGGGAAATCCACTTGGACTATATTCCCATAAAAAATAAAATTGCAGACATCTTCACCAAATCCTTTCCTTCTTCGTGTTACATTTAGTTACGAGAGAAACTTGGGGTAAGGTAGATGCATTAGAAGGTACAAAAGAGGTATTTACCTCTCCTTTCTTCTTATTGTTTCTTTTCTTTGGAAGATGGTTTTTTTCCATATGGTTTTATTTCACCATCTCTCCTATAGGTAATAACATTGTACATGAGTATCTCATCAGGCTAAGTTTCCAGGACTCATTTATTTTTTGTTCAATGAGGACAATCTTCGCCATCCGAAGACATGCCTCTTCTTTTTTCTTTTTTATAGATGGTTTTTTCCCATGTGGTTTTTACCATCTCTTCAATAAGAATCATTATACATGAGTACCTCATCAGGACATGTTACCGAGACTCATTTATTACATTCACCCCTAGTATCACTTAATGGGGGTGTTAGAATAAATAATTATTCTCTTAAGTTCTACTAGGATAGACTTACTTGAGTTACAACTCTTTCATGAGTCAGGTGAACTCTTAGTTTAGACTAGTTCAGATTTGATGAGTTATTGTAATCCAATGACTCTCAATGATCAACTTTCCTATTTATACAAAGTTGATCCATGGAATAAATAAATCAGTTCTACTCTTCTCTTCATAGTTTGTGTAATGCTTTGCATGTCTATTTTTGGGAAATTCTAACAAAAGCAAATAAAGAAAATTAATTGTTGAAGTGAGTTGTTTAATTTTTGCCAATAATTTTTTTTTAGTGTGGATATTATAAGGTGTAATTGAGATTTAATGTTTTGTATGGTGAAATATTTTGAGGGAATATTTAAATGAAAATTTGAAAATATTTTTGCTACCTAACTTGTGAGATTGGCAAAGAGGGTGATTGTGATTGAGATGGATTTTTAGGTCAATTCCTCATCAAAAAAAAGGTATGGGCACATATTCCTTGTGAGTGAAATAAATGTTGGATTTGATGTTGTGAATGCTAATTTGGAGTCAAAAATTATTGTTTGATAAACATTGTCGAGTTTGGTTTTGAGATATCCAATGTTGATTAATGAAGGTTTTTTTGGAATGAAAGTTGATGCTAGAAACCTTGTTTGATAAGCATTGTTGGAAATATTGAGTGAGCCTTCATATGCTTGACTAGGGTTTGTAAAAGACCATGAGTATCATTGTTATGTGAATTTGAAATCATCTTGGGTCAAGGTTTGAGTTCCATAGTGTGAGTTGTTGAAAGCATTGTGAAACACTTGTTTAGGGTTTGTAAGCAAGTTGTGTTTCATTGAGTGATTGGTTGAGTGGAATTGTTTGAGCTTAGTTGATTGGAAGTGTTGGAGTGATAGTTAAAGTTCTATGAAACAAATTTTTCTTTACTAATTTGAGAAAGATATTGAAAGTGATTGAGTGTGAAACATATTGAGTCTCTTACCATTCTCTATATGTTTATGTGGTTAAACAAAATTCTGAGTGAAATTTATTTGTGAGATTGAAGAGGTTTTTTGGAAGAGATTAAGTTGATTTTTGTGAGTTTTTTGTGAGTGTGAAACATATTGAGTCTCTAACCATTATCTATATGTTTCTGAGATCAAACAATTTCGAGTGAAATTTATTTGTGTGATTGAATAGGTTTTTTGTGATAGATTGAGTTGAGTTGAGTAAGCTTTTGTGAAAGCTTAAGGACAAATTTGTGTGAGCTTTTGTGGAATATTACAATCATATTTGAGGTAAGTCTTGGTGAAGACTTGTTGAGCAGATTGGACAAGTTCTAGTGAGGACTTGATGAGAAAATTTGAGGTAAGTCTTAGTGAAGACTTGTTGAGAATATTGGACAAGTTCTTGGAAGGACTTGTGAGTAGATTTAAGGTAAGTCTTTGAGAAGACTTGAGAGCAGAGTTGATTGATTGATTTGTTCAAGATTTGTGTTAAGGTTTGGGGTAAATCTAGGAGAGTTGATTTATTATTGGATCAAGATTTGTGTTAAGGCTTGAGGATAGATTTGAGGACAAATTTTGGTGTATATTTGAGGATAGGTTTTTTGCTAGACTAGAGACAAAGATTGAGCATATTTGTGCTAGACCGAAGGACTGTGTTTAGTATAGATTTGAGATAGATATTGAGCAAATTTGTGCAGACCGAAGGAGTATTTTTAGAACATATTTCAGATAGATATTGAGTAAATTTGTGCTAGACCAAAGGACTGTGTTTAGTTTATATTTGAGACAGAGCTGAGAGAAATATTTGGAGGTGACAGAGCAAAGGATAGTAGTCTCAAGTGGATAGAGTTCCATTAGCTAGGGTAGTGAGGATAGGTCTTTTGAGTGAGGATAGAGGTCTTCATTGGAGATATATCCAAAAGCTAGTGTAGTGGAGGTAGTAGTATTCTAGGGATCACCAGCTAGAGTAGAGGAGAAGGAGTTCTCATGTGGATAGAGATCCAAAAACTAGTTGAGGGGATTCGTATATCCTGTGGATATAGATCTACAAAATTTATTAGGATATTGGTATTTCATTTGGACAAAGGTCCATAAATATTGTAATAGGGAAGGATTCCCAAGATATTTGTTGAGAAAATATTAGTGAAATATTTTCTTTGTGGAGTAGCCCACATTGGGTGAACCATGTTAAATTGGTGTATCTATTGTGTGTGGTGATTTGTGAATTGCTTTGATTATTGTTATTGATATTGCCATTGATATATTGGATAATATTATTTGATAAAAGAAAATTAAAAAGTGATCTTATACTGTTCACTCGCCCTCTCAGTATAAGCTTGTGTTCTTCAATTGGTATTAGAGTGTGTTCCTTTGGAAGAGTTTAATAGCTTGAAGAAAAATCTTACAAGAACACAAATGGATTCTTAGAATGGATCTTTAGGGAATTCAACACCATTATTTTATAGGAATAATTATGTACTTTGGAGTATGAGAATGAAGATTCACCTAATGGAACTTGGAAATGAAATATGGGAAGCAGTTGAAAATGGATACATACTACCACCTACAGATAAATATGGTAAGATCCTACATCTAAATAATTCAAATATAATGAATGGAATTTTAAATGATTTGCATGAAAAAAATCTTATAAAGGTTATGCATTGCAAATTAGTAAAGGAAATTTGGGATTAGTTGAAAGGAATATATGAGGGAGACAAAAAGGTCAAAAGGGTAAAGTTGTAAAATTATAGAGAATATTTGAAGACCTAAAGGTGAAGGATGACGAAAATATTGATGTATATCTACTTTGTGTGGATGAGGTTGTTAACTCCATGCAAGGACTTGGGCTCAAAGTTGAAGGAACAAATGTTTGTGATAATATCTTAAGGTCACTTCCAAAAAGGTATAGTGAAAATATTTTAGATATAGAATATTCAAAATATATTGAAATTTTGACAAGGGATGAATTACATGGAATGCTCATAGCTTTTGAGAGGAACCTATTCCCCAAAAAGAAGCAACCTTCAATGCTACTAATAAGACAAAGGGTAAGAATTTAGATTCAAGCAATGAGTTATCTAGTGATGAAGAAGCAAATTATGGAATAAGGAACAAGGACTCAAGAAGGTATAAAGGTACAAAATTAGTTAGATGTTTTAATTATGGTAAATATGGTCACTATGCAACTTATTTTTCAGAAGCTAGAAATAGTAGTGAAGATGAGAAACATGATCATAAGAACAGGGAAAAAATGAAAACATAGGTACCATAATAAAATTAGGGATGGACAAAGCAAGAAAGGAAATAAGTTTTTCCAAAGACATAAGAAGAGTTTTTATGCAAATAAGGTAGGTAAGAGTTCAAGTGCTAGTGATGGTAGATCCTCATATGCTGAAGAAGAATAAATTCTATTTCTGGATGAAGAAAAATATGATGTTATTAAAAGGGAACCAATAATTCTCAAGTGTTTTAGATGTGGTAACTTTGGTCATCTTGAATATATTTGTACAAGGAATGGATTCAATTTCAATGATTATGAATATGAAGATGCTAGTGAAGGTCCAAAAGAAGAAAGTCTTCTTATGGCAATAAAATAAGAAGGAAGTGCTTCTAGTGGAAAGGAATTAGAAAAGAATGAAGATGATCCTAAAGGTAAAAAAATAGAGGAAGAATCAGAAAAAGAAGAGGAAGGAGAAGTTGATCTTGAGGGTGAGCTTATTTTTGCCCTTGATGCTCGAAGGAAGGTAAGAAAGTAGAACTCAAAAATCAACCTTCAATTTCAAGAATGTGATGAAGAGAAAGAAAATATTATAAAGTATCTAACCAACTCAATAGCCAAGACAAGGAAATTTAAAGAGATGTTAGAGGCTAATGTTTTGGAATGTGAAAGGTTAGAGCATGAACTAGATATACTAAGGAAGGAAGTAAAAGAGTCTAAAGACAAGCTACACAGGTTTGGGAGAAGCTCAAATAACTTGGATAATATTATCAAGGTACAAAGATCTTCATGAAACAAGATAGGACTTGGTTTTGAATAGGGACATACAGAACAAGGAGAGGAGTAAATCTCAATCTCCAAAGAAGAATAAGCTTCAGAATAAGATAGTGAAAGAGAAAGTGAGAATTCTAAAGATGAATTGGACAATAGAAAATTCAATAAGAGAAGGAACAATGCACAAATGAGGAACAGATGGAACAAGATGCAACATAGGGTAAAAGAAACTAGGATACCAATGGGGTAAAGGTAAGGTAGTTTCAATGGATGATGCTTCTCATGTCATAGGTTTGGGCACAAGGCTATAGAGTGCAAGACACATGAAATACAGGAATATGGAAATTTCAAAAACAAGCATCTCTTTCTAGGCTATTGTTACTCTTGTAATCAGTTTGGTCACAAGGAAATAAATTATAGGGTTCATTATAGGAATGGATATGGCTTCACAAGGAGAAAATCCAAGATATTTGCAAATTCAAGGAACCACAACATTAAGTGTTATAAATGCAATAATGTTGGGCACACAACAAAGTGGTGTAGAGCAAAACTTCCAGAGACAAGTAGGAACAAGAATAGTCAAAGGAATCAAAAGTATCAGTTGAGGAAGAAGGTGGATAAAGATAAAGGTCAGTGCATTCTAAGGGTAGAGATACTCCCACCCCATAATTAACCATCCCAAGATAAGAGGTGGACAAGGGGCTAAAGGGGGAGCAAAACAGAAATAGGTAAAGGAAATGGTAAAACATAAATGGGTTGCCATCAATGACAAAGGGGGATATTGTTGGAAATATGAGCAATATTTGTTGTCATTGATGTCAAGAGTCAGTTTCAATGAGCAATGCAAAAGGAAGGATGTCAAGAGTCAGTTTTAGTATGTAGTGCAAGAGAAAGATTGCTTCAAGGTGGTCATATTAGGTCTAAAGGAGCAATAGGATGGCCCAAGAAAGATAATATTATAATATTTTATTATAATATTAAAGGTCTAATGTTAAGACCTAAAGTTGTTAAATTAATTATAATAATTTCATTATAAATTAATTTATAATTTAATTTAATTAACCCTAAAGTTATTAAATTAATTATAATAATTTCATTATAAATTAATTTATAACTTAATTTAATTAACCCTAAGGTTAGGGTTATAAGGGAAAAGGTTTAATTAACACCGATGTTGTATGCATTTTCCCCCTTCGTCGATGTCCAAATGGAGATGGCACAATGGTATAAATACCATGTGCATTGGTTGACTTAGATCTTACCTTCGTTCGATTCACATTGCGAGTGCTTGCGAAATTCTATGATTTATGTGCAAGTAAAAGGAAAAAAATGTTTTATTTAGTAGCCAACAAAGGGATAAATGAAGGAAGGCTTAAAGCCTCATTGTCAACCTAGTGGTTGGGCTAGAGGCAAGCGGCTATGTTTTGAGGAATTGAAAGGTGGGAGATCCCGTGTTTGAATCCTAGCGACAATGTTTTGTGGTGGTCATTTTTATTTTGGGTGCCCAACATAGGCTACAAAGCCCACAAGGCAATTTTTTCTACCAAGGTGAGCGTCTAGTTCACGTGGAATTTGGTCTACAACTAGGACACTTGTGGTAGTGCAGTAGGGGATTGAATCCCATCGAGGGCAAAAGAGGTATTAAATTTTTAATTAAATTTTATCCTAAGGTTTTAAGTGGCGTGAATTTTTTGTGTTCGGAGGGAGATATAAGGTTTTAAAAAGTTAAAATATTATATTATGATTTTGATTATTAGAATTTGGAAGGAGTAATAAGGTGAATAAAGAAAATTAATTGTTGAAGTGAGTTGTTTAACTTTTTCCAATCATTTTTTTAGTGTGGATATTATAAGGTGTAATTGAGATTTAATTTTTTGTATGGTGAAATATTTTGTGGGAATATTTAAATGAAAATTTGAAAAGGTTTTTTCTACCTAACTTGTGAGATTGGCAAAGAGGGTGATTGTGATTGAGATAGGTTTTGAGGTCAATTCTTCATCAAATAAAAGGTATGGGCACATATTTTTTTTAAATAAAGGGGTAAAAATTTATTGATAAAAAGTCTAGATTATAGAGTACAACTGAGATTCCAACCATGACTCGAATAAATAGCCAAATAGGCTAAAACCACTAGACTAGAATGACACCCAAAAAAGACAACAAGAATAAACCACATTAAGTCTATACATCCTTGTGGATCAACTCCCATAGGCGTTGAGAGTCCCCATATGGGAGACTCTCCCAATTATCGATACTCCAAGGATCCAGTAGCTTAGAAGCCCTTTTGTCCAAGTAATCAACAACCACATTCCATTCCATTAGAATGTGTACAAAGGATATAAATTCAAACTCTTCACTCATTTTGAGAATCTGAACAAGTATAGAGGCCAACTGCCAATTAACTTCCTCCATCCTTTTACTGTTTAAAATATTAACCACAATTTGAGAGTTAGACTCACAGATAATCCTAAGCCAGCCAAGATAATACCCCCTCCACAAGGCATCAAGAATTGCAAGAGCTTCCATAAAATTGTTGGAGTGAACACCTTTATAAATGGAAAATAAATAACTGACACCACCAGTAGAATCTCTTCCAACATCGCCAATGCCAGCATGTCCAGGATTACCCCTGGATGATCCATCAGTATTAATTTTTAAAACTCCTCTAAGATGTGGCCTCCACCTACCATCTCTCCTAAACTTCTTGCTGAGCTGAGGAAACCTACTAGGGCTAGAAGAGTTCACACCATCCCCAAAGAGACCAAGGGCTTGATGTACCTTCTCCTCCCTAGAATCCAAAAGAGGGTCCACATTCCATTTGCTATGGATGGTTTCCTGAACCATATACAGGATCCTTTTCTAGCCAAATAACTACCTTGAAATATGCACTGGTTTCGTTTGAGCCAAATTTGCTAGATGATGCAAGAAGGGCCCAAATTCCAAGCCACCCAAAGGAAGGGGCCTTGGCCGAAGGTTTTCCTAGACTACTCCAAAACTCCATCAGGGATAGCACATGAAAACATGGATGGTTCCAGTTGCTCTACCAACGATGCCAAATGTCTTTGGCAAAGGAGCAATGGAAAAATAAATGAGATGAGTCATCCTCATTCTTACTGCAAAGGACACAAAAAGAGTGACCCTAAAATCCCCTCTTCCTCACATTATCCCAAGAGGAATTTATTACGAGCTACCAACCAGAGAAAGAAGTTACATTTTGGCCAGGAAAATTTGTTCCACACATTTTTCCACCAAGTGATAGGAAGAATCCCATACTTTTGCTTATCAAGAACATGATAACCATAGGCTACCGAGTAGGTTCCCTTAGGATCAAGGTTCCAAGTCAAAGTATATTTACCCCTCAATTAAGAACAAGGCCTCCCCATAATAATAAGAGCAAGCACCTCTATGTCCTTGGAAAATCCCCCCTAGGGCCATTCTTGTGGATCTTTCCACATGTACATCTCCATATTTCCAAAATACTGGATTTTTTTAAAGTCCTCCACACGAGACCAGCCTACTTCCAAGAAACAAATGCTTAGGGAACGTAACCTAGGATATTAATTCAAGATAGGAGGGTGGCCATCCCAAGAATCCTCCCAAAAAAGAGCATTTGATCCCTGATTGCAAATCCAGAACAAACCCTACTTGATTAAATTAGCTCCTATTTTTAGAGTATCCTAGATAACTGAACTTTTCCTAACAAAGCTAAATCTAGGGATTTCAGCCTCATAAATACCTCTCAAGTATTTACAAGATAATATTTTAGCCCAAATCTGATCTTGAGAGGTACACCATCTCCAATAAAGTTTTGCAGCTAAAGCCTACCCAAAAAGAGTTGTCTGTCGTAACCCAAGGCCTCCCTCTTGCACCGGCCTACATATAGAATTCCACCTAACCAAGCTCCATTTATATTTATCAAGTTTTACAGACCATAAAAATTGTCTTTACACAACATCCATGTCGTTGATGAGGTGATAGGGATCTATTTGTACAAAACATCTATAAATGGGTAAAGCTTGAACAACAATTTTTAAAAGAAACACACAGTGGATAGCCATCTGAAAGTCTAGTGATTCACCTTCCTTCTAAACTTATCAAGAATAGACTACCAAGAATATATAGGTAAAGGGTGAGATGAAATTGGAATACCAAGATAAATGAAAGGGGAAGTCCCAACCTGGAAGTTTAGAATGCAAGCAATCCTGGCTTGAATAAGAGGAGGGCTATTGAAGAAGAAAATAGAAGACTTGTCCTCATTAATCAGCTATCTAGAAGAACCAAGATATATGTCAAGAGACTATATAATATTGACAGCTTCCTTGATAGTTGCAAATCCCAACAAAGCAGTATCATCAATAAATTGAATGTGGGAAAGAGGTGGTAAACTACTATCCCACTTCCACCCCTGAATGAGATCCTGCATGAATTGAGACTTGAGAAATATTCCCAACCCTTTCGCCATAATGATAAACAAATAAGGATATAAAGCATGTCCTTGCGTCAATTCCCTTGAGGCCTCAAACAGCTCTGATGGCTCATTATTAACAAGAACAGAGAATGAGGAATAATAAACACAGCTCATCACCCATCTAATCCATTCCTCCTCAAATCCAAAAGTAGTAAGAACTTTCTAAAGAAAGGACCATCTGACTCGATCATAGGCTTTGGCCATGTCCAAATTAATGAACATGGTTTTCTCCTTAGAAGTTTCCATCGAGTGAATAGCTTCTGTAGCAATAACAACCCCATCCAATATTTGTCACACCACAACAAACCCTCCTTTCTCCTTAGAGATGATTTTGCTCAACCATACCTCTCAGCAATAATTTTTGTGATGATCTTATACACAACATTGTAGAGATAAATAGTCTTGAACATATCCAAGGAATTTTCTCCCTCTTTTTTGGGTATAAGCACCACAAAGGTAGCATTTAGGTCCCTTAGCATATGTTTGTTCTTTTGGGACTCATGGACCACCTCAAAAAGATCAAATTTGATTAAATCCCAAAACTCTTGATAAAACTCAATCGGGAATCCATCTAGGCCTAGGGCTTTTCCTTTTTTCATATTGAATACAACATTTTCCAACTCCTCAAGGTAAATTGGACCCATCAAGTGCTCATTCATCTATCTAGAAACAATTGCTAGAATACAGTTTAGAATAAGCTTTTCATTCTCATCATCTGATAGGGAGTCCTCCTTGAAGAGAGGAAAAATACCTCTTAGTCTCTTTTGAAATATCCCTGAAAGAAGAGAGCAGGGCACCCTGAGAATTCATAAGAGAGGTAATCAGGTTACCATTACGGTGAGCCTTAACTGAGTTATAAAATAAGGTTGTGTTCCTATCCCCTTCCTAAAGCAAATCTACTCAATATTTTTGTTTCCAAAAAAATTCTTACCTCAGTTCCCATTAAGCAAGGTCTTTCGTAGCATCATATTCCTGAACAAGAAGCTCCTTCGTGAATATCTAATCTCTAATATTCCTTGAAGCTTCTTCCATCCTCCTAAGAGCTTCCATCTTAGCTAAGAAAAGGTTCCAAAAATTCAGTCTATTCCATCTCTTCAATTTATGTTTTAAAAATTGTAGTCACTTCATAAAGGAATACATAGCGGTGCCATGAGGAGGTTTGTCAGTGGTCCACTAGCCTCGCATGAAATCATGAAGCTTAGGATCACAAAGCCACATAAGTTGAAACTTAAAGTAGAGATTCTTTTTTAGCCCTAACTCCAAAGTAGAGAGTTTGATAAGCCAATAATCAGATCCCCTACCCTCCAGAATCACAGAACTAGCACCCCTGTTATTACCCATCCAATAACTGGATATCAAAAACCTATCTAGTCTCTCTGAGATGGAATCTTCCCCACACCTTCTATTGTGCCAAGTAAAGATCCCATTATCTGGATTGATGTCAACCAAGTTTAGGGCCTGGATATGAGCACTGAAGACAGAAGAAAAAGGCTTGAGACAATCCACCCCACCATGTTTCTCCTCTATACAAGTGATAGAGTTGAAGTCTCTAGCCTAAATCCATGGGTACAGGGGAACCAAACTTCTCACAAAGAAAATGTGCTTTCACAAATTCACTTTACCATTGTAATCAATAGGAGCATACAAATTTATAAGTAGGATGATTTCACCAGATTCATTATCATGCCCGACCATTGAAATAGACCATCTACTAGAAATCCAAGTAAGAGGGGATATCTTAATCGGATCCCATAAACAAGCGATGCCACTAGCATATCCACATGCACCAATACACTAGAATTTCCCCCTTCTCCACAACTTGGGAGTAATATTGAACATACTATAAATAGCCAATTTAGTCTCTTGAATAAACACCACATCCAGAGAATTCACACAAACTAAATCATGAATAACTTTTTATCTGGGGATGCTATTCAACCCCCTTACATTCCATGAGAGGATAATCATTTTTGGGGGTTATAAAAATGGGAGTCCAATGTTCTCACCAATATTGAATCCACCAAAGTCTCCCCCATTAAATTAATTTTATCCTGGTCCTTCTTCCGACCCACCTTCATATTCTTATCCAAAAACTTTTTAAATTATTTTTTGCTGCAATCCCAACACCGTAGGATTTTTACAGTCTAAGGATGACTGCATCAGTGCCTGAGTAGGAGAGGGCATAATTATATATGTATCAATTTCTAAAATATTTTTCATTATAGGGCTAGACCCAACCATGTCCCATATACTCAGATCCAAAGCCCTTTGTTCTTCATTTAAACCCCCTAGATTTGATTCCTTAAGTTCCCCCTCAAGAAGAGACATCTGGTTCAGCCTTGTTATATTTGCATCAGGTTGCAACATTTCAGGTATCTCCATGCACCAATTAAGATCATCTAATATTTCAAAACAGTTGAGTAGAGCATCTGGCTGGCTATCCTTAAGGTCTTTGTTTTCCCTTCGTCCTCTGTTTTAGGATTTTACTGGAACAAAACCTTTCTTATCCCGTTCCCCTTCCTTTATCGAGGTTTTTCATTTATACAAACTTTTTCCATACTGAGAGGGCCTAGGATTTGAAGCCACAGGTGAGACAAACTTAGGTCATTTTCTTTGCAGGTAGCCATATTCACAGTAAATCCGACAACAAAATGGAAGAGCTTCATAGTCAAGTTTTTGAACCCATGTAGTTGATCCAAATTGTATTTCAATAGAATCTAGAATATGATTATTTAAGTCAATTTCAACACAAATATGATCAAAAGATATTACATTTTTATCCATTGTCTGTTGTGACAGTCCAACCAGATTCCCAAGCAGAAGGGCAATCTTATGCAAGATATCAGTTCTCTATAATTCCAATGAGAGCCATGGAAGTCACACCCATACTAGAACCCGTGATGACTACTCCCCTGATGTGTTGAAACCCACATGCCAGGGTTTAAGAAAGAGTCCCACTTGGTTATAGAAATAAGGACCCCATTCAAATGCTTTGTTATAGTCTACAATACAAGAGAAAGCCACCATAAAATAGTTTTTCACACTCAGCATCACCTCCACATCACCTTCAAGATTCCAAGTCTTCCTAAACCAAGCCTCTACAAAAGGGAGAGAAATTATAATGCCCAAAATGTTGCCAATAAGGGCATGTTTGGTTAGATACTCCACATATTCCACCACTGAGTCTGGTTGAACCAATATAACTGGCTTGGCTTCACATCGTTCCAAACATCCATTGTTCTTTAACAAGCGGTTCTCGACATGCACTGGAAAATCCTATTCCTTCCAATAATTTTTAGATGAAAAAATATCACGAGTATGCACTCTCTATGCCGGACCCTATGCCATCACGATATTCCTCCAAATTTTTAGACCTCCTCCGAAAGTTGTTGCCATCCCCGCAGAGAAGTTTTTCTTCATCAAACCCTAGCAGAGTAGTTTTTCCTCATCAAACCCTAGTAGAGCTCCTATTGTAAGCCCCCAAGCTTCAGGTATGGGCACATCTTCTTTGTGAGTGAAATAATTGTTGGAATGGATGTTGTGAATGCTAAGTTGGAGTGAAAAGTATTGTTTGATAAGCATTTTTGAGTTTGATTGTAATATATCCAATGTTGATTAATGAAGGATTTTTCGGAATGAAAGTTGATGCTAGAAATCTTGTTTGATAAGAATTGTTTGAAATGTTGAGTGAGCATTCATATGCTTGAATAGGGTTTGTGAAATACAATGGGTATCATTGTTATATGAATTTGGAATCATCTTGATTCAAGGTTGGAGTTCCATAGTGTGAGTTGTTGAAAGCATTGTGAAACACTTATTTAGGGTTTGTAAGCAATTTGTGTTTCATTGAGTGATTGGTTTAGTGGAGTTGTTTGAGCTTAGTTGATTGGAAGTGTTGGAGTGATAGTTCAATTTTTGTGAAATAAATTGTTCTTTACTCTAATTTGAAAAAGATATTGTAAGTGATTGAGTGTAAAACATATGGAGCCTCTTGCCATTCTCTATATGTTTATGTGGTTAAACAAAATTCTAAGTAAAATTTGTTTGTGATATTGAAGATATTTTTCTGGAAGAGATTAAGTTGAGTTTTGTGAGTGTTTTGTGAGTGTGAAACATATTGAGTCTCTAACCATTCTCTATATATTTTTGAGGTCAAATAAAATTCTGAGTGAAATTTGTTTGTGTGATTGAAGAGGTTTTCTATGATAGATTGAGTTGAGTTGAGTAAGCTTTTGTGGAAGCTTATAATCATATTTGAGGTAAGTCTTGGTGAAGACTTGTTGAGAAGATTGGACAAGTTCTAGTGAGGACTTGATGAGCAAATTTGAGGTAAGTCTTAATGAAGACTTGTTGAGAAAATTGGACAATTTCTTGGAAGGACTTTTGAGAATATTTGAGGTAAGTATTTGAGAAGACTTGAGAGCAAAGTTAATTGATTGATTTATTCAAGCTTTGTGTTAAGGTTTGGGGTAAATCTAGTAGAGTTTATTTGTTATTGTATCAAGCATTGTGTTAAGGCTTGATGATAAATTTTAGGAAAAATTTTGATGCATATTTAAGGAAAGGTTTGTGCCAGACCAGATATAGATATTGAGAAGATTTGTGCTAGAAAAAAGGACTATGTTTAGTATAAATTTGAGACAGATATTGATCATATTTGTGCTTGATCGAAGGACTATGTTTAGTATATATTTGAGACAGATATTGAGCATATTTGTGATAGATCGAAAGACTGTGTTTACTACAGATTTGAGACATAGATGAGAGTAAGATTTAGAGGTGATAGAGCAAAGGACAATAGTCTCTAGTGGATAAAGTTCCATTAGCCAGTGCAGTGAGGTTAGGTCTTCTAAGTGACAACAAAGGTCTTCAGTGGAAAGATATACACAAGCTAGTGTAGTGGAGGCAATAGTCTTCTAAGGACCACTAGCCAAAGTAAAGGATAAGGAGTTCTCATGTGTATATAGATCAATGATCCAGTTGAGGAGATTGGTATATCTTGTGGATAAAGATAAATGAAATTTATTAGGGGATTGGTGTCTCCTTTGGACAAAGGTCTATAAATATTGTAATAGGGAAGGACTCCCAAGATATTTATTGAGAAAAATATTAGTGAAATATTTTCTTTGTAGAGCAGTCCACATTGGGTGAACCATGTTAAATTGGTGTCTCTATTGTGTGTGGTAATTTGTGCATTTATTTGATCACTACTATTGATATTGCCATTGATATATAGGATAATATTTTTTGAGAAAAGAAAATTAAAAAGTAGTATTATATTGTTCACCCCCCTCTTAGTATAAGTTTGTGTTCTTCAATTGGTATCATAGCGGATTCCTTCGGAAGAGTTTAACAGATTGAAGGAAAAGCTTACAAAAACATAGATGGATACTCAGAATGGATCTTCATGGCATTCAACACCATTTTTTTTATGAGAACAATTATGTACTTTGGAGTATGAGAATGAAGATTCACCTAGTGGCACTTGGAAATGAAATATGGAAAGCAATTGAAAATAGATACATACCACCGACTACTCCACCTAAAAATAAATATGGTAAGTTCCTACATCTAAATAATTCAAAGGCAATGAATGGAATTTTAAAGGGTTTGCATGAAATAAAGTTTATAAAGGTTATGCATTACAAATCAGCAAAGGAAATTTGGGATAATTTAAAAGGAATATATGAGGGAGACAAAAAGGTCAAAAGGGTAAAGTTGTAAAATTACAAGAGAAATTTTGAAGACCTAAAGATGAAGGATGGGGAAAACATTGTTGCATAACTAATTCATGTGGATGAGGTTGTTAAATCTATGCAAGGACTTGGGCTCAAAGTTGAAAAAATAGATGCTTGTGATAATATTTTAAGGTCACTTCCAAAAAGGTATAGTGAAAAGATTTCAGCTATAGAAGAGTCAAAAGATATTAAAATTTTGACAAGGGATGAATTACATATAATTCTCACATATTTTGAGATGAGAATACAAGAGTAACCTATTCCCCAGAAAGAAGTAGCCTTCAATTTTACTAAGAATACAAAGGGTAAGAATTCATATTCAAGCAACGAGTTATCCAGTAATGAAGAAGCAAATTATGATAGAAGGAACAAGGACTCAAGAAAGTATAAAGGTATAAAATTAGTTATATGTTTTAATTATGGTAAATATGGTCACTATGCAACTAATTATCCAAAATCTAGAAATAGTAGTGAATATGAGAAACAGGATCATAAGAATAGGGAAATAGGAAAACACAAGTACCAAAAGAAAAGTAGGTATGGAAAAATCAAGCAAGAAAATAAGTTTTTCCAAAGACATAAGAAGAGTTTTTATGTAGACAAGGCATGTAAGAGATCAAGTGATGGTGATGATAGATCCTCATATATTGAAGAAGAATAAATTCTATTTTTTGTAGAAGAAAAATATGATGTTAGAAAAAGGGCACCAATAACTCTTAAGTGTTTTAGATGTGGTAACTTTGGTCATCATGAAGATAGTTATACAATGAATGGATTTAGTTTGAGTTATGATGAATATGAAGATGCTAGTGAAGGTCTAGAAGAAGAAAGTCCTCTTATGGCAATAAAAGAAGAAGGAAGTGCTTCTAGTGGAAAGGAATCAAAAAAGAATGAAGGTGATCCTAAAGGTAAAAGAATAGAGGAAGAATCATAAAAATAAGAGGAAGGATAAGTAAATCTTGAGGTGAGCTTGTTTCTACCCTTGATGCTCTAAGGAAGGTAATAAAGTAGAACTCAAAACTCAAGCTTCAATTTCAATAATGCGATGAAGAGAAAGGAAAGCTTATAGAGGATCTAACCAACTCAGTAGCCGAGACAAGAAAATTTAAAGAGAGGTTAGAGGTTAATATTTTAGAATGTGAAAGGTTAGATCATGAAGTAGATTTGCTAAGTAAGGAAGTAAAAGAGTCTAAATACAAGCTACATAGGTTTGGTAGAAGCTCAAAGAACTTGAATAAGATTATCAAGGTACAAAGATCTTCATAAAACAAGATAGGACTTGGTTTTGAATAGGGACATAGAGAACAAGGAGAGGAGTCAATATCAAGTTCAAAATAAGAATAAGCTTCAAAATAAGAGAGTGAAAGAGAAAGTGAGAATTTTGAGGATGATTTGGACAATGTAAAATTCTATAAGAGAAGGAACAATGCACAAACAAGGAATATATGGAATAGGAAGCAGCACAAGGTAAAATAAACTAGGAGACTAATGGGGTCAAGGTAGTTTCAATGGATGATGCTTCTCATGTCACAGGTTTGGGCACAAGGCTACACAGTGTAGGACACATGAAATATAGGAATATGGAAATTTCAAAAATAGGCATCTCTTTCAAGGGTATTGCTACTCTTGTAATCAATTTGGTCATAAGGTAGTAAATTGCAGGGTTCATGATAGGAATGGATATGGCTTCACTAGGAGAAACCCCAAGATAGTTGCACCTTCAAGGAACCACAACATTAAGTTTTATAAGTGCAATAATGTTGGGCACATAGCAAAGTGGTGTAGATCAGAACTTCTAGATACAAGCAAGAATAGGAATAGTCAAAGGAATCATAAGGATAAATTGAGGAAGAAGGTGGAAAAATATAAAGATTAGTGTATGTTGGGAGTAGATATACTCCTACCCTAGAATTAACCACCTCAAGAGAAGAGGTGGGTGAGGGGCTAAGCTAAGAGGCCCCAATCCCCAAATGTGATCCTTTGTCATTGATGTCAAAAGGGGATATATTTGAGTTAGGGGGAGAGCATTCAATAAGGGGGAGTAGTTTTTCATGGGGAGTAGAACAAAAAGAGGTAAAAGAAATGGTAAAAGATAAATGGATTACCATCAATGACAAAGGGGGAGATTATTGGAAATATGAGCAAGATTTGTTGTCATTGATGTCAAGAGTCAGTTTCAGTGAGCAGTACAAAAGGAAGGATGTCAAGAGTCAGTTTTAGTATGTAGTGCAAGAGAAATATTGCTTCAAGGTTGTTAGATAATGTCTAAAGGAGAAATAGAAATGCCCAAGAAAAATTAATATTTTATAAGGAAGGACTATGTCTAGTACAAATTTGAGACAGAGATTGAGTAGATTTGTGCTAGACCAAAGGACTATGTTTAGTACATATTTGAGACAGAGCTGAGAGCAAGATTTGGAGGTGATAGAGTAGAGGACAATAGTCTCTAGTGGATAGAGTTATGTTAGCCAAGGTAGTGAGGATAGGTCTTCTGAGTGAGGACAAAGGTTTTCAGTGGAGAGAGATCCACAAGCCAGTGTAGTGGAGGCAGTATTTTTCTAGAGGATCACCAGCTAGAGCAGAGGAGGAGTTCTCCTATGGATAGAGATTCACAAACCAGCTAAGAGGATTGGTGTCTTCTATGGATAGATATCCACAAACTTTATTAGGGAATTTGTGTCTCCTTTGGATAGAGGTCTATAAATATTGTATTAGGGAAGGATTCCCAAGATATTAGTGAAAAATTTTCTCTGTGGAGTAGCCCACATTGGGTGAACCATGTTAAATTGGTGTCTCTATTGTGTGTGGTGATTTATGCATTGCTTTGATTACTATTTTTTATATTTACATTAATATATTTGATAATATTGTTTGAGAAAAGAAAAATAAAAAGTGGTCTTAAACTATTCACCCCCCTCTCAGTATAAGCTTGTGTTCTTCATGATCAAATAATATTGTAAGTTGTATTACATGATTTTTACATGTATGATTCAAGCTATTCAATTCATATTATTGCATATTAATGAATGTTATTTGATATGTTATAAGACATGATTTACATATTAGTTGGTTCATATTATTCTATTTACATCATTATATTGATCTTACTATATTGTGGCCACCTCATATTTGATCATGTGGAATTTATCCTATGAGTTTCTTATTATTCTTAAGGCTTCAAAAACAATTACTTTTCTATTATTATGTGCATTTGGATTTTTTTTTATGTGTTTTAAGCCAATCATTCATGTAAAAGAGGTATATAGTGTATGAGTCTTGGAAAAAAATGTCATCATTATTATGGGAGGTCAATGCTTTAGTATACTAGAGGTATATCTTCCTCCTACTTTCTTAATTAGTTCTAAACAATATAGGATCATGTTAGCAAAAAAACAAAAATTATTTTTTTGATGATCATGTTAGAAATAGAAAGGAGTATTGTTCCTAAATCGATTAGAGCCTCTACATAATAAAAGCAATATGAGCACATTATAGAATAATATGAAGAATTTTTAAAGAAACTAAGTGTTGTTCCACTTTATTATGAGGTAAAACATTCCATTGGTTTAGTTCCTAGTTCTCCTTTGCCTAATATATTTATTTATCATATATTAGTATTTGAAAATTATGGCATCAGGAGGTAGATCCAAAAGAGTCACATTAGACCAAGTGATTCACCAAGAAATATAATTTTCTTAGATCAAAATAAATATGGGATGTGAATACTATGTATTAACTAAATTTTTATGAATAAAAATATTGTGAAGAACTGCTAGCCACTCCCTTAGATAGATGAATTGCTATATCATCTCCATTGTGGAAAGTTATTTTCCAAAATTGATCTCAAATCCATCATCAAATAATCATAGATCCCACTGATGTACATAAGATAATATTCAACTACAAAGAGGTTTTATAGGAGTGGTTGGTTATATATTTTCTTGACAAATACACCTTCACATTCTTGAGAATCATGGATGGCATCCTTAATTCCTATACTAGGTCATTTATGGTAGTCTACTTAGATGACATTCTCATCTATAGTATAAACTAGGAGGAAGACCTGTAATATGTTTGACAAGTATTTCAAATATTTTGAAGACACAAGCTATATGTGAGTTTGGAGAAGTGATATTTTGGCAGATCAAATATTCAGTATCTCTAATAGATTATTGATAAAGAGAAAGTCCATATTGATCACAATAAGATTTAGGTAATTATAGATTGTCCTACTCCAAAGACTCTAATAAAACTTTATAGCCTTTTTGGCCTTGCCAATTTCTATGAGAGTTTTATATTATGGTTCTCACATATTACTTGGCCACTATACAAAGTGACAAATGGAGATGCCAAATAAAAGTTCCATTGGAGAGACACACAATAGAGGTAATTAAATAAGTTGAAATACCAATTATGTTTAGGTTCTATATAGTCCCTACATAATATACATCAATATTTTATGGTAATGACTAATATATCAAAGTATATATGGGTAGTTTTCCTCACACAATATGGGAATCTAATTGCCTATCATAATGAAACATCAAATGAAGTAGTTAAAAACTACAACACATATGATAAAGAGCTCTATACCATTATCCAAGCATGTAAAATATAAAATAATTATATATTGCATGAGGAAACCATCATGTATATAGATCATAGACCGATGAATGTCATTCATATGTACAATAATCAAAGGAATGAAAGACATCAAAAGTGGTCTAGATATTTTTAGCAATTCCATCTAATTATCAAGCATAAGAAAGGGAATACCAATTTAGCAACAAGTTGTTTGAGATGACATCAACATCATAGCATTGACCACCATTCTTGATTCCTCCATGCATGATATTTTTAAATGGTTCACCTTGTATGGGGTGTATTTTAATTTTGTGGATACATACCAAGATATTCATGTGGATAATCACATTTTTTACTGAAGAACACAATATTATACTAAGATGGGGAGGTGAACAGTATAAGACCACTTTTTACTTTTCTTCTGAAATCAATATTATGCAGTGTATAGATAGCAGTAATCAAATCAATGCATAAAACACCACACACAATAGAAACACATATTTAACATGGTTCACCCAATGTGGGCTATCTCCATAGAGAAAATATTTCTTCTGAATATTTCTCAAATGATATCTTGGGAATCGTTCCCAAATTACAATGTTTATGGACCTCGGTCTAAAGGATATGTTGATCCCCTAATATCAAGTTTGTGGATATCTTCCACAAGAAAACTCTTTCCACTTCTTATCTGGCTAGTGATCTTCTAGAAGACTCAGTCTCTATGCTACACTGACTGGTGGATCTCTCTCCACTTGAAGACTTCTCACTCAGATCTTGTCTTCAATTGTCCTAGTTTTTGTATCTCTATCCACTAAGACTCTATCCTCTATACGTTGTCACCTCCAAAGCTCTGTCTCAATACTATACCAAACACAATTCAGTCGGTCTAGCATAGTTCTTATCAATCTCTTGCACTAAACATAGTCTAGTTGGTCTAGTACAATTATACTGAATAGGTTCACTCAGAACCTGCTCAAATCTATTCAATAGGTCCACACAGGACCTGCTCAAATCTGATCAACAGGTTCACACAAAACCTGTCTAAATCTACTCAATAGGTTCACACAAAACCTGTCTAAATCTACTCAACAAGTCCTCTCTATAACTTGCTCAAATCTACTCAATAAGTCATCTCTAGGACTTGCTCAAATCTGCTTAGCAAGCTTTCACAAAAGCTTAACTCAAAAACAGTCCATAGGCCTTCTCAAAGACTCGTCTCAAATCTACTTAACAAGCTTTCACAGAACTTTTTCAATATCATAGAATCATAAAAAGAATTGTTAGATACTCAATATGTTCTAAGCTCAAAGTACAATCAATATCTCAATTTCAACTCAAATCAATCTCATAGAAGCATAAAGAGAATTTTTAGAGACTCTATATGTTCTATACTCAAATCCTAATCTCAACTCAATAGAAGCATAAATATAATTGTTAGAGACTCAATATGTCCTATTCTTCAATATCAATCTCAACTCAAATCAGAATATAGAATAGTTTTTTTATGGAACTTGAAAAACCATTTCACACATCCACATGACTAGGCTAAACCAACTCAACTCAACAAATCACATCAAGGAACAACCCTTTCTTATAAACCCTAGTTCAAGCATGTATCAACCAACTCAAAATGTTTCCAACAATGCTTTATCTCAAGTCTCACATAACAATGATACTCATGTTCTTTTCCAGATCATGTTCAAGTTCATTTCATCATCAATGGGCTTCAAAAACAATAATGAAACAAGGTTTAAATACAACTCAAAAATAATAAAACCTTGAAGCATTCAACCAATCATTTTTACAAAGGAAACCATAATCAATCCTTTTATCTGTAATGATATTTCAGAAATCAACCACCACAAACAATCAATAGGAGAATGTGCCCATACCTTTTTGATGCCAATAAGTTATCCACAAATTCTGCCACACTTAATCACAACTTTCCTTTTCAATATTAATAAGGGTTAGTGGTCTTTAAATAATCACAATAAAAGCATAACTTAATTTAGACCCTTTTTACTTCAACTTCATAAAGACATCCACCAAAGTATATTTTAATAAAAACCCTTATTAAGAATAACCCACAATAAATATCTCAAAATCACTGTAACAACAACTCCTTGTTTCTCCTAAAATAAATTCTCCATTTCCATAAAAATAAAACATATATCAAATATGCTTTTGCAATAATAATCATAGCCCTAATGATAAAATTTAATTCCCATTGAATACCTTATAACTCCAAACTTTAGGGCTAATAAATATTATTAAAGGAAAAAACGTAAATACCTCTCAAGGGGATTTGAACCCCCGTCTGCCACACACCACGAGCATCTTAGTCGTGGCTAAGATTCCAACCGATCCAAAGTGCTCATTGGAAAATAAAAGGCCAAAAAGGCCTTTAATATTCCTCCTCCTTTCGTAAAGGACAAAGCACTTCCCACACACTTTCATCAAGGGGATTTGATTCCTGATATTTGTGCTGCCCACAGACTTAGAAAAATTGATATGCCAAAGCGCCACACCTCATACCACGTTTGATATTTCCAAATCACTGCACATTCTTCGCTGCTTCCTTTTCAACAATTCACACGAGTTCTTTCAAATTCCAAGGCAATTAACACACGAGAGCAAGGATAATTATTTGGTTTAATTGCCACCCTTTTATATAGTGTTTAATAACACTTTGAAGACATTGGTGGAAATATTAAAATTGTAATTGGATGATGATGTCAGCGGGAAACTTTCCATTTAAATTTTAAATAATTAAAATTTAAACCAAACATTAAAACTTAAATAACTCCATCACCAAGGAACATTTTTCGATGAAACAAAATCCCAATGTGAGTTTTACGAAAAACCCAGATCAAATCTGTTGTCCATGGTTTTAAATAAAACCTTTTATTTTCCCTGCCTTGGTTTTCACAAAAAACCTTCATATATCCTTTTGATATTTATTGCTCTATTGGCATCAATGACAACATTTCAGCTTAGGGACTCAAAATGTCCAATAATATCCCCCTTTGTCATTGATGGCAACCCAAATCCTTTTACTAAATTCTGACCTTCTTTTTTGCTCCCCCTAGCTCAATGCTCTCTTAGATATCAAATCTCTCCTCATATCCAAAAACTCTCCCCATAATACACAAATCTCTCCCCCTTTGACATCAATGGCAAAGGGTCACCTTTGGGGCTTGGGGCTAAGAAATAAGCCTCTTATCTTAGCCCCTCCCCCACCTCCACATGAGGTGGTTAATTATGAGGTGGGAGTATTTCTACTCCCCGAAAGCATTGTTCTCTACCTTTATCTTTTCCTCTTTCTTTTTTCTGAATTCTCACTGTTTCTTTCCAAGTCATCATCCCTGTTCCTGTTCCTATTATTTTTCTCATCCATGTTCCTATTCTTTTTATCATTCTTGTTTTCATCTATGTTCTTATTCTTGTACCTATTCTTGTTCTCGTTCTTTTTTGAGTCTCTGTTCCTGTTCATATTCTTGTTTCTGCTCATATTCCTGTTCCTATTCATGTTCATATTCCTATTCTTGTTCATGTTCATATTCCTATTCTTGTTCATGTTCATATTCCTATTCCTATTCATACCTATTTTTGGAATATTTGCTCTACACCATATTGCTATGTGACCATAATTATTGCACTTATAACACTTAATGTTATTATTCCTTAGATATGCAATATTCTTAGGATTTCTCCTAGTGAAGCCATATCCTCTTCTATCATGAATCCTGCAATTCATTGCCTTATGACCAACTCATTGCATGATTAAAAATATCCTTAGAAAATTTTTTCTCTTCTATATACCTGTATTTCATGTGACCTGCACTGTGAAGCCATGTGCCCAAACCTGTGACATGAGAAGAATCTACCATTGAAGCTTCCTTGCCTAGACCTCATTGGTCTCCTATTATGATTGTTGTTCCATCTATATGTTCTTTGCTTATTGTCCATGTTGGAATCACTACAATCTGACTCATCCTTAGAAGTTTCACTTTAACTTATATCTAAGAATCCCTCTTCTGAAGTATCGTCTTATGATGTTTCTTCTTCTTCAAGAGATGAAGTAGACTTGGCCTTTTCCTGATTCTTTACAAAACCTAGACCTGTTGAACATGATGTTATTTTTTGTCCACAAATGAACTTATCCAAGTTCTTAGAGCTAGTGAAACTCATCATCTTGATCTTGGAGTCCTGTAAATATTTTTTTAGTGTAGCCACTTGTTGTGCTAACTTCTCACATTCCAAGGTTTCTGCTTCTAAATTTTCTCTAAACTCACTTACCTTGGCCTTTGACTTCTCTAAGTCCTCTATGAGCAATAATATTTCTACATCACATTCTTGAAACTGAATTTCAAGCTTAGAGTGTTGCTTTATTACCTTCTTCACTGTGTTAAGAGCATAGATAAGTTCACCTTTGAGATCATAACCATTCTCTATTGAGTAGTCCTCTATTTTTTTTCCTGTGTCCATATCATTTCTTTCTTTTGACTTGATTTCTACAGGATAACTCAATTATTTATATTCTAAAGCCATTATAAGATTCTCATTTGATCTATCAAGTGCATCTTTAGAATCATCATCACTAAAACTATAACCATATCTTGTGTAATCATCTTCAAGGTGTCCAAATTTACCACATCTAAAATACTTGAGAATAACTGGAGTCTTTTTCTTAACTTGATATTTTTCCTTAACCATGAACAAGACTTCATCTCTATAATTTCCTAAAAAGCTAGCATCACTATCAATTTCGTACTTACTTGGATTATCTGCATAGTAGCTTCTCTTTTGCCTTTGGAAAAAATTCTTCCCTTATCTTTTGTCCATACCTATTTTTCTTCTGGTACCTGTAATTTTTAGATTCCCTGTACTTGTAATCCTGTTTTCTTCATCATTGTTGATATTTGTCTCTTTGCATTCTATTGCAAAATATCCAAACTTACCACAATTAAAGCATTTAACAGATATCATATCTATTGGTCTTTTGAAACCTTTATCTCTTCTACCATAATTAGCTTCTTCATCACTAGAATATTCATTGCTTGATTTTGTCTTCTTACCCTTTTTATTACTGTCCACTTTGAATAAAACTTATTTTGTAGGAATATGATATTTTTTTCTTATCTCAAAATTTGTAATCATACCAAGCAAAGAATTTCTTGTTAAATTATCACTATCAATTGATGTTTCTATGGCATAAAATTTTTCACTATACCTTTTTGGAAGAGTCCTCAAGATCTTGTTGTAAGCATCAAATTCATCAACCTTCATTCCAATACCTTTCATCTCATGTATAAGTTCATAAACCTTGTTGAGATAGTCATGAATGCTTTCATCATCCCTCATTCTTATATTTTTCAAATTCTCCTTTGAGATTTTTGATCTTTTCTTTCCTAACACTTTTATCTCCTTCATATATGGTTTGTAAGAGTTCCCACATATCTTTTATTTTTTTGCATTCCATTACCTTCATAGATTCTGATCTACGTAATCCTCTTATAATTGTATTCATAACTCTTGAATTTACATGCATAAGAAACCTACCTTATTTTTAGGAGGATTAATTTCTGAATTGTACCCAAATTCCACTACATCCCAAACTTCATTGCCAAGTGCCATCAGGTGAAATCTCATCAGCACACACCAATATAGGAAGTCACTTCCATCAAAGACTGGTCCTTTATTATTGAAGACCTCATTATTTTGATCATTTTGATCCATTGTGTTCATAGACCACTTTTACTTCAAGCTATCAAACTTTTCTAAAGGAACCCGCTCTAATGCCAATTGAAGAACACAAGCTTATACTGAGAGTGGGGTTAACAGTATAAGACCACTTTTTACTTTTCTTCTCAAATCAATATTATGCAGTGTATAGATAGCAGTATCAATAGCATTAATCAAAGCAATGCACAAAATAGCATACACAATAGAGACACAGATTTAACGTAGTTCACCCAATGTGGGCTACCTCCATAGAGAAAATATTTCTTCTAAATATTTCTCAAATGATCTCTTGGGAATCCTTCCCAAATTACAATGTTTATGGACGTCGGTCCAAAGGATATGCTGATATCCTAATCTCAAGTTCATGGATCTCTTCCATAGGAAAGATCTTTCCCCTTCTGCTATGGCTAGTGATCTTATAGAAGACTTTGTCTCTATGCTGCATTGACTGGTGGATCTCTCTCCACTTGAAGACTTCTCACTCAGATCTTGTCTTCAATTGTCCTGGCTACTGGATCTCTATCCACTGAGACTTTATCCTCTATAATCTGTCACCTCCAAATATTTGTCTCAATACTTTACCAAATATAGTTTAGTTGGTCTAGCACACTTCTGCTCAATCTCTTGCACTCAAAATAGTATAGTCGGTCTAGTACAATTCTACTCAATAGGTTCACTCAGAATCTACTCAAATCTTCTTAACAGGTCCACACAGAACCTGCTCAAATATGCTCAACAGGTTCACACAAAATTTATCTAAATATGCTCAACAAGTTCACACAAAACCTGTCTAAATCTACTCAACAAGTCCTCTCTAGGACTTGCTCATATCTGCTCAATAAGTCCTCTCAAGGACTTGCTCAAATATTCTTAGAAAGCTTTCACAAAAGCTTAACTCAAAAATAGTCCACAAGCCTTCTCAAAGACTTATCTCAAATTTGTTTAACAAGCTTTCACAGAACTTGTTCAATCTCATAGAATCATAAAGAGAATTGTTAGAGACTCTATATGTTCTAAGCTCAAAGTACAATCAATATCTAAATTTCAACTCAAATCAATCTCATAGAAGCATAAAGATAATTGTTAGAGACTCTATATGTTCTATACTCAAATCCCAATCTTAACTCAATAGAAGCATAAAGAGAATTGTTAGAGACTCAATATGTCCTATTATTCAATCTCAATATCAACTCAAATCCGAATATAGAATAGTTTATTTTATGGAACTTGAAAAACCATTTCACACATCCACATGACTAGGCTAAACCAACTCAACTCAACCAATCACATCAAGGAACAACCCTTTCTCACAAATCCTAGTTCAACCATGTATCAACCAACTCAAAATATTTTCAACAATGCTTTATCTCAAGTCTCACATAACAATGCTACTCATATTCTTTTCTAGATCATGTTCAAGTTCATTTCATCATCAATGGGCTTCAACAACAATGCTAATGAAACAAGGTTTAAATACAGTTCACAAATCATAAAACCTTGAAGCATTCAACCAATCATTTTCACAAAGGAAACCATAATCAATTCTTTTCTCTCCAATGATATTTTATAAATCAACCGCCACAAACAATCAATAGGAGAATGTGCCCATAGCTTTTTGATGCCAATAATTTATCCACAAATTTTTCCACACTTAATCACAACTTTCCTTTTCAATATTAATAAGGGTTAGTGATCTTTAAATAATCACAATAAAAGCATAACTTAATTTACACCCTTTTTACTCCAACTTCATAAAAACATCCAGCAAAGTATATTTTAATATTAAGAATAACCCACAATAAATATCTCAAAATCACTTTAAAAACTCCTTATTTATCCTAAAATAAATTCTCCATTTCCATAAAAATAAAACATAAATCAAATATGCTTTTGCAATAATAATCACATCCCTAATTATAAACTTTAATTCCCATTAAATACCTTATAAATCCAAACTTTAGGGCTAATAAAAATTATTAAAGGCAAAAACATAAATACCTCTCAAGGGGATTCGAACCCCCATCCGCAACACACCACGAGCGTATTGTCCATGGCTAAGATTCCAACCAAGACAAAGCGCTTGCTGGAAAAGCAAAGCTAAAAAGGCCTTTAATATTCCTTCGCCTGACGCAAAGGACAAAGCACCAAAGCACTTCCCACATGCTACCGTCAAGGGGATTCGATCCCTGATATTTGTGCTTCCCACAGTATTAGCAAAATCAATACGTCAAAGTGCCATGCCTCATACCACCTTTGAGATTTCTAAATCTCTACACTTTCTTCGCTGCTTCCTTTTCAACAATTCACATGAGCTCTTTTGAATTCCAAGGCAATTAACACACGAGAGCAAGGATAATTATTTGGTTTAATTTCCACCCCTTTATATAGTGTTTAATAACACTTTGAAGATGTCGGCAGAAATATTAAAATTGTATTTGCATGATGACGTCGACGGGAAACTTTCCATTTAAATTTGAATTTAAATTTTAAATAATTAAAATTTAAACCAAACATTAAAACTCAAATAACTCCATCATCGGGGCACCTTTTTTGACGAAACGAAAGCCCAACGTGGGTTTTAAGAAAAACCCAGATAAAATATGTTGTCCATGTTTTTAAATAAAACATTTTATTTTCCTTGCCTTGGTTTTCACAAAAAACCTTCATAGATCCTTTTGACATTTATTGCTCTATTGACATCAATGACAACATTTCAGCTTAGTGACTCAAAATGTCCAACAGTTACTTTTATTTGTAAGATAACCTCCTATTTATCATTGTACATATTTATGTATCAATTAGTGAGAACTCACTCATTATTTGTGATGTGCATGACAATAAAATAGTAGGTCTCTTTGAGGTGGAAACAATATTGTATGCTAGTCAAAACTACTTATGTTGATCTAAAATAAGGAATGATAGCAAAAGTTACATCAAGTCATGTATCCACTACACCATATAAAAGCCAACCAAAAAGAATCAAGGACTATGAAACAATTTCCAATGCCATAAAATCATTGGGATTTTGTTTCCATAGCTTTCCTTCTAGGTTTACCCAAATTTAAGCATTGTAATGATTGTGTTTTTATAGTAGTTGATTAATTTTCAAATATAATTATCATGTTTTCTTGTATTAAATAAATTTCAATATAGAATATTACTAAGATGTATTTTTTTCATGTATGCCCCAACATTGGATTGCCAAAATACACTGTCTCTAATAGGGATAATATATTTTTGAATATTTTTTGGTCCATCCTATTGATTATGATGGACACCAAGTTGACCATATCCACAATGATGCATCCAAAAATTATTGGCTAGGCAGAAGTTACAATTGGACTAATTGTACATCTTATTCAAACATATAATTTGAAGCATATATTCAATGGGATGAGATCCTCACCTGCATTCAACATGAAAACAATCAATCTCTTCATAGCTCTACTAAACATAGCCTATTTCATGTATATTTTGGGTTTCAACCCTTGGCTTCCATTGATGTAAATTTCGCTATGCAAACCATGGACTACTCCTCTCATGGATAGAAATAGAAAGGTTAATAGAATTTATGGAATAGATTCGACATATCTAGGAATAGGTCCATGACCTCTAAGAAACAACAAATTATAAATACAATCAACACCATGACTAGTGTTATGTCCCACATTAATTCAAGATTAGAAATAAGTTATGGTTACATTGTTAGAAAGATAGACTTGCATGAACCCCATAGGAATATTTGACCTCTTTGTTATATATTGTTAATATAAATTTTTTGTCATGTTATATGCATAGTAATAGTATAAGAAGTATGCATAGTATATAGTTGGATGGCTTGTTAGAGAAGATAAAGGCTTGATAGTGTGTCTAGGATGCATACAACATAGTAACTTCATTTAGAAGGTTGCAATGATAATTGCAGAATAATGATATTACAAATATAATTTTTATACAAAATAAGTATAAAAATAATATTGTGTTATGGATAAGTCATGACAAAAGGTAATAGTAAACAATAAGAGTGTTATTGTTAGAGTAAATTATCATTTTCAGGTGTCTTTATCACAAGGAGATATCTAGAGATCCAATATAGTATAAAGTACTTTTATAAGTATTATTTAATTATTAAAATATCATATAAAAAATCCAAAAGGAAATTTTATAGAAGCATGCATATTTTAACCATACCATGTAATCATAAATATCCTAAGCAAATTCCAAGAATGATATGTAGAATATCTTTATATTATGGAAAGAGTTCGAAAAGAATATATCTATAATGTGTTCCTATGTGTCCGTCAAGAGTTATACATGCATGTAATATGTATCTTCCATGATATTATAAATAGGGGAGATCCCCCTTATGAGTATCAAGTTGAGCTATTGGGAGCGCAAAGAAGTGAGAGAAGGGAAAGAGATTCTAGTGTGTGAGTGAAGACTAGCAATCCAAGCTAGATGGAGAAAGAGTGTCTCCTTGTTCAAGGTGTGTCCAATATTGTTAGAGTGAGAGTGTAGAATACCATCATTGGGTGAGACCATAGGAGGTAGATTATCAATAGGAGGGTCACAATCACTTCCTAAGGCAATCTAGTAGATGCCCATGTACTCCTAGAGTTTGTATATGTAACAAATTTCCTTCTATCTTTACTATCTCACCTAGGGTTATGTGTAAGGTATTAGACCCAAAATGTATTTATAAAAACTTGGTCAATCAGTTTCGAAATCCAGGCAAATAATGTCCAAATGCATGTAGAAGGTTCACTATTATTAGGGGTAATGTTGGAAATTTAAACTTAAAATGGTCAAATTATTATAAAATTGGGGTGAATCAACCCAAAAAAAAATTGCACCTAGAAATTTTTGGCTAATGGGCCTTGGTCAAGGGTCCCAAATATTAGCCAATTCCAAATTTTGAAAATCCTAATTTTAGCCAATTTTGCAATAAATAGTTGCTATACATAATCCTGATGTCACCTTATTGTGTTATCTTGTAAATCATTTTTTTATGTCTTTCTAAACATTCTATTTTATATGGGAACTATGTGTTAGATTCCCATGCTGAATACTATGTATTAACATAAAATAGCAAGTTGAGAAGGGACCAAGTAGATATTGTGTGCATGTTAAATTTGATTTTTTTGGTTTTATTTTTGGGATCACTCCTCTTTGGTGGTAGTGTTGTTTGATAATTACATCTTTAAATATCTAGTAACTTTTTTTTACCCCTTATTACTTTTACTACTATAATTATCCAATTTAATCTAGATTTCAATGTGTGCTAAATCCTATTTACATGGGTAATTGCCAATTGATACCACCAATCAATCTATTTATTGTGAAACTTGTTGGTTGTGCTTATTGGTGTATGTGTCCAATGAAGTGTGAACAACAAGTGTATGCCTTAGTATATAGTTTATGATTATCTCATCATACTTTATAATTGGTTGGTGATCTTAGTTTTTTCTCTTGGAAGAGTTATACTTAGGATTCCAAGGCTATAGTAAAGATTAAAAAATGCCTATTTTTCATCCCAATATTTTGAATATGCCAATATATCCATTCAAGAATATAGGATAACATGGATTAATAATGCCTTGATGTGGAGGGAGCAATGCATAGAGTTCCTTCCAAAAATTTTAGATGGTGATTCTTTAAGATGGTATGATATACAAGAGAATCATATTAAAATTCATGGGATGATATTGGTGAGAAGATGATAAAGGATTATAGTTTATGTCAAAAATAATCTAACTTGATTATCAAGATAACAAAGTTGATCCAAGAACCTAGAAATAAATTTCATGACTACTATGAGTGAGTCCAAGAGCTTTGAAGGAAAGTGATGTTCCAATTACAAAAGAAGAACATGTGTAATGGCCCAATCAATTACATGGATAACATACCTTGTAAGCATTTTTATTGAAGTTCTAAAGGAGAAAAATAGGTGAAGGGTTAAGTATGAGCAACCTACTAGTACTCGATATGCATACATGGTTGTAAAGTAGCATGATGAATATCTAGAGTTGTAGCTAGTTCTACTAGCACTAGTTACTCTAGTAGCTTCTAGGCGAGTTCCACAACCAAAAACAAAAATAGCAATAATAAGTCTATCTTCCTCTACTCTTGAAATTGAAACAAAATATATAATTAAAATATGGGACATCATGCAATCAATTTATTGCAAAAAAAGGATATAAACACAATGAGCCCAATCTAGATATGTAAATATGAGGAGAAATATATTAGAAGTATTCTACTATAAGTGCAAAGGGAAAGGGTATTACAAGATAAAATTGCCCTAGTAAGGTGTTTACTTCAAGAATGAAGTGCAACAAGAAACAAAAATCTCTAGCTAACATTATTTATCATGTTTAATATAATAAAGAAGAAGTTTATGTCATGAAAATAAAGAAAACTTGTGATTAGAATCTCAATGAAAAATGAGGTAAAAGAAACCATAAAAGAATATAAATAGAAGTTAGCAATTTTCCAATATTAGCATGCTAGGCACCATACTCAATCATGAAGGATTTATCAAAAATAACTACCAACATGATTTGTGGAAAACTATTGACATTAGCATCAAAAAATTAAAGGGAATTACAAGGTGAAATCAATGATATATTATGGAAGGTCAAAGTCATTATATTTGGTGCAAAGGTTGAACCATATGTTTCAAAAAAGCATTATTCTAGATGGTGGAGTCATTTAAGATAATTTAAGAGTCTAATTCATAGATATTAGGGCTATATATTATAAATTTACCTAAAATTTGAGATCCTTGAGTAAATAAAAAATAAATTTAGTAGAAGTAGTTTATGATGTAGTAGTTTTAGTCATGGGAGTCACCTATATGGTATATTTTCAAGTTATGTAATATAGTTCAATAGACTACCTAAATATTTTTGGGAGGACATTGTTAAAAAAATAATGTACTTATAATTACTAATATGAAGTGTACATGGCCACTAATTATGGTCCCAAGAGAGTCAAAATAAATGTTATTCTTCAACCTCATACATTGAGAAAAAACCAAAACAAATAAGGAGACTAGATAACTTTGGATTATGCCAACATAAGTGATGTTGATACAAAGATAAATATGAAAGCAATTTGTAGGTCCCATTGGCTAACATAATTTCTAATGCTCTAGTTTATCACCCAAATTAGTTTTCTAGGGAAGAGTTGGAGAAAAAGAATAAAAGATACACTTTTGAGGTGCAATAATAGAATAGGAAAAAGAGGATTATTTCTTGCTCTTCTATAGGTATATTCATCTATTAAATTTTTATCATAAACAGTTATAACAAGTGGATTGGGTGAAGCATAATATAAAATTAATCAATAATACCAGAATTAAAAATCAAATGCCATATCTTATGAATCCAAAATTTTCCAAGTATTTCAAGGAAGAGATCATATAGACATGATCCATTTTTCTATTAGATAACTTAGAGTGGGTTTATCCAATCATTATTGCTAGGAATAAGAATGGGAAACTAAGAATATATATTGATTACCAAAAGCTAAATATGGTTACAAATAAAGAGCAATATTTATCCCCTTGTTAGATTAGATTTTGGATGAAGTTATAGGACAAGAGTGTAATAGATTTATGAATGCCTCTAGTGGATATAGTTGAGTTTACATTATAGAAAATGACCAATTAAAAATAACCTTCATTGTTCTAATGAGTCCATATTTTGTATCTTAAAACTATCCCTAATACAAGCTAATTGTTCCTTCTTATCTATCATTCCTTCTACAATTTTTCTTATTTTGGCTATCCTTATGCATTTCATATGTTTAGTTATATTTCTAATTTCTAAAGCAGGTTTTGTGAGATAGGTGAGGAATTGGAATGCAAACCTCGATTTCCATGGAATGCATGTTTTAATTCATTATAAGAATTATTGAGGAAGGAAAACATTATAGATATACATATATAGTTGTTTGCTTAGTAGGAATTCTAGCTACTATCCACAATTGTTTGCCTAGCAGGAACTCTAGTTACTGTCCATAGCTATATGTAGTTACTTGACTAATAGGAAATCTAGTTGTAGACACCTAAAATACATTATCTCAAGAAGACTCACAAAAATACTTCTTTCCAACCCATGCAATCTACTTTGAGTAGCCTTGTTGTTTTCTTGTTAATACCATAAGCAATAAAACCAAATACAAATTATGCAGTAAAATGGAATGCACAATTAAAACTTTACAAAATCAAATTAAGACAAATCAATGCTATTTTTTTTAACAAATGTGTCTTACCTTATTTATTGATTATCTCATTTTAATGTGAATTCATTTTTAGATTTTGATTTTGTGTGTTTCAATGTGCTAATATGGATTAGAAATGGGTGAATACTATGGCTTGGATAGGTCTACGAGATTCTTGCTGGTGATGAAATCCATCAAGTTTACTCAAGGGCAATCTAAGGTGTCTAGGGATAGATATTGGTGGATGGATATGAAATCCACTATCACCAAATCTCAAGCAATGGTTGGTGATGAGATCCAACCACTATTGTTTAATGAGAAATGTGAAGTGTGATTCTTTTTAAAGGTTTCCAATTCTCTATTGTGTACATACAATGTTATAAAAATGATTACTTTTGATAGTCTAAATCAGAATCCAATATCTAGAATACCAATTTCTCCAAAGGATGTAGAGTACACCACTTAAAACCGCCCTCTAAACAGAGGAGGGTTCATCTTTTCCTTCACCTAGAATCACCCAAATTTGGGGATACTTTTGGTATCTTGATGTTGTTCCTATTTAGACTTACAAAAATAGAAATATCTAACCCTAGGATGTAAACTAATGTATGCGTTTGATAGTAAAAATGCAAACAATAATGTAGCACACTAGAAAATTAAGGAATCTTTAAGTAGAAATGTGTATTGTACAACTACATATGGATGCAACCACTACTCTAATACCTAATTGCATACTGAGATGATTGTTTTTACTAGAGTTATTAGTGATATTCTTTTTAATCTAAAAATTTAAGAAAAATGTAAAATGCCAGAATATGTATAAACCGAAAGTTAGGGTTTGATAGTAAACTTACAAAGAAACCTACATTTTTGCTTTAAATCTCTGTAAAATACCTCTAGATGTTTTTGAAATTCCCATAAGCATTTTTGGATGACCCTCAAGCACTACAGGGCTTTTGTGTACCTTTTGCAACCTTCTATGAACCTTCAAAAATCCTAATCCAGTGAGAATCACATAATTCGTGCTTCTGAAAATCCTATAAAATAAGATAGAAAAAAACAAACTAGTTAAAAAAGTAAATCAAAATGAGAAACCCTTCGGGGGTCCCACCATGATCACCATTTGTAGATGCAAATCAAACAACACCAAATAACTAAACTTAAACAAATGAACAATTAAAGCAATATAAACACATGTGATTGCACATAAATAAATTTGATTTTATTATTTTCAAGTGGATTCTTGATATTACAACCACATATGCCCCAAATTGGGATTTTTACAATGTTTTATTGCTCAATATAATAATATTAATATGCTAGGGTTATATGAAACCCTAGCCAACAAATTAGGGTGGTGTCTTCATGCTCAATCAATATCAACAAAAGTGAGTGGGCTTCATATATCCTTTAGGTGGACCTCTCTATCTTAAACATATAATCAATGCTTGTGTATCTCTAAACCTGCACATAGAGAATGATAGAATAGAATTAGTAGTAATTGTGAGGGTTCCACTACGTGAGATCCTTCGAAATAAATGAAAACCCTAAATACCAAGTAGTAAACTGCATACAAATGTGAAAATAATGAAAGTAGAATAACAATAATTGATTTACCTTGTTAGCCTTGATGTTTTTTATTTGTAGTCATTATATTAGGGAAAAAATTATGTAGATGCTCTAGCAACACCTAAGGGCTTTGCTAATCTTTAGTATCAGGTTCTGATATACCCGTGGGCACTCAGCAGTAGTATGAAATGCCAGTGGGTGCTTATGGATGGTAGAAAGTGTCCAACGATGCTTGTAAGTATAAGTAAGTACCTAGGGGACACTCAACGATGACAAAGAGCACCCGAAGGTATTTAGGAGTTGAGGTGAAGATCTGTAGAAGAAGATTTTGCTGAGAAAAATGGGTGGCGATAGATGTAGAGGCTAGGACAAATGAGGATATATGGTGAGAGTGCTTGGATAGACTCAGACTACTTAGGGCCAAAGACTTAGGGTTTGAGCCATAAAAATGGCTCCTATTAATAATCCACACTAGGGTATGTTAGGGTTTAAGTGACACAAATTGTATGGCTCAAATTAAAACATATCAGAGGGTGGATATTAATTTTGGGTGTATGACATGGATCAAGGCGGATGAATGGCTAGGATTAAGTCAAATCGGATGGCTAGGATTTATTTACATATATAATATTTATATTTATTAAATATATATAAAATATAATATTAAAATATTAATATTAAACATATATTTAACAAATATCCCTAAATATATATATATATATATATATATATATATATATATATATATATATATATATATATATATATATATATATATATATATATATATGGGTAAAATGGTAGGAAGACCTGGATGGATGACAAGAGGCTAGGTTTTGGTGTCTACAAACCCCAAAGCTAATTCCATGGAATTTTCCAACAACAAATGGATTTCTTTGTAGGAGGCATATCCGTATTGACTTGAGATCGTATCATGTTTACCACTATATTGATCCAATATGGTTGTGTGAAAGAAAAAAAAAATGATAGATAGTTAGACTGCCTATTAGTGCTCATGCATGGGCTAAAACACCATGCTTGATTTTGTGCCAAAGTCAATCAACCTATGGAAGTTTACCTACCACCTACAGTCACCTACTAGAAGCAAATCAAGCTACCTCTGATTGCAACCTTTTTCATTTACATCTCGCTAGGAGACCTATAAAATTGTACTCCTCCCCCTCCAATTTTAGATCCAAAAACCTTAAACTTACTTGTAATTAAGCATTACCAAGAATCTTCCAAGCCATCTTGTTGCAAATGAAATGTTGCTATATCACCACCAAGGATTCGAAATCAAATCCACTTTTTCCCTTGTCTAAAATCACTTTTTTGTACCATGGGTATTTGGTTCCATTGTTGTTTCCCTTCTCGACCTTCCAAAAACCCCTTGTGCTACCTCAAATCCACCTCAAACCTGATCATGACAAGACATAGAACTATGATAGCAACTATCTCACCCTGATACCGTTCGTAGATGAAACCATATCGACCTAAGATGATCATAGTTAGGTGACCAGTTTTCAGTTTTTATAGCATTTTAACCTAGATCTTGCATCTTTGTTGCATTCTAGATCAATATTTATATTCCATGCATCATTTTTCTTATTTTTTTTATTAATCATAACCTGATTTGATATGGGTCCAACTATGGTGGACCTTGCATATGCTATTGATTCACTATCATTTACTCTGTGTGAAAGTTACAAGATTTGAGGATAGAAAAGGCTCTAGATCTCATCTTACATGGAAGTAACTGAAAAACTTGCCCTCCCAACAATGTTTTGGCATGAGAATATTAATATTGCACCTCTTTGGTTGAGAAAGAAAGGGGAACTGTACCCCTATTGTAATATTGTATCATTGGTGAAATCCTCTCAAGGGGATTCTTTTGTAACACATTAAAATATCAATACAAATATATAAAATTTATTTTTATTGGTTCAACATTGTGTTTCATTCTATTTTATGGTGTAAATTTTTATGCTTTCAAATGGTGATCATGGTGGGACCTAGTCCTTGTTTTCATTACATTGTTGTTTGTTATTCCTATAAGATTGACTAATTGCTTTTTATTTTTGTGATTACAAGTTTTAGGGATCAACCTCTACCATAGATAGTCCCTATTTCAAAACTATCTCACACTAATGTGGTCCCTTATAGAATACCTAAAGCAATTGTGTTATTGCATTTTAATATCAAACTTTACATAAGCTATCATGGTTGGAATTCTTGCAGTTTTTCTTTTTATTTTGCATGTTTTTGAAGATAAAAATAAATAAGAACAGATAAAAACAAAAATATAGTTGCATGCATTTATTTTATTTTCTTTTAAATCTATCATACAGTGACCATCTCAGGTCGATACAGTATCCTATCTACAACCATCTCAAGTGGAGACAATCTCCTATTTGCAACTGTCTCAGTCAAAGATATTTTTTGTATGTCTTTTTGTTTTCTCTACATGGTTGCCTATTAGAAAATAGAGGATCATATAAAGAAAATATTACATTTAGTTTTACATTTCCACATCATTAAGATCATTGTATGCTCTATGATTTACTTTTGCAATAAAAGGAACTCACACACTCGCTTTACATTTAAACATCGACAAGTTGGATTTCATCACCAAATGTTGATAGCAATCGTACAACATGGGCTTCATCTCCCACCATGAATTGGATCTCTAAAATCCATAGTAGCCCTTGTGAGAGGTTTTTTTGGACTTCATCATTGAGAAGCTCCCTACTCTTGGGTACACCCTAGAGTAGGTTATGATTAAATGCCCTATAACCATAGGGCTTAATAATTAGTGGAACGCAACTATCATTCTTATCCAAGCCCGCATAAGGGTGAAGTGAAATCTTGACTAGGAAAGTAGTAGGATTCAGATAGTGTGACCCCTTCTTTGGGGGGGGGGAGGGGTATTTTATTCTATTAAATACACCTATCACCCATCTATCATCATAGAAAGCTATTTTTACTATTTGTGTCATATTTCTTGATAGGAGTTATGCAAAAAATATACTTTTATAGCATTCATTCCATATACCTTAGTCATTTTAGGAATAGGATTTAAAAAAACACATCAAAAAAACAATATATATATATATATATATAATACAATAAAAAAAACAGAAATGAAAGAAAATATTCCACAAAAAAACAACAATATTAATGATAATAACATATTACTTGTTTTCTTTTGCTTGCTTTGTTTGTATAGATCATAAAGTGCACTCCATTTTCCTAGCTTATGGTCATGACACGTAGTGAAGATCAATCATGAGAAAATACTCCTAATCCATAACAAAGAGTTATGGATCATTTTCAATAGGACCAACAAGATGATTGGCCTAATGTGTCCTCTTACCAAGATCTTGATCCACTTGAGGGACAACATGTCCAATATGATTCACATACCACCTATCATCCCACTAATCCCAACATACCAGGCATCACCATTCTGAATCCACCCATAGGTCCTAATGTCAATAATGATATCAACTATCTAGACCACACCACCTTGCATACCCTCTATAAGGAAACTTATTTCTACATTGATGCGTCTAGAAATTTGTTACCACATATTCACACTCCAAATCATCCTACAATTCCAATGGATTAATAACATAGGTATACTCCACACCAATATAGGGATGCCCAAGTTACTATAACTAAGAACCCATGGATGACCTGTGAATATGATTTTTTTAATGCATACACCAGCCAAAATCATGATAAACCTTCCACATTGGCCCAATTTCATTGTGATTTGGTTCCACCTACCTACATATATTAAATCATTCTCCCTCAATATTAAGTTAATACAGCCTCACATGGTCTTGGAAAATAAATTGTTGATCCTTTTGGGGTCAAGGTGTAGTGTACACCCATTTGCATCACCAAGATATTCATTAATCACCCTCATATAGCTAACTCGATAAATCACTTTCATCAAACAACCAAACAAAATATTGGTCACCAAAAATAGTTACAAAAAATAATCCACCAATAACTACCTACATCTATGCATCAGATTCATCAATCCCAACATCAACAAGAGCTTCCAACACAACACCACAATATCCCACCATGCTCAAATAAAAATCTTCCACTCTATACACATCCAATTCCACTTCATCCCCAACATCATAGAGCACCATCCACTCATTATCAAGAACCACTTCATCCTCAACAACACCAAATATACCCCTAACATGAATATGAAATCTATGCGGAACTTCAAACAGAGTATTAGGATCAAATTGATACATGTCATGACATACCTTATGGTAAAATTTTCATCGATAACACACATACACCACCGCATCAACACTAACATATACCACCTCCACTTCATCAAAATAAAATATAAGCAACCAACATAATAGCTTATAAATTATTGATCGATCAAATCAATTCATTGGATAAATAAGCCTTTATAATGGGTTACCAAAAATCCACATTACAGTAGCTTAGAAATCAACCTATTCATCCATCCATTCCATCACCTCTGTATTTACCTCATTTTGAGATGCCCAAATTGGAAAATTTCAAAGATGAAGAAGACACACAAGAACATGTGAGTAGATTTATAAATGTTTACTTCCATATTCAATATAGTAACCCCCTAATTCTTAAAAAAATTCTTATAACACTTGTTGTGGGTTCTTTGGAGTGGTAAAATCGTTTACCACATCATAACATTCAAATCTTTGAACAACTAGCCAATATAATTTTAGAATGCTTCTTATTTATCATTAATAAGAAGGCTACCTTGACTAACTTGTACAACCTTCACCAAATGGAAGATACAGTCATGGATTATGGTAATAGATGGAGAGCGGTTATCATAAAATTGCCTTCACCTTACCCATTATGGATCTCACTCGCATGTTCACTATAATTTTCTAAAAATAAGTCCCACTCTTACTTCAACTTCAATAGTATCAAACTTTTGAGGAAGTCCTAGCCTAAGCAAAGGTCATCAAGGATATCAAAATTCAAGGAGACACCAAGATATGAAAGAAGAAATTGCCTAACAAGAATGTAAAGGGTAATAAAACCCAACAAAAAGTATCTCCTATGAACTAAATAATTTTAAGTACCCCTGGGACCTCAAATTGAACCCCATCATAACCACCTAACTATCAAGATCAACCTCCACCTTCTCAATATCACCCTCAACCAACTCATCAACCATTACAAAATCAACCTCCAACTCAACCACACCACCCACTTAACCAATACACACCACTAATGGAGCCCTTGGTGACAATCTTCCATAATTTGTGTAAGGCACAAGCAATCCCACTCCCTAATATTTACCCACTAGATCCAAACTGATCAAAATCACAATCTTATAGGGAGGATCAAAACTGCATTTTTCATAAACAAAAGGGTCATGATTTTCAATCTATTACTCATTCAAGAACTTAGTGTAGAACATGATCAAATGAAGGAAATTCAAATTGATAACACTCTTGCCTCTTCCAATCAAAATATTGGCACCTACCAAGACCCATTACCTCAATTTGGAGTAACCATAGTACCTCCAATTACAATGAAATAACCCAAGCAAGTCAATCAGGTACACACAACTCTACACAACCAAGGGTTTGTTGGAATGATAAAAAATGTGACAAGGAATCAAAGATATCCAAATTGACCCACCCAACTGGTGGATCTATCAAATATTCCCTCAAAATCATAGGCACCTCTATGATCAAATCCAATCACACCTCTACCTCACCCAGTACTTACACTGAGAAATATACTTCCTCAGTCTCAAAATGGCATCAGTAAAACTCTCTATTTATGAGCTAATACAAAAATTGACTCCACATCAATAAGATCTAATGGAGATTTTAAAATCTATTGAATTACAACCACAAGATTCCAATGCTTTTACCAAATTTATGGGACACGTTCCAAATTACATGGAGCCTATAATAACATTTTATGATCATGAAATCAAGACACTACCTATCAAAATACCTAATACACTACTACATATCGCGGCTAGTGTGTATGGGATCACTTCTAAATATATCTTAATTGATACAAGCTCTTCCATCAATATCATCACCACCTGTTGTCGCGATATCGTGACACTCTTTCTCTTCAAGCCGCGACACTGCAACATGTCGCGATATCGCGACACTTTTCCTCATTTGGATGCAACAATACAACATGTCGCGATATCACGACACCTTTTCTCCTGGGGTCGCGACAATGCAACATGTCACGATATTGTGACACTTTTTCTCCTGGGGTTGTGACAATGCAACATGTCGCGATATTGCAACATATTTTCTTCTCTGGCATCAACGATACAACTTGTCATGATATCGCGACACTTTTCCTCATTTTGCCACAACAATACAACTTGTCGTGATATCGTGACACCTTTTCTCCTGGGGTCGCGACAATGCAACATGTCACGATATCGTGACATTTTTTCTCCTGGGGTCGCGACAATGCAACATGTCACGATATCACAACATATTTTCTTCTTTGATCGCGACGACGCAACTCGTCGTGATATCGCGACACTTCTTCCTTTCTAGCAGCGATGTTGCAACACGTCGCGATATCGCGACAATTTCTCTTCTTCGGCCGTGATGCTGCATTTTGTCGCAATTTCACGACATCTTTTCCACCCTTGGCCGCGATAGCGCAACATGTCACGATATCACGAAACCTTTTCCTCCTTGCTTTTTATCTATGCTATGGACCACAAAATTGCAACATCTCGTGATATCGCGACACCTTTCTTATTATGGTGTTTGGCTTTTTCTTTGATCTTTAGCTCTTGGGCCTCTTCGGTCATTTTGGAATACATGTAAAAAATACTTGTACAAGGTTCAGGGACCTTTCAACACCCTTTCAACCAATAAAAAAAAAAATATCATCACCACCTACACCCTTAAACATCGTAATATTCCATCATCACACATTGCATCATCCACCTTCATCCTTCATGCCTTTAATAATGTCTTGTGTTCCACTATTGGGATAGTGGTCCTCCCTATTTAGGTTGGACTAAAAATCATTCACACACTCTGCCATATCTTGGAATGTTCCATGCAATATAATTTATTTCTCGGTCAACCTTGGAATAGAGATATGAATTTTGTACCTTCCATGTTACACCAAAGCATCAAGTACATGCATAAAGGTCAAGTTCATTTTATCCCCATATATTTAAAACCATTCAAATTTTTCCATATGGTTTCACATCCACATGAATCCATTTTACCATACACTCATTTGGACATTCAATCTAATCACCCCATAAAACACTCACTTCCTTCACCTAAAACCTCCATTACTTCATCACCACAACCCCCATCACAACCACAATAATCAAATTCCATGGGAATTCCTTTTGGTCCATCAAATACTCCCACAATAAATCCATCAAAAGAACCAATGTCATCCTCTTCACATGAAGCCTCATCACCTACTACATCCACATCTCAATCATCCAATCTATCACCCACACCTTCAATCTCAACTATCTCCACAACATCCACCCACACTTCTCTCATTCCTGATGAACCACCCTCCGCAATACATATCCCATAAAAATCAACACTCCTATATTAATTTACCCCTCCTCCATAAGTCACAATCCATATGGCTAACTCAGTCCTTGATAAATATTTAGTACATTATGTTACATTCACCCCTCTCATAAAGTCAATTATATACTTTGTTTGACCTCATAATGCACCACTACACGTGGATACCATCATCCCCCTTGGGTATTTTCTAAACCAATTTTTTTTTATCTATGGAGGTATTGATGCCTCTACTGACACACCTCTTATGCCAAAAGAGGAAGAGTCATTTCTCATGAACATTGACTATCTATAAAACCTATCCTTTGCTATATGATACTTTATCACTACGATTGGTATAAAAATGGTTTAGGTCACTATAAGCAAGGTCCTTGAACCCCTTTGGAACCGTATCATCAATTACCAAGAAATAAGTCAAAATTAGGATACTCCATACATATGCCTCATGAACATCTTGTAGATTTACTTTAGCACTATAACATACGCCTTGAGTATGAGATAGATGATAATGAGTATGCTGATCCTGGTCATACTCATTCACTTAGTGATCATCTTCAAATCACCATACTATCAATGGATAATTTTGATTCATCTAATGAGCCTAAATATAATTTTAATGCACTATCAATTGCTTCAGATAGCTTAGAGGAGGATTCATCTCACGTTATCCCTATCATGAATATCGATAAATTTTATCTTCACATATTCCCTAGGAAGCTTCCCATTTGGTGATAAATTCTTCCACTAGAGTATCCTATCATCCCCATTCCACCTCGATCACACCCTGTCATCCCAATTCCACCTCAATCACCTCATACACATTTTTTCCCATAGCATTAATCATCTCCTTCCACCCAATAATGAAGGTCATTCGCAATTCATCAACATGATATCCATTCATATCACTACTCCACTTTTCTATCCAGGAAATGCTTAATAATATTTACCCCTCAATCCTAATGCCATTAATTTTGAGTGTGTTGCTCTTTCATAATTGCCTTCCAAGTTTCTTCCTTTCGAGGACATGCTACAATCATATAATTTTTTATCACAACCACCCTTATCTATCCTCCAAGCTGAGATAGATTTTGATGGCACATCTGGATCCTTTACTATAGCTGATGATATTCACCTGATCCCCACTCCCCATAAATTGGAGGTATCTCACATGCTAATTGAAGAGACCATTGAAATTGACATCAAAACTAATACTTAACATCCTTAGACTCTTAAATTGGAAAAAGGTCTCTCAAACACAAAACGTGTTGCATTCATTTCTCTTCTGACAGAGTATAAGCAAGTTTTTTCTTGGTCATATAAGGACATGCTTGAACTTGACCCAAACATAGTGGTCCATAATTTTAAGCTCAATCCAATGATCAAGTCTTTCAATAAAAATATTTGAAAGCTCCATAAAATGATAGCTTTAATGATCAAATATGAACTACAAAAATTATTGGATGTAAGCTTTATCCAATCCATCAACTATCCTAAATGGGTTTCCAACATGGTACCTATTGGGAAGTCGAATGGGGGGTTCACATATGCAAAAAATTTAGGTATCTTAGCAAAGTGAGCCCTAAGGATTAGTTTATACTCCTAGCATCAATAAAATCATAGATATGGTTGTAGGTTGTGAAATGCTTTCTCTCATGCATGGTTTCTTGGGATATAATCAAGTTCGATTATATCCTAAAAATTAGCCCAAAATGGATTTCGCCATACCATGGGAGACTTTATACTAAAAATTCATACCTTTTGGTATCAAAAAAATTGGTGCTACTTATCAGTGGGTAATGACATACATTTTTTATGACTACATGTATAAGACTACTAAATATTATGTTGAAAATCTATTGGCAAAGTCATTATTGTGTCAATGATCATATCGATGTTCTACGAAAAGTCTTTTATCACCTCTTGGAGCATAAAATTTGGTTGAATCCTAAAAAGTGTTTTTTTGATGTAACCTCAAGAAAAATTTTAGGCTTCATTGTTTCTAATTGAGGTATCGAAGTTGATCCAAAAAATGTTGAAGTAATCTTAAAAATGCCTCCCCCCAAAAATATTAAGTAGCTTCGCAACTTACAAGGGAATATACAAGCCACCATATGTTTCATAATGCAACTATCAGATAAATATTATTTTTTTAATCATCTTATACAAAAGGGGGTCACTTTCCATTGGAATTAGGATTATCAAAAGGCATTTGATGATATAAAATAATACTTGGTTTCTACACCAATATTATCTCCTCCTTAACCAGATGCACATTTTCTATTGTATATCTCAACCACTAACTTTGCCTTAGGGTCTATGTTGGTTCAAAATAATGAATCTAATAAGGAGCAAGATATCTATTACATTAGTCGCACCTTAGTCAATTACAAATTCAAGTATACTTATTTTGAGAAGCTCTACTTAGTAGTGGTTTTTACCCTAAAAAACTTTGTTATTACATGATCTACCAAATAACTTTTGTTATCTCCAAAGAGAACCCATTTCAGTATATGATGAGTCACACATATCATAATAGTCAAACCATAAAATTGATCATGATGATTCACACACATTATAATAATTTGAAGATAATTTTTAAGTACTATCCATTGCTTCAAATAGCTTATAGGAAGATTCCTTCCCCATTGTCCCTATCATGAATATCAATGAATTTTATCTTTTCCTCTTCCCTAGGAAGCTCTCCATTAGGTGATATCTTCTTCCACTAGTGGATCCTATCATCCCAATTCCACCTTGATCACACCTTGTCATCCCAATCCTACCTCAACCACCTTCTACACATTTTCATCCCCATAGCATTAATCACCTCCTTCCACCCAATAATGAAGGTCAATCACCATTCATCAACATGATCTCCATTGATCCCACAACTCCACTTTTTTATCCAATAAATCCTTCACAATATTTACCCCTTGATCCTGAGGCCATCAATTTTGATTGTGCTACTCTTTTGCCATTTTCTTCCAAGTTTCTTACTTCCAAGGACATGCTACAATCGTATCAGTTTTCATCACATCCACCCTTAGCTATCCTCCAAGTTGAGATATAGTCTGATGGTACATTTGAATCCTTAATCTAGTTGATGATATTCATTTGATCCTTACTCCCCATATATTAGAGTAGGGATATAACATGTTAATTTAAGAGACCATTGTTATTAACATCAACATTGATCCTAAAAATCATTAGATTCTTAAATTTGAGAAAGGTCTCTTAGGAATAGAACGTGTTGCATTCACTGCTCTTCTAAGAGAGTATAAGCAATTTTTTTCTTGGTCATATAACTACATGCCTAGACTTAACCCAAACTTAGTGGTCCACAATTTAATACTCAATCCAATTATCAATCTTATCAAGCACAAGCTTCGAAAGCTCCATCCAATGATATTTTTAATGATCAAAGAACTACAAAATTTTTTGGATGTAGGCTTCATCCAATCCATCGACTATCCTGAATGGGTTTCCAACATGGTACCTATTGGGAAGCTGAATGGGGGGTTCACATATGCACAAATTTTAGGAATATTAACAAAGTGATCCCTAAGGATGAGTTTCCACTCCCTAGCATCGATATACTCAGACATGGTTGTAGGTCATGAAATGCTTTACCTCATGCATGGATTCTTGGGCTATAATAAAATTCAATTCTATCCCAATGATCAACCCAAAATGGTGGTCACCATACCATGTGGGACTTTCTACTACAAATTCATGCCTTTTGGTCTTAAAAATATTAGTGTAACTTATCAGTGGGTAATGACAGATTTTTCATGACTACATGTATAAGATTATCAAATATTATATCAACAATCTATTGGAAAAGTCTTTATTGTCTCATTGATCATATCGATATTCTACGAAAATTCATCACCTCTTGGGGCATAAAGTTTGGTTGAATCCTAAAAATTACATTTTTGATGTAACCTCAAGAAAACTTTTAGGCTTCATCATTTCTAAATGAGACATCAAAGTTGATCCAAACAAGGTCAAGGTAATATTAAGTATTCTTGCTCCCTATAATATTAAGCAACTTCATAGCTTACAATGGAAGGTACAGGTTATCCGATGTTTCATCATGCAACTATCAGATAAATATAGATTGTTTAATCATCTTCTACAAAAGGGAGTCACTTTCCATTAGAATCAGGATTGTCAAAAGGCCTTTGAGGATATAAAATAATACTTGATTTCTACATCAATATTATCTCCTCCTTGACTAAGTTCACCTTTTCTATTGTATATATCGACCACTATCTTTGCCTTAGGATCTATGTTGGCTCAAAAAAATGAAGCTAATAAGGAGCAGACTATCTATTACATTAATCACACATTATTTAGTTACAAATTCAAGTATGTTTGTATTGAGAAGCTCTTCTTAGTAGTGGTTTTTACCACTAAAAAACTTTATCATTAAATGATCAACCAAACAACTTATGTTATCTCCAAAGAGAACCCCTTGCAGTATATGATGAGTCAAACATATCATAATAGTCAAACCGTAAAATGGATCATGCTTTTTACATATTTTTACCTTGAATTCATTGATCAATATTCTATTAAGAGTCAGATCATCATTAACCAATTAGTAGAAGCTCCTCTTATCGATGATAAGCCTCTTACTATTAAAATGTTTGATAATGTAGTCTTTGAATTATTAGACTTGGAAGAGCCAACTAAACCTAAACATAAAGTTGATCTTAAGTTGTTCTTTGATGGCTTCAAGTGTGAATAAGGGGGTGGTACTGGAATTGTGTTCTTCACGTCATAAGGGACTCCTATTTCTCTTTCATTTAAACTTGATTTTCTATGTACCAATAATAATGTAGAGTATAAAGCCCTTCTTTTGGGTCTCCAAATAGCTCTTGCCATGGGTATCACATGACTTAGCATCTTTGGTGACTCAGAGCTCATCATCAACCAAGTTAAATGAATTTATCAGTGTAAGTGCCCAATATTAAATAAATACAAGACCCTTGTCGACAAATTACTTACCAAACTTGAATGGTATGATATCGAGGCCATCCCTCACTTCTCAAATTATTTTGTAGAAACAATGGCTTCCTTAGTATCCCTAATTTTTTAGAACCCTTTTGATAATATCACAAACATCTATGCTAAAAATATCAATCAATCTGCAATTTTGTGAGATGTTTCTATAAGAGAGCAAGATGTCCACCTAGTATGAGAAGAACCATATCAATACTAGTTCTCTCAAATATAAGATTTGTTGAAGCTTGGTAATTCTCCCTCTAACTTGTTACCTATTTCCAAATACACATTTAAGAAAAAGTGACTCAATATGTTTTTCTAGGAGACATACTGTACCGCCAAAGCTATGATGGTCTTCTTCATTACTTAGATCCCCAAGAATCTACTTGGATCATTTCTCAAGCTCACAATAATACTTACGATGGTTATTTTGATGGCATTACTATCATGAAGCACAACCTTAGAATAGGCTATCACTGGACTACCATGGAACGGTATTGTTGCACTTATGTCAAAAGGTGCATAAAGTGTTAGCATCATGCTAATATATCACATGTATCTTCACAAGATTTACAACCAATTAATTTTTTGTGGTATTTTTTGCAATAGGTATTTAATTTAATTGGTAAAATTTTAACCCCATATCTAGGTCACCACACATTCATCATCCTTTCTTTCATATTATTCTGCATCTTGTCATTTTTATCTCCCATTGCACATTATATAAAAATATAATAGTGGTATCAGATCTATGGTAGATCTAGTCATAGTATATCAATAGGAAAACCCCCATTATTATTGAGCCTAAGTTTGTTGTCAACTTGACACATTGTTGGACTAGATGCTGTCAAAAACTCTCAAAATAGTCTAGGTGGTAGAATTAGGGAGAGCCAAAATTGAAGACTGAAAGAAATCTTAGTTCTAGAAATACTGAGATTACATTCGACTAGAGTATTTACATAGAGTTGTAAGAAAAACTCAAGAATACTAGGACTCAACATTCAATCAACTAGAATTATAGATAATCTAGTGAAGATCTTTCAAGATATTTGGAATTTGTTTACTATTGTCTAAAATATCTTTTGTTGAAAAAAAAAATTCTTAGATGATTGGGAATCCTCCTATAATAGAAAGTGGATACTTCAACTTCGTTGCTCGAAGGTTAATGTGCCTTCATAGTGTAGATATTAGTTCCTTGCATAAGAGAAGAATACTACAGAAGAAGACTTCTGGAGAAGAGTCGTGGTGAAGTTAGGAGACTAAATATCTCCATTACTAGATTAAAGAATTTCATAGTTGAATAAAAGGCCATAGAATCCTTGATCCAAAAAAGGTCCATAGAAGCCTTGATCCAGAAGAAAAGACCATAGAAGCCTTGAAGAAAAGGCCACAATAGCCTTGATACAAAAAAGACCATAGAAGCCTTCAATAAAAGGCCACAAAATACTTGATACCAAAAAGACCACAGAAGCCTTGATACTAAAAATGCCATAGAAGCCTTGATACTAAAAAAGGCCATAGAAGCCTTGATACTAAAAAGCCCATAGAAGCCTTGATACTAAAAAATACCACAAAAGTATTGATACTGAAAAGGCCACAGAAGCCTTGATACCAAAAATACCATAAAAGCCTTGATCCTGAAAAAGACTTCAGAAGAGAATATCTGATTCAGAAGTAAATTAATATTTTAGTACTAATATGTTTTTGCAGAAAAATAGGATTAAGTGAGTTAGGAAACTTCTTACAAGAAATTAAAGAAGAGTATTTTCTTTAGAATCAATTTAGCACCTGAAGAAAAACTGAAGAGATCAAGATATCTCATTGAAAAACTTCAAGTCTTGGAAGAAGAAGAAGAAGAAGGACTAGGAGAGTCCTTATCACCTCCAGGAGCAAAAAAAATAGAGATATAAGAGAAGATCTCACCACCAACACTTCTAGGAGCATACGGTTGAAGAAAATGTATTAAGAAAGACCAGTAGAAGCTGCAAGATCAAAGACCTTGGGAAGGTCTCATTGAGCATCTAGTAAAAGGCTTGGAGGGCATTACTGAATAAATCCTCAAAGGATAATTCACTAGAGAAATCCACTACCAAGGAGAATCCCTTGACAATTAAGGACTTGGGATAATTATTGCCATTCAAAAACAAGCCCAAGAGAAGGAGAATTTTGTAAGGAGTGCCAAATATGAGAAGGATAATTTGGAAAGGAGTGTCAAATCTAAGAAGAAGAATTTGGTGAGTACCAAATCCTAGAAGAATAATCTAGTGAATACCTCACTATATTTAAAATCTTGAGAAGAAGATCCTTCTTGAAGTTAGAATTCAGCAAGAAGACTTGAAGATAGAAGAAGCTCACCAAATCCAAGAGATTTAAATATTTCCTCTCACAACAAGAAGGCACTACTTTAGAGATAAATATTTCTCCAAATCTACAGTAGGAGGAGACCACAAGAGGAGAAAAAGCCACTAAATCCTAGGCTCATGAAAGAAAATTTGAGACCATCTTTTGGTGAAGAAGGAGTTGTTTAGGACAGTCTAAAAAAAGCTGCAAGATCCTACTCGAAGCAGCAACTTGGTGATATTAGAAACCAAGATTCACATCCTCTACAAAAGTGGCAAAAGAGCTACAAAAGCTTTTAAAAATGTAAGTAGATTTTGGTGCAAGTATATTTATTAATTGGATTACTTATTAGATTTGTTAAAGCACCTTAATTTGGATTATAGTTGCAAGAAGAAAATTTGGATTACAATCTTCAAAGTGCAAAAAGATAAAAGTTTCTTTTAAGGTCCATTTGCACATTAATTAGGAGTTGATTAGATTTTAAAATTGCACCTATCAACTACCTATCATATACTTGCAGAATAACTAAGTCTTACAATATTAATTATAGTGAAATTGCAGAATAACTCTTGAAGATTAATTTCATATTATTCTTGATTAGTTGTAGTAAATTGATTAAGTGCATTAATTTAAGAGTATTGGAGTGATAAGATGAAATTTTTAGTGCATTAAAATAAAGTTTATTAGATTCATTTGCACTATTCTATTACTCTCAAAATGATTACTATTTGTGTTCTTGAGAAGGGCACAAAATCAGAAATTGTCAGTGTCTAATGACACTATTAATGCACAAACATTTGCAATTATTAATGGTCAAGTTAAGACATAAAAATGGGTTAGAATATTCCAAAAACTTGGATAAGAAGATGAATAATAAAATCAGAAATAGAAGCTTCAAATACTGATACTTGGTAAGTCGCAAATCCAAAGCATTACATGGTTAGTTGCAAGGAGAAAAGTACAGAAAATTGCATCTTATAAGGAGCTTCTATCTACTTCTATCTAAGCTTGTATTTGTCATCATAATATCCAAGCAAAAAGAGGAATATGTCTAAGCAAAGAAACAACCTCAAAATCCCTACACTACATTCAAAAATTTTGCCATATAAATTAGAATATTAGACCTACAAAAAGAAGTGCAAGAAAGGGTACGAAAGGTATCTTATTTAGAAATATTGCTACATTGTATTACACTTCTCTAATCATTCTGTGTAGGAAAAAAGATAGATTGGAAAGTTTCTCAAAGGAAAAATATAATTAGGGTGAAACAGTCAACGGTGGCCGAATGTTAGCATTCTCCCAAGCATAGGAAAGAGCCATTAATATTGGCTCATCTTCTACATATCTTGGATGATCAAACCTGCAAAAGACAAGGCATAAATCCAGGAAAAAATCAAGCAGTGTATAAGCAACGAAAATTGACGCAAGCATATTGGAACCATAAGTCCAACCAAGAAGCATTCACTACCTCAAGTGGAGCATCATAGAGTCTTCATAAAAGCGCTTCCATATCTCCACCATATATCCACCAAAGCTCCTCCATATCTCCACCAAAGTTCCACCACAAGCTTTGCTTGGCTAGAAACATCTTAGTTCTAATGAAGTACAACAAAGAACAAGGTGGAAGAATACATTTGAAAGGCTTGCAATAAGGTGTTGATAAGACAAGGGTATGCAAAGGAAAGAAGGTGTCACTTGTCATTCTTCAAAAGAAACCTAAAATGCATACTACCTCCTTTACCTCATATTAGATAGTTTACAATTGATAAAGAAACATATTAGACATGCAATTAAATGATTATACAAATTTTTGATCTAATGCTTGGTTGAAGCCTTATTCTCTTATATATGACTCAAAATGGCAACCATTGGCTCGGACATGCCTAGCTTGTAAAGGTCCAAATGTCAAAGACTATATTAATATGAGCAATAACTCTAGATCATGGATTTCTATTAGTAACCTAGTTGAAGGAGAGAAACTCAAAAAAATTGTAGATGAACTTCAAAAGATGCTTTAAGAGTTTTATTTGTTGATTTTTACATGAAAGGATGAGTTGGTTTGGAATCTATCAAAAGATGGTTGATACTAGGTCAAGTAGGGATATGAGGATTTACAACAATTAAAATTTCCACTCCCAAATATTTTTCTTGGAAGAATTTTTGGTCACTAGAGGCTCTCCCTAAGGCCTCAACATTCCTTTGGTTAGTAGTTCAAAGTAATATTCTTAGAGGAGAGATTCTACAAAGAAGAAGATATACTGGACCTTTCATAGGTGCCTTGTGTGAGAAGGATTTAAAAATATTGGAATGTTTACTTCTCTATTTTCCCTTTAAGGTTACTTTTTAAAAATATGAAAATATATTGGGTAGCTCCATCAAGATTGAAAGAATTGAAATGTTGGATAAATTATTTCAAAGCTAAAGCATTATGTATTATGTAGAGGACTGGTTTTACCACTAATTGTTGGAATTTATGGCTTGAAAGGAATAATAGAAATTTAGAAATAAATAAAAAAACATACCCAAGTTTGAAACCATCATTGCCTCTGCTGCAAAATATTTACATATATGGTGCTCATCATAGGAGTCAAGTGTGAAAAAGAGATGGTAACAACTTGGTTACAAGATTTGAATATACAGGAAAAAGTCATCTACCATAATGGAATTAAAACAAAGGATCTGCTTTGATCTAGGGCGAAATGAAAATGTCAAGAATTTTAATTTATAAGAATTAATTTTAATGATGCTTTTAAAGGAAAATTGAGAAAACTAGTGCAAATGTTTTAATAATGAAGGGAAGATTCTCATCGCTTACTTAGAATCATATAGAACTTCAACTAAAACCTTGTTGAAGCTAGGACACATCTTAGAGGGATTAAAATTACAAGAGAAAAATGAGGGAAATATATTTCAATTGAAGGGGATTCATAATTTATCATTAATGCTATCAACAAAAATGGATGTAAGAATTGGATAAAAAACTAAATATTATTTAAACTAAATATTATTGTTGATGATTATACTCTATTATCAAAGGCAATCTCTTAGAAATGTGAGCATATCTATAGAGAAGGAAATTGTGTAGGAGATAATGTAACCAATCAAGTTGTTGGTCTTCATCTTGATGAAATTCAAATTTAGAAGACAATTGATCAAGTGAGATTTTATCTCTTAATAAAAAATGGTGTCAAAGGTGTTGATTGTGGAAACATAACACTTTGAAGAAGATAAACAATATATTTGATAGAAAAATAAATATATAATATTTATAATAAAAAGCATGTTAAATATAATTTTTTTTTAATTAATTGAAAAGAGAGTTTTGAAAGGTCCTAAACCTTTTAGGAATGAAACATGGAGAAAATATCCGCAAAAAGAAAAACACACATGAAATGATTTTAGAGGGATCATCTCTAAAACATTCAAAATGACAAGGCCATCCGGAAAGCAAAGACACAAAAAACAAAAAAAAACCCACTTTATGAGATACTAAATATAATTTAATTAACCTAACAAATATAATATTTTAATATAATAATTCCAATAAAAATCATATTAATTTAAATTTGATTTAATAAAAAATTTAAAATGCCACTATAATGAAGATTTTTACTCCAAGCTCCCTCATGAAGGTTGAGGTTGCTAAGTTAACATGGTATATGGTGCTAGGGACACTTTTTTTTAAAAATAAATTAACATAAAAACCAGCTCCAAAGGCTAGTCGATTGGTAAGTGCTAGTTTGGATGGGCACTTGCTGAGAAGAGACTTGGGTTCGAACCTTGGTGGTGCGGGTTTGCAAAGGTAGTAGCCTGTTCTTAATCTTTTGAGTGCGCCCTAGACCGATGACGGTAGGAACGTTGAGCGATCGGGGTCCCCATCTCACGTTGGATCAACAACTAATGAAATCGATAGGTTTGATGGTTGTAGTCCCTGTACACTGTCAGTTACTAAAAAAATAGTTACAGCTCTCCCATGTAACCAAAAAAAAATAACATAAAAACCATATATGGGTGTTAAATGTTATCAGTAGCTTCAAGACACATTTAAACGAAAAATGTCAAAACTTGAAAACACGCGAGATCCACCGGTCCAAATGTGCCTTCCTACGTCTCCATCAAAGTCGAACCGTTGTGACATTGACCACGTGAAATATACGAGAAGTGTACAAGCCTTTACAAATTTTTAAAATTAAAGGATGTTAAGAAGATGAGCTCTTACCGGTACAATCTTTATTGATCCCAACGAACAACATCAAAACAAGTTGAAACAGCTCGTTTCGCCTGTTCTTGACGTTAATTACTTAAATGATACCAAACTTCTCAGATTTAACGTGAATAATTTAACTTGGATGCCAGTTTCCAATTTAATGGCCGCCAATTGGGAGGTAAGCGAGAGCATATGCTATTAATGTTATGCATACGTGGTGCATCTCCAACTACAAGTATCGTCTTAAACCGTAACTATTATTAATTTTTATTTTAACATAGAGTAACAGCAGAAGCATTTAGTTGAAGAGGTTAGTTTTTCTATTAATTGGATTTGGGTATATTTAAAGAGAGGCCAATACCTTTATTATTACATTGTCGAGACAAGGACAGTGATTAAGTGTATCGGATGTCACCTTTTCCATCAATTAAATGTGGTCTCCATAAAGAGAGTCCAACACATTTACCATTAGACTGTCTAGACAAAGACAGTGTTACCACTTTATTAAGAACGATAGGTGGTCTTAAAGTCTAAGAAAAAGTTATTTGACTTTTTTACTCTACCATGCTTGACTTCTTTATAGAAAGTATCACTCACCTTTATTAGCATCGAGTCCCAACATGTGTGGGGTAATTGGCTCTCTAGCTTTCTAATCGGTTCATATGATGTTGTTTCAGTGACATATTTCTATGTTGAAATTTTCTTTCATTTTAATACCTTTTTTACTTAGTTGGTAAAGTGTGTGCTTTGTTAATAATCCCACATTGACTCGGTTGTGGCACTTGAATGGTTTACCCACCACTTTCCAAACTCTTTGTCAATAGGGTAGCAGGTTTTAAGGTGAATGTTCTTCATCTTGTTTATGCGGGACTCCTCACCCTTATTAACATCGAGTCACAATGTGTATGTGGGAGTAGAACTCACTCTTATTAACATTGGCCAAGCATTTACCAAGAAGACACCTAGGTTCAAATCTTGGGGGTAACATGTTTGCAAAGGTAGTAGTCTGATCTGAATCCTTTGAGTGCACGCTAGACCGATGATGACGGTATGAATCTCGAGCAATCGGTGGTCCCTTTCACGCCGAGTCAATAATAACAAAGCGAAATAGGTTTGGTGGAAGCAGCCCATGTGGTTTGAACCTTGCACTTCGTGGAAGTAGCCCATGTGGTTTGAACCCTGCACTTGGTGGAAGCAGCCCATGTGGTTTGAACCCTGCACTTGCCAATTACTAAAAATAGTATGATTATGACCAACTCTCCTATGTAACAAAAAAATTAATGTTATGCATACATGGTGCATCTCCAACTACAAGTATTGTCTTAAACTGTCACTATTATTAATTTTTATTTTAACATAGAGTAACAACCAAAGCATTTAGTTGAAGAGGTTATTTTTTCCATTAAATGGACTTGGGTCTCTTTAAAGAGAGCCCAATACCTTTACCATTATAGTGTCGAGACAAGGATAGTGATTAAGTGTACCAAAGGCCACATTTCCCATCAATTAAATGTGGGTCTCTACAAAGAGAGTACAACACCTTTACCATTAGATTGTCCAAACAAAGACAGTGATACCACTTTATTAAGAATTATAGGTGTTGTCTTAAAGTCTAAGGAAAACTCTATTTGAATTTTTGCCTCTACCCTCCTTGACTTCTTTATAGAAAGTATCACTCACCTCTATTAACATCGAGTCCCAACATGTGTGGGGTAGTTGACCCTCTTTTTTTTTTAAGCAAAAAACCCCTTGCCGGGCCGACTTGGTCTAAGAGACCACGAACAGGGGGATCTACACCGTCAAAGTCACCCAGGAGTTGCACCTGACCCTGCCCACACCAAAATTATCAATTGGATTTTGGATACGCAATTCAACTTTTTGGTAGGGTGGAGATTTGAACCTGTGACCTCTCTTGGAGGATTGTCCTCTTCTCTCCAACTCACCTACAACACCTGGGTAGGGTAGTTGGCCCTCTTGCTTTCTAACTGGTTCATATGATGTTGTTTTTAGTGGCATATTCTTATGTTGAAATTTCCTTCCACTTTAATACCTCTTTTACTTAGTTGATGTAATGTGTACATGTGTTAATAATCCCACATTGACCCGGTTGTGGCACCTGAATGGTTTATGAGCCTCACCACTTGCCAAACTCTTTTTCAATAGGGTAGTAGGATTTAAGGTGAAAGTCCTTCATCCCACTTATGTGGGACTACTCACCCTTATTAACATCGAGTCATAGTGTGTGTGGGGGGTAGTTGGCCTGCATGTGTGTGGGGTAGGACTCCTCACCCCTATTAACATTGGCTACGAAAATTGGTAAGTGCTTGTCTGGCCATGCATTTACCAAGAAGAAACCTAGGTTCAAACCTCAAGGGTAGTCTGTTTGCATAAGTAGTAGTATGATCCGAATCCTTTAAGTGTGTGCCAGACCGACGATGATGGTATGAATCCCGATCAACCAGTGGTCCCCTAATAGTCTGATTTGAGTATGATTTGAATCCTTTTAGTGTGTTAGAGTTACTATGCTATAGTAACTATAATTATTACCTCATTTGGTAATTTGTAAGATTCTCCTAGGTAGATTTTATTTACCGCATGGTAGATTAGTTTTATTACCATTGTAAGTAACCAACATGGTTATGTTAAATCCTAGATATTACTTTGGTTAGTAATATAGTCATTGTAGTCATTTTGACTACATTAGTAGTTAGCTACCTTTAGGGGGAACCTATTACGCGTTTGTTAGCTACATTAGGGGATATTATTTTCTAATATCCTAAGGCTATTTCTAGCCTATACTTTGTACTATTTAAATATTGCACTTCAATATATTTTGTAATGTTTTTTCGTCTATGCTTTTGCCTAACATTGGTATCAAAGCTATGGCTTACCTGAGCAGGACATGCAAAGCAGGAGCATACCTGGGCACTCTTTTCGAGGAAGCATCTAACTAGGTAATGGAAATAAATCCTACTGGTCCCCTCCTAATGCTTGCACAAAAATCGATACCAGGTTCTCTGTTGGCACGCTTCTTGAGGCATTATTGAAATCTAGTTGCACATAATTTTGTGGTTGACTTGACAGAATCCCCTCTGGTTTTTCATGATTAACTAGATATTCCTAGGCACAAACGAATAATTTTCTATCAGTTTCCTCTGACAGCACATGTTGATTCTGACACACACCTCCTGAACAACCTGCACCATTTATTTTCACCACTCCTGACCTCGATCTCGAAGTCGACCAGAACTACACGGAGACCTGGCAGGCATAAATTTTGAGGATCTGACTGCTGATGTAGCACCCTTTGAGAGCTGACGTGGCATGATCAAGGTGGTTAAGTGTTGATGTGGCATCCTCTCTGAGAGCTAATGTGGCACAAATTTCAAGGCAACTAGCACTGATGTGGCACCTTTTGAGAGTTGACGTGGCAAGACTTTCGAGGTGGCTGACGCTAATGTGGAATTGAACCTGCTAACATGGGATGACACCTGGTTGACAAACGACATCATCTGATTGGTTGATGAGTTGCTAAGGTAGCATTATCCGACTGGTCGAAGGGGTGGTGATGTGGCTCACTATTATTCGTCATTGGCAACAAAAAGGAGGACACCGCGATTGCCCGCAGGCAATCACGTTACAAGAGGCACGTTCGTTGTTTTAAACAATGAACATGCACTTGATAGAGTGCATGTGGGATTAAAAATCCCATTATTTATTTTTTCTCCATAAAAGCAAATAGAAGACTCTCCACCTTCTATCCCAACGACAAGTCTAACTTGTTTGGTTGATCGAGACGGGCTAAGACTCGGCCCTTGTGATTGGGAGTTCGAAGTCCATCAGGGCTAAAAAATCAATTTTTTTTAGTTATTTTTTTAATAATTTAATATGCTTATTTTTTTCCTAAAATCATTTTTAACCAAAATTAATTGATTTTTATCCAAAAAAAGTTATTATTGATTATTTATGCTAAAATTAATTGAATTTATGCACTAAAATTGAAATCAAAGGATCCATTTTTTTTTGCAACATCAACAAAAGTATGCTTTTGTTTTCTCCTCAAAGAGGGATATAAGACATTTAATAGCACTATTTTTCTTGCAAAATTAGGGAACCTAAAATCTTCTCAAACCTTGTTAATTTTACAAACAATAAAGGATCAAACTTGAATTCTTTTTTGCCAAATTTTAACACAAGGAGACACCAAATTTACAAAATCAAAAGCTCCAATTTGTGCATTTGTTTTCTCCAAGGAGGAATATAACAATAGAAATTGCACATTATATTTTTTGCAAAATGGAGAAGAAATTGAAGACCTTGGGTCCATAAAAACCAAGTCATGTGTCGACTCGCCTTGAAAGGAGTGCTAATTTATTAATTTTGCAAATCAAATGGGTGAAGACAAGCAATTGTATTTCTTTGCAAAATTGTAACACAAAGCGAGGAACACTTAAAAATCAAAACTTATTTAGTTTGCAAAATAAAAAAGGAAAGGCAAATTTTTTTGCCACATTCTTTGCAAAATTGAAAAACAAGAGGAGACTTTGAATATCAAATTTTTGCACAACACAAATCAAAATTTTGTTGCAAAATTTGGTAATAAGGTGCATTTTCGATATTACTTGACACCTTTATTACAAATTGGCAAATTAGGTGCATTTTCGGTTGCATCCGACACCTAAGTGATAAAAATTTTGTGGGCACTCTTTGATTGATTATTGCATTTAATTTCTTATTCTTTGCAATTATAAGTCATAAAAATCAAGAGCACTCAAAACCCTAAAATTTCACAATAATTTGTGTAATTCATTGTACAAGTATAAAGCCATTTTTAAAATTGATACTCTCCATATAACCCTAAAATTCACTCTTATTTGTTTGGCTCAAATATCCTCAAACTGATTATTCCTCTTCAGGAGGATTTTCAGGCAGGTGCCATTAAATATTTTTTTGAGTGAATTCTCTTTCACTTATTATTTGTTTGACTTAAATATCCTCAAATTGATCATCTTTCTTCAAAGATATTTTTCAGGCAGGTGCCATTAAATACCAATTAAGAGTGAAAGAAAGATCATCTTGGTGCAAATTCTAGAACCTTCATAATGACAACTATCAACAAATACCTAAATGATACACAATTGCTTAAAGGTCCTAACTATTTAGCATGGAAAACCAATATGAAAGCCATCCTTACTATAGAGGAAATATGGGATTTAGTAGATGGCATTGAAACAAGACCCACATCAATAGGAGTAGATCAAAAAGCATGGGACAAAAAGAACAATCGTCTTCTCATGTTGATTATCCTCACTACTATTAATGAGATCCAGTCTCACATAAGTGAAGCTAAAAATGAAAAAGATGCATGTGATGCACTTTGTACCATTTTTGAAGGTAAGAATCAATTGACTATTCTAAAACTTCAAACACAACTTTATACACTCCATATGAAGTCAGGAGAATCAATAGAACCATTCCTCTACAGAGTGGCAATTTTGAAGTCTAAGATGAATTCTTTAGGAGCAAAAGTAGAAGATACTATCTTTACTTCAATAATATAGAGGGCTCTTCTAAAATCCTACAAGATAATAAAATCCTTAATGTATCTCAAATAATAGTCACCTTTGTGGAGTTAGTCAATTTACTTCAAACAGAGGAAGCAAATCAACTCCAAAGTGATGAAGTGTCAAACAATGGACTTTACTCACACAAACAAGATGGAAAGAAGAAAGGAAACAATAGATGGTAGGATAATCTTCAGGACCATCTTCAAAAGATAAGGGAAAGCAACCTCAAGAAGTTTTGCACAAATTGTAAAAAGGACAACCATGACACCAATCGGTGTTGGTTTAAAAACAAGCAAAAAAAATGGCAAAGGCACATCACAAAGGTAAAATAGACAAAGAGGCAATGTTGCTAGTGAAGTGTCTGATTCTAATTCTGATTTTGATTCAGAAAGAGCACACAAAGTGCTCATGGCTAAAACAATATTGTAAAGGGAAATAAATTTGTCACCTTAGGCAAGCACCATTTACACTCTCTTTTTAGGCTTCATAAATAGCATAAGTTTTTGTTTGAAGTACTTGCAATAAAGGGGTGATTGCACCTCTTTTAGGCTTCATAAATAGCAAACTCTTTTTGTTTGAAAGTACTTGGAATAAAAGAGGGGGATTTTTTGGTGTAAAATTTTCCTAGGAGACAATATTTTTAAAAGCCTTAACAAAGCTTCATGAGTTGCATATATTTTGCAATTAAGGGGGGATAAACATTACTTTCCTACTTCACACAATTTTTGTAAACAAGGAGGAAGACTTATAAAGGTGCATTTTAGGTAGTGACCACCACCTTAGTCATATTTCTTGCAGAAATTCCATTACAAAATGTTTTGCAACAAGGGGGGAAACTTATAAGGGTGCATTTTCGATAGCGACCAAAACCTTAGCTACCTTATCAAAACTTTTGCAAAATCATATTATAACCAAATGAACCTCGTATGTAGTTATCTACTCTAGTACACCTAGCGATTGCAGCGACTGGTTACCCATGCAATCCTATTAGATGACAAGATTACAATAAGGACATTTGTTGATGTGAAGACAAAGTGAGGAATGACGATTTTTTTTTCTTAGAGCAACCAGAGCACTATGATAGAGCCCGAGCTAGAACAAGAGCCAACATATCACCATATTTTTCGCTGTATTGGGGTAGTTATATACATTACCCAAATAATGTAATAAGGGATGATGTTAGAGTTACTATGCTACGGTAACTATAAATATTACCACATTTGGTAATTTTTAAGATTCTCCTAGGTAGATTTTATTTATCGCATGGTAGATTAGTTTTATTACCATTGTAAGTAACCAACATGGTTATCTTAAATCCTAAATATTACTTTGGTTAGTAATATAGTCATTGTAGTCATTTTGACTATGTTAGTAGTTAGCTACCTTTAGGGGGCAACCTATTACGTGTTTGTTAGCTACATTAGGGGATATTATTTTCTAATATCCTAAGGCTATTTCTAGCCTATACTTTGTACTATTTAAACATTGCACTTCAATATATTTTGTAATGCTTTTTTGCCTATGCTCTTGCCTAATAGAGTTCATGCCAAACCGATGATGATGGTACAAATCCCGAGAAACCAGGTGGTCCCCTTCACATCGGGTCAACAATAACAAAGCGGAATAGGTTTTGTGGAAGCAACCCCTGTGGTTTGAACCTTGCACTTGTCAATTACTAAAAATAGTGTGGTTGTGACCAACTATCGTATGTAACGAAAGGAAAAAAATATTTTTTTAATGTTATGCATACGTGGTGCATCTCCAACTACAAGTATTATCTTAAACTATCATAACAATTATTAATTTTTATTTTAACATAGAGTAACAGTCAAAACATTTAGTTGAAGAGGTTAATTTTTTCATTAATTGGACTTGGGTCTCTTTAAATAGAGCCCAATACCTTTACCATTATAGTGTCGACACAAGGACAATGATTAAGTGTATTAGAGGCCGCATTTCCCATAAATTAAATGTGATTCTCCACAAAGATATTCCAACACATTTACCATTAGATTGTCTAGACAAAGACAATGTTACCACTTTATTAAGAACGATATGTGTTGTCTTAAAGTCTAAGGAAAACTCTATTTGACTTTTTTACCCTACCCTGCTTGACTTCTTTACAAAAAGTATCACTCACACCTATTAATATTGAGTCCTAGCATGTGTGGGGTAGTTGGTCCTCTTGCTTTCTAACCGGTTCATATGATGTTGTTTTCAGTGGCATATTCTTATGTTGAAATTTCCTTCCACTTTAATACCTATTTTACTTGGTCTAGTGTGTGCATGTTAATAATCCCACATTGACCCGGTTGTGGCACTTTAATGGTTTATGAGCCCCATATCTTACCAAACTATTTGCTAATAGGATAGCAGGATTTAAGGTAAAATTCCATCCTGATTTGCAAGAAGGGTAGGTTATAGGGAGGAATGAGTGAGTTGAGGTTTAGCTGATGCGATGGGAGTGAGGGTTTGAATTTTTGGGCAAGAATATCAGCCAAGGCGGCAGAGGTAGAGTAGGTACAAAAGGGGCGTGTGGGAACCTCAGGCATGGATCAAATGAGGATCCAGAGGAAGGCAATCAAGCTATGGTAGATTTGGAGGTGGGCATCATGTGGGGACTCGACCCTCCTTAGAAAGACCCTAAAAAAAATATACAAAGGACAATGCGGGGCCCAAGAAGTGGTTGTATTTTGCTGAGACTCTTAGAGGAAAAAGAAAGGAGGTTCTCTCTCTTCCGCCCCTAGTTCTAGTAAATAATAAAATTTCAGCCCCGACAAGTTCTATGAGCATTTTCTTTCAATGGAAGAATTCTCCCTAGTAGGCAAGTTTTTGGGAGGTAGGTCGAACATGGAGACTATCAGGGCTTAGGCAACGGGTAAATGGCGACCGATAGGTAGCTTGGAGTTGGTAGCTCTAACTCAAGGGTTCTTCATTATCCATTTTAACAATATGGAGGATGCTAACCGCATTTTAACAAGAGGTCCTTGGTTTTTGGGAAAAAATAGCCTTTTTCTCAGATGATGGGGTGAAGATTTTGACCCTAAAAAGAAAAATATTAACATTGCCCCTATTTGGGTTCATCTATCGACTCTACCTGCCCAGTTCTTCAATTAATATTGGCTGTAGGGCATAGCAAAAACTATAGGGAATATGATATCCATTGACCATGTGACCTTGGCCAGGACAAGGATGACTCATGCACGAATTTGTGTAAATTATAATTTTAATAATGAATTGCCAAGGTTTGTGGAGCTAACCTTTTTGACTCTCTAGAATCCCCATCCAAGTCAAGATCCTCAAACCCTAATTCTGAAATTACTGTAAGCCCTGTGGGCATCATAAAGCCAAACCCTAATGCCCAATCTCTAGAATCCCCATCCAAGTCGGGATCCTTAAACCCCAATGCTGAAAGTAATTCAAGCCCAGTGGGAATCCCAATGCCAAAACCTAATGTTGAAGAACTTAGGAAGAAATTTGAGGCATTGGACAATAAAAAATCTCATCTCCCTAACATCATCACTAGGAGCCAAATGAATCCTACTGAGGGACTGTCCTGTAGACCAGGGGAATATAGGAAAAAAGAGAATATTTGGATGTAGCAGTGGAGATATGTGAAACTCTTCAGACTAAGGAATGTGGTAGTCCGGTTCTGCAATAAATTACCTCCCACCAGTTTAGTCCTAAAAAAATCAAGAGCACTGTGAAGTCTCCTATAGATTTTGGAAATGAAAAAAGAAGAGGGAGAATATCAAATGCTAAGCATCAAAAAAATAAAACTGATAATGACATTGCTAATGAAAAATAGAGAACCTTGTTTCAACAGGTTATTTCGGGTTCTAAACACAAAAATTAGGAAAACCCCCTCAAGGGAGGGGGAGAGGAAGAAATCCCAAACAATCTAAATGAAGTTACTCTCATGGAACGTGAGAGGCCTCAATGACCTGCCCAAACACAGGGAAGTCAGTGCAATAAGAAATCAAGTGAATACAACTATTATCATGTTGCAAGAAACAAAAATTGATGAGATTCCGTAAAAAAAAGTAGCAAAAAAAAATTGGAATCAAGGGGAGATGGTTTACAAATCAGCCATAGGAGTTTCTGGAGGCATTATAACTTTGTGGGATCCCAGGATAGTAGAAGGCACCATTATTTAGAAAGATGATAGGGTTCTTAGTGTTTTATTTAAGGAATTAAATAGCAACAAGTCATGGATCCTTTCAAATATTTATGCCCCAAATTTAATTCAAGGGAGAGCTCTACTATGGGAGTACTTAGGCAATCTGAGTGAAATATTCCATAATTTCCCCTGGATTCTGGATGGGGATTTTAACACTCCTCTTTACCCTTCAGACAAAATGGGTGGAAATGGACCACCTATCAGGAGCATGGATGAGTTAAATGACTTGGTGAACTCCAACATGTTAATGGATGTAAAACTTAGAGGAGCAAATTATACCTGGAGCAATCGGTGGATAGGGTGTCATCTCATTCAAGAAAGGATTGACAGGTTTTTTCTATCAAAGGAGGCTACAAATCTGTTTGGTGATTTTACCCTGCAAGCCCTTCCTAAAGTTACCTCTAATCATAATCCCATTTTGTTAGAGATATTTAACTCTCTGTCCTTCAAGAAACCTTTTATATTTCAATCTATGTGGATCAAACATTCCAGTTTCATAGATAACTTAATTTAGTGGTGGCAGCAGCCTGTCAGGGGTAGTGCAACTTTTAAACTTGCTGGCAAATTAAAGTTTGTTAAGGAAAAACTTTGAACTTGGAACGAAGAGGTCTTTGGGAACCTCTTTGAAAATAAACAATAGGTTGTTGAAAGTTTGAAGATAATTGATCAGAGGATTCAACATAGTGATGTTGATGAAACTAATAGGCAGGAGGAACGAACAAAACTAGCAGAGTTTCATAACATTTTGGCCTGTGAGGAAATCTATTGGAGGAAAAAATCAAGGACTCTTTCGTTGAAATATGGAGATTAAAATTCCAAGTTTTTTCATGTCACCACACTTAGAAACAGAAGCAATAACAAGATCAAATTTAAAAAAAAAGCAGATGGTTCTATTACTCAGGACTTAACAAAAACCAGAAAGGAGGTAGTAACTTATTTCAATTCTATCATTGGTCAAGAATCGCAGTGCAATGAGGAGGCCAAAAATATTATCTTGCAATCCATTCCTAGAATAATAAATGAGGATATAAACCTTAAGCTTCTAGCTCCCTTTTCTGATGAGGAAATTAAGGAAGCCTTGTTTAGCATGGAGTCAGACAAATCCCCGGGACCCGATGGCTTTCCCCCTCGTTTCTATCAAGATTTTTGGGACATCGTAAGTGAGTATGTAATTTTTGCTATCAAAGAATTCCAAGCAAGAAATCATATCCCAAAAGGTCTCAACTCTACTTTTATTTCTCTAATTTCTAAGAAGCAAACCCTTGAATCTATGGATAACTTTAGGCCAATCAGTCTGTGCAATGTTTCTTACGAGATCCTAACTAAAACCATTGCAAATAGAATGAGAGATGTTCTGCCCTGCATCATAGATCCGTTCCAGGGAAGCTATATCTAGGGCAGGTCAATCTTGGATGGAGTTATCACAGTTCATGAAGCTCTGTGCACTCTGCTCATAAGACTAACAGGTCTATTGTTACTCTCAAGCTTGATATGAAAAAAACATTTGATAGGCTAAATTGGAACTTTCTGATTATTGTCCTCATTACGTTTGGTTTTCACTACCAATGGGTTAATTTGATAAAAGAATTCATTTCTAAAGCATGGTTCTCGATTCTAGTTAATGGAACAACTATTGGTTACTTTAAAAGTCATAGAGGAATTCGGTAGGGGGACCCTATTAGCCCCATTTTATTCATCATTGTGGTGGAAGATTTAGGCAGAACCATAAAAAATGCTTGTAGTTCAAGGCTAATATCAAGAATCAAGGCAAAATATCTCACTAGGATTGTTTCTCATGAAAAATTCATTGATGATACCCTTCTATTGACTAAGGCGTCAATGGTTGAGGTCAAAATAATTAAATACATCCTACAACTCTACGAGGATGTGACTGGTCAAAAAGTTAATTTTAGTAAAAGCAAGTTATATTTCTTGAACACCCCCATTTAGAGGTAAGTAAGGATTGCAAAAATTTTAGGGTGTGATATAGCAAACCTCCCCACTTCATATCTTGGTCTCCCTATTTTCATTGGTTCTCCGAGAGAGTCAATGTGGGACAAGGTTATTGAAAGAATTAAAAAAAAACTTGTTGGATGGAAAGATCATCTTCTATCTCAAGCAGGAAAACTGACCCTCACTAAGACCTCTCTTCAGAGCATTTTAGTCTATTTCATCTCAATTTTCAAAGCCCCTATGAAGGTTTTCTAGAAAATTGAGAAACTCCAAAAATAATTTGTATGGATTGGATCAGAGGAGAAAAAAAGGATACACCTTGTAGGATGGACCAAAGTGTGCAGACCCAGGGAAAATGGGGGCTTAGGTCTGAGGATAATTGCTCATATGAATTTAGCTTTACTAGCTAAGAAGACATGGCACCTCATTTCTGGTGAAGAAAATGAATAGGCAACTATCATCAAATGAAAGTATCTTCAAAATATGGAATTTCTAAGTGACTCAGTTCCAATTAGAGGTTATGCTTTTTGGAAAGCAATTCTCAATTGTAAGGAAATCATCAAAAAAGGTTTAATATGGGTTTCAGGCAATGGTGAGAGGATAAATTATTGGAATGACAGGCGGGCTAAGGACAAACCACTGATGCAATATCCTAACTTAGCCCAAATCAGAGATATCACGAAAGAACTCATTGGCAAAAAAGTTTTTGATTATATGGTTGAGGACAAAGGCAAAATGCAGTGGAAACAAATAAGGATTCAGGGATTTCAAGTGGAATCAAATGATCTTTGTAATATTCTCGGGCAACAGTTTATCCCCATGATACCCAAGGGATATCAAGTGACCTGGGCTCCTAAAGAAAATGGGTAGTTCATTGTTAAATCAGCTTACAAGCTTCTACTTGATGACGAGGATTTTGTCCTCCAAAAGGACTTAGTTTGGAAAAAATTAATTCCAAAAATTGTAGTCTTTTCATGGCTGGTTATCCAAGGAAGAATTCTAACCATTGATAATATGATGTGTAAAGGTATTTGTATCACTAATCGCTGTTATTTGTGTAGGGCTAATTGGGAGACCATTTATCACATTTTCCTTGAGTGCCCTTTTTCCTTAACTATCCTAAGTGGGGTTTTTTAGGCCTTCAATATTTATTGGGTTAAACCAGCCATCATACTTGATTTGTTCATCCAGTGGCCTTGCCCCTTTTCAAAACAAAGACTTAGATACATGTGGAAAATTTGTATCAATCACTATCTTTGGTAGGTGTGGTTAGAACAAGGACAAACAATGAAGCTGAAGCTAGAGCTATGTGGAGAGGCATTCAAATGAATCAATACTTAGAAGACAATTTGATCATAGAAGGAGAATCTATGCATGTTATAAATCTCCTCAATAATTGGAAAACACCTCCTTAGAGGATTAAAACAATTGTTGAAGAGGCTAGGATCCTTTTCCAGGGAAGATAGGACAGAAAAGCCCAACATGTCTTTTGGGAAGCTAACAAAGTTATTGATAAGCTGGCCAATTTGGGTGTCGATGGTGACATACTTTTCAAATGGAAACACGGTATCCCGAGTGAATTAGAGGAGCTTATTCAACAAGAATGACAAGAATGATAGTAGAATTTACCAACAGGGAAGGCACTGTAAGTTCGAAGGCTATGAGTATTCCCGTATCTTTTTTGAAATGGACTCACAATAAAAATTATTCGAGTTGTCAGTCTTGGTGGATGCTGCTTGGAAATACCACAAAGACTAATGGGGATAGTCACATGTCAGATAACATGGCTCCTAGTCGTATTAGTAATTTGAGGTTGGTTGATAATCACAGGGCAGGAAAGAAATGACAATATAAGACTTCGAACCAGAGCCACATGGACCACCAGATAGCCACCGCCATAAATCTAGCCAATAGGTTCACTTCTCCAAGGCTGATTGGCCAAGACGGGATGTGGTCCCAAAGCATGTCATATACGAAAGAAAGCAATTACCAAAGAATTATTAAGAGTAACTGTCAATACAGAGCTTGTGGGAGTTTTTTTCAGTACTCTGCTATGTGTGTCTACAACTTTTTGTTTCTCCATTATTTCAAGGAAGGGATCTATTTCTGTTTATTTTTTTGTAATTATGATGCAGGTGTGTTTTCTCAAGGTATACCCAAAATTTTGTATGGGAAGTTTCTTTTTGATAACAGGCTATGTGCCTTACTAGATGTAATGGCTTTGGCGACATGTAGATTTTACATATATAGGATCCTTAGTAAGGACATGTTCATCAACAAACCTGGGTTGATTTTTGTAAAAGGTTTTGGGTCAACTTGTAAAACCCGATATTAATGCTAAGTATCTTATCTGCCAAAAAAAAATTCCTTCATCCTGCTTATGTGGGACTCCTCACCCTTATTAACATCAAGTCACAGTGTGTGTGTAGGTGTAGTTTTTCCACATGTGTGTGGGGGTAGGACTCCTCAACCCTATTAAAATTGGCTAGGTGGATTGGTAAGTGCTTATCTAGTCAAGAATTTACCAAAAATATACCTAGGTTCAAATCTTGAGGGCAACTTGTTTGCAAAGGTAGTAGTTTGATCCGAATCCTATGAGTGCATACCAGATGGATGATGATGGAATGAATCCAGAGCGATCGATGGTCCTCTTCACACCGGGTCAACAATAATGAAGCATAATAGTTTTGGTGGAAGAAGTCCCTATGGTTTGAACCTTGCACTTCCCAGTTACTAAAATAGTGTGTTTGTGACCAACTCTCCTATATAAATAATTTTTTTTAATGCTATGCATACGTGATGCATCTCCAACTATAAGTATTGTCTTAAATTGTCATAACTATTATTAATTTTTATTTTAACATAGATTAATAGCAGAAGCATTTATTTGAAGAGGTTAGTTTTTCCATTAATTGGAATTGGATCTCTTTAAAGAGAGTCCAAAACCTCACCATTACAATGTCAAGACAAGGATAATTATTAAGTGTATCAGAGTCCACCTTTCCTATAAATTAAATGTGGGTCTCCACAAAAAGAGTCCAATACCTTTACCATTATATTATTCGAACAAAGATAGTGTTACCACTTTATTAATAATGATAGGTACTATCTTAAAGTCTAAGGAAAACTCTATTTGAATTTTTAAATCTACCCTACTTGACTTCTTTAAAGAAAGTATCACTCACCCCTATTACCATCGAGTCCCATCAAGAGTGGGGTAGTTGGCACTCTTGCTTTTTAACTGTTTCATATGATGTTGTTTTCAATGGCATATTCCTATGTTGAAATTTATTTCCACTTTAATGCCTCTTTTACTTGGTGTAGTATGTGTGTGTGTGTGTTAATAATACCATATTGACTTGGTTGTGGAACCTGAATGGTTTATGATCCCCACCACTTACCAAAATATTTGCCAATAGGATACCAAGCTTTAAGGTGAAAGTACTTCATCCCGCTTATGTAGGACTCCTAACCCTTGTTAACATTAGGTCTCAACATGTGTGTGGGGGTAGTTGGCCTACACGTGTGTGGGGGTAGGACTCCTCATCCCTATTAACATCGAGTCTCAACGTGTGTGTGGGGTAGTTCTCTTGGATTCCATACTCCATGTGGTAGAGGAGTTATTTACATTCAGAAGCATTACAAAAAGAAGCTCATATACATTGAATAAAAAATATCTCTTGGACAATGCAAAAATAGGGAATAAAAAGATGTTTTCAAAAGGAGGTCACACTTGTCACAAGTGTTAGAATAATATCGTATCTCTACCAAACACCTGAAGCATTCATGGAACATCTTAAAACTACTGTGACACTTGTCAATCGATGGACCACCTATTAAAGGTGACTTGGACGAGGCAACTAGGCAACAACTCGATAAAAATCTAGAATCAACTCGACAACAACTTGGTAGCAATTCGATAATAATTCAGTAGCAATTCAGAGCAATTTGGGAGTATTCAAAAGCACTCTTGGTCAAACGGGTCAAGGAATCATTAAATTAAAACATTGAAGACAAGAGCATGTTGAAGAATTTATGCTCAAGAAGGATAGACTACTGCCATTTGCATCCGATTTCATAAAGGTACAAAACCTTATTAAGATAGAATTTCCTCATATAATTAGCTTTCATTAAAAATGAAGTTATAAGGTTATATTTTAAGGTTGAAATATTAAAATAAATCAGTCTTTATTTGAAAGCAAAACTTAGGGAAATTAAATATCTAATATTTTCAAAACAAAACATAGGAGAAATAAGTAATACTACTTGGGATTAATCCATTTAAGGTTTTCAAATATTAATGTGTTCTCATTTTCCAAATTTGGGAGTGATAAGGGTTACAACACCAAACTAGGTTATTGGAAATTAGAAACACTTAAATAAAATCCTAAGGGATATAAAAAGATGTTATTAAATATTTTTCTAAGGTTGGAAATTTATAATATTCTTGTCTCAAAAATTTCTCAAAAGGGATAAAGGAAATCCAACATTAAAACCTCTTCAAAATTGGAAAAGTGCCTAGTTCAATAGGAGTAATAAGGTGTTAAAAAATTTGTTTTTTGATCTTTACAAAACTGTACAAAATCAACCATAAATTGAACTATATTTTACAAAAGCACTATATCATATTCCAAAAATCTCTAGGGAGTCATAAGGCATTCTAAAAATCTTGATAATAATATCTACCAAATATTATCAAATTGGGAAGATATAAGATTAGGTATACATACTTTAATTACTAGGGATACATAAGGAAGTATACAAACCTAAGAATTAATAAAGGTTTTATCAAATCAAGCTTATATACTTCAATTAGGGATCATATATCCTAATACAAGGAGTCATAAGGTAGACTACTCTATATCAAAGAATTCTTATACAAATGACTACTAGCATGCTAAGCAAGACTTTTAGGAGTGGAATAAGGAAAATAAAAATATGGATTAAAAACATAATGGATTACAATGATGTAAAGGACAAAGAAAAGTAAGAACCAATACAATGTAAAATAAGTTCTGAAATTAACAACTATGTAAAGGAAGATTCATCTAGTGAGTTTAATGACCAAAAACATGAAAAGATTCATCAACAATATTTTATACAAAAATGAAAATATGGAATAGCTTCAATTGTGCACATATGGTTAGAATGTCTTATCAAGGAAATAGATAAACATGTTATTCCTAAGATAAAATATAAAAATGTCATATCATCTCTAATGTGCACTCATTGCAATTAATATGGTCATGAAAAGACCAATTGTTGGAGTTTCCATCCATGCAAATATTGTGATGGGATAAATCACTCATATTTATCCTATCACTTCAAACACAAGTACTATAAAGACTATGAAAGAATATTACTTCAAATAATAAACTTTTATCTTTAGGAACTTATTTCATATGGATCTACTAACATTGAGCTCAAGGTTGATACTTATGAAGGATAAATAAATAGGTCTTACAAAGGTACAAAGGAAACAAGAAGGATCAATTTATATCCACTCAAGACATGCAATATCATGAGAGCAATGTTCCATCAAAGATGTCTAAAATCAAGAAAAAAAAATGGAAAAAGATAAGAGGCAATGACATGAAGACTGAAGCAGTAGAAAAAGAACTAGATCAAGACTTTTCTGAACAAGCCAAAGATCATCCAATGGAAGAAGATATACCCAAATAATGTAATACAGGGGGTGTTATAAATAGAGTATATTACATCATTTGGGTCATGTAAATGTATCTTCCAAGGTACATACTTAGGACATTAGATTACTTTAGGGGGAAGTTATCTAGTTACTTTATGCAATGTAATAAATGCATAAGTGTCAATGTGCAAGTTGTATATGTGCAAGTTATCCCTTGCACAACTAGATAGATTTTTGGCCAAGGAACCTATATTCCTATATAAGAAGGGACTCATTGTAATACATGGAGTTATAGATACATGTAGAGAAGCTTAGAGAATACTCATAGATAGTAGCACAATTTTGTATAGATCACCATATAATGGTGATGGGTGCAATGTAGTTCAATAGCTTTATTAATGAAATGTTCATTTCCTCCATAGCTACATTGTATTCATTTATGTAATTTCTATTTATAGCATATTTTAGTCATTTCCCATATTTACTTTCTTTCATATTATTTTGCATCTTGTGATTGCTATCTTCCATTGCACATTACATCAAAATATAAGAAGAAGTAATTAAGAGGTGGAAGAAGCACTCCAAAATAGTTTATTTATCCAATCATCAAGACTTCTTCAATCAATCCCCAAGGGTAGCAATCACCAAGCACAAAAACAACCCAAACAACAACTTGTAGTAGAAATCCACTTAAAATCATAATCAAATGAGAGAGTCAATATATAGAATATCAAGAAATCATGATATTTCAAATAAGGGGGATCCAAACCCTTATTTAGAAGTGGTTTGGAGGGCAAAATGGGTAGGAAAAGTGAAATTCACTTTGGGAAAATCTGACCCCAAAATGGGTCGACAGAGGGAGGGATTTTAGTGAGAAAAATCCTTAAAATGCCAAATTCGCACCCGTTCCATACAAAGTGTGAATATGACAAGCCAAATTTATGCCTTGTATGGACCGAATGTGAATTTGGTAAATCTAGGCAAAAAAGGCAAATGGAGAATGCGAAAAGGCCAAAAATTTTCACTTTAACAAGTTTGAGTGGCTATCTAGAGATCTACGAAATATTTGAATCATTTTTGTGGGTTAAATTTCTATGTCTACGAAAGAACTCTTTGCTGAGTTATGTTGCTTCTCAATTCTACTTCGACAATTTCTAGATGTATCACATTGTTGGATCTATAGGTTCCTCTCTAGCTCTACCATTCAACCACCTCTTATTCTTCAGCCACCAACTTGGCCACCACCTCTATTCTATTTTTTGGACACATCTCCCAGATTTTATGGTTCCTATAAACCCCATTCTACAACACCATTGTGCTACATTGCCATAAAAATCCCCTACACACAACATCATATAAAACCCTCATGGTCAATTTCCTATTGGATCCACGTCTTTCTCACTCATGGACCAAATTTCTCCAAATAAATTTGCAATGACCAATTCTTATGTCTTTTATACTCATGGAAATTTTCCTACCCCATGGCTTTCTATTCCATTTCCACCATCTAGATTTTATATTCATTGGTTAGGGCCATTTTCATTATCAACAAATATTCTATCAACTTGCTACTAGTTGTCATCTACCCATCTAGTGCATTTATATTCCATGAATCCCAATTTATCCCCAAGATCCACTGTTGAATTTTATAAAGTCTCTAGATTTGTTATGGTCTTTAGATCCCAATACATTGGTTATTTATTCTTTAAAATTCATGGCTTATCCCATCTATTCCAATGGATCCCATAATTTTATTTTGTCACAGTTTTACAGCCACATTGATGTCATTGTCTATTCTTTGTAGTTTTATTCTATTATTGCTAGCATAGACAATCATACGTCTTAAAACTTTTTGGTTTGCTATTTTTTGTTATTCACAATCACAAAAAAATATTCGTGGAAAATTTTGTATGCTCCATCGGTCATTTTCCATAGCAAACCCTAGAAACCACTTTTTACAATAAACCATGGTAGTCATTTTCTATAACAAATCCTCACAACCATTTTCTATAGTAAACCCTAGCAACCATTTTCCATAGTAAACCATAGTAGCTATTTTCCATAGTTGTGGCCCCAAGGTCTCAAGATATTTTAACATTGAATCCATGATTTGAAATCTCTATGAAATATTCTATCATAGTTTTGGCTATTTTCCAAACAATTTTTAAATTTTTGGTGCCTTTTTTTTATCATTCACCATGAAGCCCTATAACTAGTCTTGTGTAATTTTTTTATTACTCCTATGGATTTTTTGGCATTCTAAAAATCCTACAAGAAAATAGTTTTTTGATGCCTAATTTTATTGCTCTCTGTCTAGTTTTTTTTTTTTTTTGGGTAATTAAGGGACATAAGCATTACAACTGGATTTTACAGGTTGACCCAAAACCTATTACAACAATAGCACAACGCTAAAACGGGACAATAACTCAAAATGGATAGTCTGTTTAGCCCTCTGCTGAGGACACAAAGCCAACAAAGAGTAATACCCTTACAAAAATTTACCCACACCTTGGAACAAAGGCGGTCGACAACTCTGCCTTCTAACACTTTCTCTTTTCTTTTGGTCGTGAAACTGCGACATGTCGCGATATCGTGACACTTCTCCTTCCTCCTCTTTCTTTTCTCTTTTCATCGTGAAAAAATGACATGTTGCGAAATCGTGACACTTTTCCTTCCCGTACTTTCTCTTCTCTTTTGGTCATGAAAATACGACATGTCACGATATCGCGACACTTTTTCCCTCTTGCTGGTCGCGAGTATACGACATGTCGCGATATCGTGCCACTTTCCCTTCTTGCCCTTAGTCTTCTCTTTTGACCGTGATAAAACGACATGTCACGATATCGTGTCACTTTTCCTCTCTTGCTCTTTCTCTTCTCTTTTAGTCACGAAAAACAACACGTCACGATATCGCGACACTTTTTCCACTTGCTCTTTCTCTTCTTTTTTGGTCGCGATAAAGAGACATGTTGCGATATCGTGACACATTTTCCATGTCGCGATATCGCGACACTTTTTCTAACATGTCGCAAAATCGCGACACTTTTTCCTTCCTTCTCTTTCACTTCTTTTTTGGTCGCGACACAGCTGCATGTCGTGATATCGCACCACTTTCCCTTCTTGCCCTTAGTCTTCTCTTTTGATTGCGATAAGACTACATGTTGCGATATCGTGACACTTTTCCTAACATGCTCTTTCTATTATCTTTTAGTCACGAAAAAACAACATGTCGCGATATCGCGACACTTTTTCCACTTGCTCTTTCTCTTCTTTTTTGGTCGCGATATCGCGACACTTTTTCCACTTGCTCTATCTAGTTTTCTTGCTCACACTATATGACACTTTTCTAGAACCACACAACATGCTCAGTATCCACATTAAGTTTGAGTACATTTTGCCAACAAAAATTGATCATAAATTGTATTCTTAGCATATATTCTTTCCTACATGGAACCCAGAAACACCTTGTTTAGGCATCTCCCTTCACAAGCCTTATTTTTATTTATCCCACATTGGTAGTGGGCAAGATTTTTAATAGCCTTTTATATGTTTTACTTTATTTCATATGCACGATAAAAATAAATAATTCCTACATATATATTTTTGAAATATTAAACTATTACATACAATATTCTTAAAATATTCCATTGGAGGATATGTGTAGACTATTCGCTCTCGATTCTACTTGAAAACAACTTGTTCCTCTTTCCTTTTGCCTGGTGAGCATTTCTAGTTTATCGCATTTTGAGGCCCTTGTCTCTTCATAATTATAGGTTTATTTATAGTCATTAGAAAGCTCATTTCAAGTAAGATATATTAGAAGCATTATTTTTCAAATTTGTCATAGTCTCCTCTAACCTATGGTGCTCCAATGTTTAGGTTTCCCACACTCACTTTCCAAAAAAATATTTTAATTAGGAGTGCATTTTTTGTTGTACCTGACACTCCAATCTACTTTTGACATCTAATATTATTTTGGAAGTAGAACTTTGTTATGACCATGGCCCTTGCATCTGGGTAATCCTTTTATCCTCAATATGGAGTTGTCATTGTCTCTTCCTCCATAAGACCATGATCCTTCAATATGTGATTAATAGACATCACATGGGTACTTCTACATACTGGAGTTTTCTTATCCCTCTAGTAGCTCATATCACTCAACAGATTTTATATTTTCAAATTTTTAGCTTGGTTCATGTCTTCACAAGTTAGATTCACCATATTTCACCCAATACCAAATCAAGCACATTGCACTACTTTTACATCAGCTTCTCCTTCATGTTCACTGGATATTTTGATTTCTATCTCTAATCTTCCTCCGTCCTATTTTGTACAAGAATTGAAGTCCAATATTTCTATGGTGGGGAGCAATGATAAGGAATATTCTAGAACATAGTAAATAAGGCTTAGTTGTTGGAAACCTATCACCATTTAATGTATTTTCTAGCCACTCATGGTTTTGTGCAAACCATGGTTTGTAATTGGGTACCTTTTGCTTATAAATATATGTTTTGTTTAATAGAAATTTTCAATATTTTCCTTGTAACTCTTCTACCTTTTGGTTTTGTATCAAATACCTTATTGGAGACATCACCAAAATCTAGAAGGTAGGCATAGTACTTGAGCACATTATAAATTTTATGAAGCTAAGTAATAGAATAGAAGGCCTTCCCAACATCCATTTTAAAATATGCTTCATGAATGACCTTAAGGAGAAAATCAAAACCAAGGTGTACATGCTCAAACCAACCACATAGATGACTACAATAAGGTTAGCCAAATATGTAGAAATTAAATAGAATGCCTTGAAAAATATCTCCAAATCTATGAAACTCCAAAATAAAACCTTTCCATCCATAAATAACAATGCTCTAAAGAACTTTGAAATAAAGAGGCTAACTTCAGATGAGATATTAATCTATAGAGCTAAGGGACTTTGTTACAACTATGATGAAAAATGGGTTACCATGCATAAATGTAAAACACAATGTCTATGTCTTCTAGACATAAGTGTAGACACCTAATTTTTCTTCCTAGATTGACCACTCAACATGTTGTCCATCATATATTTGACCTTTTTCATGAAAACCTCCATCTGAACCCAATTTCTTGGTGAAAGACACCATCAAATTTAACTCTCATAAAAATTGATCAAATCAAAACCAAATTTCACAAAACTAGTACCATTAGGAATATATTAGAATGAGCTTTCCAAAAAGAATAAATATTACTATTTTCACCCTGACAATAAATTTGACCTACCATGATGAATTTGACCTTTCAGAGTGAATTTAATTTGTCATGATAAATTTTACCCCACTAACTTTGAGCTTCTTAAACCTAGGGCAAATCAACTCCAAATTTTACAAATTTAGTACCATTGGAAATATCTTGGAAAGATCCTTCCAATGAATATAGGAAAAACCATTTTTATGTACATTTAATTTTTATGAGTCCATGGAAAATTTTGAGGACCATGATAATTTTAAAAAATTACCAATAGAACTATAGTTTTAGTGGTGCAACACCCGATCATTACCAGTTCCACCATTTCTACATCTCAAAAAATTGCAAATCATGCAATCTAATTGAAATACCAATTAGAGGTAGTTAGCTTAGTAATCCACCTCCAATCATCCCATGCAACTACTAAATAAGGGTAGTTATCTCTCTATCAAACCATAAAACTACCAATCATGGGTAGTTAACTACTTACTCCATCTCCCAATAACCTCCCGATGAGTACCAAAAATGCTCATTTTGTATACATTCTTAAGGGGCATCATTATTGGTTTAATTAGCATTAGAGATGTATTTTTATATAGTTGATGCATATAATTGATAAAAAAAATATACTATTATGCTTGAGTGGTGTTTTTAGTGGAAACTATGTATAAATGTAGGTTTTGCTACTAATATGGTGTTTTCCAATCTACATCCCACTTGGACCTGGTATGCTTCTTCTTCAATGAGTCTAAGGCATATTGGGAAGGTGCCTTACTCCTTTAGGTAAGGGCACCTTACTCTTCAGGCATGAAACATACTCTTTAGGAAAGTGCCTTACTGTAGGTGCCTTACTCTTCAGGAAGATGCCTTAATGTAGGTGCCTTACTTTTCAAGCAGGTGCCTTAATTGACCAAGTCAACAGGAAGGTACCTTGATGAAGAATTAGGTGCCTACTTGTGGCACCTTACTCTACAAGTAGGTGCCTTGATCTCATTGAGAAGATGCACCAAGTCAACTTTAATCGGTTGATCAATGGGATAAGGAGGTTGTTGCATGTGAAGACAAAGGAGAAATATTCTAATAATGCATTATTATTAAAATAGAATAAAACACTTATTATTAACTGATTGATTGGTTGACCTTGTAAAGCTCTTAAAGCACTATTTTTAGGATTCATTAATTTAGGATTTTTTGGTTATGTACACCTAAGTATTATTATATTTATCCTTCTAGTGAATGGACATATTTTTTTTCTTTATTTGTATAAAACATCCTAGAAGGGATGCCACTTTCGGGTAAGACCCAAGGAGGCAAGGGTATCAAATGGACATACTTTCAATAGCAAAATAAAATCTATGTATAAACCAATTGTAACTAATCACATTATGTGATTAAAAATATATTGATTTGTTATTGTAACGAGATCTGATTGCACTTTATATAAATACACAAGCCAAATGAATGGGGATAGAGAAACAATTACAAAGAAGGTATTTTATTTTATTTTCTATATAATTTCTTAAGAGTGCAAATACTCTTAGTTGCTTAAAGCAACTGTTATGTGATTAATTGGGTGGACTATCTACGAAAGCCTAGGCCCACTCCTTGTAGTAGTCCTCCCCTATTTTATTTTTATTATTTATTTTTAGTATATTAGATTTACTACTTTATTTCCTGCTTTATTTAATTTAGGTGTGTGTTTTATTTTCCTACATTTTAATTTACAACACTTTTATTTTCAACACTTTAATTTTAGTTTGTAATTTATTTATTTATTTATCAGCACTTTATTTTATTTGGTTTGGTTGAAATCAAATTGCATAAACATTCCCCACCAAATTAAATAGGTACAAAAGGATTCATTCCCCCATACTACAGGCATATATTTGTGCATGACACTCATAAGTTTACGAACTTATCGGATTGATAATTTATGGCAAAAGAAATGATTGTTTTCTAAATATAATTTATGCTCACCATTTTGGCACCATTTTTGGGGAGTGTCAAAACTGTAGTGTTATGATTTATAGGTCAGATAAAAATCCCATTTAAAATTACCTGTAGATCTTCTACCTGAGAAGCGTGAGTCCACCAAGGGCCTTTTTACAAGGCCAAAAATAGTTTCCAACACAATCATAGCCAAATCCCATAGGCAATAGTTTAAATTTACCAGCTTCTCAAGTAAATACAGGAATGAACCTGATGTATCATATTAAGTGTAGAAGTAGGAATAAATTGTGTTGTTAAAAAAATTATAAAATTAGGCAGTGAAGGATTTCCATCATATTTTGAATGGTTTCGAGAAATCAAAGGAATGGCACAACCCAGGTCTAATATAGTTGAAAATATTTAAGGGTGTGTTTTTACATAGAAACCATTTAGGAGATTATACCTCAAAGAAGCACAATTTTAATTATAAGATTAACGTTTCTCAATATTGGTGAATTTTCAACAATGACATTAGCAGCCAAAAAAATGACAGAGCAAAATTTAAAGAACAACTTATTATAGAGTATGCTCTTCACTTGCACTTAAGGCGACCTAGTGAATCAAAAACTAGCATGTATTTTTAAAATACTACTATGCCATGTTTTCTCCAAATTTCTAGCCGTAGATAGTCATTTTCCAGCCTACACATTTTTCCATTAAGTTGAAAACGTTTGGTTTTGAGTCCATGGGGTAAGATACTTTTGTCATGCTACGACATATCAAACTAGTTGGTAACAAAATGGATGATTTTTAGAGACTAGTTTAGATGTAGGCATGGGGGAGATCCCACCTTCATCATTACCACCAAAAGCACAAAAAACATTGTTTACAGTGTTCATTTAAAAAAAAACTAGTTAGAATTTTATTTTAATATCTTTAGTTTGGATTTTTCTTTTATGTTTTGCAAGATAGCATGAAATGCAATGTAGAAAATAAGGAGTTTTCTATGAATATTTCATGAATTGAGATTCATACATGGAGTTTGTAATAGCACTATACAAACCATATTGTGCACCTCAATCATGTAGCATCTAGTCCAAATAGGTGAAAGCAAGCAGAGTTTTTCCTTGGCAACATAAGCACCTGAAGGTAGGCTAAGTAACCCTGATCAAGTGAAAGGCTTCTAGCCCAAGGTGGTTGTGGAACTTGAGGAAAATTTTGCTACAAGGTGCATGACTGTTACAACATGAATGATAAGTAGAGTCAGAGATGCTACACCAAGAGCAAAATAGAATTCCAAGGGAATTTTCAAGAAATAGTCGATGAGCTCCATTTACAATACCTCACATTTGCGAGACTAGATCAGAAATTGACATGGGGGAGACCCCATACCATACCAATAGTTTTGACAAATGTTCACACATTCATTAAAAAAAAATAGGATACACAAAAAAAAATGGGGGAGGGGGGCACCTTACTATTAAAATATGCCTTACTTCTGGTGCCTTACTCCCATATAAAGGTGCCTTAATCCCGATGCCTAACTACCATATAAATGCACCTTACTCATGATGCCTTACTCCCATATAAAGGTGTCTTAATTACATAAAGGCATCTTAACCCCATATAAATGCACCTTACTCCTATGAAAAAAAATGAATTATGTGAATCCTCCCAATGGTTTGTAGTTATATAAAAAAAAATACCGCATGGAACATGTTTTGCTTAGCATAAAATTTATTTATGTTTTGCTTTGCAGGATATCATACCCTTTGAATGCAATATGAAGGCATCTTGAGAGCCAAGGCCTCAGGCACATGGATGTCATGATTCATGTATTCCTACTTTCGTGTGTTTTTGCTTTGTAGGTCATCGTGCCCTTTGAATGCAATATGAAGGTATCCTGAGAGCTAGGGCCTCAGGCATAGGCATGATTCATATTTTTCCTTGCTTTTGTGAGTTTAGTTTCATAGGACACAACCATGAGCATGATCTGTAGGCAGGTCCAACATAAAGTAGGCCTAACATATGTGGCATATCATGCCCTATAATTAGGAGTGCAGTGAAGTGAAAAAAGGTACTTACTTTCCACTAGGAAGAGAGTGCCTACAATCATCCTAGTACAACAGTGCATTTTTCCACCTAGAGGAAGACACCAATAAGTGGTGTCACTCTCCCACTAGGAAGAGTGGTGCCCATATATTTAAAAAAAAAATTGTGGAGAATCTGATGGTTGGGTGCTAAAAAGTGTTATAATGCAAATGATACAGAGACAAAATAATCAAAATAATATCATTGAACATTAGTCTTAGCAAGAAAATGCTAAGCAATATTTAACATGAAATATAAACTAACTAATCACATAACTCGCTAACCAACTAAGGTAGGAGAGACGTGTAGCTAACCACTAACCTAGGTAGAGAGTTCTAACTAAACCACTAACCTAAATATCTGACTTAGGATATTTAGGTATTTACCTAGATTAACCAGTAGACAAAATATCTCATGGTAACTAGTAGAAAAGTAAATGTAATAATCCTATGTAGTGTAATGCAATACACTACCTTATTTTACCCTAACATCCCCCCTTTATTACATTACTTTGATATACAAAGTTTGCTCTGGAACAGTTGAAATTTGACACGTCCAAGTGCCTTTGTAAAAATGTCAGCAACCTGTTCGTCGGTGGGAATGTGTTGGAGCTTGATTTTGTGCTTAGGAACTTCATCACGAATAAAATGACAATCTGTGTCAATATGCTTTGTTCGTTCATGATGTACTGGATTCTTGACCAAGTTCAAAACACCTGAATTGTCGCAAAACATGTGAATAGGAAGTTTCTTTGGTAGGCCCATGGTAGCCAAGATGCGACTTAGCCATATCGCTTCACACACAGCTCCACGTGCAGCGCGATATTCTGCCTCAATTGAAGATAAAGCAACCACCTATTGCTTTTTACTATGCCATGAGACAGGACCAGATCCAAGATGAAACACATAGCCTGATGTTGATTTTCTATCATCTATGGATCCAACGTAATCAGAGTCAGTGTAACTCTGTAAGAAGAATGAGTTATTCTTCTTATACTCTAGACCATAATCTGCACTACCCTGAATGTAGTGAAGAACCCTCTTAGCTGCTTTCCAATGAGAGACCTTTGGTTCTTGCATGAACCATGAAAGATAGTTTACAACATAAGTAATATCTGGTCTAGTATTAGTCAGATAGATGAGGCTTCCAATCATCTATCTATAAAGTGTGCCATCTACCTGTGGTGAGTCATCATATCATGATAACTGAAGCCCTGATTCCATCGGTGTTGCTTTGGGCTTACAATCAGTCATACGATATTTTTCTACTAAAGTCTTGGCATACTTTTTTTGAGTCACCCTAAGATGATTCTTCTTCTGTTCTATCTCAAGACCAAGACAATAGTGGAGAAGTCCTAGATCTGTCATATCAAATGACTCTTTCAAGTCATCTTTCATGGCGTTAATCAAGTTCTCTGAATTGCCAGTGATGATCAGATCATCTACATATAACACAAGAATCACTATCTCAGAACCTGTGTTCTTGATATAGAGATTTGCGTCAGATGGACTTCTCTTAAATCCATGCTGTAGTAGGTGACTATCCATTTTTATGTACCATGCTCTTGGGGCTTGTTTTAGCCCGTATAATGATTTGACCAACTTGCAAACTTGTTGCTCATGGCCTACCTCTGCAAATCTAGGAGGTTGAGTCATGTACACCTCTTCTTTTAAGTCACCATTTAGAAAGGCACTTTTTACATCCATCTGATGTAATTTCCATCCGAACTGTGCTGCCATAGCACAAAGCACTCGAATGGTGGTCATCCTTGTTGTAGGAGCAAAGGTTTCCTCATAGTCAAGCCCTTCCTTTTGAGCATAGCCCTTCACCACAAGATGGGCCTTATGCTTATCTATGGTGCCATCTACCTTATATTTTACTTTGTAAACCCATTTGCAGCCTATGGGTTTCTTTCCTTTAGGCAAATCCACCAACTTCCATGTTTTATTCTTTATGAGGGAGTTATGTTCTGCATCCATAGCTGCCTTCCACTGAGGCAGTCTAAGTGCTTCATCAACTGTAGAAGGTTCATTCTCATCATATGCTGACAAGTAAACCCTCTCCTCATCTATTTCCATATCATCTTCCCTTGGTAACTCTCTATCAATAGAAAGATCTTGAAAATCTGCACAAAGATCATCAACTGAAGTGGATGCTTCATTCTTTTCTTTCTGAGTCATGCTTCGTGTCTTTGGATGATTGAGAGTAAGATCAGGTGGGGAAGTGAGTTTGGAATCTTTCATTGTGCTTGTATACCATTTGGGAGGCTTTTTCTATTGTGGAGGAGGAAGTGGTTGTTGCTCCTCATCATCTAGGTATACCGATGTAGTGTTGGGTGTGAAAGCTTCATCAAACACTACATCTCTACTGACATGTATTTTCTTGGTAAGTGGGTCTATCAACCGATAGCCTTTTGAGAATTCATCATATCCAAGAAATACACAAGGTAGGGACTTCTCATCTAATTTCTTTCTTTTCTCCTTGGGTATATGCATAAATGCCTTACACCCAAATACCCGTAGATGAGATATGGAGGGTTTCCTTCCACTCCATGCTTCCTGAGGAGTCATACCTTCAAGAGCCCTTGTGGGAGCCCTATTCAGAAGATATACTATAGTTTGAACAGCTTCAGCCCAGTAAGTTTGCTCAAGGTTGGCCCCCTTAAGCATACATCGAACCATTTCCATAATGGACCGATTTCTTCTCTCAACAACCCCATTTGACTGAGGAGAATAGGTTGTTGTTAACTGTCTCTTTATCCCATGTGTCTGTAAAAATGAGGAAAATTCCTTTGATGTGTATTCCCCCCTCGATCTGAATGGAGGGTCTTAATAAAGCATCCTGATTCTTTCTCAACAAGCTTTTTGAACTGTTGAAAATAGGAAAATGCTTCAGACTTCAACTGTAAGAAGAAGACCCACATTTTTCGTGAGTGATCATCGACAAACAATTGAAAATACCTTTTTCCTCCACAACTTGTAGACATGGGACCACACAAATCTGTGTGAACCAACTCCAAAGGTACCTTAGCTCGAAAGGAGCTAGGTTCAAAGGGTACTCTATGTTGCTTTCCTGACAAGCAATCAGAGCACACTGGCAAAGTAGATGAAAGAGTAGGCAGCCCTTTCACCATTTGATATTTACTCAACTCTAGTAAATATCCTGAACTTAAATGCCCAAATCTCTTATGCCAAAGAGAAGTGGCCTCCTTTGTGGTTACTGCCAGTGCAGTATGTGTTGAGGTAATTGCATCTAAGACAAACAAACCATGTTTGTATGAACCTGTTGCTATCTGTTTTCCCTTCTTAGTGATAAAGCAACGTTTCTTTTCTTTGTCCACCTTGAAATTGACATTCATGTTATTGTCCAGGATTTGTGGAACTGACAAGAGATTATTTTTCAATCCTGGTACATAAAGAAATTTTTGAATATTACATTCTCCATCTGGAAGGGAGACTGAAACACTTCCTTCTCCCTGAACTCGATAGGTTTGATCATCAACAATGGTGACCGGTCTACCTTCTCGAGCCTCAAATGTTGCAAACCAGGATTTATCGCCAGTCATATGCTTACTAGCACCTGAGTCTATGTACCACACAGAGTCCTTATGAGGGGAATCGGTATGTGTCATGAGCACCTTGTGTGCTCTCTCAGAATCTGAACTAGAATCTTCAGCTGCAATGTGTCCCTGTTGCTATTTTTTCTTGTTCTTTGGTTTGCCTTGGCCCTTCTTGTTTCCTTGTTCATTGGGCGGTTTGTTCTTAAACCAACATCTTTTGGTTTCATGAGTGTCTTTGTCGCAAATCTTACAATACTGCTTCTTCTTCGAAACCTCTTTGGCTTTACCCTTGTCTTTGTTTGAAGAAGAACCTTTCTGTTGATTCCACTTTTTCTTACCACCTTGTCTGTTTGAGAAAAGTGCATTGTTGGATGCCTCATCTCTTTGGAGTTGATTAGCTTCTTCTGTTTGAAGCAAATTTACCAACTCGACAAAAGTCACTACCCTTCTAGAGACTTGTAGTGAAGTGATCAACATTCTGTAGGAGTCTGGAAGAGCCCTCAAAATGATAGAGGTCAAGACTTGGTCTTCCACTTTTTCTCCTAAGGATTGCAGTTTTGTTTTCAATTCTGTGACTCTGCAGAGGAATAGCTCTACTGTTTCTCCTGATTTCATATGAAGAGTATGAAGTTGTGTTTGGAGGTTAAGAATCGTTGATTGATTCTTCCCCTCAAATATGGTTTTTAAGGCATCCCATGCCTCCTTACCATTCTTAGCTTCACTGATATGAGGTTGGATATCATCAGTAATAGCTAGCAAGATCATTAAGGATAGTTTCTTATCCTTTTTATCAAATTCTGTTTGATCTGCTCCAGCTGATTGAGGTCTAGTTACACTTCCATCCACTATTGACCATAAATCCTCTACAGTTAAGATAGCTTTCATCTTAGTCTTCCAAGCTGAATAATTTGAACCTTTGAGCAGTTGGCTCTCAGTGAGATACTTGTGTATCATGGCCATGGTTAAGGTTTCAAATTGATAGGACTAAGATGGTTGTATCTTGCACTATACCCTCAAAAGAGTATATGGAAGATGTTTTCAATTTGCCTCTATAAGATATTTAATGGCACCTGCCTTAACACCCTTAACAAGGGATGAGAAGTTTGAGGAAATTAAGCCAAACAAGATAGAGCAAATTAAAAAAGGGATTGGTTGACAGACTTCTGATTGTGCTCTCTAGGATATTTAATGGCACCTGCCTTAACACCCTTCAAGAAGGATGAGAAGTTGGAGGAAATTAAGCCAAACAAAGAGAGGTAATCAAGGTGTGTTTGAATTTTGACCTTTGGAGGGGGTAAAAAAAATTGACTGATGTTCAACCTGTGCAAAGTGTAGCACGTTTTGGAGTGAAATATGGGTTTTGTGAAATGCTTCTGCCAATGTTGTATCTGAATGTTTAAGTGCACATAAGAAACATGAGTGTTAGTGCAAATAATCAAAACATGAGAGCAACCCACATTATTATCACTCTAGGTGTCGGGTTCAACCGAAAATGCACCTAGTATAAGTCAATTTTTGAGAAAGGTGTCGAGTACAATCGAGATTGCACCTTTCTTAATTTTGAAAAATCCCCCCTTGTTCTTTACAATTTTGCAAATAATAGAATCAACAAAATGATTTCTATCCCCCCTTAATGTTTTACAAAATTGAAAAATTTTCGAGCACTCCTTTCAAGACAAGTCGACACACGACCCGCGTTTGAAAGGCTTCCAGACCAGTCGACACACGACTTTGGTTTTGTCTTCAACAATTTATCATGAAGGAGCAAAAAAAATGGTTTTGATCTCAAGTTTTGACAACAAAAAAAAGTTGCTATTTTATGTTTTTATGTCCCCTTTCTTGAAGGAGAGAACAAAAGCAATAATTTGTTGTTTTGAGAAAAATGCGATGACCTTTGATGCTCCCTAAATCATGGCATGATAAGTATTTTGCAATAGAAAGTTTGAGTTCAATGTCTTATATCTCCAAAAAAAATGAAGAAAACTGAAGAACTTCTGATGAATTTATTGCAACAAAAAAATGTTGAAGCAGGTTTTGTGTAAAAATTTGCCAAAAAGAGGTTCCTATTTGCCTTGTGTTTTCAGTTGAGAAAAAAAACAGCAATGGTTTTAGGAACTTTAAGGGCTAAATTATTTGCGAATTTTCAGGTTTCTAGGTTTGAGAAAGCAAAAAAATACTAGTTTCAGATGAAAATTCTATAATTTTAGAAAAAATTGGAAAAAAATCATCCAATTTGGTTAAAAATTGAACGTTTTAGGCCAATTTAAAGAAAAATTATAAAAATAATCAAAAAATATATTTAATTATGCTTTAAACCATAGAAAATTTGAAAAAATAAAGTTTTTATTCGCAAAAACCTATTTTTAGGTGCACGGGGGTTCGATCCGTGGTCTCGGCTGTGCTAGCTGGCCGCCCGAGCCAACCGTGCCACCGGGCGGTTTGGAAACTCTCCGACTCCGCTGAATCTTATCACCTCGCGGCCGATCGCTTCGAAAAAAAATCCGAAGAAAAAAAATTGCCTTTCCTTCATGCTCCGCGGGGATTCGATCCGTGGTCGGGCCGGAGCTAGCGGGCCGCCCTAGCCAACCGAGCCACCGGGCCGGTTGAGTGTTGGTGGGGCACGGCTTGTACTTAGCCCATCCACTATTCTCGAAGAGGACTATGGGGATTTATCCCACATGCATCCCAGTGTGGGATGCAATGGGGTTTATAAGCCCCAGTCCACACTTCTTCGATCGATTGCCTACGGGCAATCGACAAGTGTTGCCCGCCCTTTTGGACGTCGCCATGTGGCGCCAGGGGGTGGGCTAGTCGGTCGAGTCGAGTCAGCGTCATCTATCCAGTGGTTGTCCACCATGTGTCCACGTCAGTCTGGTCCAATCAACATCCAGGTGGCACGTGGCCTATGTGCCACATGTCGCCTAGTCAGCGTTGAGGTGGCGCGTGGCCTGTGTGCCATGTGGTGCCTCACGATTGGTCTAGGTGGCACCTCAGGGTGCATGTAGTCAAGAGTAGCGATCTAAGGTAGCAGATCATGCCACGTGTCATCGATCGAGCGGTGTAGTCTGGTCATGGATCGGAGGGCCTCCTGCCCTCATAGATCCCGATGTGGGGTCCAGCTGGGAGGGGAGGGCATGCCTGCCCTCTCTGCTCTCCCAGCCTTGGTGGGCCACGTGGCTCCCTGGCCCGAGGTCGAGCGAGCGAGAGCTGAGTCCTCGGCTCCTACGCTCCTCGATCTTCGAGGGGGTGGTCGATCATGTTGGTCGATCGTGCGATCATGCAGCAGCCCGATCGACCGTCTGGTCGGTCGATCGTGTGGCCTGCATGGTCGATCCATGCTCCTCTATGGGTTGGGGTCGTGTGGGCCCTTGTCAATACAGGGCCTGCTCCAGCCTGCGAGCTCGCCTGTTGAGGTGGGTTGGGTGTTGCCAATTGGCACCAGCTCGTCCTCCGAGCGAGCCAAAAAATGGCTCTGATGCCAATGTTATAATGCAAATGATACGGAGACAAAATAATCAAAATAATATCATTGAACATTAGTCTTAGCAAGAAAATGCTAAGCAATATTTAACATGAAATATAAACTAACTAATCACATAACTCGCTAACCAACTAAGGTAGGAGAGACGTGTAGCTAACCACTAACCTAGGTAGAGAGTTCTAACTAAACCACTAACCTAAATATCTGACTTAGGATATTTAGGTATTTACCTAGATTAACCAGTAGACAAAATATCTCATGGTAACTAGTAGAAAAGTAAATGTAATAATCCTATGTAGTGTAATGCAATACACTACCTTATTTTACCCTAACAAAAATAAGTTACAACCCTTCCTTGAGAAGAGAGCTGCAACTACTTTATACCCAATAGTGCTTAAACTTATTCTCCCTATATTTTGGGTACCTTTTGTTTAGTGTGGGACATAATGTTCATAGGGCTGTAGATTTTTTGCATAGAGGGACCTGTTACTGGAAATGAAGGCATCATCAATATAAGTGGGGGAGAGTATGGATGGATCTTAATCTTCCATAAAAGAAAAAATCTTCTGCTGAAAAGGCTCCAAGTTAAAATGTAAATCAGAAATAAATTTTTATTTTTTGCTACCTGTTGGAAGAGAGTATCCTCTTTCTAGAGGGCTAGCTTGGTCTAGAAGAGAAATGAGAAATCTCCAACTGGTAGCTAAATAAAGTAGGGGAGGATCTTGAAAGTAACCAGATGTCAAAAATTTGCAAGAAGACCACATGGTGCCTGAGCATGATAAATCATATGAATGGAGCTCGTAGTGGCCAGAAATAATAACACATAAATCTCAACGATGTGTCTCATGAAAACATCACATCGAAACATCCAACACGTCATAGATGCCTGCGAAGGAAATAATTCAGAGTGGGAGATCATTTTGATTCAGATGCACATGTATTAGGGCTGTACAAAGTCTAATCAAATTAAACAAAAAAAAAGTGACATGTTCATGAGCACATGGTGAGAAAATAATCATGCACAAATATTAAAACTTGCAATGCATTTGAGAAGTTCAACACTCTTGAGATACATCAAAGCTGGATTAAAATATTTTTATAAGTGTTTTTGATGATGAGTTTGGTGTTTCAAAAGTTTTGAGCTATTGGCTATCATAAATACTTTAATAGTGGTACATGGAACATAATTTTTGCACACCATATTGCATTATTACCTAGCCCAATTACAACCTACACAACCTCCACTTTTTAATGCATAGTGCCAATATTACAATTTTTTATAGTAACATTTCATTTTGTTAAAATATGTGAAAAATAAAATACAGAGAAGAGATAAAGTGTCACTATGGTGGATGAGAATGCAAATTTTGCAAAGAAATTATAAGGTTTTGAAATCATGGAGAAGTTTGTTGTCACAATGTAAAGAGTTCATTATTTCCCAAAAATAGTTTGGTGGAGAAGCCATTCCAGTACACAACACATACAACCAAATTCCTAGTATGGATCATTGACAGTCTTCCAGTTTGGCCACCTGATTTTAAAGGCACCAACTCAAATTATTGCAGTTGATGTTTTATTCTCTGATGTAGGTGATAAAAAAAGAAGAGAGAGCCAAGATCTATTATGGTCATGGCAGAACAAATGGAAAAAATAAATAAATAAATAATTATTACTCCAAGATGCACCAACAATCTCATTTTTTGGTGCACCATGATTACAGGCAACATGAAGATATTTCACACCATCAACATCATACACATCAGGTTCTGCAAAATTCACCCAGGTATGTACTGAGTTTTTTGTTAATTATGTCAATAGTTATTTTAAAATAATTTATATGTTAATACTGAGAATATGCCTCCATAATTACCTTTGTGAAATTCTCCCATTACAATTTTACCTCATACATGAGAAAATTTCATTACTCGAGAGATAAAAAAAATGACAGGAGGTTCCTTACTCTCGACGGTGCCTTAATATTGTGTAAAAATATGAGGTTCCTAAATCCCATATAAATACACATTAATCCCAGTGCCTAACTCCCATATAAATATGCCTTACTCCTGACACCTTACTCGTGTAAAAACAAGAGGTGCCTAACTCCCATATAAAGGTTCCTTACTTCCATATAAAATGTACCTTACTCCTAGTGTCTTATTCCATATAAGATACGCCTTACTCCCAACAACTTACTCCCATATAAGGGCACCTTATTCCCTATGCCTTAATCCCATATAAGGGTGCCTTACTCCCGAAGCCTAACTCCCATACAAAGGAGTAAAAAAAAAAATTCAGGGGCTAATGTCATGAGGATGTGATAATATTTAGGCATAGGGGATGATGAGCACCATAAATGCTCATTTTACATACATTCTTAAGGGGCACCATTATTGGTTTAATTAGCATTAGTATGTATTTTTATATAACTTATGCATATAATTGATAGAAAATCCAGTATTATGCTTAACTGGTGTTTTTAATGGAAATTGTGTATAAGTGTAGGTTTTTCTACTAATCTAGTGTTTTCTAGTCTACATCCCACTTGGACCTGACATGCTTCTGCTTCAATGAGTCTAAGGCATATTGGGAAGGCACATTACTCTTCAAGTAGGAACCATACTCTTCAGGTAGGCACCTTACTCTTCAAGCATGCACCATACTCTTTAGGCATGCACCTTACTATAGGCACCTTACTCTTCAAGTAGGCGCCTTACTCTTCAGGAAAGTACCTTACTCTGACCAAGTCAACAAGAAGGCACCTTGATGAAGAAGTAGATGCCTACTTGTGGCACCTTACTCCCACCTTGCTCCCATTGAGAAGATGCACCAAGACAACTTTGACCGGTTGACCAATGGTCTAAGGAGGTTGTTGCACGTTAAGATAAAGGAGAGATATTTAATCATGCATTATTATTAAAATATAATAAAACACGTATTATTAACCGATTGGGCAGTTGACCTTTTAAAGCTCTTAAAGCATTATTTTTAAGATGCTTTAATTTAGGATTTGTTTGTTATGTACACCTAAGGATTTTTATATTTATCCTTTTGGTGAATGGACATACTTTAAAATAGCAGAATAATACCTATGTATGAACCAACTATAACTAATCATGTTATGTGATTAAAATAGATTAATTTTTTATTGTAAAAAGATCTAGCTGCACTTTATATAAAGACATAGGCCTGAATGAGGGAGAAAATCAATTACATAAAACATCATTTCATTTCATTTCATGTATAATTTATTAAGCATGAAATTCCTCTTACTTGCTTAAAGCAAGGTCTATGTAATTAGTCGAGCGGACTATCTACGGGATCTTGGGCCCACTCCCTGCAGTAGTCCTCCCCTATTTTATTTATGTATTTGTTTTTAGTAGATTGGATTTATTTCTTGCTTTCTTTTTAGCTATGTTTTATTTTCTTGCACTTTTATTTTTAGCACTTAAATTTTAGTTTGTAATTTATTTATTTAATTTTCTGCACTTAGTTTTATTTGGTTTGGCTGAAATCAAAATGCACAAACATCCCCCACCAAACTAAATAAGGTATAGAAGGATTCATTTCCCCACACTACAGGCATATACTGTGCATGAAACTCATAAGTTTATGGACTTACTAGATTGATAATTTATGGAAGAGAAATTATTGTTTTCTAAACATAATTTCTGCTCACCACCTCCTATACTTCCAATCAAGGTAGTTAACTACATGCTCAACAAAGCCAACTCAACTCTCAACTAAACTAAATTGGACATATCACTTCCTTGGAATGTGTACATTAAATATTCCTCTTATGCTCCCTTGGTGGAGATTCCAAAGTTAGTTCTCATTTATAAAAAGGACTCTTGGGATCCAAAACTAGTTACACGCACACATTCTAAGATAGGTATGTTTTATTGATCAGGAAAAGTTAGCATTTTTCTAGTTGCAATACTAGGATAATTTTGTTAGTGTGGGATTCAATATAATTTTTAGAGGGAGGCTTTTCGAGGGTGATAATAATGCCAAAATTGTTGTCTTGAGCTTTCACATCGAGAGCTTTAAGTTGGGATTTGTTTCCTTTTCCTTATTTCTTTTCATTTAGTTTAGCATTTCAAGCACATGATTTCATATTTGGGAACGTAAAATTTTATCTTGTTTAAAGTCCTGAGTGGTTATATTAGGGCATGATCCTTAGATCAATATAGTTTACTATTTTGGATTGGACAGAAAAGCCCCAAAACTACTAGTCCATATTTTTGTTACCTCTTTGTAGTTGTAGATCTATGTTATCTATTTTGCAAGTTTCTGGTAAATTCATAGGTATATATGTAGGGTTTTCTATTCTTTGTTTTGTAGGTTCATAACATTTTTGCAAGTTCACAATATTTTTGTAGGTTTACAATATTTTTGCAAGTTGATGGTAAGCTCACAACATTTTTACGGTCTTATGACATTTTTGTAGTGTATTACATTTTCTACGTAGTTTTTAAGAATAGTTATAAAATTCAACTTCTGACCTACTTTCAACCCAAAATAGGTAAACTCTAACTCATTCTCAATTTTAAATTTTTTTCATAAAAAAGGTATAAAACTTCAAATCCTCCATTTTAGAATTTTGATCTATGAATGTATGTAAACTTTTCATTCTATATAAATAGTTGTTTGGTTAAGAGGAATCTTAGGTAAAAGTTCTAAGATCTTTATCCTCAAACTCATTTTTTAATCTTGCTCATATAAAGTAACACTTCATTAATCATCATAAGAAAAAGTTGCATCTTTTAGTCTATTGTTTCAGAAAAAGAAAAAAACATGGTATTTCAATTTATGTAGTTCTTTTCATTATGATTGACATATAAAAAAAAGAAAAGAAAATTTAAAAAATAGATATATCTTCTTTCAATTTTTCTTGTAGTCCCTTTTGTATTTGTAGATTTGCAGTATAAAAAGAATAACTAAGTGCCTCTCAAAGAAAAACAATATAGAATCCAAGATTTAAACAAGTTCATAAAAGGCTTGGGTAGTTTAATTTTTTTTCTTATATTGTTTTCTTTATGCTTCTGATAATACACTAATAAGACATCAATTAAGGAAATCTTACAATACCAACATAGCCAAGTTGACTATATTTCCAGGTGATAATTAATTCATTAATTTATCATTATATATAGTGTAGGTCGATTTATCATTTGATCATCTTTTCATCTTCCAAATTATTTGTGTAATCACAAGGACTAAAACCTCTTTAGTGGCAAAGGACTTAGCCCTCCTAATGTGGTAAACATTTAATTGATTCCATTAATTTGAAATTGCATTGGTATCGTTGTGAAGAATATTTTTTCAAGTGGTATTAGAGCTTCCTTCCGGGAAACGTGGAAACCATTTCATTCGTAGTAGTAAATTTTTTGTTGAAAAATAAAATGCAAATAACATGTGCAGTATTGTTTTACGAGGAAGATAGTCATTCACATCAGTTTTGCCACTCACTAGGGAATATTGGTGGAATCGTGAAAAGAAATACTACAGGAGCAATCAATAATTTTGTGTAAATTTGATAATCACAGACGATCTGAACTAGAAGGCTAGCGTCCATGGACATCAGCATCAGGTAGGATCGAAGCTGGTTAAACATCTATTTTTAGATAGAAGGAAATACACCATCTTGTTACGTCAGGAGAAACTTAAGTCTTGCAAATAATTCTACAAAAAACTTGTGCGAAGTTATTGGGTATTTTTTAAAAAATGCGAAGTATTTGGAAAAATAATATAAAGTTTGAACTATATTATTATCCGTGTCTTGCGAGAGGTACTATTACGAAGTAAGAAACATTCAGATGGTGGTGCATATTTGAGGTCATATAATCCATCCAAGATCTACAAGGATAAAAGGTGACAAGCATTTATTCATTGGCTTACGAGTATGTATATAACTTAAAACTTAATTTAAATAGAATAAATTTGATTCTTCTACTTATATTACATTTCATTTACTTGCACTACGTCCGTCCACAAGTTCATTTTGACTATTTGAAATAATCTATGATTGAAAATAGCCTCCAAAGGCATTAAGGATTATTAAAAATGTAGACACTAATTAGTTTCATATTATGTCCACAAATACTTCTTTTAGACATTTACCAAAGCCTACACCATATTTTATATCCATACACATATCCTAACATCAATATTTATCACAATTCGTAACTGTATCTTGGCAAGTCAGCCGTGTATTACCTTATTTTTGGCTCCTTGCTAATGACGTCAAACTATTCCAACTTTCATGTGCATTAGTTAAAATCGTCTTATGCTACCGCTTTAAGTCCAAACATCATCGAATTATCTTCCTTGGATCGTAATTCTTCTTGTAAGTAGTCTGCTTAAATCGGTGTTGAATCATCATCATTTTAAATTGATCCACGTAATATCTTTAATATCACACATTGGAGGACCAATCAGAATGCCCAAGGTACTTTAAATTTATTTATTTTATAAGGCTTTGATCAAATTTGCCATCCAGGATATAGTGCATTGTTCCACTTACGGTAGAGAGTTTCACTTTTGGGCCTTATAACCAATAAAAGATATTTATTGTTTTGTGGCTTTAGCCACACTAGCCTTTGCTCCTGCACATAACCAATTTATGGTGATCTAGACACGTTCCATTAGTTCTCATTCCAAGAAATCCACCACGTTCGTTCAATCACCTATTCTAACTTGTCATCCTCGATTCGTGTATCTTGTCCAACATATTCCTCATTGTGTCATTCATCCTCGAGTCCTTGTATCATTCATCCTCAAATTGTGCATCTTGTCCAACCTATCCCTCCTCATGTCATTCAAGTCATGAGTCTTGTTCAGCCTATCCCCCTCATATCGGTTATCTTAGTCGTGCATCTTCATGTCAATCAGGTTGTCCTATCACATCATCTAAGTGTTCACTTTATTCATGAGTCATGTCGTTTAGGGTCTAGTTTCCATGCATCATGTATCTAGTTGTTCACACCATCCTAATTCAATGGGTTGCATCGTATCCCTTGTTGTCAGAATTGGTGGGTCCGTGTCAAGTTGTAATACAATATTATCAGTTTTCACCAATATTATCAATAGATGTTCAAAATTCCAAATTAGCCATCGAAGAACTTCCAAAGAAGACATTTTGGAACTTCCAAAGTAGTTGTTGGAAACTTATATAGCCATTGGGTATCTTCCAAAGTTATCGTTGGAACCTTATATAATCGTTGGGGATCTTACATAGCCATTAAAATTTTCAAAACATCAGCTACTTATTGGAGTAGAGCAGCAAACATTATTTGCATCATAGTTGGAGCGACAAGTGAGCGAAAAATAAACCAATTTTTTTTTGCAAAAATTATCAAAATTTTGATATTAAAGACAAATTTTGAAGAAACTGACTTTCCAGGAAAAGCTTTGTAGTAGATTTTTTATCTCTATTGACAACTTTTAGCAACAATTCAAATTGTATAATGTAAGTGCATGAGTAGAAGGTGGACTAAAGGATCAAACAGATGATTATCTAGCACAAATAATACAAATGAAGGACTTTCAAAGTCACCTAGAAGACCTCCATGAAATAAAGGTACAAAATACAACTCTCCTTTATGCATTAACAACTTTGATCCCCACCATCCTATTATTAACCCTATGGCCCCTTCCAACTCATCCCATGATAATCTCACACATGAAGAAATGGAAAACACCAATGCAAGTAACCGTGACATCCAATCATGTATAACTCAACTAATAAATATTATAAGCAACATGAATTTAATGTTGGAGCCTTTTTTGAAGAAATAAAACCAAGAAGCTCCTCATTCCCCATATAACTACCATAGAAGGAATGATAATGAGGATCATGAAACAGAGAAATATTATCAACAAGCAAGATGGCCTATTGGTGTTAATATTCCACATGCTGATATACCTACATTTGAGGGTGGTGATCCACGTGGTTGGATAGCTAAAATGGAAGGCTTTTACAACTATATCGGGTTCCCAAATCTAAAAAAGTACATTATGCTTCCTCTAAACTAGGTATTGAATCTTACCAATGGTTTGCTTGGCAAAAACATCAACATAGTTGACCCCTTTTATGGCCTGAATTCAAGAAGCTTTTTCTCAAGATATTTGATGAAGGGAATTCATCCTTGTACATAGTTCATTTGTTGGCACTTAAAAAAGCTGGCTCGGTAAGAGATTATGTTTCAAAATTCACAAGTCTTCTTGCTTATATGGGAGATTTACAAACAAATGTGGTGGTTTCAGCTTTTAGACATGGTTTGAAAGAGAATATTCAAATTGAAGTAGACTTACAAGATCCATACTCTTTAGATGACACTATAAGGATTGCTAAGTTGGCTAAGAAAAAGATACAAAATTTGATATATTTCAGACATGACTCCTATAATCGTCCTCAACATTGCCACAATTCCTTTCGTAGAAATGACCAACCATCAAGATATTATTGCTATAAATGTCGTAATCATAATACAAAAGATCAAGCATGTGTTCCAAGATAAAAATTTCAAATAGAATATGATAACAAGGAAGATGAAGAGGAAGCCAAGGATATCATTTCACATGAGTCACCTATGCTTTAAGAACAAATAGATCATGAAGAAGTAAATTATGATGAATATACTAGGGCTATTTATGTACATGCTCTTATGGGATTAATAGTTCATCATACAATCAAGGTACCAAGATTCATTTAACAGAAAATGATAAATGTGTTGATCAATTCAGGGAGTACTCATAATTTTATTGTCATTAAAATTGCTAAGGCATTGAACTTACACATCCACTCTTCCAATCAAGATAAGTTTCAAGTTTTAGTTGCAAATGGAAGAAATGCTCAATGTATTGGTAGAAAATATTTAGTTTTAACATAAATGGGAAGTTATACTTGGCATGGAGCTCTCTTTATTATGAGTTTAGGGAATTCAGAGCTTATTTTGGGAGTTGAATAGTTAGAACAATTGGAAATGATTAGTTTTAATTTCATAAAGTTATTTGTGGAATGGAAATAAAATGGAAGGACCATTCGCCTCCAAGGAATCCCAACTCCTCGATCAAAGGTAGTGAGTTCTCACAACATGGAAAAAATATTAAGGAAAGGGGGTTATGGATTCATAGCTCAAATCAATTGTTTGGAAAAGCAAGCACACGATATTATTGAAATTCACTCAAAGGATCTTCAAGATTTTGTGGCTAAATATGATGAAGTTTTCCAAGAACCAAAAGGATTACCTTCAAAATGATCTCATGACCATGCCATACATCTTGTTCTAATAAGATTTACTCCTAATGTTCATCCTTATCGATACCCTTAATCCAAAAAAATAGAAATTGAAAATATTATTCAAGAACTCCTTCAAAATGAAGTCATTCATCATAGCACTAGTCCTTATTCCTCACCAGTGGTTTTGGTCTATCGTAAGGATAACTCTTGGTGCATGTGTCCTGATTTTTGTCCCCTCAATAAAATCACCATTAAGGATAATTTTTTTTTTGATTGGTTGAAAGGGTGTTGAAAGGTCTCTGAACATTTTACAAGAAGAATTACATGAATTCCAGATCGACTGAGGTGGTCCAAGAAATAAAGATCAAAGAGCGAGGAAACCTCCACACGAGGAAAGGTGTCGCGAAATCGTGACCAGTTTGGTGATGTCGCGAAATCGCGACAAGTTGCATCGTTGCAGCTAAGAGAAGAAGGGATGTCGCAAAATCATGACAAGAAGCGCCATCAAAGCCGAAGGAGGGAAGGTATCGCAATATCACGACATGTTGCAAGGTTGCTGCCAGAAGAAAGGAAGTGTCGCGATATCGCGACATGTTGCTAGGTTGCTTCCAGAAGAGAAGAAGTGTCACAAAATCATGACATGAAGCAAAACCACGATCGAATAGAAAAGGTGTCACAAAATCATGACCAGAAGAGACATCGCGCCCGAAGAGAAAAGGTGTCACGAAATCACGACAAGATGTAAGACCGCTGCAAAAGAGAAGAGGTGTCGTGGAATCGCGACAAGAAGGAAGACCACAGCTGAAGAGAAAAAGTGTCATGAAATTGCGACATTTATGGAAGACCGCTGCCAAAGAAAAAGGGTGTCACAAAATCGTGACAAGATGGAAGACCACTGTCGAAGAGAAAAAGTGTCACGATATCGCGACATTATGGAAGACCGCTGCCAAAGAGAAAGGGTGTCGCGATATCGCGACAAGAAGGAAGACCGCAGCCAAAGAGAAAAAGTGTCGCGATATCGCGACAAGATGGAAGACCACTGCCAAAGAGAAAAAAGTGTCGCGATATCGCGACAAGGTGGAAGACCGCAACCGAAGAGAAAAAGTGTCGCGATATCGTGACATGTTGCAAGAAATAGAAAAAGTGTCACGATATCGCAACAAGATGGAAGACCGCTGCCAAAGAGAAAATGTGTCGTGATATCGCGAAAAAATGGAAGACCGCAACCGAAGAGAAAAAGTGCCGCGATATCGCGACATGATGCAAGAACGCGCCTGAATGGAAAAAGTGTCGCGATATCACGACAAGTTGCAAAAACACTCCCGAAGAGAAAAGGTGTCGTGATATCGCGACATGTTGCAAAAACGCGGCCAAAGAGGAAAAGTGTCACGATATCGCGACATGTTGCAAAATCACGACCGAAGAGAAAAAGTGTTGCGATATCGCGACAAGTTGTAAAACCGCGACCGAAGGAGAAAAAGTGTCGCGATATCGCGACAAGTTGAAAGACCGCGTCCAAAGGAGAAAAAAGTGTCGCGATATCATGACAGGTTGAAAGACCGCGTTCGAAGGAGAAAATTTTTTTCCCTGTCATAGATGATTTATTAGATGAATTGCATGATGTAAAATTTTTCATAAAATTAGATCTACATTTTGGTTTTCATAAATTTAGAGTTAGATATGAGGATATTTCTAAAACTACTTCTCGTACACATGAAGGTCATTATGAATTCTTAGTCATGCCATTTGATCTCACTAATGCTCCCTCCACCTTCCAAAGTCTCATGAACCATACCTTTCATCCATTCCTTCACAAATTTATCTTAGTCTTCTTTGATGACATTCTAGTCTACAGTAAAACATGGAAGGACCATTTTATGCATGTGGGAAAGGTTCTTCATATATTACATAAGGATTTTTTTTTTCAAACGCTCCAAATTCTCTTTCGGTGTTCAAGAAGTTGAATATTTTGATCATATCGTTTCTCATGAAGGTGTGAAAGTGGATTCTAATAATATTAATACCATTCAAGACTGGTATTTACCTAAAACAATCAAGAAACTTCACAGCTTTTTGGGTCTTACTGGTTATTATCGCAAGCTTATGCACAATTATGGTAAAATTGCAACCCCTCTTACAACTATCACAAAGAAGGATACTTTTCAGTGGTCTGTAGCAACCAATCGAGCATTCATGGATCTCAAGGAAGCAATGTGTACCACTCCAGTTTTGGCAACCCCAAATTTTCACAAACCATTTGTGATTGAATGTGATTCGTCGGTAATAGATATTGAGGCAATACTAATGCAAGAAGGGCATCCCTTAGCATTCGAGAGCAAATAGGTTTTGGGTAAAATTTTTGGAAGGTCCATATATAAGAAAGAAATATTGGATATTATACATGTGGTTGAGAAATGATAACACTACCTAATTAGTAGTCATTTTATCATTAAAACTAATCATAGTAGTCTCAAGCACTTTCTAGAATAACGATTTTGTTATCCAGAATAAAACAAGTGGTTAACAAAATTATTAGAATATGATTTTGTTATCGAGCATAAGAAAGAAAAATAAAATTTGGTAGCATATGCATTATCTCATAAATTTGAAGATGAAGTGATTATCAATGCCATTTCAGGTCCTTGTTCCCAATGGGTTTCTTAGCTCCAAGAGGAATGGGTGTCAAATACAAAAATTTCTCAAATAATTCAAGATTTGATGCTAGGATCATCCAAGCATCCTCATTTTTTATATGATGATAAAATATTAAGAAGAAACAATTGTATTTACATTCCATGCAATTCTACCATCAAATCTAGGATTCTTGAAGAATTGCATGCTTCTCCATCAACAGGACATTCTAATTTTTTGAAGACACATATGAGGGTAAAACAATCCTTTTATTGGAAAGTATTAAAATCCAAGGTCAAAATTGGGATGGTCGAATGTGAAGTATGTCAACGCAATAAGGGTGAAACAATCAAATCTCGAGGATTGCTTCAACCACTACCTATTTCGGATTGCCAATGGGAACATATTTCAATGGATTTTATTTAAGGTCTTCCTAAATAAAAATATAAAACAATATTTTTTGTGGTAGTGGATCACCTCTCCAAATATGCTCACTTCAAGAAAAGTGGCTAAGGTATTTATGGACTCAATTTTCAAGTTGCATGGAATACCCAAAAATATTGTAAGTGATCGTGATCCTATTTTTACTAGTAATTTTTGGAAAGAATTATTTTGTCTTTGTGGTACCAAATTAAATATTTGTTATGCATACCATCCTCAAATAGATGGTCAAACTGAAATAGTTAACAAATATCTGGGTACCTATCTAATATGTTTTTCTCAATATAAACAGTATCAATGGAGTCATTGGCTTTCTTTAGCAGAATGGTGGTAGAATACTTCATACCATTATTCCATCAATATGTCTCCAATTGAAAAATTGTATGGAGTAAAACCACCAACAATAGCAAATTATATTATGGGTTCTTCCAAAGTGGTCCAAGTAAAAAATTGGTTCCAACATCGACAATCAATGCTCAATATTTTGAAAGATAATTTGGTCTAAGCACAAAATTGCATGAAGCAGCAACAAGACACACACCATTTTGAAAGACAATTTTATACAAGTGATATGGTGTTCCTACATCTGCAACCTTACAAGTAGATGTCATTGAAGATCAAGATCAGTTAGAAGTTGGCTTTAAGAATTTATGGTCCTTACAAGATCGTGTGTCGCATAGGCGAAGTGGAATATCAACTAGAGATTCCTCCATCATCCAGTATACATCCAATAGTTCTTGTTTCTTATCTCAAGAAAGTGATCAGAAAAAAAATACACTCTTACTCATAGCTGCCAGTACTTGATGAAGAAGGATGTATATATCTCTAGCCAGAAGAAATTTTATAAAGTAGATCATGTATTCTTTGATCCCATCACATCAAATAATTTCTAATCAAATGGTAGGACCTACTAGTAGAAGATGCTACATGGGAAACAAAAAGTATCTTTGAGATATTTCCAGCTTTGAGGACAAAGCTTTTTGAGGAGGGAGCCATGTTATAATACCAATATAGCCAAGTTGGCTATATTTCCAAGTGATAATTAATTCATTGATTTATCATTATATAGTGTAGGTTGATTTATCAATTGATCATATTTTCATCTTCCAAATCATTTACGTAATCACAAGTACTAAGACCTCCTTAGTGGCAAAGGACTTATACCTCCTAAAGTGGCAAGCATTTAATTGATTCCATTCATTTGCAATTGCATTCGTATTTTTGTGAAGAATATTATTTTAGGAACCTAGAATTTTTACTAAATTTCATTTAGGCATAAAAATTAAAAATGCATGTAACGTTTTGCATTTAAGTTTAGTCTTGTATTTTTACATCTTTTTTATACCCTTTTTTATAGGAAAAAATAAAAAGTTTATTTTCTTCTTTTGATATAGAATTAGAATTCATCAATGTTAAGAATCATAATTAGGGTAGCTTTTGTTTGAGTGTATAGTCATGTGTTGCATCTGATGTCACATTTAGTTACAATAATATTTTGGTGAGAATATTAAGATCTAAAACATAAATTAAAGAAAACCTTTAGCTTGTCATAAAATCCATGTTTTTCATAATTTATAAATTCAAATTGATATATTCATACATATTTATATTTAGTCTTAAATTTTTGTTTGCATAATCCTTTTTTTGCATTTTATTTCAAAGAAAAGAAAATGAAATTCTATCTTAAAATATTTATCTTTTAGATCTTAGAGTAGTACAAAGAATAAAAATTGCATATAAGACTTTGTTTGTTGCATATTTATTCTCATTTGCATTTTTACATTTAGATATTGGGTTAGAATGCAAAAATCTAGGTTTTTACGAAATGAATCCCATAAAACTAGATTTAAGGAAATAAAAAAAACAACCCTAATTGAACTCGAAACTTTTTATTTCACCAATGATAAACACTCAAATTGAACAATGGATCGACAATAATGCCCTCCCATATGAGTGTGGGTTAGCCATTGAGGAACATGACCTACCAAGGCTAGCACATCCTGGGATCCCCTTTTGCACTGCCTACAATGAACAATGCTTCACCCTTCTCTATAAAAATTAGAGATGCATTTGTAGACTTAGATGAAGAACACCTCAAGTCAATGTATGATTTTTTTTGCTTAAATAACCCTTGGAGGAAACACTTACACTTTCCTTGAATTCCATAGCAATAATCTCAACATCCCGATGTTGATGCAGGAGCATCCAATGGTGTAAGAATGATCATGCTTCATCCAAAATTTATATTAATTTTTATTCTGTTCTAAATTTGTTTAGTTTGAATCCTACCACAATGGTGAAAATATTACCACTAAAAGTTAAATGTGAGATTTTAAGGCCTTAGAGGCCTTGTAAAGGAAAAAAAATTGGACATAGTTCCTTATAGAGAACTATGACATTGTAGATATTTTTGAGAGATTTCTAAAAATATGCACTAATAGTCAATACAAGCAACGAGTGGGAAGTTATGACCCCAAAATGTTTTACCTTTAAAATTTAAATTTCAAATGAATTGTCCTAGGCAAGAAAAGAGGAAATTGGGTATTATAGGGGAATTTAAAAATTGTAAAGGAGGTCTAGAATGTATCTCCATTTTTTGATAAAAAGTAATATGAAAGCTCTAGATCCTATTGCAATTTCTCTATTTTCAAAAGATTATTTGTGATTTGTTGACCCAATTTTGTGCCAAGTGGTATCAGAGTGGTAGTTACTGAGTGTGTAAAATATATTTTCAAATGTGAGGTAGTTTGTACCAAGGTTTGTGGTTGTGGGTTATGAGAAATGTGATTAGAATAACTCCATGAAGAAACTGTGGTGGTGGGAGAAATATTATGGTACCATAAGAGGATTTTAGAGCCCTATAGAGGCAATTTCAAGCACTGCAAGAGGAGCTACATAGAGGGTTTGAGCCAAGAAGATAATATGGGAGTGAGGATGAAGCCGAAGAAGAAGAGGCCTAGTTCAAGGAAGAAGGGATAGTAGATCCTACGCAATCCAGATTATATAAAGCCATATCTCAAATTGGAAAGAGATCAAAGTTTGATGTTTCTATATATTCTAAATATCTTAACCCAAAATAGTTGATCAAATGGATCAATGATATGGAAGAATACTTTAAGTATAAGGAGGTGGAATAAACTAAGAGGTTCAAATTTTCTAAGACCAAGCTGAAGGACCATGCTAGTATCTAGTGGAAGGGAGTACAACTAGCAAAAATAAAAGAGAAAAAAAAAGGATAACAAGGTGGAAGAGGATGGTGGAGAAGTTAAAGAGACAATTCATTCCATTTGATTATGAGTTGGATTTGCTAAATAAAATATAGAGTTTGACGCATTCAGGAAAGTCTGTCAAATAGTATACAGAGGATTTCTACAAGATTATAATCAAAACATGCCATTCTAAGGCCAACAAGAAGGTAGCCCATTATATAAATGGGTTGAAACCAAGTATTCAGGAGGAGGTAAGTCTTGTCAGGATGACCACCATAGAATATACTTATAAATTTGCCTTGAATGTAGAAGAGAATTTGAACATAATATTTGAAAGCAAACAGAGAGGAAGAGGTCATGGTGGAAGAACTGGTGGGAGAAAAAATAGAGGATGAAATGAGGATCAAAAGAATGGAGAAGCTAGAAATAGTCAGGACCAGAAAGGGGATAATGCTTACCAACCTCATGAGTAAAATAAGGGTGACCAAAGAGGAAGAGGAAGGTTTGGACAAAGACTTGGAAGAGGAGGATTTCATGGAACCTATTTCCAATGTGAGGAAGAAGGACATAGAGCATACGAGTGTCCACAACACCAAGGAACGATGAATAGGAGGCTTGAAGGTAATGCTTGAGCTATTGTTGTAGATAAAGGTTCTAAATATGAGCATTCTAAATAAGTAGAAAGATAAGAAGTTATGGTCACAAGGAGAACCTTGTTGAATAAGAAAAAATATCTAGATAAGAGGAAGAGTTTATTCCGCACAAGGTTTAAATGTGCAAGTAAAGTTTGTAATATTATCATTAATTATGGTAGCACTAATATTCTAGTTTCAAAAGGGATGGTTACCAAATTATAGAGAGAAGGAGACACCCACATCCATATCAAATTACGTGGTTGCAGAAGGACCATAGGGATTTGGTCAACGAGAAATATTTAGTAAAGTTTAATATTGGAAATTATCGTGATGAGGTTCTATGCGATATCCTACCTATATATGCTTACCATTTGCTATTGGGAAGATCATGGTAGTTTGATTGATGTGAAATACATGATGGACATGCCAATACTTACTCCCTAATAAAGGATGGAGTGCACCAAAAGCTAAAGTTCCTAAAGGAGGTAGAAGAAAATGTATGTAGAAGTGCTAGAATTTGTTTAGTTGATGGTAGAAATTTTTTGGATGGTCTAAAGCACGAGCATATGTGTTATGCATTAATTCATAGAGTTACGAAAGAATAATGCGAAGATAAAATAGTAGAAGTCTTAGGTCTATTGGAAGAATTCCAAAATATTGTATCAGATAATATACTTGAGGGTTTGCCACTAGTGAGGAAGATCAGTCACCAGGTAGATTTGGTACTAGGGGTTCATTTACCAAATAAGGCAACCCATAGAATGACTCTTGTAGAAAGTGAGGAACTAAACAGAAAAGTTCAAGAGATAATGAAGAAAGGGGTCATTCGGGGGAGCTTGAGTCCATGTGTAATACCTGTAGTACTAGCACCAAATAAATATGGGGAGTATAGAATATTTATAGATTCTCGAGCTATTAACAAGATTACCATCAAATATAAATTTCCATTTCCAAGGATGGATGACATTATGGACTGTTTGAGTGGATCCAAGTACTTCACAAAGATTGACCTAAAGAGTAGGTATCATGAAATCCATATCAGAGAAGGAGATGAGTGGAAGACAACCTTCAAGACAAAATAGGGTTTGTACGAGTGGTTGGTCATGCCATTTAGGCTAACCAATGCAACAAGCACATTCATGCAGCTTATGAATGAGGTATTGAAGGAATTGTTAGTAAAATTTGTCATTGTATATTTGGATGACATTTTAATTTTTAGTAAGACCTTGGAGGAGCACCTAATGCATATTCGATGAGTTTTTGAGAAGCTAAGGGAGGAGAAGTTGCTGATTAATTTGAATAAGTGTAATTTTGTGAAGTAATTGGTGTATCTGGGATTTTTCATATCAGCTAAAGGTATTATAATGAGTAACCTACCCCAAGGAGCATTACAAAGGTAAAATCATTCTATGGTCTAGTAAGTTTTTACAAAAACTTTATTAAAAATTTTAGTAGTATTTGTGCACCCCTAACGAAGATAATGAGAGGGGATAAGGAGTTTTGTGGACTTCAAGAGCAGATAGGAGTTTTGATATGTTGAAGAAGAAATTCATAGAGAAACTTACTTTGGAACTTCCATATTTCAATAAGGTGTTTCAAGTAGATTCTGATGCTAGTGGTAGCACCATAGGAGCTGTATTGAGTCAAGAAGGTAAGATTGTTGCCTATTTTAGTGAGAAGTTTAATGATGCTAGGAGGAATTATTTTGTCTATGATCCAAATTTTTATGTTATATTTTAGGCTTTGAAGATATGGAGACACTAATTTTTTCCAAAATAATTTACTTTATATACTGATCATCATACCTTGTAGTATATTAATAGTCAAGGAAAGTTAAATCAGAGGCACTTAAAATGGGTTGAGTTTTTACATATTTATACCTTTGTGTTGAAGCAGAGGAGTGGGAATTCAAATAAAGTTGCATATACCTTAAGTAGAAGGCAAAATTTTTTGACAGAAATGAAGGTGGAGGTTGTAGGGTTTGATTAACTTAAGAGTTTGTACACTAAAAATCCAAATTTTGTAGAGTCTTGGAGAGCTTTCTTGACACCAGTTACTTTGGACAAAACCAAATGGTTGGGTTTTCTAATCCAAGATGGAATGTTGTTTAGAGGAAACCAATTGTGCATTCTAAGGAGTTCAATGAGAGAGAATCTAGTCAAGGATAATCATAGTGGAGGGTTGGTTGGACACTTAGGTTGAGATAATACAATTGCCCTCATTAGTAAGAATTACTATTGGTCATAGTTACAACAATATGTGAAGAGATTTGTACAAAGTTGTAGAGTATGCCAGATGGCCGAGGGGGTGAGGCAGAACACCAAATTATATCAGCCATTACCTATACCAAAGAAACCATGGGAAGACATAAAAATGTATTTTGTTCTTGGCCTACCAAGGACACAGAGGGGGAATGAATCCATATTTGTGGTGGTTGATAGTTTTTCAAATATGGAACATTTCATTCCTTGCTAGAAACCTAATGATGCAGTTCATGTTACAGGGTTGTTTTTCAAAGAGGTGGCACGAATACATGGTCTACCAAAGAGTATCATTTCGAAAAGAGATGCCAAATTCATCAAGTATTTCTGGAGGACCTTATGGAAGAATTTGAAGATATGTTTAAAATTCAGTTCTACATACCACCCACAAACTGATGGATAAATAGAGGTGGTGAATAGGAGTTTGGATAACCTGTTGAGATGCTTAGTAGGAGATAATACCATGGGATGGCATTTGGTTTTACCACAGGAAAAATTTGCTTACAAAAATTCTATCAATAGGATTACTAATAAATCTCCATTCTCGATTTTATATGAGAGTAGCCCAAGGAATGCTCTAGAGTCAAGGAAGATGGACAAAGGGGAAAAAAGTAGTGCTAATGCTGAGGAATTTATAAAGAACCTAAAGAACTTGCATGAAGAATTAAATAAGTATATTAATAATATGAACACTCAGTACAAGACAAAGGTAGACCAGAAGCGATGGTTTAAAGAATTCCAAGTGGGAGATGAAGTTATGGTTCACCTGAGAAAAAGAAAGGTTTCCTGCTAAAACTTATAACAAGATAAAAATGAAGATTTTTGGACCATGTAAGATCATAAAGAAACATGATTCAGGAAATGCATATGAAGTAGAATTACCGAGTGGACTCAAAATATCACCTGTGTTCAATATTTTTTATTTTACAGAGTATCATGAAGGAGACAATGATGATGGGTCAGTAGCAGAATTTTGGAATGCTCAAGCATATACTCCAAAGAAGGAAGAAATAGAAGAAATATTGGATACTCACATCGGTAGAAGTACAAGAAACATGCAGTATGAAGAATATCTAGTTAAGTGGAAGGGCAGGCCTATTGAATATTCACCTTGGTTGTCAAAGACAAAGGTTGACCGCCTTGATTTTCCTCCAACACCAGAGAAGTGAAGGCCACTTATCAATTTACCCTAGGTTTCTGATGTAGGAGCATCCAGTGGTGTAAGAGTGATCTTGCATCATCCAAAATTTGTATTAATTTTTATTCTGTTCTAAATTTGTTTAGTTTGAATCTTGCCAATATGGTGAAAATCCTACCACTAAAAATTAAAGGTGATATTTGAAGACCTTAGAGGTCTCGTAGAGGGATGAAAATTGGTTGTAGTTCCCTTTAGGGCATGTAGTTGTAGATATTTTTTAGAGCTTTTTGAAATATGCACTAATAGTCAATCCGAGGAACGAGCAAGAAGTTATGACCTCAGGAAGTTTTACCTCTAAAATTCAAATTTCAAATGAATTGTCCTATGCGGGAAAAGGAGAAACATGGTATTATAGGGAAATTTGAAAATTGTAAAGGGGTTATGGTGTGTATCTCTATTTTTTAATAAAAATTAATAAGAAAGCTCTGGCTCATATTGCAATTTCTCTGTCTTTAGATATTGTTTGGGATTTTTTGACCCAGTTTTGCACCAAATGTATAAGAGTCCAAGGTTTTCTTATGGGACACAAGCTAATTATATTTTTGGACTCCAAAAACATAGATAAATCCATAAATTATAGTGCATCAAAGAGCGTACATTGCTTCATATATGGATAGGACCAAATTAATATTAGGACTACTAATGGAGATATCAAAACCTATAACATGTCAAACCAATTATCAATATCAGACTAATATCTACATAGTTCCATTTGTAGGTGTGGATATCATACTGGGATACCCCTAATTGAATACTCTAGGGCTTGTGCTATTGAATTTTTTGAAACTTTTGATGAGATTCACCATCAACAATAGGACATACACCCTCTAGGGAATAAACAATGGGAACCCTAAAGTCATAACATAATATCAAATACAATAAATGATAAAAAGAGGTCATAGGATAGTAGTTGGAATATTTTGTTGAATTTATTTGTATATTATATAGATAAAAAAGGTACCCCCAATTTTCTAGCAATATGACTATCAAGGACAAGTTCACAATACCAATAAGCAATGAATTACTAGATGAACTACAAGGGGAATAATATTTTATCAAGTTGGACCTTCGATCAAGGTACCATGAAATATGTGTCCATGAGGAAAATATAGCTAAAAAATCCTTTAAGACTCATGAGTATCACTATGAGTTCTTAGTTATCCATTTTAACCCCTTAAATGCATCTTCAACTTTCTAAGGTATGATAAATAGGGTCCTCAATCCATTTCTATCAAAATTTTACTTAGTGTTTTTTGATGATATATTGGTGTATAGTAAGACATGGTATAAACACCTCCAAAACATATGATAGGTCTTGAAGATATTAAAGGAAAATAAAATTTATGTCAAATAATTCAAGCATATTTTTAGGGCAATGAAAGTGGAAAATTTGGGATACATTATGTCTAGGAATGGTGTGCATGTGGAATTTGAAAAAATTGAAGCCATGAAGGAATGGAACAAACCCAAAACTTTGAAGAGCCTTTAGGATTCCTTAGAATCATAGGGTACTACTACAAATTTTTCAAAATTACAATAATATTGAAGTGCCCCTAAAATCTATGCTCCAAAGTGATGCATTTTTATGGACTAATAAACTAGAACAAACATTCTCTTACTCTAAAAAATGAGATGTGCAACACTCCAATTTTTGTAATCCTATATTTCTCTATTTTTCATGATAGAGAGTGATTATTTAGGAGTTGGATTTGTTGTTTTACACAAATAATATGGAAGATACCTTACATTCATCAACAAGGCATTATTGAGATGAAATTTTGTCAAATCAAGCTATGAAAATAGATGATGACAATTGTATTTATGGTTGTCCATTGATGACCATATCTAATAGGGAAATATTTCATCATTAATATACATCATAGCTTAAAATATTTTTTTTAAATAGTGGGTTTCTTCCATGCAGTAGTAAAAGTTCTAAGCTCTCAAGGTTTGACTATGATATAGTCTACCACAAGGGTAAGGAAAATGTGGTAGTATATGTCTTCTCTAGTCTTCTAAAAAATATAGGTTATTCTCTATGTGGTGGCCATTATGTAAATGTCTAAGGGATAAAATAGTTAAAGCATTAGGTCTCCTTCAACCCTTACCCATTACTAATGCACCATGGATAGAGACTTGTATGGAATTTGTTAAGGGGATACCTCCATTTGGTGGAAAATGGTTATCATGGTGGTAGTAGATAGGTTGACCAAGTATGCTCACTTCATACCCCTAGGTTATCGTTATACTATGAATATAGTGGCACATAAGTTTATGGACTATTTATTTTTCTCCATGGGATCCCAAATCAATAGTGGTAGTAGATAGGTTGACCAAGTATCATGATGGTAGTAGATAGGTTTACCAAGTATGCTCACTTAATTCCCTTGTGTTATCCTTATACTATGAATATAGTGGAACAAAATTTTATGGACTATTTATTTTTCTCCATGGGATCCTCCACTCAATAGCCAATGCCTATGACAAGGTGGTCATAAATACATTTTAGGAAGAACTCCACCTCATTCAAGGGATAAAGCTAAAAAGAAGCATGTTTTATCATCTATAGATTGATGGTCAAACTAATGTGGTCAAAAAATATCTAAATATATATCGTTTATGTTTCATCATTTACCAACCATCCATTTGGATCCAATGGCTTCCCCTTGTAGAATGGTGGTATAACACCACTTTTCATATAGTCACCAAGATCACTCCATATGATGTAGTTTATGATCAATTACCTCTAATACTTACCTCTTACTTATAGGGGGTTCAAATTTTGAGGTATTTTATGTTATCCTCACTTGTTAATAGGAAATCCTAGCTACCCTAAAATAAAACTTAACAACCACCCAAAATCACACGAAACAATAGGTATATCAACACAATATTGAGAGAGTTTGTGAAAGTGACATATTTCATTTGTCTTAAACCATACAAGAAAATATTATTAAAATAAAAGGTCAACATAATCTAGTGCCCAAGTTAAATAGAACCTATAAGGTACTCTAGTTTGTGGGAAAAGTGATGAGGGCATCAAATAAGAGACTAGGGTTTAGGTCCTTAGTTAGGCTAGGTCTTAGGGCTTAGTCTTAGTTTTTAATATTTTAATGTAAGTGAGAATTTTTCTCACGTAGTTACTCATCTTCTAGATTAGGTGAGTTGGATTGATAATAGTCAATCCTTAAATAAATCCTCGAAGGTGAGCCGAATTTCTCCATTTGGGAGTTTGTTGCTCCTTCATAGGAAATTGGTTGTAATTTTGGGCCTTTTTAAGCTCTTCATTTTAATTAATCGAACAGGTTGGTTTTAGTACCACAATAGTGGTATCAAAGCATGAGAATTTTGAAGGTTTTAGGGTCAATTCCGATCTACATAGTCCTGGTTTGGGTCATTTTCGATCTCCATAGTCCTGGTTTGGGTCATTTTCGACCCATTCTCATTCTTTTTTTTTGGGAGACCTTCAAAATTTTGCTGCAAAAGTGTTGCATAAATTGTTGTTCCTGTCAACAATTTTTGTTAGAATTCTTATAAATTTTTGCTACAATTAGTTGATGAATTTTTTTTTGCTGTGTAAAATTGATCTTGGTGAACAATTGAAGTTGCAATTATTTAAAAAAAAAAATTGAAAGGCATTTAAAAAAAATAGCGCAGGATCAAATGTCAGGCCCTCACCCTCTGTAGTAGCAACGTCCTCCAACAGCAGCAACCTTGGTGACTGTGCAACCTTCCTATAGCTGTAGGAGTTTTATCGACTGATAGCCATCGACGACTAGAGGATGTCATCCCGGCCACCAGTGACAATAGTTGGGTTGGGCTTTCCTTAGCCCACAGCTGCACCAAGGCCATAAAATCGACAAGCGATTGGAGGTCACCGGCTTGATCCCTGGTGGAATTCGGCCTACGAAGGCCTGAAACCCTGTGAAGGAGTCATAGGGTTGACATCTAACAAGTTGTCAGACTCTTCTCTCTACATCCTATATGTGATAAGATATTATTGCTTGTCGAGGAAACTACGATATTCTAATTGGGACGTTCTCTACTACGATTGGGGCGACATCGCTTCCTGACGCATGCTCACTTGTAAATTGCCAAAATCAAGCCGTCTTCTCATATAATCTGACGAGGTTAGGTTTGGGGAACCACCTTTTTGTCATTCACAGTGATGAATGGGAGAAACGTTTCTTTCTGTGCCAATTCCTACCACTGTCCAGTTTCACGCCGATCGAGATCCATAAAATTTGGTGCAACATCATTTCATACTGACCATATTTTACTCAATCCTATCGACGTGTTGCCTTTGTGATTTGTGCATTTTTGGGTCCTTGCATTCTCCAAGTTGTGGGAAAATGTGAGTGACCTTGTGCTACGAGCACGTCTATTTTTTCCTATCTGTTCTTAGTCACACATTTTATGTAGGAAAGCCTTTGTAGGTTTTTAATAGTAAGCATGCTACTTTGTTAACAGTCAGCTCACGCTGGCTAGTGTACGCTCGGTCAACGCACACACAGGCTATCTTCGTGGGATGGTACGTACTACTATTAGCCACGCATTGTCCAAGGATATGCACATGCTCTTTCTGAAGTTGACTTATGGACAGTCAACTCTTGTTGACTAGATAAAAACAAATTTTTGCCTCAAGATAAAATTTCCTTTTATGAAATTATTGTAAAAGGGGAGAAAAATGATTTTTTTTTAAAATAGCCTAAGGAGGGAACTTTTATTAAATTTTGTAACAAAGGGGTATTTATTTTTGTGCTAGAATTTGGCCCATTTCAAAATATTGTAAAATTGCATTAAACTATTATAGTTTTTGCAATTAATTGGGCAAATAGCACTATTTTTGTAACCCCTTAGAATTTTTGTAACCTCTCTTTTTTCATCCTCTTGGCATATACTCGAGGAAAAATGGCTCATGATTTGGTGCAATAAATGACTGCAATCACCGCAGTAATTAGTACATTGGTCGATAAGGTCAACAATATTGCTTCTAAAAGTGGTCCTAGTTAAGCCCCTAACTCTCATGTGTAAACAAAATGTGAAGTCAAAATTTATGATGGCTCCCATGATCCTAAGGTTCTAAACAGTTGGATCCTCGACATGGACACATGGTTTACCTATAGTAAAATACCACCAGATGAGCAAGTTTCTTTTGCACTCTTAAAACTTCCTGTCATAGCCAATTTTTTTATCACGAACCGCTTCAGTAATTAGAATCCCATTGACCATTGGGATATTTGTGAAGACTTTGATGGAAACTTTTTATCCATCAAATTATGTAGAAGATATTGGATTTTGATGGCTTTGATTGAGGCAGGGCTACAACATGAGTGTCCAAAACTACATCGGCCTATTCAACAAATTATGAATTTTGAATGGTATTCAGGATTCTACTGCTAAGCTAATCACCAAATTCAAGAGTGGACTGCAGGAACCACTTTTAAGGGAGTTGAAATATACTCCTATCATAGATTTGAACACCATGTACAATCAAGCGCAGCTTGCGAAGGAGAAGCTTGCTGCTCAATTAGATGGATCTCACTATTCAGATTCCACCAAAGCTTCCAAACATCAATATTCACAATAATAGACAAAGAATTCTCCCTCTTATTCCTCTTCTTCTTCTTCGCCTTCTTCTAACACTTCTTCTCCTTCTTTTGATTCTAAGAAATTTTGTGATTATTGTAAGAAGAGAGGCCATAAAGAATCTGAGTGTTTTAGGAAGAAGAAAAATCTTATTATAGAAGCTCCACCAAAGGAAAAACAAGAAGGGCTTATTGAGGCTACAGGAGAACGTCGCCCTTATCCAAAGCTTTGAGGGCTTAACAATCATACCTTGTTGACACACAACATGGTTGAAAGAGGTCGTGACCATTTGTTTGTCACATGTGCTCATTTAAAGCACAATTACTTTGTAGATTGCATAATCGACAATGGCTCCCAAACGAACTTGATTTCTAGAGCCATTGTCGATCAATTGAAGCTTCCTATACAACCCCATCCTCATCCATATCCACTTGCATGGAAGGATGCGGGTACCTCCTCCATGATTATAGAAACATGCACTTTGTATTTTGCATTTGGGCCACGCTATGTGGACAAAGTAACTTGTGATGTGACTCCAATTGACCATTGTGATATCATTATTGGAAAGCCCTATAAATTTGAAAAACGGGCTCAATATGATGCTTATAACAATACCTATATATTGCATCATGAGAACAAGCAGTTTCTCATTTCTTCCATGAAGATATAGGTCCACGTAATAAAATCTTGGTCTTTCGTAAGCCAAAGGACATGCAAGCTCCAGTAACACATAAGGAGGCTCCTTCTTCTTTTTAGTACCAACTCCTGTTGCTCCAGTTGCTTCTCCTATTTTTGTAGTGCATCAGGTTCCTAATGTGAAGTAGCCCTTGCAACCACCGCCAAAGGATATTTGTCCTCCATCTCATCCACAATATTTCACTCGAGTTGGACCTCTAGTTGTGACCAAGCGAGGTCCTTCAACATTGACCTCACTTGGACTTCTCGACATCATCAGTGCCCCTACTCATCCTACATTTGATTTTCTGCTTCCACTCTCTCTAGCTCGAGTTCATCACCCTTCACCCACTACTATTATACAAGAATTGGAGTCCAATGCTTCCTTTGTGGGGAGGTATGATGAGGGCATAAAATAAGAGACTAGGGTTTAGGTCCTTAGTTAGGCTAGGTCTTAGGGATTAGTCTTAGTTTTTAATATTTTAGTGTAAGTGAGAATTTTTCTCACATAGTTACTCATCTTCTAGATTAGGTGAGTTGGATTGATAATAGTCAATCCTTAAATAAATCCTCGAAGGTGATCTGATTTTCTCCATTTGCGAGTTTGTTTCTTCTTCATAGGAAATTGGTTGTAATTTTGGGCCTTTTTAAGCTCTTCATTTTAATTAATCAAATAGGTTGGTTTTAGTACCACAAAAAAAAGTTTCTCACAAATTGAAGCTACCTAGTCATCCAATATCCACCTAGTTATTCATATGTCTTGCTTGAAGAAGGTTGTGGGAAAACATACTAAAGAGTAAGCAATCCTCATAGAACTAGATGAATATGTATTTATTTTTTTTAAACTAGAATCCATCCCTAGCTAACAGACTCAACACCTTCATTCATACACCATCATTGAAGTCATTATATAGTGGTATGGGCTCCAAGTAGAATATGCCATATGAGGGCCATTACAAAAGCTCCAACAATAGTTCTCTACTTTTTATCTTTGAGGATAAACCATTTCTAAGGGAGGGTATGATATTTACACCATGAATGTAATCCATGTTGTCTTATATTTTTTTACCATATGGAGTATATGAAGAGGGCCACATTCCAAGTTAGATAGATAGCTAGGATATGGAGTATATGAAGAGGGCTACATATCATATTAGATAGGTAGGTAGGTAGGAAACTCAATAATGCTAATTTTATATCTTAGGAATATTCTTGTAAGCATTATAAAAATGCAAGGATGTAGCCTTCATAGGGGGAGCGAATACTACAATAAATTGTAAAGGAGGTTTCCTCCTCAAGGAGGTAGGAGATATCAATACATTTTCCCTTGTTAAATCAAATTTGAGTTTCTATGTTCCAATTATTAAAAATTTCTATTATTGGAAATACAATATTAATCCTAATTTTACTATTAGTCCTTGTATTATAGTTAAAATTATCCTTAGTACATAAATTATTATCTTAGTACAACTCTAAACTAGGAAATTTTAGTCAAAATAATAAAATAAGTGGAAGAGGTTCATTACAACATATCTTTATATACAATAATTGATGTATTGGAAATGCACCATATCGAATATGGAAGGTCAGACATATGGAAATATGGTTGTTCACCTTTCATGAGTTAGAAGGTAACCCATATGGAAATGTGGTGGTTCACCTTCGATGAGTTGGAAGGTCACCCATATAGAAATGTGGTGGTTCATATTCCATGAATTATAAGGTCACCCATGTGGAAATGTGGTGATTCACCTTCCATGAGTTACATAGAACATATTAAATTAAAAATTACATATAAATTTTAATTTTGTGTTTTACCTTCTACTAATGTGTCAACATAGCTATAAATGTGTGTTGGCCACAATAATCTAAAAATAAAAGATCATAATTTATAGTAAAAAAATATTTTTTATTTTTGAGGGCCTCCAAGGTGTTTTTTACACAAACATGTTAGAAACTCTATCTTTCCTACAAAAATTGTTACTCTCTCTAATATTTTCAATGATTTTTGAATTGATCAAAATGGAGTCCCAAGCACAAATTTATGTCCCTAATAGTGTGGGTAGGGTCAAAAAATAGTTTTTTAGGTATTCTCAAGCATAAGGCAATGCTATGAAAAGGTCACATGGTTGGATCATTCATCCCCCTCGAAAAAAAATGGTCCCCATTGTGATAACTTTTGATATTAGGTGTAGAAATTATTTTTTAACTAATTTTTTGTGAGCCATTCCACTTGGTGACCAAGTTGTCATACCTTGAAAACTTTATATATTTAAGTGAGTTGCCTTATAGCAGTTATGATCCTTATATAAATAATCTAATCCTCATCTACTTGTTCTAATCTATCTAGATTAAGTTTTTAAATATGCAAATATTTTGTAGCTATGGAAGTGCTCAATAGAGGTGGATAAAAGGGCCTAAGAAGTTCAACATTTAAGAGTGGATACTAACAAAGACAATATGGAAGATTCAATTTAAATACATTTTATCCCATATTGTTGTTGATGTTGTATGGTCCATATAAAAGAGGCTTAATATTCCTATGGGGTCCTATAAATCTCTCCTTCTAAATATGTAACGACACCTTATATCCAGACTTGAATTGATATGGGACTAGATGTTGGTCATGGAATTGATTGTATTTTTTATTTATCTTTTCCATGAGGAGATGGATCTATCATTTGGTATGTTGAATATATTCCATAAACCATACCTCCTTTTTTATTATTTTTGTCCATTATATGAGTGCTTGATGAGTTGCACAGGGAGGAATACGTTAATAGGTACCAAGAGTTGGAGCCCAAAATAGACATAACATGCACCATATTTGGTAGAGCTATGTAGATCTTGATTTCCCCCATGTTGAATATAGAGGAGACTCTCGTGCCATGTGCATAGATACTTAGAATTATAAATTCAAATAATATGTACAATCAATCAATTCAAAAAATATTTATGGCTATTAGACTAAGGATAGAAAGTTGTGGACATGGTCAACTTGGTGTCCATCATGCTCAATAGGATGGAAAACATATTTCTTTGAAATCTATTATCCCTATTAGATACAATGGAATTTGTTAAGCTAGATTTGAGCCACACATGACTAAAGTAAAGCTTAGTAATATCCTAATCAGAAATGTATTTGTTACAAGGAATCATGATAGCCATTTTAAAAAAATGATAAATTACTACAAAAACATGATCAATACCATGCTTATATGTAGGAAAATCTAAGGCAAAATCCATGGAGATAGATTCCTAAGGTGTACATGACACTATAAATGGTGTATATTTTCCTTGCTTCTTGTTGGTTGGTTTAGTAACAGTGTAGGGGATACATGGCTTGATGTACCTATCAATAATGTTCCTCATATTGGGACCATATAATTACTTTTTAAGTACTACCAATATTTTTGCACCCCAAAGTGACCTATTTTGTTGAATGGTGTATTCCAATAATATTTGATCACTAACTAGTTGGTACAAAAATATGTATTATATGGCAAAAGAAGTTACCTTGTAAATAAAAATAAAAAATATGCTTACCCAAATAAAAGAGCTCTACATGCCTTTGCAAAATCAAAATCTACTTCATACAAGATGGACCAATTGAAAGCATCATTCCCATAGGAATAAAAAATGGTGATGAGTGCTATGATTAGAGATTGAATCAAAGTCTAGTACTAAATTGATATTTATTGGCAATTTGAGTTATTTTATGTTGTCATTGATGTCACATGGATCATTGATGTCACATGGATCACATTGAGTTTTGGTGGCAAAAGCACTTCATAAATAATCATTTATGATATTTTGGAGAGCATGGATATATACAGGGTTTTTGTGAAAACCAAGGAAGGAAAAATAAAAGGTTTTATTTAAAACCATGAATGGCATATTTGAAATGAGTTTTTCTTAAAACCCAAGTTAGCTTTTCATTTCATCAAAAAAGGTGCCCTGGTGATGGAGATATTTAATTTTAAATATTTAGTTTAAATTTTAAATTATTTAAAATTAAAATTAAAATTTTAATATTAAAAATAAAAGTAATTTGTTGACGTCGTCGAATATGAAGGAGAAAAATATATAAAAGGATTCCTAAGGTTTATTAATCCTAAGCTCGCGATCGTGAATTAATGCAATTTTTGGAAAGCGAAAAGAGCTCGTTCAAAAGAGGGTTAAGTGATGGAAGCGAAGAATAAATCAGACGGTGTGTGAAACCCTAGTCACCTTGGGTAGTGTGGTGCATTGGCAATTGGATTTTGGCTAAGGCAAGTGGTAGAATGAACGTCAAGGTTTCGAATCCCCTTGGATGCATTAGAAGGCATTGGAAGAAAGAGCGCATGAAGCGTTTTTGGTTTGCATGAGAGAGAGGAGTGTTTTGAAGCATGTGGTGGCTTTCCCTCCCAAACAAGCCTGTAGCTCGTGCGAAATCTTGGCCACGGTTAAGGTTCTAAGCAAGGAGTCATCGAGGGATCGAATCCCATCAAGGACAAAGGCAAGTTAATATTTTTTAATATTTTTTTTTTCTAAAGTTGCCCTAGGAGAAATAAGGGTTGTGATGCACTTTAGTAAAAGGAGATATTTCTGGTGATTTTCCGTTTGGAAGTATATCATATTATATATTGTTGGAAAGATTATTTCGAGGGCTATTTGATTAACTTTCTTAGAGGGAGAAATAATGTATGTGTAAAGAGATATTTATGATTTTGTAAAGGGATTCAAAAGTGAAGGTTGCTTTGTTCGTTTTCAAAGGAAATTAATTCTTTCATGAGGGGATATGGTGTATTTTATTGAATAGGAGTAATAAGGTGTTATTTGGATATTATTTTTGTGTTATTAATCAAGATATATAAACCTTATTGACAGTTGAAAAAGAAATTTTGTTGAGTGTGGCAGATTTAGTGAACAACTAATAAGACATCAAAAAGGTATGAGCAATATTCTCCATTGAATTTGTTTATGGTGGTTGATTTCTGAAATATCATTGGAGAGAAAAATATTGATTGTGGTTTCCTTTTAGAAAGTGGTTGGTTGAATGCTTAAAGGATTTTTGGTTTAGAGTTGTGATTAAACCTTGTTTTATAAGAATTGTTGTTGAAGCCCATTGCTTGTACAAAGAACTTGAACTTGAGTTAGAGGAGAACATGAGTATCATTGTTATGTGAGAGTTATTGTTGGGTATTGTTGGAAACATTTTGAGTTGATTGATTCATGCTTGAACTAGGGTTTGTGAGGAAAAATTATTCCTTAAGGTGATTGGTTGAGTTGAGTTGATTGAGCCTAGTCAAGTGATTGTGTGAAATGGTTGTTCAAGTTCCATGAACCGAACTTCTATATTCTGATTTGAGTTGAGTTTGATTTGAGAAAGAAATTGAGTTTGTGAATAGAAAATATTGAGTCTTTACCAATTCTATTTATGATTCTATAAGATTGAGCTAAGTTTATATTGATTTGATTTGAGTTGAGTTGATATTGATTTGAGTTGAGATCATTGTCGATCATTATTGTCATTCATTGAAGTGTGCATTGCCATTCATTGTTGAGTTCATAATTGAGCCTTGCCTTCATAGATTTGTGGATGAGATTTGAGTGCTACTTGAGCATGTTTGATTGAGCATTTGAGAAGGCTTTTGGGATAAATTTATGGATATATTTGAGGCAAATTTTGTGCATGATTGTTTGAGCCTTTGAGAAGGCTTTTGGAACATATTTCTTGACAGATTTGAGGTAGATTTTGTGCATGATTGATTGAGCCTTTGATAAGGCTTTTGGGATAGATTTGTGGACATATTTGGGATATATTTGAGCAAGTTCTTGGTGAGCTTGTTGGAGCAGATTTGAGCAAGTTCTTGGTGAACTTGCTGGAGCAGATTTTGAGCAAGTTCTTGGTGAGCTTGCTAAGCATATTTGAGCAAGTTCTTGGTGAGCTTGTTGGAGCAGATTTGAGCAAGTTCTTGGTGATATTTTTGGAGTATATTTTGAGCAAGTTCTTGGTGATATTGCTAAGTAGATTTGAGCAAGTTCTTGGTGAGCTTGTTGGAGCAGATTTGAGAAAGTTCTTGGTGAGCTTGCTAGAGCAGATTTTGAGCAAGTTCTTGGTGAGCTTGCTGAAGTAGATAAATGGATTGCATACCTAAGAATATTAGTGGATTTCCTACCTGAGCAGATTAGGATTGCCTAACTGAGTAGATCAATGGATTTCCTAGATGAGCAGATCAGTGGATTGCCTTACTGAGTAAATCAATAGATTTCCCACCTGAGCAGATCGATGGATAACCTAGCTTTGAGCAGATCAAATTAATCATTTGTATTGGGATAAGGACCCCTATATAAGGAGATTATCTTGTGGACTACCCCACATTGGGGGAACCACATTAAATCTTGTGTCTCAATTGTGTGTGGTGATATGTGCTCTTGCTTACTATTGCTATCTATGTCATTAATGCACACTGCTATATTTGGTTATTGCAATTAAGGACACTAATTGATATTGGTTTGGAAAGAAAGTAAAAAGTGGGTGCTATACTGTTCACCCCCGTTTTTAGTATAAGCTTGTGTTCTTCAACATTCACATTATTTTAAAAAATTAAAATAAAATAAGTTATATATTGATATTCAAATTCGCAAAGAATAATTATCCAGCAAGAAACTTGGAGATCATAATATTGATGTCCAAAAGGAGGAACAAGCAACAAAGAAAATTTGAAAACTTCAAAAAGTGTAATAGTATACCAAGGATCTCAAAGATACAAAGGGTACCATAATCCCCAAGAAAACTTGATACACCAAAATATCTAGAATCACACAATGTTCTAGGGTTGTCCATAGGCATAAAAATATCTAGGGGGATCAAAATATTCAAGGGCTATAAAATAACCAAAGGCTCCAAAATTGCGATATAATTCCTATCATTTGTTCCACTTGTATTGTATACTTTTATTTTATCTTATTACTATGAGATTCAAATAGGCTATGCTTATGGCCTCATTTGCAAGGTGATCAACCACCTTATTATACCTCCTCCAACATGGGAGTATTGTATATATTCAAGTATTTTATTTAGTTATTTTAGTGTTCTTTGAACTATTTGTAGTTAGACTGATGAGAAATTCTTCCCCTTAGAAAGGGAAAATATCACAAGTCTTGAATCGCCATACACATGGAGTCGTTTAATGCATTTTTCCTACGGTAATTTTTATCCCATTTCATAACCTATAAATTTTGCAATATTTTTATTATTTTCCCAAATTGATTTTGAACTAAAGCATTTCATAGTGTGGTGCCACTAGTATCACACCACTAGCTACTATGTGATATAGGTTTGATTTAGAGGCTCCATCAAATAAAAGTACAAGTAACTTTATCTTTTGAGGTTTGATTATTCTAACTAGTGGCTCAAAATTGAGGAGATTTTGGAGATCTATTTGGTGTAATAGTTGTATCTCCTTTTTTTTTTTAATCTCCTAATGCATTGTTGTTTATGATATATAACTTTTATGTTTAGCTCCCTTAACACTCTATTGGTTAAAACTTAAAAAATGTTTCTTTTGTCATAAAAAATTATCTTATTTTTATCCTTCCATATGCACCAAATGATGAATATAAACACTAAATACCATATCTCCCTAATAAGGTGCTTTTCCTTCAGACCATTTTTTGTGAATTTGGCCCCAATTGGTTAGGCAATTTTTGAGTTGAAGGTTCTTGATAATGTTGATCCTAGATGTTGGGTTATTTCAATCTAGATTTTAACTTCTTCTATATACTAAAAGAATAAATGTGATATTGTGCATTACCTTTATTATGCTTCATGATAAAATAAAACTATTATAGATATGTGGTACACTTTTTATGTTTTCCATTTCTTAGCCTACTTTATGTTTGAATGAACTCTAGAAGTCTATGCTATTTATGGAAGATGGTTTCCTTAATCTAGATGTAGTGCTTTTACTATTTACATGTTTGGACAATGGTATAGAAATTTTTTCTACATGTGGGATATTTTTGAACTTCTCTATTGAATGCTTTGTTATGATAGGAAATTAGATTCTAATTTAATGTGAGAATATCTCCTAATTCATACTCAACCTTTCAACCAATGAATGTATAGGAGATAAACAAAAACAACCCTTCAACCTTTCAAATTTCATCTATTGTGTATCTCCCTAATTGAAAATGGATTTTGCACCTCATTTGGTGACTTGGTGTAGTGGTCCAACAATGTGTGAGAACACAAATACAAATATTTGATAGAAATTGGAAAGACCCCAAAAATGTGAATATATATCAGAGTCTTTGTAGTAGGCCAATCTCTAATTACTTGAATTTTCCTAGGATCAACATGGAATTGATATTTATCAAAAATATACCCAATGAAATGAATATTCATCACGCTAAATGAGCACTTCTCCAAATTAGAATATAACTTGTGTCTTTAAAGAATATGAAGTACCTATCAAACATGTTTTGGATGTTTCTTCCATGTCTTACTATATATGAGAATTTCATCTAACTAGAAAACCATAGATGAATTGGTATAGAAATGCAATATGTCATCCATCATCCTCATGAATATGGAAGGTGCATTGGTCAAGCCAAAAATAACCAACCACTCAAATAAATCCTCTTTGGGTTTTAATGTATTCTTCAATACATAATTGAGATCTAAGGGTATTTAATGATAGATAGATTTGAGATTAATTTTGGTGAATATATTTGCAACATGGAGGTGGCCCAAGAAGTCATCTATTGAAGTAAGTGGTAAGTGGATAGCATTTCTTCATAGTAATTGTATTCAAATATTTGTATTCAACATAGAGTATGTATGTTCCATATATCTTTGGATATAAGACAATTGAAAAAATACATGGTGAAGTGATTGGTTTGATGTACCCATTTTGAATCAATTCTTAAATATACCTACTAATTTCATAATTTTTATGGGATGATCAATGATAAATAGATGAATTAGATAAAGGATAACTAATAACTAAATCAATGGAATGATTTACCTCACAATACAGTAGTACCCAAGCTGGTTATTTGAACAAGTCATAATATATTGGTATAGTATGCTCCATATACTTTTTCTATGTAGGGCCTAAATATGATGTGGTAATTTTCCTTGTACTTCATGGATTTATCAACAACAAAATAAATTTTCATGTTTTGGCTATCATATTTGTGTATTTTTTAGCATTGATTAGTGAAAAAAAGATAGGAGAATATACCTATGGTATACTATAACATTAACAATTGATAGTGATGATGAAACTTTGAGGCCTATGATCATATATACCATAACTCTTCCACATAAATGGTTATCTCAAAGTCGCATCATAAATATCCAAGGCACAAAATCATATAAAACTTCATGTTTGAATTATTTGATAGTATAAGAGAGGTTAAATTTTTGAGTGACATGAATGAATCTTCCCTATTTTAACCATACACCATTATATGGTTGTGGGTAATGAAATATAACATCTTACCCTTGACTTATAATTGAGAGTGAAATAGGTATTCCTCCTCTTATCATTCCTCTAGCATAGCATGTGTTGTCAATAGCCACATTTGGTTTAATTTTCATGAATATATTCCCTATATACTTAGCCTATGTATGTGGAGGTAGTGGTGTAGTGGATGTAGAGGGTTATGGCACAACAAACAATGATAAATTGCTTGACACTTTTCCCTAAAATATTAGTTGCTCTTGTAACAATTGTACTATTTTCCATTATAGTTGTAAGCTTACTCTAGTAGTAAGGGTTTTGGCCTCTGTTTGAGAGGTCCAAGGTTCAAATACCACTATATATGAGGGTACCAAGACCCCTCATAAAACTTGTGTAAACTCATTAAAAAATGTACTATTTGTCATTCTTTGCCTTCGGGTGATTTTTTCCTTGGGATTTTTTTTGCTTCAATTTTGATTTTGGGATGACCCCATTTTTAAATTCTAATTTTAATTTTGGGAATGACCCCCCTTATCCTGATTCTTTAGAGAATCACTCTTGCATTTTTATGGTGGGTACTTAGTGTTTTGGATTTTTTAATTTTCTCCTCTTCTATTTTAATTTGTATGCTTCTAATCCAATTCAACATTAAGTTTTATGTCTCTCCCAACATATTGAATTCAAATAGATCCATATCCTCTTGAATGTACTATTGTATCCCATTTTCGTACTTGAGTATTTGATGCATTTTGGTATCTTGAAAATCTATCATTTCCACCATTGAGTGGAAAGGATTAGTAAAATATTGATTAATCTTATCTTTACCTCGATGCAATTAGTGCCATCACATGTATTGGTCTGCATAGGCTCCCATGGGATACTATTCTTCCTTGAGAACCTCCATGAAGTAATCCCATGTGAACACTAATTCATATCTATTGCCTTTGATGACCCTATTACAATATTATTCCTACCAATTTTGAATAGATAATGGATAATTTAAGAGTGAAAAAGTTATTTTCTCACTATCAATGAATTTATTTATAAATAAATATGAAGATAATTAATCCAAATTTTTTTATAGGGAATTAGCATTAACTTTTCCTTCAAAAGTAGGAATTTCAAAATTCACATACTCCTCAAAATATGTTGGAGCACTAAATGGTGCTAGGGAAGTGAGAGGTTATGTGGATAAGTATGCATTTATAGTCAAAATCCATTAAAGAATTTGAGCAAACTGATACATCATCTCATTCTTGTATTTGAGCAATGATTGTATCACTTTTGTCCATTTTGGTTCTTAACTAAGATAAGTTAGGATGACAAGGGAATTAATCACATGGATATAATGTCTAATACCTAAAATTATGGTATCCTAATGTCATTATTAGGATATGCACTAAAAAGACAAACTATGTTAACACCATTGATTCAAACATAGAACTTTGAATGACAAAACTAAAATTTTGAGTTAAGGGAGAATATGAAAGACTATAATTCAAGAAAAATAAAGTATAAAAAAATAGAACACATGAGCATAGAAGTGAAATAGAATAATCATTTCATTTCTCAAAAAATAGATTAGAGTCCAAGCAATCTCTAAGAATAGATATAAGACTATAACATTGCATCCATTACTCATATTTTTAATAGTAAATAGTCCATATATCTTTATCTAAGAAATGGTGTATAAAAAATTTATTGAATTGAATATGGAAGGTCATCTATATAGAAATATGATGGTTCCCCTTCTGTGATTTAGGTCACCCATATAGAAATGTGGTGATTCACCTTTTGCAAGTTACAAAGTCTTATATTAATTGAACAATCACACACATGTGATTTGTTCTTTTATGTTTTGTCTTCTAATGATGTATCAACATATCTAGAGATGAATTTTATCTATAAAAATCTCAAAAATAAAAAATTACTATTTTAATAATTATTTTATTAAGTATTTTTGTGGGCCTCCAAAGTGTTTTTTTATGTAAACATGTGAACAACTCTATCTATGACATAGTTTCTTATGGAAATTATTATTATATCTCTTATATTTCCAATATTTATTAAATTAAATAAAATAGATTCTCAAACACAATGTTATTCCTCCCAAATAATATTTTAGCTCTAACTAGCTAGTACACAAATTTGTCACATGTGGAAGAGGAGGATGTCTTGCAAATAACAAATAGAAATATGCTTACCCACATGAAGAGATCCATATGCATTTTCAAAAGTATAATCTACTTCATAATATTATGAACCTCTCTTATAATTAACCATAAATCATTCAATGATATGTAGAAATACATAACATGCATCCAAAAATAAATTCCACAATAACAATCATACAATAAAGTAGAGATTGATAATATCCTTAACATAGGGTAACACTGTACAATGCTCCTTATTGGAAGGAAGCCATGCCACAAGGTATCTAGATCCAAGAGCCAATACTTCTACAAATAATACTTTATATATCTTCTACAATTGGGGGTACATATCTCTTTATACAAGAATGTGATGGTTCACCTTTCATGAGTTACAAAGTGTGTAATATTATAATATTACACCATATTAATTATTATTATAATTTTAAGTGTTACGCATGCCATAATACAATATCATATTATATCCCCACATTAATTTACTTAGGTACCTAACATTCCATCTCCCTTACAAATATGTTTCATCCTTAAAATATGAGAAGAAACTAAATAATATGATCTTCTAAGCAAAGATGAGAACTGGTACTGATCTTGATCATCCATCCATCCAAGTTAAACTTTGATTGGTGGTGTTATTTTTTGATGTTGATATGCTTATGCCAATTGAATATCTATATTTAACCCTTGGGTTCCATGTATGTCCATCATAGCTCCTTTGTTACTTTATGCCTTGTCTCCATGATTATTTCATCACATGGTGGTGTGGATGGTGATATAATCCAACCTTAACCTAATGTTCAACCTATTGTACCTCCACCATTGCTTCATCCTTTGATTTTACTTCTTCTTTGAAATCTATTATCTCCTCCCTAGACTCAATTTTAGGTTATTTTACTTATTATTCAATTTGTTCCCCTATAATTGCTTCACGTTTTTTCTTACACTAAGAAACATCCTACATTGTTATCTTATTATTCATATACCATAACTTTGTGAACTTCTTTTGTGTATTAATATTAATAGTAACCAAAGAATACAACCAAGGATAACCAAATATAACAAAGAATAATATTCTTATCACCCATATCAATAGCATAAAAATTTAAATGTAAAACATATTTATCCATGGTGATCTTCAAATCTTCAAAAATTTGAACATCTTCACCCTCAAGATTTATGTTTTTAATTTTTATTGTTGGAACCTGCAAACTATTAGCCAAGTCCCTATTTATGAAGTTATGTTTGTTGCTAGAATTTATGGAAAATAACTTTTTTCTTTTGGATACAACCATGAACTTGCAAAATAAAATTTGTATATTCAAACAGTTATTTTTTAATATTTTTTGAAATTAGAGTTGTGATTTTTATAGCCTGTACATTATTATTCTTTTCTTCAGATCCTTGTTTGCTTAAAAATGCAACTTCAAATTCTTCGCATGTGTATGCAATATTTTGGACACTAGCAAAGTTCATAAACCAAGATAAAGCTTCCCCTTATAAATAATCATAAAATCCACATCTCCATAAAAAATTTAAGATTTAAAAAAAAAAGTTTCACCATTCCCTAGCATCATTATCATCCTCTTGAGTGAATATTGGTAACTCCATGATTTTTTTTCAAAGCATCTAAGGTTTTAAATAACCATATATTCTCAAAAATTATTATTTTTTAGATCTCATCTACTTCTTTCTTCAAACAATTAAATCTAAATTTTATTTAAAATAAAATAAATGACAATCGATTTGCTTACCCAAATTGAGAGTTATGATTTTTTTCCTTTTTGCATGATTTTTTCATGCAACTCCAAAAATAACATCAAAAGTCCAATTTTCAATAACTGTAATTCTGTCAATACTTATCAAAATTTAACAAGTTAGCAATCATTTTTTTAGTACTCAAAAAATCTACATGCTGGTCCAAAAAGCTTCTAAAAATGGATGCTAAAAAGAATAATATGAATTTTTTTCTTTTGAAAAAAATTCTAGCAACCAAAAAATAACATAATACCTCAAATTCAAACAACCATAACTTTATCAATACTTATTAGAATATAACAAATGTGCAATCATTTTATAGTACTAAAAATGATCTACATGTTGGAACAAAAATATTTTGAAAATGATTACTAAAAAAAATTATGGCCCCACAGTATGTGATATTTTTCTAGAAAATTACGCCCTAGATCTACAAAAACAATCCCATTTTACCATAATCACTACTCTAATCAAATGTTATGAACCTCTATTTTCATTAACAATAAATCATTCACCAATATGTAAAAATATATAACATGCATCCACAAATAAATTCCACAATAACAATCCATACAATAAAATAGAGATTGATAATACCCTTGAGGTAGGAAAACACCATACAATACTCCTTATTGGAAGGAAGCCACTCCACAAGATCCTAAGTTCCAAGATCCAAAGCTTCTACAAATAATACTTCATGTATATTCTATAATTGGGGGTACATCTCTCTTTATACAAGAATGTGAGAGTTCACATTCTATGAGTTACAAAGTGCATAATATTATAATATGGTACTATGTTAAATATTATTATAATTTTGTGTGTAACCCATGCCATAATACAATATTATATTCATATACTTAGGTGCCTAACACATAAAAGATGGACAATTGGAAGCATCATACCTATAGGAATCAAGAATGTTAGTGAGTGCTATATTTGAAGGTTGGCTCAAATAATATTCTACTAAATTGGAACTACCTTTCTTATGCTTCATGATGAAATGAATGATGTATTTATTTCCTTAGATTAGTTTATTTCTTAGATAACTCTAGAGTCCTACGATCTATGTGGATGACAGTTTCCATATCCAAGATGTAGTGCTTCTATTGTTTACATGCTTGGAGAATGACATAGAGCTCTCTATTGTATGTTGGGTATTTTTAACTATTTCATTGAATATGACAGACAATAAAATACCCATGTTGTGTGAGAATAACTCTATAATATGGGTGGCCTAAGGTATCCTTAATAATTTGAGGATTTTAGAATCTATCTCAATTTAATATATGTTCAAAGGGTTATGTTCTTAAGATTGAACTAAATTTAATCTTTAAATTATAAAAATACCTAGGATTTCCACAAAGAAAACAAATTTTGTCTCCTAAGGATCTATACCTAAACTTTAACAGGTGTAAAACTAAAAAATGAAGATACAATAAAACAAGTATGCAAGAAGGAACATCTTAGACTATATGTTTTTTGATTCAATGATGCAATGAGAATAAAAATTCAAGGCAACAATAGATAAATGCAAACACACAAGATATCCTAGATGCAACTACATAGAATTATATTTCATACTTAATACAAAAGAGTTATATATCGAAGATAATGTTTCAATATTTTTATTCTATTAGCCTTTAAATAAATTAAAAAACAAAGATTTAATGATAGCATAACAAATTCCTAATGATGATTTTCAATATATAAGATCTATATAATTTACTATAAATAAAAAGTAATGGTTAAAAATAATTAATTATAGAATAAATTGATAAGCTTAAAATAGATCAATCAACAAGCAAAAACCTAAAAAATAAAGGACATGCAACAAAGGAACTTGAGTTTTAGTGTGAGAGTTGATTGTAGTCATGGTGCCAACATTATTGTAAATCCTATAAAATAGATAGAAAAGGGCTAGAGTGAGACTAGAGGGGTCTACCTGACCTAAGAAGACAACAAAAGGATTTCTTGATCAACAGGTCAGACCCCTATTATTTTAAGTGAATGTTGAAGGAAGAGAAAAGTTGCTAAAAACATGTATTTGCTAAAGTAAAGTATGTTTATGTGGAGCACCAAAAATACTCAATGATGGTGTCTTCGAATCCCCTAGGGGTTTGTCCACACTCATATGAGGGATCTCAGTTGACCCCTCATTATTTTTCATGTTTGAGATTTTATCTTTGGCAAGGAATTTTTTTTGGAATGGGTTCACCAAGGGTTATTATATATTCCCCTAAGTCTAGTTTCATGGACTCAATTTACAATCACCTAAGTTTTGATGTTTCTAACAAGATGTGTTGCTAAGAATATGAATTTTTAATAAAATGTATCAAACAAATATGCATGCAAAAAATATTTGTGCTATGTATAAATTTTTCTTTAGTGAATACTATCCCTAAGTTTGCAAGAAAGTAAACTTTAAAGGTAATGCCACAAGAGGAATGCAATTTAAAAATTAGCTTAATGCAAGACTACGTGTAATTTTGATTTGAATGCTTAAGTAATAGAGAAGATAAATAAATAATAGGTAAGCTAAGCTAAAGGTTCTTTGAGTCCTCCTTTTTATTTGTTACAATAAATATGAAACTAAAACTAGGCTAAATATTTCTTTATTTAGCCTCTTTGATGTGTCCTAAAACATAATAGAAGAGTTTAAAGACAACAAGCAATAAGGTAAGCTATTCTAGACTCTTTCTTTGAAGAACCTTTGTTTTTTAATATTGGCCTCTTTTCTTGGACCAATTTTCAAGGTCTATATGACCTTCAAATTCAAACTTCAAACTTCAATTGGATTTGTCATCGGATGATGACGATTGTCCCAATTTCCTCACTCGATGCCTCTTATACCATTAATGGATTTTGAAGCCTTAATATTAATATGAAACTTACAAGATAATTTCCACATGATCAAATATGTGTTAACAACAATAAAGTACTATTATAACAATAATAAAATTTGCATACTTAACAAGAGAGAATACAATGCATATAACTTTTATTATGTAAATAACTTGTACAATATTATTGTGGAACTTAGCATCCATAATATAACTTTCATAAAATGATCTTTGATCTTCTTATCTTGACACATGTCTAAGAGACTTCATATTTTCATATATCAAATAAGACAAGCTGAAAAAGACACCTTATCTTATGGGAGTGGAAGGTGAGATGTTATTTTGTAACGTCAAATAAAACAAAAATTTCAAAAAAATCAGAAAGAAATAATTTTTTAATTATTATTATTTTAATTTAATTTAATTTTTTTGTTTGACATTAATGAAATTTTTGCAAAGCTGGCATTTATGGAAGTAGGTAACTAGTGTTTACTTTTTTTTTTAATTGAGTAAATACTTCGTATACACATCCACCATAAGGATTGAACCCGAGTCACATCACCGATAATGCAAGTGGAGTCCTTGCCCGTAGACCACCACAATTAGGGGGATTAGTGTTTACATTTTTGAAATTGATGAACTACAACAAAATTTTTAAAAATTATTATTTTATTTAAAAAACATATATAGTAGTCATATTATGGAGGTTACAAAGACGGATTCGGCTTTAGGAAGAGCAACGAAAATAGGACAAGTTGAATAGATTGAAGAAATGTGTGGCTTTGATGCAGAGCATATTGAAGCATAGAGTGCATCTAATGATCATGTAATTCGAGCTTGGAAGAAACTCATAAAAAGTCGAGCTCAAGAGAAAATGAATGATTGGGAGACAATGCTTAAGTATACAAGAATACAAATATTGTCTCGTGTATTGAAAAACTTTATACATATAGATTCACAAATCAACAACTTTAGAGTTTGGGCATAGGAAGTAGTCAAGTTAAAAGCACGTCGAATGCAAAATAGAAACGAACAATAATGAAAAAAAAATTGGCAAAAAAAGAAAACTATGACAAGTAAGCCAAGAGTTGATGTTTTGACAGTTGTTGAAGAGGAAGGTATGTCTGAGGAAGTTAATATCAAATAGGAGATAAACTTTGCACTTGCCAAAGCCAAAAATCATAAAGAATGCCAATTGAGGAAGTTTTTAGACAAAGTTTCCGCATAGATTTTTGAGAACCTCACAAAATAGGTACATACAAAAGATGAAGAGTTCTTAAGGCTTAAAGAAGAGATCAAGATAATGTCTTCACAATGGAAACTTAAAATTAAAGATCTTGGGCATGCAAAAGAATTGTCTAACATACATACTGCAGGAAAAGATGAAAACATCCACTTATCACTGACTTGTTATATGACTCCAGAAAAGGCAACTGGTGGACTTGGGCCATAATGCCATAAATAATATTGTTGAGTTGGCAAAGGTTCATTTTCTGATAATATTTTTATTCATTTACTCTCAGGACTATGACGATGAAATGAAAGATAATATGATTGGAAAGCAATAGACTCATGAGATTGACAACACTATTGTAGAAGAAGATAATGATGATGAAAGGCCTATTGTAGAAGATAAGAAGATTAGGATACAAATTAAAAGGGATCAACTTGATTCCTTCTTTGCTTGGGAGGATGATTCTTAGGATTCGTGCAAGGTATATGATGAATATAATGATTATGAAATTGAGCTAACTAAGGAGGAAATCAAGTTTATAGAAATATTATGGAAATCTCTTACAACAGGTGCTGGCAATTCAGTGACAGATAACGCAGCAATGACAAATTCAAGAGTCGTTGAGGGCATCGAAAAAGGGGATTCTGGCATTAGAGTTGAGTTCGATGGGAAGCGTTCTAGAGGTGCTTGCATGTATGACCGTTATGAGAATGATTAGAATATTATTAAATGAGGTAAAATAATTATTAAAATCAATTGAAGTTATGATTTAATGCTCAACCTATAGTAGGTATAAGGTATACTGTGAATAAAATTACACTAATACTGAGACGAGAGATTTGATCGTCAGTTTTTGGGTCATGGGCAGTGAGGCGTCGATTGAGAAGGGAACAAAATATTAATGGTGGTATAAACGTGTTTGTTTCTTTGGAAAATTATAAAGTAAATTTGCTTCCCTTTTTAGGGTGAAAATGAGAAAAAAAAATCTTTGTGGTACCAGGATTCAGAGTTCTTATTATTTTTGTCTTGGGAACTGTTCCAGCTGTTTTTTAAAAAGTGATGGCTTCTATTATTGCTTGCTTCATCAGCACCTAATTGAACATGAAGAGTCTGCATATGGTGCTGTCAAGGAGGTTGATGTTGATATTGAGGAGATTGTAAAAGAACTATGGAGAGGGAAAAGTGCACGAGATCAAGCTTCACAAGTTGTAGGAAGAAGCATGTGGCAATCTGAATAATTTTATACATTGATATTTAAAGAGGCAGAAGGTCATTGGAGAAAGCATTAAATTATTGGACGAGAGTATATGGAGTAGATTTAAGTAATACAGGGTGTTGGCCAAATTGCACTATCTCGTCATGTAATAGTTTAAGAACTGTGATTATTAGAATAGGGTGTGATTAATATTTAGTGCGGGAGTTTAATATTTAAGTTAACAGTATATATTATGTTGTGGAGTGAGAAGATATGTTTAAGTGTCCAAGTGAAGAGTGTGAGTGACATGTCTAGTTAGAGGTGAAGAATTGTGTGAGTTGTAATGTGAGAGTTATGTAATTATGAGTGATAGTGTCAAGAAGAGAGAATGTCAAGACATATGTATATGAAGAGTTACATGAAATTATATATAAAAAATATTCAATTAGAATAGCTTCATGCATATTATTGTAGACTTTTTATCAATAATATTATGTGTTTTATGTGTTCAATACATTATGAGAATTATATTGTGATCTTGTGGAATTATCCTATGATATCATTGGGTCCATTTTTCTAACACTAGAAGTCCCCTCTCTTTTAATCCTCTTAAAGCATACATTTTTTGGTGATAAATATCACCATGCCTACCTTAGCCAAATGGATCTACTCAATGAAAAGTAGATCCATGCCTTGGAACACCTACAGGTCAACCATTGGTGACTTAAAAAAGCCTATGTCAAAAGGATAAGACCTTATTTTATTGAAGCGAGTGACTTGGTTCTTTTAAAAATCATAAAAATACTAATGCAAAAGATGATATTAAAGGTAAATTTGAGCCAAATTGGATAGGTACATTCATTATAACCAATAACTATAGGTCAGGAGCATACCACTTGGCTATAATTGATGGAAAAGAACATAAAGAACTTATGAATATTATGCATCTAAAACTAACCACACTTTATATAAATGTGTATGCATTATTATCTACAACATTTATTCGTAAATACTTTTATGCATATTTGCCTACCTATATTGCTACTTGACTACATGGTTGTGCTTATTTGTTTAATGCATATTTTAATTTCAAGATCTGTCAGCATGCTATGATGATCCTAGTTAGTGTAGATGACACTTGCATTGCATTTGCACTAGGTCATTGATGCTAGTAGATCTCTCCTTATATTTTTACCACGTTGGCTTATGAATAGGGTATAGGCAACGAATTTTCCTTGGACAAAGGAAATTAAAAAATGACAGTTGAAGTGTGGTGCAATTTGTGGTTGGGGATGCATAGGAAGCCTTATTAGTCCTCTACTATCTTAAAGATTCCCTTAAATGACTTCCAAAAAAGGGAGAAACACTTGATGCCAAAATGAATTAGTTGAACATAAACAAAGCAAAAGGATGAATATATAATTCATAACTTAATGGAAAAAATAGTGATCATGGATGAGAAAACTGAAATGATAGGACAATAAAATGCAACAATCAAAGTTACACAAAATGCTTGAAGATAAGTTGCTCCTCCATGGCTTTGGGTAAATTTGAACAATGTTTTGATGCTTGAAAGAGTTCTCTAATAATATAAAACTCCAACAATACTTTATTGCTTTGAAAAGTGTGATGATAATGACATCCCAAGGGGGAGGGGGAGGTGTCAAGTTAGCATGAATTAGGTTGGCTAATTTCCTATTAACTATATTGATTAGCAATCACAAGGGGGTGATTAGTAGTTAAGGGAGTTGGTTGAGTTGGTTAGAGTTTGATTGATAGTTAAAATAATTGATTGAGAGATTGATTGGTGAGTTAACTACCTTGATTGATAGTCATTAGGGGTGATTGGTAATGTCACAAGGGGTTAACAACCTTTGAAAAATAGTTGTAGGTGACCTAAGACATTGGCTACATGTCTAAAATAAATCTACCACCTACAAATTTGTCAACAATGAATTCATAATCGATGAATTTACACCATTTGACCATTGTAGGTTAAATTTAGTAGGAGAGAAAAAATTTGGGTGGGAACAAAAATCTATACAAATTTGCTAGCTTAGATCGTGAATTCATCACTAGAAAATTTGATTATGAGGTGGCAAATTCATCAAATGCTAACTTGGCTACATAATCTAGGTTTGAAATTATGCAACATAGTTGACTTAATCAATTTGTGCATTTATGATGGAGTTTATTAGGCGAAGTGACTTGATTTTAGGTATCTTCATTTGCCCTATTTTTTATTCATTTTAAAAAATAATGCATTAAAAATAATTGTAGATGCCCTCAATTTTTAGAAAAAAAATGTTATTAAGATTTTATTGATCAATATAGGTCAAAGTGTACCAAAAATCGATCTAGAGGGTGAAAAATAATACATAGGTTTTGTTGGCAGTTTTGCCACACTAAAACTTTTTTGTAAAAACTTCCAAGTATAAACATAAATTTTGCATTGATGTTGGCCTCTTTAACTTTTGATGTTTTCGTTGATTTATTTTGGCTCAATATTTTTTCTATCGAAGATAAATAAAGATAATTTCACCATTTTCTTCAACAATATACCATTGTCTCTTGGTTTTTAGCGAAAACAATGGTCAAGTCAGTATTTTTTGTCACATTTAAATTTTGTCAAATTTTGCCTAAGTATGGAATGAATTTCATAACAAAATCATCTTCTAGGTATTTTCATCCTCAAAAGCAGTGAAATCCTCTCTTGGCAATTTTGCGAGGGAAACCCCTAGACGCAATGAAAACATCTTCCATGCATTTTCACCAATAAACTCATCTTCTAGAATTTTGCAAGTGAAATCACTTCCAAGAAGTTTTGCAAGTGAAATTCCATTTTCGCCTGATTTCACAGTGAAATCCTGTATTTCCAACGAAATTCCATTTTTGCCCAGGCACTAGCGAAATCAAATTTTGAGCATTTTTGCTCCAGGTACAATGAAATTCCATTTTCACTCCAAATTGGAGCAAAATTCATTTTCACCTCTTTTTACAAAAAAATTCTATTTTTACCTAATTCCTCCACGAATTTTTTTTTAGGTGAAATGCCTTGATAAAAATATTTCAGGCGTAACTCGATTGAAAGCTCATTTCGGGCATAATATTGAGCAAAAGTTCATTTCAAAGGCAATAATAATTTCTTCTGTGCTTTTAGTGCAGATCATTTTTGGAAAAGACTGAGGATTGGTAAATTCAATTCGTGGGGCAAATAAAGTAACATCTCTCGAATTATTCCTAAAGAGTGACCAAAATTAATGTTGCACCTTTGACGTTGGTGTGATCCTATTGATTTCAAGACACCATTCACTATGGTAGATGTTCATTTTCAAGGCATCGTCATTGATATTAAAATTTGGTCGATGATTCCTACTAAGTCCCAACATGCCATGTGATGAAACAGTTGGTCTCTTCCCAAGGCATTAGTTGATTTTTTCATTGTTGTTCTTGAAAAGAAATTTTCTAACAAAGTATCAATCTACCACCATTTGCTTTAATGCTTATATAATTTTGGAGGTGAGATCCTCTATAAAAACTAAGAAATTTGATGTAAATAAGGGAGGGAGAACATTCTGCTAAAAACCATTTAAGTTTTAACTATTTCTTTAATTGAAAGACTTCACACTGTGGTTCCTAGATCAGTCATGTATGTGATCATTTTTTGCCTATTATTTCTGTTATATTCATTACCTTTGTTAGATAACTTAAAATTATACATTTAAATTTAATTTCTAATGAAGAAATGAATGTTGAAATATTAACTGGAAATCATATTTACAATCTGTGATTGGTTCCTATATTCTTATTTTTGATGAATGCTGGTTAGAACTTGATTTGATGATTTAGTTGTTAGTTCATTCCCCACTCTGTTTTTTTGGCTTATAGCCATATTTATCGTATATTTCTGTTAATACCTCTCCCTAAGCTTTACATTGATTTTAGATTAGTATGGGAACCAAACCTTTTTGGAGATTAGCCCGACGGACATATCTTTCCTTTGGTCTTTCAATGTTGGCCGGGTCTAGGGCACATATTTTGCACTTAGGTAGATTAGTGACCAATAGTTTTTGGCACACCCTGTAGGACTTCGAAAGTTACACCTTAAGAAGTATTAAGGTTTGATGTTCATATTTTTTTATTTGATTAGAATATATGGTGACTCAATTTTACCCAAAAGTCTCCAAATGTGAAGTTGGTGAAAGATTTGCTTCATGATCACAAGATCGAAGAACAAAAATTAAAAAAATCCCATTGAGTTCTTTGAGATTGACACCCAAGTCTTAGGAGAGCATCCTAGGTTAGTCACTCCAACTGTTTTTCATTCCTTCAAGTACCTCTAGTACTGCCACTATATTCCTTCTTGAGCAAACACTCCAGTCCAAATGGTCCAAAATCTGCCTCCACCAAGATAGTTTCTAGCCTAGAACCATTTTGGAGCTTTGAATATACAATCTCATAACCCGATATCGTGAGCGACATTGAAGGATTTTCCTACTTATGATTGTATGGAAAAACAACTTATGAGCATGTTCAAGATGTGGCTTCTTTAGCGACTATTCATAGCATCACAGATGAACATGTCATGGTTAGATTGCTCGTGCTTTCTCAGAGGGAATTTAGTACCAGTCCTTACCCCCTGCCACTACTTCCACATGGGATAAGTTGACCAAGTTAATGATAAAGGGATTCAATGAACAAGTAGATCTTTTTTCTTTGTTGCATTAATTTACTAACATTCAGAGGTATCCACAGGAGAAAAACATTGAATTAAATTTTAGGTTTGCTCAAACTTGATAGAGTCCTTGATGGTCTCTAGATGACTCTCGAACAAGTTGCATTTTATTATCTATGAGCCTTCAATTATAATATTAGCATGGCCATTTGTCAGTCCAATGTTGATATATTTTTGGCCTTGTAATATGCTGCATAAAAGGCTAAAGTTGATTTAATTGTCATTGGTAAGCTCCCATCAAATATAACGATGCCTATATTCTCTGATCTCCCACAACATTTATATTCCAATGCATATTCTCAATCCTTGACAATGTTCCCATCTATTTGGTCCCTTCATGGAATCCAAGCTCATCTCAAACCCTGGTAGTTTCTATCCCATAACTACATACTCCTTTAATTTCATGGCTTCTCACTCCAATTCCATTTCCAGTACTACCATATCTCCCAGTACGACTTTCATTACTAGATCCTCCAGCACCCTCAAATCCTGATCCTCAAGAGAAGTTGCTGCTAGAGATGCAATCAATAAACTCAACAATAAGAGTGATGAGCAATGAGATCACAAATATTAAGAAAATGAAGGCTAAGAGAGATTTCTAGCCTAGGATATTTCAGAATTTTCCAATCACCAAAGAGAAAGCAACTTCAACCAACAAGATGCCTGAAAGGAATCCAATAATGTTGAAAAATGAAGAGGTTGGTTCATCGGATAAAACATACTAATGTTCTACCTACAATGATCTGCATGGTAAAGAAAATTGCATGGTTAATCTAAACTACATGTAGATATTGGTAGATAACTCCTCTAGTGGTCAGATCAATATGATTAGAGAACCAATCATAATTTTATGGTCCCTTGTATAGAACAAGTTTCAGTTCTCATGAGAGTTGGGAAAAATCTAGTCACAGGAGATCTAGATGAGATGGAGCCGCTAAAGATGCCAATTCATCCAAAGGTGCAAATGAAAATAAAAAAGCATAGGTGAAGGTACCTGGCTTAGAATATAAGTGATATGAGCCTATTATTTTAAAATATCTCTTGCCCACACAAGAGAAAGAAAGAATATCTCAAGTAAATGTGTCAAATTTACAAGCGCAAGCTGAGACAAAGGAATAGGTGAAATAATACCTTAAGTACCCATATTTTATCAAGCATCAAAGGGTGGAAGACACACAACAATATTGGAGCAAGTATGTGGTTGATAATGAAAGAAGAGATTCTGGTTCATCTGCATACAACATTGTTGAAGAACTAAAGAAGATCCCTGCCAAGGTTAGTCTCTATGATGCATTGCAATTTCCTGGATAGGTTGATTTATTGCAAGAATACTTGAAGTATTTTAAAGATAAAAAGAAGAATCCCACTCAGACCATGTTAGCTTAGACACTTAAAAATTTAGCTTCTAGAAAGAATAGACCACCACCATTTTATTCGTCTCTCAGTATAGAGGGTTGGATTGTATATAACTACATGATTAAATTTGGTGCTGCGACAACTATCATGCTGAAAGAAATTTGCAATATTATGGACATGAAGTATACCATGAGTAGCCCAGGTGTTTTACAGTTGGACGGTACTCTTGTAATAATAGTAGTAATCATCAAAGATATCCCCATTATCTTGCATAAGATACCTCACATCACTATAATACAAGAGGTGGTTGTTTTTGACCTAGAGCCATATTTCAGTATATGCCTCTCAAGAGAATTCACTGCTAAGATGGGAGGCTATATTTCTCTTGATTAATCTCACTTGGAAGTTTCTTTCAAAGGTAAAAGAATTCAAATATGCAATGATAAGCCTTCCATATTTCATGTAGATAGGATCAAAGAAGAAGAAAAGTCCATGGATTTCATCAAAATGGTGACTGAAGAATTAGAAGAATTGGATTTAATGGACGAAGTTTTGGATGAGCTTCTTACAGAAGATGAATTTTCAATGAGTGATTTTAATGCGATTATGGAAAATGAGATTGGTTGTTACTCCATTACTAAGCCTAAAAATGCTGAAGTGAAGGTGTTTGATGATCAAGATTCTATTCCAGATTAGTTGTAAAATTTCTACTTTGATAGTGTGAGATGCAAAAATTGTGCAAGATTAGGGATTGCTCTCATCTCTCCTTCTAGCATACAGATGAAATATTCATATCAGCTAACCTGGATTTGTACCAAAAATGCTACTGAGTATGAAGCATTGTACCTAGGCTTGAAGAAAGCTGAGAAACTCGAGATCAAACAACTCTATATTTTTAGAGATTCGGAGTTGATTGTCAATCAAGTTATAAACAAGTCTGTCTCTAAACAACACTATCTAAAGCATATCACAATAAAGTTTGGGATATGTTCAAAGCTTACATGGTGTTAAATATTCAAGTGATTTCATGAGAATAAAATAAACATATTGATATTTTGGCATCCCTTAGTGCAACTCTTATCCAATTGAGAACATGGTGAAGAAACCAAAGACCATGAGGTTGGTTTATGGGCCTTCAATTCCTGATAAGAATATCTACTAGAAAGTGTTTATAAATGATGAGTAGATCATAAAATTCCTGATAAAAGAGGCTAGTGATGTGGAAGGAAGAATGCTCGATGAAGAAGAAGCTGAGGAACTGATTGAGTTGAGAAATAATCATATCCCAAAAGGATTGAATTCACTTGAAAGTCTATTTGATTAGAATTATAGAGCTGAAAATCATAAGATCAAAGTAGAAGATGAGTATGCTAAGCTGCAATTGGAACTTGAAAAGTTAATCAAAGTTGGAACCAACTGCAATCTAGAAGAACTTGAGCAGATCAAGGAGCTATACCATGAATTTATAGACATTATCGCCTAGATTTATTAGGACCTCAAAGGTTACAAAAAGGATGTGATCCAACATACTATTGAATTGCAAGGAGTGAAACCTTTTAGGAAAAACCAATTAACCCCAAAATTGAAGTCTTGATGAAAGCTAAAATTATTTACCTAATCAAGCATTCTACATGGGTAGCTAATTTGGTCCCTATGTGAAAAAATAATGGAGATATTTGCTTGTGTGTTGATTTCCAAAATTTAAATTAGGATTCTTTGAAAGATCATTATCCCTTGCCACATATTTATTAGATTCTTCACATAGTTGCGGGATCTCAAATATTTTCTCTGTTAGATGGATTCTTTGGCTACAATCATATATGGGTCAAGGATGAAGACCAATACAAAATGACATTCACCAAAAAATAGGGCACATTTGAATATAAAAAAATACCTTTTGGTCTCTTGAATTCTGGAGAAACCTTTCAGAGAGCGATGGATGTGGCTTTTGGTGAGTTATTTAATCAAGTCATTGTTATTTATTTGGATGAAATGACTATCTTATCTCATAATAGGGAGGAGCAAAACTTGCATTTAAGATAATTGTTTAAAAAATATGAAGAGTTTGGAATACCCATCAACCTGAAGAAGTCTATCTTTGTAGTGGAGGGAAAACTCCTAGGCCATGTAATCTCAGAAAAATATTTAGTTTTTGATCCACTAAGAGTTGAGGCTCTTTTGAAGCTTCCATTGCTAGCTAACAAGAAAGGTTTGGAGTCATTTTTTGGTCAGATTAATTTCATCCAAAGTTTATTGCAGATTTTTCCAAGTTGTGAAACCAATGACTGAACTCTTGAATAAAGATGATGAGTTCATATGGACTAAAAAAAGGAAGCAAGCATTCTGGTAAATAAAAGAGAGGATTTCTCATGCTCCTATTTTGGTGAACCTTGATTATTAAAGGGACTTTATCCTTTATGTTATTGGTGAAAAATAGAGTTACGCAACTATGCTCACACAGAAGGGAGAAGATGGTGATGAGTGGTCAATCATATTTTTAAGTCAAGTCATGCAACCACATGAAGAAAAGTACAATTTCATAGAGAAACAAGTGTATGCAGTGATGAAGTCCTTGAAGAAGTTTTGGTATCACAGAGAAATATAATTGTTTATGTTGTTTATCTGGATTTTCAAAGTTTCATTATCCAAGGTGATCTTAGAGACAAGAGAGTTGGTTGGATTTCTAAAATCCAGTAATATGATATTGAAATCCGATAAACCAAGATGGTTCATGGTCGAGTGTTGTATCAAGAGCTTGTGAAGAGCATTGCTTCTAAATCCATGGATTACCATTATGAAGAGTCAGCAAGTGAAAGTAGTTTTGCTAGTCATTCCTCAATTGACCATGATTGGATAGAGGACCTTGTTGAATACTTCAATTTAAGAAAGTGCCCTTCACATCTCAATCCTTCACAAAGAAGAATATTTATACTATAGGTCCTCAGGTATGTTATTTGCCAAATGGATTGTTTCATAAAAATATTGATGCAGTGCTTATCAGGTGTGTCAGAGAATTAGAAAAGTTGAATTTTCTAGAAGAGTTTCATTTTTTATTGTCAAGAGGCCACTATGCAGAAAGATCCATGGCATTAAAAATTATCAAAGCAGGTTATTTCTAGACCACCCTCTTTGTAGATGTATTTAATATCAGCCAAAGTTGTGACAAATACCAAAGGTATGTTGGTAGGATAAAAAATGCACCTTTTCCTCTTACCCAATCCAAGTGGAAACACCATTTCAACAATGGGGTATAGATTTTATTGGGTTCATTGATCCTAATTCATCTACTAGACATAAATACATTCTAATTGCAACTGATTATTTCACCCGATGGGCTGAAGTAGTCCCAACTAAGAAGGTAGACCAGAAGGTAGTCATCAGTTTCCTTAAAGGATTGATCACTCGCTTTGGAAAACTAGATGCAATTGTAATAGAAAAAAAAACTCCATTCATAGGTGCCAAAATTAGTGAGTTTATGGGTAAGTACAATATTTATTTGAAAACTTCATCAAACTACTATCTGTAGGGAAACAGTTTGGCTAAATATATGAACAAGAATTTACTTAGGATTCTGAAAAGGAATCTTGGTGACAACAAGCACAGTTGGCATTTGCTCTTAAACCAAGCTTTATGGGCTGATTTCATCTTAATAAAAAATTCTATCAAGACATCCCCCTATTCTTTGGTGTATGGTAAGGAAGTAGTCTTACCATTCACATTGAGTTGTTGGTTCTTAAATATTTACAATCGTTTGATGATGAATGTTAGATATTTTGAGGAGTGTTTGTTGTCATTGATGTCAAAACCATTGTTGTGCTATGTTCGTCATCTTTGAGGACATTAAGTGTTTCCTAAAAAATCAAGGTCTTCAAAAGCAATAGGTTATAAAATTTATTTTTAAATATTTTATACCCATGAGGGTTCAAAGAATGAAGATCAAAAGAAGGAGAAGCAAGTTCAAAATTAAACAATAATATTTTATTAATATTATTTTGGATCAAAATCAAGTTTTAAATTATCAAGGAACAAGTTGGAAAAAACCCACAAAGATATTTTAATTTAAATTAAAATATTTTAATCTTTGATTAAAATTTTAATTTAAATAATGATGGGTGCTAAGGTTGATTTAAATATTTATTTAATATTTAAAATTAACTTTAATACTTGAATTAAAAATAAAATTCGAGTAATCACAAAAATTGAAATAAGCTAAAGGTTGCATATAAATAATGCCAAAGATGGCATTTGGAAAATTATCCATGCGATAGTTTTTGGCTCGTGCAAAAGAGAAGTGTGATTTTTGCATGTGTTTTCAAGCAAAGGAAAGGACAAGTGTGACTAGCCTCAAAAAAGATATTCGAACTCCCTCATAGCTGAGTTGGCAGCCAAGGGCTATGTAAGACCCATGCTAGGCGCCTGGTGCAAGTTTGAATCTCGTGCACATCATTTTTGGTGAAGTAAGGTTCATGTTTTAAGGTTGCACCATTCGAGGGAGAAGGTCAGGTAAGCTAGTGCCTTTTGGATCTTGTGAAGCCATGTAGCCCAGCTGGTGGGTGTAAGCACTGTGGAAGCGCTTGGGGAGAACCAATAGTAGTTCGAATCCCGCCAAGGCATTTTGGGCAGCACTATTGAGGTATGCACGTTGTGAGGTTTGATTTGGCTTGTGAAAAATAAAAGGAAAATATTTTTCTTATTGGTTGTATTGACTTGCAAAAACTAAAAGAGAAATTATTTTTATTTCCAAGGGTTTATGTTGATTAAATTTTTTGCATAATTAATTTGATTATAAGTTGTTTATGGGAGTTAAAAGGGAATGCAAAACAAAAGCTAAACTTGACCCAACAAGGGCCAATCTACCCACAGCCAAGGTTGCTAAGAAGTCCAGCATCTCATTTGGTGATGAATTTATAGTACCAATGGGAGAACATTTACCCCTTCACCATGAATACTAGAATACGGTTGAGCCCGCATTCCAGAAGGATACCACCAGTTTTACTGGTTACTACTTAAAATTTGAGAAAGGTAATGTAGGATCGACAAGGGAACAACCATGTAAAAGAGCAGGTCCAAGTCAGCTAGTTCGGTACAGCAAGCTCCAAAGACAATAGAAACATGAGGTAGCCACTCCCAAAGTACCAAAAGGGTGAAATACCAGATATAAAAAAAAAACTAAGGTTGCTACAAAGAAAAGGAAAGAAACTGTCAGGTCTTATTGGAAGGTTGTAAATAAAACTGGTAGTTACCAATATAAAGTGGCATAGTGATGTGCCAACCCTTAAGCATGGGGGAATGATGAGCTATGTATATACTCATTTTTTGTACTACTTTCCCTATGAACTGTGGCACTTATTTTTGTAGATATATATATTTTATGAGAATTTTATATATGTTTAATAGTTTATTTTGCATGATATTTAATATTTGTTTTTGAGTGTATTTTTGTGTAGATTTCATAGAATTTGTTTTGCATTAGCATTTTTATGTTGAGGTCCCACTCGGACCTAGCACTTTCAATTTCATGATGGCAAAAGTAAAGGTAAAACATCTACAGTACACCGGTGTGAAGCGCTAAGTCAAGCACTTGATTTCCTTTGAAGTGCCCGATTCCCGTTTGGTGCTTGACTGATGAGTTCCCGATTCCCATTTGGTGCTTGACTATCAGGAACCTAATTCCTATTAGACACCTGACTCCCATTTTGGTGCCTACATGCCAACTTATACAAATAAGGCACCTGCTTTCCATTGAAGCCGAATTCTAGCAAGACTCTATTGTGAGAAAAACATAATGTAATTTCAGCAAAGGATACAAATGGAGTCTTAGTGTTGAATCCAGACTAGGGACAATGTCAAATATGATAAACTATCTATTTTTCAGTTGTTATGTAAAAAATATATGTAAATCAAGTAAAGCAAATATCAAACGTATTCTGATAAAACAAAATATGCTAAAATAGTCTAAAAAGCTTGATATTTTACTCGATTCCCTTTATTCATGCATACTATTGTAAAATAGAATCAAACATTTGATTTGTTTCCAATTTGTAACAGGGATGGCCGCATATCTTATAAATATGCAGGCCACCCCTAAAAACATGATCCTAGATTTTTCCTGTACCTATCCTGTTGTAATTTCAATAAAATATTTTTGAGTCATTTTTGATTAAATCGACTTGCATCCGGTGAATGATTAATGCGAGCAGAACCTGCTGGAAGCATGGGCCCACTCTCAACAATGTTCTTCCCTTATATTTTCCCTATTTTCTATATTTTTCAATTCTATTTTATTTCCTGTAGCTTAATTTTAATTTCTATTATTTCCCCTATTTTGCTGTAATTTCCAGCAAGTGTGCAATTTTAGTTTTTGAATATAATTTAGTCATGTATTTGATAGTGTAGGATAGATTAGTGGTTTGGAAACTAAATAAGAACTCCAAATAAACACAAAAATACCCCAAGCCATAAACCTAAGGGACTCATCTCATTGGAGGGAATTACAAGCATATATTATGTAAGGTTGCTCACAATTCTACGAGCTACCCCGGGTTGAAAAATTAAACGATGTAATATATCTGAACGTAGAAAACTAACTAGTGGTTTTGCCCAAAAATTACCTCATTTTGATCTCTTATATAAACCCATGAGTGGGATGGACCGAGCTTGGTCTAAATATTGGATAACATTGTCTAGTTATTTTTCTAGATTGGATCTGGCTATAGGTCGTAAAATACTTGATATATATGAGGAGCGCTATATTTCACTCATTTATTTTGAAGCTACAGTTGATGCTAGATTCTTGAGTTTCACTTATGATCATGGAGACATTTTTTTGAAGTAAGATCTGGAGGTAGCCTAGGTAGATTTTGTGGAAGATACCTTAGATATTTATAGATAGATAAAACTAATTACAAAAGATTAGGTATTGTTGTTCATGAATAAGCTCATTCGTATTGAGTTATCCTTGCTAGAGCTAAGCTAGAGAGCCAATCACATTATCTTGGACCAGATCTAGACATTGTTCTTCATTATTGTTTCACTCCATTATCCTTCGATGCTTGATTTGGATTCTTGGGTTGAGGTGGTTGTTGTATATGAGACCACTAGTGCACATCTCAGGTAATACGAGGAATGAGCATAGGTAGAAAGAGAACAAGAGGAAGATATTGAATTAAATGAACCATCTAATGTAGCAATGAAAAGTGAGAGTTGAACCTAATGGATATAGACCTAGGGTCGATTACATCCAGACAAGATGAATACCCCATGAGCTGCCAAAAGTATTGGCAGTTTTGCCACACTAATTTTTTTTGAAAAAACTTTGAAGTATAAACATAAATTTTGCATTGACATTGGCCTCTTTAAATTTTTATGTTTTCACTGATTTGTTTTGGCAAAAATAAATAAATATAATTTCACCCTTTTCTTTAGCAATATACCATTGTCGCTTGGTTTTTAGTGAAAACGATGGTTGGGTCGGTATTTTTTGTCACATTTAAATTTTGTCAAATTTTGCCTAAGTATGGAATGAATTTCATAGTGAAATCATCTTACGAGTATTTTCACCCTCAAAAGTAGTGAAATCCTCTCCTGGAATTTTCTCCAGCAAAACCCCCAAGCACATCGCAAACATCTTCCAGGCATTTTTGCCATTGAACTCATCTTCTGGCATTTTCGCTAGTGAAATCACTTCCAAGCAGTTTTTCCAATGAAATTCCATTTTCACCCCATGCATAGTGAAATATTATTTTTTCCCAACTTCTTAAAAAAATTCCATTTTTTCCCAAGCGCCAATGAAATCATATTTTGGGTATTTTCACTCCAGGCACAAAAAAATCCATTTTCACTCCAAATTGGAGTAAACTTCATTTTTGTCTCTTTTTACAACAAAATTCTATTTTCACCTAATTCCCCAATGAAATAATTTTTTGAACAAAATGCTTTGGTGGAAATATTTCGGGCATAACTCGACCAAAATCTCACTTTGGGTGCAAGATCGAGCAAAAGTCCATTTCAAAGGCAACAATCATTTCTTCCGTGTTGGACATTTTGAGGAATATTAGTTGTCATTGATGTCAAAAGGTTCTAAGAAGGATTGCATTTTGATTGGTTCCAAAAGAGCTTTATGTAAAGCATGATTTAAATGGTTTTTCTCAAAACCATTGATGGCAAAATAAAAGGTTTTTCTTAAAACCTATGGAGAGGCCTAAGGAATTAAATTAATTATAATTAATTATAATAATTTAATTATATATTAATTTGTAATTTAATTTAATAATCCTTTTGGTTATTAAATTAATTATAACTTAATTATATTAATTAATATTATTATTAATTAATTTATAATTTAATTAAATTACCTTATGGTAAGGTTGGCAAAGTTTAAATTCAAATTGCAATTGTCTTTTTCCCACCGACGTCATCAAATTTTGTGGAGCACCGACGTCTAAGTCAAATGGTGGATTTCATGTATAAATGCCATGCCAAAGGGGCATTCAAACCTTACCTTCATCGATTAATATTCAAGCGACCGAGCAAAGTTTATTTCATGCAAATCGTTGAGGAAGAAGACAAGAATCATTTTGTCTTTTAGCGCCAGGAAGAAGACTAGTGGGGAGGGCCTAAGGCCTCACTCCCATTGGACAATGTGGTCCATTGGCAATGCATATTTTGTGAGAGCATTTGGAGTGGAAGTGACCACGATCGATTCGCATGGAGGTTGTTGGCATGTTTGTCTTGAGCGCTGAGGTGGAAATATTTTTGCATGCACTTTTTAGAGTGCCAGGATTGGGAAGAAAGAGCACGTGGTGCTCTTAGCCTTCCAAGCATGTGCCTAGCACACGCGGTGGTCAAGCCCACGACTAGGGTGCACGAGGAGGCGGTGGTTGTGGGTTCAAATCCCACAAGTGGCAAAGGTACTTTTAATTAAATATTTTATTTGCCTAATATTTTCTTAAGGTGTTATTTGGAGTTATAAGGGTATATGAAAGGTTGCTTGCTTGGTAATTAATTTATGTTATTGGAGTTATAAGGAAAGTGGATTTGATTTTTGCCAAAGTTCTTTTTGCCATTAAATCTAATTAAAGAGGTTTTTGAGTTAATTTTGGTGGATGTTAAATTTATTTTAATTGGGAGATTATAAGGTGTTATTGGATAAATATTTTATGTATGTTGATGGTTGTTTTTAAATATGGAGTGATAAGGTGTAATTGAGTTTTTGCATTACATTGTGAGAGAGATTTATCTTCTAACCTCTTTGAGTTTGGCATAGAAGTGTTTGTGGTTGTGGCAGATATTTGAGATTCCTTCATCATCAAGAAAAGGTATGAGCACATTCTTCCATAGTTGAGTTGATTGATTGGTTTTCTGAAAATAAGTTTGGAGTGAAAAGGAATTGATTAGGGCTTCCTTATTGAGTGTGTTTGAGTTAATGCTTCAAGGTTTTCTAGAATAAAGAGTTGTTATTAAAACCTTGTTTTATAAGCATTGTTGTTGAAGCCATTGGTTGAGTGAAGAACTTGAACTAGGGTTTGAAAAGAACATGAGTATCATTGTTATGTGAGAGTTGTTTTATGAGCATTGTTGTTGAAGTGAGTTGTTGAGCAAAGAACTTGAACTAGGGTTATCATTGTTATGTGAGATTTGTTGTTGAGCATTGTTGGAAATATTTTGAGTGAAGGATCATATGCTTGGACTAGGGTTTGTGAGCAAGAATTATTTCATTGAGATATTGGTTGAGTAGAGTTGGTTGAGCCTAGTCAAGTGGATGTGTGAAGTGATTGTTCAAGTTCCATAAAACAAACTATTCTATATTCTGAATTGAATTGAGAAAGTGATTGAGTTGAAGCATATTGAGTCTCTAACAATTCTCTGTATGTTTCTGAAAGAGTGATTGAAAGTGTTTGAGCATTGTGATGAGTATAGAGCATATTGAGTCTCTAAAAATTATCTTTATGTTTCTATGAGATTGGACAAGTTCTAGTGTGGACTTGTTGAGCAGATTTGAGGTAAGTCTTTGAGAAGACTTGTGGACAGATTTGAGTAAGATTTTGTGGAAGCTTACAATACAGATTGAGAGCAGATTTGGTTAAGTTCTTGAGAGGACTTATTGAGTAGATTTGGTTAAGTTCTTGAGAGGACTTATTGAGCATATTTGGTTAAGTTCTTGAGAGGACTTATTGAGAAGATTTGGTTAAGTTCTTGAGAGGACTTATTGAGCAGATTTGGTTAAGTTCTTGAGAGGACTTATTGAGAATATTGGACAAGTTCTAGAGAGGACTTATAGATAGATTTGGTTAAGTTCTTGAGAGGACTTATTGAGAGATTTGGAATTTTAGAGATTATTGAGAGGATTTGGAATCTAAAATTAATTGGACAAATTCTGAGAATTGAGAATAGATTGGTGTGAGATTTTGTGAAAGCTTACAAGGTAAATTTGAGATAAGTCTTTGAGAAGGCTTGGAGAGTAGAGTTGATTGATTGATTTGTTCAAACCTTGAGTTAAGGTTTGGGGCAGATCCAGTAGAGTTGATTTGAGATTGAGTCAAGATTTGAGTTAAGGCTTGAGGACAGAGATTGAGGATTTATTTGTGCTAGACCGAAGGACTATGTTTAGTACATATTCGAGGATAGATTTTGGTGCAGATTTGAGGATAGATTTGTGCTAAAATAGAGATAGAGATTGAGGATAGATTTGTGCTAGACTAAAGGATTGTGTTTAGTACAGATTTGAGATAGAGTTTAGTGCAAGATTTGGAGGTGATAGATTTGTGCTAGACCAAAGATAAATATTGAGGATAGATTTGTTCTAGACCGACGAACTGTTTTTAGTATAGATTTCAGATAGATTTTTGGGGGTGATAGAGTTAAAGATAGAGATATCCAACCAAAGTAGTGAGGATAGGAGTCTTCAATGGATAGAGATCCATTAGATAAGGGTAGTGGAGGTAGCAGTTCTTCTAGAAGATCACCAACCAGAGCAAAGGAGGAGAGGAGTTCTCCTATGGATAGAGATCCATGAACTTGATTTAGGGGATTGGTATCTCCTTTGGATAGAGGTCCATAAACATTGTAATAGGGAAAGGATTCCCAAGAGATTTATTGAGAAAATATTAGTGAAATATTTTCTCCGTGGAGTAGCCCACATTGGGTGAACCACGTTAAATTGGTGTCTCTATTGTGTGTGATGATTTGTGCATTGCTTTGGTTACTATTGTTGATATTGCTATCTTTACATTGCATAATATTGATTGGAAAGAAAAGTAAAAAGTGGTCTTATATTGTTCACCCCCCCTCTCAGTATAAGCTTGTGTTCTTCAATTGGTATCAGAGTTGGTTCCTTCGAAAAGGTTTAACAACTTGAAGGAAGATCTTACAAGAACACAAATGGCAAAGAAAGGCAAAGGTAGAACCATGAGACACAAGAAGAAAAGAACACACATGGTCATGAAAGAAAAAGAATATGAATTTGATATTGTTGTTTTGGGAGGAAAAGTGGAAATAGATTCAAGAGATGAATCAAGCAGTGGAGAAAATATCATATGGATAAATTTTTGTACCATATGTAGGAATACAGGTCACCATGCAGCTTATTGTCCACAAGAAGGTGAAGAATATTTTGTTTGTGGTCAACTCGGTCATGATGCAGGTTATTGCAATGGGTTTAGTAGTGGTGAAGATGAAGATGATATTCTCAAAAATGAAATCCTAGAGGTTGGTTCAAGAAAGGATAATAGGGACAATCAAAATAGGTATGAAGAAAAAACTCTACTTTCAATATTAGAAGAAAATACTCCTATTGAAGACCAATTAAAAGAAGAGGAAGATTCAGAAAAAGAAAAGGAGGAAGCCACTCTTAAGGAACTTGTTGAATTGAAAAAGGAGAATTTAGAATTGAAGGCTCAAATACAAGAAGATGAGAAATGTAAGACAAAGCTTCTACAAGATCTCTCGACTTGAGAGATAAGGTTGAAAAGGCAAGAAGAGTTGAAGAAGGTATGGTTGAACAGTCAAAGGTAAAAGAGATAGAATGTGAAAGACTTATGGTTACTCTTGAAGAATTAAAAAGGGAGAACTCAGGATTAAGGGTTCAAGCTCAAGAAGATGAGAAAGCAAAAGCAAAGTTTCTACAAGAACTCACCAACTTCAAAATCAAGGTTGAAGAGGCAAGAAAAATTGAAGAAGGTATGGCCAAAAAATTAAAGATAAAATATCTAGAGTGTGAAATATTAGAGCATGAGATAGTTTCACTAAGGATGGAAGTAAAAGGCTCTAAGGACAAGCTGCACAAGTTTGAGGAAAATCCAAAGACTTTGGACAGGATTATCAATGCACAAAAGTCATCAGTCACCAAAATAGGACTTAGTTCTAAAGAAGAACAAAGGAAACAGGAAGCAAAAAAAGGAGAGTCAAGCTCAAACACCAGAAAATAAGAAGCATCAAAAGAAGTAAGTAAAAGAGAGAGTGAGACTTCTAAGGATATGTTGGACAATAGAAAGTTCAACAAGAAAAGGAACAATACACAAGTAAGAAACAGATGGAACAACAATCAGAATAGGTTAAGAGAGACTAAGAGACCAATGAGGTCAAGACAAGGAAGCTTCAATGGAAGATGTTTTTCATGTCACAAGTTTGGGCACATGGCTTCACAGTGCAGGACACATGAAAGACAGGAATATGGGAACAGACAACTTTTCCATGGGTATTGCTACTCATGTAATCGGTTTGGTCACAAGGCAATGAATTGCAGGGTTCATGATAGAAGAGGATATGGCTTCACTAGGAGAAATCCTAAGACATTTGCACCTCCAAGGAATAATAACATTAAGTGTTATAAGTGCAATAATGATGGTCACACAACAAAGTGGTGTAGAGCAGACATTCCAGAATCAAGTATGAACAAGAACAAGAACAGGAATATGGATATGAACAGGAACAAGAATAGGAATATGGATATGGATAGGAACAAGAACAGGAATATGGACATGGAATAGGAATAGGAATAGGAATATGGACATGGATAGGAATAGGAATAGGAACAATCAAAGGAATCAGAAGGATCAGATGAGAAGAAAAGAGGATAAAGGTAAAGACCAGTGTTTTTTGGGAGTAGAAATACTCCCACCCCAGAATTAACCATCTCAAGAGGAGGTGGGGGAGGGGCTAAGCTAAGAGGCTCATTCTTAGCCCCGAGCCCCAAAGGTGACCCTTTGCCATTGATGTCAAAGGGGGAGAGATTTGAGTAAGGGGGAGATATTTGGTATTTGAGCAACAAGGAGAGATTTGAGCCAGGGGGAGCAATGTCCCAGGGGGAGCAGAACCCATAAAAGGTTAAGTTTCTGGTAAAAAGAGTTTGGGTTGCCATCAATGACAAAGGGGGAGATTGTTGGACATTTTGAGGAATATTAGTTGTCATTGATGTCAAAAGGTTCTAAGAAGGATTGCATTTTTATTGGTTCCAAAAGAGCTTTATGTAAAGCATGATTTAAATGGTTTTTCTCAAAACCATTGATGGCAAAATAAAAGGTTTTTCTTAAAACCTATGGAGAGGCCTAAGGAATTAAATTAATTATAATTAATTATAATAATTTAATTATATATTAATTTGTAATTTAATTTAATAATCCTTTTGGTTATTAAATTAATTATAACTTAATTATATTAATTAATATTATTATTAATTAATTTATAATTTAATTAAATTACCTTATGGTAAGGTTGGCAAAGTTTAAATTCAAATTGCAATTGTCTTTTCCCCGCCGATGTCATCAAATTTCGTGGAGCACCGACGTCTAAGTCAAATGGTGGATTTCGTGTATAAATGCCATGCCAAAGGGGCATTCAAACCTTACCTTCATCGATTAATATTCAAGCGACCGAGCAAAGTTTATTTCGTGCAAATCATTGAGGAAGAAGACAAGAATCATTTTGTCTTTTAGCACCAGGAAGAAGACTAGTGGGGAGGGCCTAAGGCCTCACTCCCATTGGATAGTGTGGTCCATTGGCAGTGCATGTTTTGCGAGAGTGTTTGGAGTGGAAGTGACCACGATCGATTCACGTGGAGGTTGTTGGCGTGTTTGTCTTGAGCACCGAGGTGGAAATATTTTTGCACATGCTTTTTAGAGTGCCAGGCTTGGGAAGAAAGAGCACGTGGTGCTCTTAGCCTTCCAAGCGTGTGCCTAGCACATGCGGTGGTCAAGCCCGTGGCTAGGGCGCACGAGGAGGCGGTGGTTGTGGGTTCGAATCCCACAAGTGGCAAAGGTACTTTTAATTAAATATTTTTATTTGCCTAATGTTTTCTTAAGGTGTTATTTGGATTTATAAGGGTATATGAAAGGTTGCTTGCTTGGTAATTAATTTATGTTATTGGAGTTATAAGGAAAGTGGATTTGATTTTTTCCAAAGTTCTTTTTGCCATTAAATCTAATTAAAGAGGTTTTTGAGTTAATTTTGGTGGATGTTAAATTTATTTTAATTGGGAGATTATAAGGTGTTATTGGATAAATATTTTATGTATGTTGATGGTTGTTTTTAAATATGGAGTGATAAGGTGTAATTGAGTTTTTGCATTACATTGTGAGAGAGATTTATCTTCTAACCTCTTTGAGTTTGGCATAGAAGTGTTTGTGGTTGTGGCAGATATTTGAGATTCCTTCATCATCAAGAAAAGGTATGAGCACATTCTTCCATAGTTGAGTTGATTGATTGGTTTTCTAAAAATAAGTTTGGAGTGAAAAGGAATTGATTAGGGCTTCCTTATTGAGTGTGTTTGAGTTAATGCTTCAAGGTTTTCTGGAATAAAGAGTTGTTATTGAAACCTTGTTTTATAAGCATTGTTGTTGAAGCCATTGGTTGTGTGAAGAAATTGAACTAGGGTTTGAAAAGAACATGAGTATCATTGTTATGTGAGAGTTGTTTTATAAGCATTGTTGTTGAAGTGAGTTGTTGAGAAAAGAACTTGAACTAGGGTTTGAAAAGAACATGAGTATCATTGTTATGTGAGATTTATTGTTGAGCATTATTGGAAATATTTTGAGTGAAGGATCATATGCTTGGACTAGGGTTTGTGAGCAAGAATTATTTCATTGAGAGATTGGTTGAGTAGAGTTGGTTGAGCCTAGTCAAGTGGATGTGTGAAGTGATTGTTCAAGTTCCATAAAACAAACTATTCTATATTCTGAATTGAATTGAGAAAGTGATTGAGTTGAAGCATATTGAGTCTCTAACAATTCTTTGTATGTTTTTGAAAGAGTGATTGAAAGTGTTTGAGCATTGTGATGAGTATAGAGCATATTGAGTCTCTAACAATTCTCTTTATGTTTCTATGAGATTGGACAAGTTCTAGTGTGGACTTGTTGAGCAGATTTGAGGTAAGTCTTTGAGAAGACTTGTGGATAGATTTGAGTAAGCTTTTGTGGAAGCTTACAATACAGATTGAGAGCAGATTTGGTTAAGTTCTTGAGAGGACTTATTGAGAAGATTTGGTTAAGTTCTTGAGAGGACTTATTGAGCAGATTTGGTTAAGTTCTTGAGAGGACTTATTGAGAAGATTTGGTTAAGTTCTTGAGAGGACTTATTGAGAAGATTTGGTTAAGTTCTTGAGAGGACTTATTGGAAGATTTGATTAAGTTATTGAGAGGAATTATTGAGCAGATTTGGTTAAGTTTTTGAGAGGACTTATTGAGCAGATTTGGTTAAGTTCTTGAGGGATTGAGAGGACTTATTGAGTAAGATTTGATTAAGTTCTTGAGAGAAATTATTGAGAGATTTGGTTAAGTTCTTGAGAGGAATTATTGAGAGAAAGCTTGAGAGGACTTATTGAGCAGATTTGGTTAAGTTCTTGAGAGGACTTATTGAGCAGATTTGGTTAAGTTCTTGAGAGGACTTATTGAGCCAAATTGGACAAGTTCTAGAGAGGACTTGTAGACATATTGGTGTGAGCTTTTGTGAAAGCTTACAAGGTAAATTTGAGATAAGTCTTTGAGAAGGCTTGGAGAGCAGATTTGATTGATTGATTTTTTCAAACCTTGAGTTAAGGTTTGGGGTAGATCCAACAGAGTTGATTTGAGATTGAGTCAAGCTTTGAGTTAAGGCTTGAGGACAAATATTGAGGACTGATTTGTGCTAGACCGAAGGACTATGTTTAGTATAGATTCGAGGATAGAGTTTGGTGCATATTTGAGGACAAATTTGTGCCAGACCAGAGACAGATATTGAGGATAGATTTGTGCTAGACCGAAGGACTATGTTTAGTATAGATTTGAGATAGAGCTGAAATATGAGGAATATTTGGAGGAGATAGATATAGAGGATGAAATTTGAGCTAGATGGATAGAGATCTTTAGTCATGATTAGATAGATCTTTGGAGGTGACAGAGTTTAAGACAAATATCTCTAGTAAGAGCATGGAGGACAAGAGTCTTCAATGGATAGAGATCCATTTACCAGAGCAAGTGGAGGTCGTACTTCTTCTAGAAGATCACCAACCGAGAAATAGAGGAGAAAGGAGTTCTCCTGTGGATAGAGATCCATGAACTTGATTTAGGGGATTGGTATCTCCTTTGGACATAGTTCCATAAACATTGTAATAGGGAAAGGATTCCCAAGATATTTATTGAGAAAATATTAGTGAAATATTTTCTCCGTGGAGTAGCCCACATTGGGTGAACCATGTTAAATTGGTGTCTCTATTATGTGTGATGATTTGTGCATTGCTTTGGTTACTGCTGTTGATATTGCTATCTTTACATTGCATAATATTGATTGGAAAGAAAAGTAAAAAGTGGTCTTATACTTTTCACCCCCCTCTCAGTATAAGCTTGTGTTCTTAATTTTGTGCTTTTAGTGCAAATCATTTTTGGAAAAGATCAAGGATTGGCGAATTCCATTCATGGAGCAAATAAAGTAACATATCTTGAATTATTGCTAAAAAGTGGCTAAAATTAAATGCTACACCTTTGATGCTTGTGTGATCCTGTTGATTAAAAGGTGCCATTCACTGTGGTAGATGTTCATTTTCAAGGTATCGTCATGGAGATTAAAATTTGGTCGATGATTCCTGCTAAGTCCCAATATGCCATGTGATGAAATTGTTGGTCTCTTCCCAAGGTGTTAGTTGATTTGTTTTTTGTTGTTCCCAAAAAGAATGTTGTCACTGACCAAGTAGTAGTCTGCCACCATTTGCTTTAATGCTTATTTAATTTTGGAGGTGAAATCCTCTATAAAAACTAAAAAAATTGGTGTAAATAATGGAGGAACATTCTACTAAAAAAATCTTTAATTTTTAACTTTTACCTCAATTGAAAGACTTCAAATATTGGTTCGTGGATCAGTCATGTATGTGATCATTTTTTGCCTATTATTTCTTCTATATTCATTACCTTTTTTAGATAAGTTAAAATTTTGCATTTGAATTTAATTTTTTATGAAGAAATGAATGTTGAAATATTAACTAGAAATCATATTTATGATCTATGATTGGTTCCTATATTCTTATTTTTGATGAATGTTGGTTAGAACTTGATTTGATGATTTAGCTATTAGTTCATTTCCCACTTTATTTTTTTGGATTACAACCATATTTCACATTTCTTTCCATTAATCCATCTCCTTAAGCTTTAAACCAATTTATAGATTAGTACGGGAACCAGCCCTCTTTGGAGATTGGCCCGAAGGGCATCTCTTTCCTTCAGCATTTCAATGTTGGCCAGGTATAGGGTGCATATTTTTACACTTAGGCATATTCGTGACCAACAAGGTTTTCAATTGGGTAATTCTCAAGGCACTAAAAGGAAAATAGCTAAAAAAAATTGTTCCAGGGTTATGCATAAGGGGTTGGCCCTAAAATGTATTTATAAAAATGGGGTAAATCAGTTTTGAAATCCAAAATTATTTATAATTTCAAGGTGAAAATGTCCCCTATTATTAGGGGTAATATTGGATATTTAAACTTAAAATGGTCCAATTATTATAAAATTAGGGTGAATATACCCAAAAAAAAATGTACACTCAAAATTTTTGGTCAAGGGTCCCCAATATTAGCCAATTCCAAATTTCAAAAATCCAAATATTCATTAATTAAAAATGATTAGCCAATTCCAAATTTCAAAAATAGTGGCTAATGGGCCTTGGTCAAGGGTCCCCAATATTAGCCAATTCCAAATTTCAAAAATCCAAATAATTTAAGGTTAGGTAAGACATTTATAGATTGTTATATTTTTGATGAAGTATGAATCGTATTATACCTTTTTGTGTATGCATGTGTTGGATATTCTGTATGTTTGAGACTAAAAAACCCACACTTTGAGATTTATAGTTTATGTTATTACTCCAATAGATAGGGTAGTGTGGGATGGAGCTAGCATTGGATACCTTGTGACTATTCCATATATAGATCTTGACCATGCCCTACTTACAAAATTAGTAGAGTGGTGGAAATCTAAGTATAACATTTTTTTGTTATCGATATGAGAGATGTCATTTACTTTAGAGAATGTGTGGAATATCCTTTGGGTGCCAATCATAGGGGTCCCAATTTTGATGATCCATATGTTAGGTTAGATATCACTATTACATCATTTTAGTAACTTACACTAACAATATATTTATTGTTAGCATATTAGTTTTTAGGCTTGTTAAGCTTATTAGGGGATATTTTATTGTTATTAGACTATCTTTAGACATAGGCTCTTGTATATATTTCCTAATTTTATCAATTAAAGATAATATTCACCCTACATTGGTATCATAGTAGGCATGGATGTAGGCATATTTTATGGAGTGATCATTTCACTTGGCTTATTTGGATGCAGCTCGACTGGTTTGGAGACATGTAGACTTTGGCAGACATAGATCGTGAGATAGACCGACTCTAATGCAGATCTGACTATGGGGTGAAATCGACCCCTAAACCTGAAAAATTGGTGACTCTGACACAGATGGAAAAAATTAACTCCTAAACCTAGCAACTTGATGACTGTGCCACAGACTCACCATGGATATTCCAGACTCTGCATAGATCCTGATGCTGACGAACCACTACTGACACCCTGATAGACTTCGCTATGTGACAGACTCTAACTCTAGGCTCTAGAATCGATAGAGGAACTGCCACCTAAAAATGAATCCTGTTAGACATGGATCTTAAATACTGGATCTACAATGAACCTTATTTGGCATGGTTTTCTAAGACAATGATGTGGACCATTACTGACTTGAGCATAATTTTTGAGAACATCGACATCTATTTTGGTACAATTTTTGAGGACATCAACATGGTCTTGAATGGTAAACTTTGCTAATGTGGTGGCACCCTACTGTTGACATGGTAATCTACTAACTTAGAAGGATTTGACTGTGGTGCTATCTGAGTTGTTGATGTGGTGAATGGCACCAACTGACGTGGTGATCAGATGACTGACATGGTACAATCAAAACTTAATATTATAATGTGTCAAAGATCGAGTAATGTACATACATGCAGTGTTTTCCTAAAGGCAATTGACAACAAAGGTAACATATTTTAGATTTATATCCTTTAAATTTTCTTGCAAGGTGCATGTGGGATTAAAATCTCATAATTTTTTTCTCATATCGTATCTCGACGAAGGCTTTAGATAACATATCATCGCCCTTTCTTCCCAACGGATGAAGTAGCTAGGCTAGTTGCTTGGGTGAGCTCTAGGGAACATAGCTTCTCAGAGGTTGGGGGCTCAAACCCTACGAAAACAAATATTTTTTTTAACCATGAAATCAAAAGGTATTTAAAAAAAATAAAAATTGCTTATTTAATTTTTTTTAAGTTAAATTATTTTTAATAATTTTATATTTTATTAATCAATTTATTTATTGATTCCTTAAAATATTTTCTTATTAAAATTGTTTAAACTTACTAGAAATTTTCTTGCAAACAAAGGAGACAAATTTTTGCAAATAAAACTCAAAAAGCAACAAACTTTGCAAAATTAAACAAAGTGTGCATTTTTTTTAAAAGGAGGAAGTCAAAATCCAAATATTGCATAGTTATTTTTTGCAAACTCAAAAGGAGGAAGAAGTCATCAAATTGAAGATAAACACTTTACCAAAAAAACTTGTTTAATTTACAAACAAAAGGGGGGACAAAACTTGTATTCTTTTTGCAAAATTTCAATACAAGGGCAAAGTAGTGAATATCAATTTTACAATTTCAAATTTTCTTGCAAAATTGTTTTAATAGGTGCATTTTCAATGGAATTCAACACCTAATTGGCTATGTATAAAAGGTACATTTTTAGTGGAATCCAACACCTTCAAACATAAATTTATGGATAAACATTGATGTATGATGTATTTAATTTCCTATTTTTTGCATTAACATAATTGTTTTTTTATAGCAAATAAGACCCCAAATTTATACTCATTTTTGTACAAATTATTGTACACACAACGTTCGATATTTATGATACCTCTAGCCCACACTTACAGGTAATTATATCATGCTTTGGGCTATAGTATCTAACGCCTAATATAGCTACAACAATGACATCTGAGCTATTGTTCTCTATAAATCATAAAGAAGAAATAAGGAAGCCAAATTATGGTTTTGATATTCACTCCATCACATACCCAATTTAATCCTATTGCTTGGCTTAAACTCCTCAAACTTATCATCCTTTTTCAAAAGTGCTTTTATTCAGGTGCCAACAATTTGAGTGAATCCCTTTCAATATTTCTTAATTGTGGTATATAGAAAGGGGGATATTTTTTTTGATATAAGGAACCTTCACAATGGCCACTATAAAAAAATATATTTTAGATAATCAGTTGCTTAAAGGTTCCAATTATGCTCCATGGAAAACAAAAGTGAGAGTCATCCTATAGGTGGAAGATTTGTGGGATATTGTGAATGGCACTTCTAAATGTCTCACTATAGTAGGTACCACACAAGATGAGTATGAAAAAAAGGATATGATGGCCCTCATTCTCATCTTACTTGCTACTACTGATGAAGTACAACCTCACATTTGGGACAAGAAACATGCTAAAAATGCTTGGGATGCATTAACTACAATCTATGAAGGGAAGAATCAATCTATAATTCTTAACCTTCAATTATAGCTTCACAATATTAGCATGAAACATGGTGAAACCATAGAAATTTTCCTTTATAGAGTGGTATAATTGAAGTCCAAATTGAATAAATTGGGAGAAAAATTTGAGGATAAGCTCTTGACATCAGTCATTTTGACAGATTTAATAGATTCCTACATAATGCTTATCATTTCCCTTCAAGTGTCAAACTAACAAGTTACTTTTGAAGAGTTGGTAAATTTATTCCAAATAGAGGAGGCAAATCAAATTTAAAGATATGAAGTGTCAAACAGTGCATTTTACTCTAACAAACAGGTATCAAAGAAACAAGGTAATTTTTAGAAGGGGGGATCTTCTTCCAAAGGCTCCAATTAGAAGCAAACTTAACAAGGGTAAAAGAGATATTCCAAAATATGTGAAATGGATAATCATAACACCAATAGGTTTTGGTTTAATAATAAACAACCACAAGACAAGGGTCATAAGAAGGGTAAGAAAAAACCACAAAAGAAGAATAAGCAACCAAAGGGACATGTTGATATTGAGGAATAAAACACATATTCTGAGAGAGCACACAAGGTGTTCATGACTCATAGATTCTAAGTAAAAGGATCTTGTGTGGTATATTAATTTTGGAGCTAGTAAACACATGACTAGTGATAAATAGTGGTTTGAGACATTTGAGGCTAAAGAAGGAAAACTAGTTATCATAGCTGATGATAAGACCTACAAAGTCTAGTGTGAAGAAAATATTTTAGTCACTCTTCCTGATGGAAAATGTCAAATTGAGAAATTCCTTTATGTTTTAGGATTGGCTAATAACTTGTTGTTAGTGCCTTAAATCTTGGATAATAACATTGTTGTTGATTTCAAAGTTGATAATGGAAATAAGTGTTGCTTCATCACAAAGAAGGACAAACATGTAGTAGATGCTTCCTACAAGCATGGTTTATTTGCTTTAGATTCCATTTCTACCCATCATGTTTCCATGGTGGTAAACATAAAATTGTAGACACCTAAAACACATCATGTCGAGGGTGACTACTCATATGGACATGATACAAGACCATATGTAGATCTTGGATAGACTCCAAGATAGAGCAGTGGTTCTAACCACTCAATTTGGGATCCTTGGCCTAATCAGTCTGAACCGTAGCCCAAACCTGTGGTTTATAGGATGAACCATGATTGAAACATATGGTTTATAGTCTATACCGTAGCTATGACCTGTAGTCTTAACTAGAGTTCAGTTAGCCTTCAATATAAGCCAAATTGGTTTGAATGGTCATTTGTTCTAGAAGAAGGTGGTTAGAGGATGAAAACTTCCAATCCAACTGTCCTAACCACCCCTTCTTGATCTTGGCTTCTCCATGAAGCCACCCTAGCCCTTGGGTAGTCCTATAAGTACTCCTCATAATTAGTGCAAACAAATGAGAGAGAGCATTGGATATTTGAGAAGCAAATCCCTATCAAATTGTACACTCAACTGAGTATACTAAGAGAGAGCTATTGCACTTATCCCCTACCTATTTTCCAATATTCATGATGAATTGCATTATGAATGCCCTAGGAGCCTAGGAGAGCCAAGAAGTGGATATTCAAGCAAGCAAAGTCCCTTCATAGCAAATTAACCATAAAATTAGTCTGAATACACCAAAGGCGACCCTTGAACATCAATTAGACAAGGAGGTCAAGCCCACTACCCTTGGAATTGAGGGTAAACCTATAAGATTGCTAACCGTGGCTTTCAACCATAGTTTACAATGCATACTACTCACCAGAGCTGTGATTTGCAACAGAGGTATCACCACCTTATCTTTTTCATTTTTGTCTAGTTAATTAGCTTAGTTTAGCTATTTCCATGGTTCAATTGTAGTTTAGCAAATTTATGACTGGTAGAACTAGGTTAGAATAGTTTCTTTGTGTTAAGCATCAAATAGGACATTAATGGATTCTTTATGCACTTCCATGCTTTATTTCACATAATTGGTCCATGCATAGTGTAGTTGTTGCCTTTATTTATGCAATTCTATAAATATTGATGCAATTAACATAGTTTAGAAGTATTTTCTACACTTTTTTTATTATACATGCTTAATGGTGTCTTTATACATTTTTCCTAAAAGGGCCTCATCATGAGAGGTTGCCTATCTTTTTGACACTTTTATGTTGTTTCTTGACCGTAGGGAACAAATTCGAAGGAAAGTCAACCATCAAGTTCATTCTCTAATGCGAAGAAGAGGGAAACTCCACCCTAGAGCAGTTTATGACTAGTTGAAAGGCAACATTAGTGTGCCTACCCTATTTAGGGCTTTGGCATTGTATTAATCATATCGTCATTTGTGTGACCCTAAGAGGGGCATAATTGTAATTGAGATTCTTTGCAAATATTAATACAAGAAACACTTATTTTGTAGAATCTATGCAATCTTGTCATTTTTATGATTTCAATGAATGAATACAACATAATATAGTATATGGGTGCACACTTTTTGGTTGGATCAGAAGGAAATCACGATGAAACTCCATAATTCTAGCATCTGACTCTGTATTTTTGGTTTTTGTGACTTGTAGGTACAGACCGCAGCTACCAGCTACGGGCCAACAATTTAACTGTGCATTCAACCCATGGGCCACAATCAGAACTGTAGCCCAGACCTGCAGTTTCCAATAAACACATCAAACATCAGAGGGATAAAGCTCATTCGGATGAGTACTTGAGATAGGACCTACTTCTCACTCTCTGTAATTTTTCTATCTTTGTGTTTTTCTAGAAATTCAAATTTGGAATGCAATTAAGAATTAAGAAATAAAAAGAAATGAATTAGATCTTAGTTTACATTTATCTTTCATATCGTTAGAAATGTGCTGCTAGGAACAACAGATCTCCAAATTTAATCTACCCTAGGATCTAGCATGCTTGATAGAATTTGTGTGATTGGTTTGCATGTGTGAGGCCCAATTAGTGGCCAATTATCATCGTAATGTGCATGGTCTCAAAGAGCATCTAGAATAGCTTACATTTTCTGAATTTGAAATGTTATTTCATTTGCATAGCATTTAGAAAATGAGCATGAATTTTATATGATGCATTTATTTTATGTACATTAAAATGAACCACACAAACCACTTAGCACTTAAACGCTAGTGAGTTGGGCTTGAAATCCAACCAATAGTAGGGTTCAATGACGATGGGCGTAACTTCCATCCATTGGCCCAAATATCATGAACCTTTTGGATACTAGACCAATACCAAATTTGGTAACCTTTCATACCTTAGAAAATTTGCATGTATTCTCTTCGAAGGGTATAACACTGACTGGGGGAAAACGGGTGAGGATCTGGGAGGACCTGTGCTCCCTGACCGTGTGTGGGCTTCAATACCATACATTATAGGTTGGATTACATGACTTGGAGTTCATAGCCAAGTTCTCAAGCTACGAGCATACAGGTGAAAGACATTAAAATAAGAATAAAATCCAACAAGTATTGCAAAACACGATAAAATTTTCTACACTGATACAATAAATTTTGAAAACACATCAAATAGTCTAGGACTCACTTTCAAAATTTAAGATGAAATAATCATTATTGTATACTTTGTTTGCATAATAATAAAAGATATATTTAGATGCTAGGTACACAATGGTGGATACATGAGGTGTTTGGAAAATGTCTAAATCTAATGCCGATGACCAACCGCTAACCAATTCACAACAACACATGTTAATTCCTCAACCACATGAGTGAACCGAACATCGTTTGGTAAGCATCAAAGGAGATAACTCGACACGTGGGGAGCTTGTAGAGCATACCCTAGATATATGAGCTTCAATACACTCCTATAGGCATAGGATATAACAAGAAGCCTTCTAGCATGAGGGTGTTCCACTCGAGAGCCATTATCGAGACTACAATTCATGCACATCCATGGGATCGATCAAAGAGTTTGTTGTGTAGGGGACCAGGTTGGTGCACCTATGTACTAAGTCCATAGGAGGATCCATGGATCCACAAAATTAGTATAGAAGGATTATAGACCCACCTATTTAGGGGTAGGCAGACAAGCTCACTACCAAGCATAGGTCTAACCATACTCCCATGCGTGGTCCACCACGCAAGATCACCATTGATATATCAAAGGTGGAAGATAATGGTACACTATCACATGAGCGATGGTGGTATATACAACTAGAGGGTCTAGGTAGTATTTTAGAGTAGCTAGGATGCAAGCCTTCCACTCCACCCACTCATGCCTCGAGTGAGCGTAGGGTGAGTGTCGTTAGGACTACTAGAGAGCATGGAGAGGCTTCTAAGCACCCTCATGTCACACATCCACTATTTTTGGATGGTGGTTCATAGTATAGGCCATAGTAGGATACCAATACCATATTCATATACAGAGGCAAAGGAACAATACATCATTCTAATGGGTGTAGAACCCACAAGGTCACTCGTACAGAGCAGGGATACCAGAGGCCTCCCACAGTCGATCAGATCGATAGGTCACATCGAATAGTATCAGAAAAGAAACACCAAACCCTATAGGATCAATTGGATAATTCTCACCTAGAGAGGTAGCACATTGAAGATTAAAATATTCAAGCATAGAGACTCATTAGATAGAAGCTATATGAGCAACACATGTTTGAAGAGTGTATTCTTTCCCAAAAGGAGCGCATGGAGTAGGAAGATAGGTTAGCTAGGGCTGGCCTATATCCTCATGATGAGCATAGATAACATGTATATAGGAAGGCTTTATCTCAAGAAAATATGCATCAAGAGCATAGAGATACTTGTACTCATGCTAGTGTCAAAGAGGGAGTGGCCACCACTACTCGATAATCAGAGGTAGAGGTAGCATGATGAAGTAGAGGGATATGGATACGAGAAAGAATATCCTAAGAGCTCTCGAGATGAGAAGGAGGAAGAGCAATGCCCTCCATGTCATACAAGGAAGACAGTACCTCCTAAGCCACCTCCATGTCAACTTAGAGAAGAGGAATTTTTGTCTTTAAAGACCTATAAAGCCTTAGTCGATAAGATCAAAGCCATCGAGAGACAAAGTGTGGCTATTCAAAAGATGACATTAAGGAAAATCTATAATGAGACTTTGGATCCTTTGGTCCCTACACCAACTTACCCTAAGCATTTTGATATGACTAGGTTGGACAAGTTTAAGGGTGATGAAGACACATAGGAATATATCACGAGATTTTTGGATGCTTGTTTTCTGATAGCAAGCAACAATGCATTGTTGTTGTATACGTTCATCACGACACTTTCTGGTCTGGCCTAAGAGTGGTTCAATCAGCTAAATAAATATAGCATAATAGGTTTTGAGCAATTAGTTGACGCCTTTCTTGAATGCTATTCCTTTGGCATCAAGAAACAGACCAATCTTTCCGATATGGTTGCACTAGCTCAGCACGATGACGAGCCAATAGAGCAATACTGAAAGATATGGAGGAGACTAATGGCAAATTTTTCATTCCCTATTTGTGCCATAGAGTTAAATCGAATGTTTACAAAGAGTTGTGCCAAGCACATCTCGCTACTATTGTAGTTGTAGCAGTATCCTACATTCGAAGAGGCTTTGGTGCAAGGCAAATTTATTTAGGACATCAAGTTGTCGAAAGGCAACTTGAAGCTCAAGAACAGGAGAGAGGGACAAAAGAAGAGCACCACAAAAAAATAGGGCAAGTAGGCCCACGTGAATCAAGTGGTGCTGAATCTCCAATGGGAGGAAACGTGGTAAAAAAAATATAATTATTTGGCCCAACCTCCCCTTGCACAATATGACAATCACAAAAACAATTATAAGGGCAAGAAAAAATATCAAAACCCACCTCGCTAGTTCACACCATTAATAGAATCACTAACGACAATTTTCCATCAATTGTACGAGGCCAAGGCAATTAGATTGCCCGAAGTCAAGATGATAGACCCCAATCAACATAAACCAAAGGGGTACCAAGAAGATCTATTTTGCATTTTTCATCAAACAAAAGCCCATGAAATTGAGGTGTGCTGGAATTTCAAACACATGGTGCAAAATATGATTGAAAAATGTGAGCTTGTAGTACCGCACAACCCATAGGCACCCGATAATTAGAATATGGGGATTTACAAAAACCCCCTACCAAATCATGAGGCACCTCGCAACAACATTGGCTAGGTCAACCAGGTGTGAGTCGAACCACCTACCCAGGGGTTCATAGGCATGGTGAACATTATCACTAGGCATGAGAGATATGAACAATAGAATCAACCTCATTCTCCCATTCAAATGCAAGAAACTCTGAATCAGCGGCTGGCACAAAATATTGTAGGCCCACCAACAAGATCAGTGGTGACCATAAGGAGCAGGTTGGTCCAAAACCTGTAGATAAATCCTATGAAGTTGTCAATATATGAGTTAATACAGCAGTCCCCAAGGCACAGGGAGACTCTTATGGACATTTTGAGGTCCATTGAAGTACAGTACCAGGATGCGTAGGCATTTACTAATTTTGTGGGACATGTACAACAGTGTCAAGAACCGATGATCCAATTTTACGATCATGAGATAAGGATGGTTTCTACAACTACTGCTGACCTGTCGTTGCACATAATAACATGTGTGAATCACATGCCATTTAAAATGTTCTTGATCGATACCAGCTCATCGATCAACATAATAACGACCAAGGCACTGAGTCATTTGAAGCTACCTAAATCACACATTGTGCCAACTACATTTACATTGAGAGTGTTTAACGATGCACTATATTTTATTGTTGGCACAATTATCCTACCCATACAGGTAGGCTTGAAGACCATCTCAGTAATGTGTCATGTGATAGAAGGGGCCATACAATACAACATATTACTAGGTAGGCCTTAGATTCATGAAATACGTTGCATTCCATCGATATTGCATCAGTGCATGAATTATATTCATAAGGTACAAGTTCACATGGTGGTATTGAACGAAGAACCATTTAAGTTCGTGAACCTAGAAGATTTTCTTGGGGGTTTCATACTCCAGTCAATGCACCTAAATGTTCGATCATCATCACCAATAAAGAAACCAGGAGGTAAACTAGCAGTGTGTGCTCAACCAACATCATCTGTGTCACATAGATCAGATCACACCACTACCACTTCCTTAAAACCATCGATATCAGTCATGCATCGGGATAACAGGAAGTTGAAGGTAAAAATGGGCAAGAAATAGAAGGGGTGTGAGCCCAAGCCAATCATTGAGGAGGTTCCCATTCTTATGGAAGTTGAGGAACCCCAAGATAAAATCGAGGAGGCACCTTAGCCTGCCTCATGTGCATCTTCAACAGGGTCATTCGCATCACGGGTGATGGTACATCTCACCAACACCAGGTTGGGTGAGTATCTTATGCATAATGTAACCTTTGGACCAATTTTGAAGACTGTGTAAGATATGGGCCAACCATCCACTCATCGTTACCCAGTTGGATCATTGGTTCCATTGGGAGAGTTGCCTAACTAGACTAATTTTATCTATGCAGACCTAGACCAGCTTCCAATGTGAGATCCCATGGATGAATATGACGAGGAACCTTTCACTATAAATGTTCGTTATCTATCCAATATGGAGTATGCCATGTGTATTTTTGAGCTATATCATTGGCATGGATACGGCCTTGGTCTCTTTGAACAAGGATGGAGGACTCCGCTAGAACCTCGTTATCAATTAGTCACTAATAGGTTCGGCTTAGGGTTATAGATACGAAGGCAAGATGATTTGTTTACAACATCCCTAGATCATTTGTACCTTAGTATGGTAGATGATGTGGATTTTAATCCATATCATCTAGATCCTTCCAAATTCTAGAGGAATCACCCTATGATATCTGTCATCACCATTGAGCCACTCGAAGATCATCACGAAGGGTTCCTTGAGAAGACTGAGACAAAAATAAATCCTAAAGATCAACTGGGATATAAAACCCATGATGCAGTTGATGAAACAGATGTGCAGGGGCACAACCCCATTACTGTATGCGATATCAAGCTAGGAGATATTTGTAATGAAGATGGAGTGGATTCCACCTCCGATATGAGTGGACCAAGCTATGATGCAGACGAAGAATCCTCAAATAATGATGAATCTGGGGATGAAGTCGAAGGTGCCTATGAGAGGCCCTGGCATGCATGTCATTTATTGCCTATTAAGTTGGTATATGTTATCAAAGATATCCTTCCCAACGTTGATCATTTAGGGGAAGAAGCAGAGCTATATTTCTTGGTGATGTCATACTTATGGTATAATTATCTAGTTTATCCAAATGGTGATGATAGCGATCAAGCTGTCAGATTCATGGGGCCGCATTTACCAGAGCGCCCCCAGTAGTAAGGGAAAATGAAGTATTATATTATGATAGTGACAAATAATATGAACTAGAGAGGGCTTACCTTGGTCCTCATTATTTATGTTACCATCATCAACCCATTGACATAGATGAGGTATATTGGCAGCTACATGTTGGTCCACGTCTGAGACCAACATGGTTAAAATTGGATCAAATTCATTGGTTGGTTAATCCCCTTCCACCGACCTACATGGAGCTTTGTGAGCCGAATGATCATATTTTGCATTTAGTGCATAGGGAGGATCTAGTTGTTCACAGTACTCACAGGGAAGACCCCTTTGTTCCTATGCCATTAGAGCTAGATCATGGGTATGAGGACTACATAGATTTTGTAGAAGTTGATCCGTGTGGTCTTGGAGATCAATTCCATTCCATAAACATGGTATTCATTGATTTTGCCACTCCACTTTGCAATCCAGCAAATCCGTTCAAACCATTGTATCTTAACAAAGATGCTATCGACTGGAATCTCGCTGATTCACCCGTTGAGCCTGAAGATTTCTTCCCCAATGAAAAAATGTTGTAACCTTTCCATTTTATTCCAGGCTATGCATATGATTTTTATCATGTCAAAAATGCTTCCAATGCATAACCAATCAACTCGGTCGATGACATCCATCTGATTCCTACGCCTCACTAGCTTGATGAGGGATCACATATGTCAGTAGAGGAAACCTTTGATGTGGATGTCAGTAATGATCCCACCAATGCAAAGAAGGTTAAATTTGGAGAGAGTCTCACTCTAGATGAGTGGGCCATCCTCATCCCTTTGCTGAAATAGAGACCAAATTTTTTTCCTTGGTCGTACAAGGATATGCCAAGTCTAGACCAAAAATTGGTTACGTATAACCTTTTGCTAGATCTGACGAAGAAGACAGTAAAGAAAAATCTTAGAAAAATGCACCTAACAGTAGCCTCAATGGTGAAATATGAGCTACAAAACTTTTTGGATGTGGAATTTGTGATCTCCATCTATTATCCAGAATGGGTGTCAATATGGTACCCATGGGAAAACCCGATGGAAGAATCCATATTTGCACGAATTTCAAAGACCTAAATAAGGCAACACCCAAAGTTTTATTTCCATTGCCCAATATTGATGCTCTCGTAGATGCAACTATAGGTCATGAAATGCTCTCCTTAATGGACGGTTTTTCTGGTTACAATAAAATTTGGATTAATCCCTAAGATCAGCATAAAATCATGTTTATAACACCATGGGGAACGTTTTGGTACAAAGTTATACCATTCAACCTCAAAAACGTTGGTGCCACATATAAGCGGGCCGTGACATACATTTTTCATGACTATATGCATAAAATTCTAGAATATTATATCGATGACTTGTTGGCCAAGTCATTGCTACGAGAAGAGCATGCAAAGGTCTTAAGAAAATTCTTTGATCGCCTGATAGAGCACAATGTTAGGTTGAATCCTAAGAAGTGCGTATATGGTGTAACTTCTGGAAAATTACTAGGGTTCATCGTCTCTAAGAGAGATATCAAAGTAGACCCAATGAGTGTCAAGGTCATTTTGTAAATGCGTCCTCCCACCAATATTAATGAATTAATGAGCCTTCAGGGCAAGGTAGCCTCGATAAAGCAATTTATCTCTCAACTATCAAAAAAATATCGATCCATGAATCGACTACTACATAAGGGAGTCCCATTCAACTGGGATGAGGACTGCAAGGTAGCTTTTGCTGAAATAAAGCAATACCTGACAATGCCACCAGTGCTAGCTCCACCAAGGCTAGAGGTACCTTTTATACTATATATATCGACAACAGACTTTGCACTGGGAACCATGTTAGCCCAAAAGAACCTGCAAGGCAAAGAACAAGCCATATATTATATTAGTCGAACCTTAGTGAGCTATGAGCTCGGGTATGCATATGTGGAAAAATTGTGTTTAGAAGTAGTGTTCATTACAAAGAAATTACGACATTACATGTTAAGTCATATGACATATGTTATATCCAAACAAAATCCTTTGTAGTACATGATGAGTAAAATGTATCATAATACGCGTACTGTGAAGTGGATCATGCTATTGTTAGAATTTGATCTAGAATTCATAAGCTAGAAGTCTATTAAGGGACAGGTCATAGCGGATCAATTAGCTGAGGCACCACTATCAAATAGTAGGCCTATAACAATTGAGCTTTCGAATGATGCAATATTCATCATATTTGAAGCTCTCGAACCCAAATAACCAGAGAATAATGCTAATATGACTGTTCTTTGATGATTAGAAGTGCAAACAAGGAGGTGGTGCTATAATAGTGTTCTTCATTTCGTAAGGAGGTCCAATGCCCTTGTCATTCAAGTTGGATTTTTTGTGCACCAACAACAATGTTGAGTATGAAGCCCTATTGCTAGGCCTCCACACAGCCGTCACCATGAATATTAAGAGATTGAACATCTTTGGCGACTCCTTGCTCATAGTAAATCAAGTCAAGGGGATTTTTTAGTGTCGATGTCCCGTATTGAAAGCCTATAAAGATCTAGTTGACATATATTTGGCCAAATTTGAATGGTATAACATTGAGGCAGTCCCTTGATCATCAAATAGGTTTGCAGATACCATGGCTTCTTTGGAAAATTTAATCCCTCAAAATCTGTTTGTTGATTTCACTACCATCCATGTCAAGACGCTCTCACATCCAATAGCAAAGCGTGCAACCTATGATAATAGAGAATCGGTCAACATGATCAGTGTAGAACCAAAAGTTGAATGGTTATGCAAAGCTAAAGACTTTCTTAAGAAGGCACCCTGGGGGTCATTAACCTCTCAGAGTCCTATGGGGAGTGGTACTACCATTCACCATAGGGTTGTTTCTAAGTATGCATTTTCAAAGGTAAATACGCAGGGGGAGCAAGTTGTCTTAGTAGTTGAAGCTGATATTTATCAAAATTGGATATCATAAATTAAAGACTTCCTAAAGCTTGGTATAATCCCAGAGGGATTACCGCATGCCGCAAAGCACACATTTAAATAGAAAGCAGTTAAATATGTCTTAATATGAGACATCTTGTACCAACGAGGCTACGATGGAGTTCTCCTTCATTTCTTAGAGTCCCAAGAGGCATCATGGGTGATTTCACAAGCCCATGATGGTACGTGCGATGGCCATTTTAGCGGAATGGCTATTGTCAAGCGCATCCTTAGAATGGGCTACTATTGGCCCACTATGGAGAAGAAGTTTAATGTGTATGTCAAGAAATGCGTTAAATGCCAGCATCATGCTAATATTATGCACTTGCTATCACAGGCCTTACAACCCATTCAAGTGGCTTGGCCATTTTCTTAGTGGGGATTATATCTTACATGCAATATCTCTCCCCCATTATCGGGTCGACATACATTCATAATCATGGCTACTAAGTATTTTACAAAGTGGGTGGAAGCAATACCCTTAACAATGACAACTGGAGCTTGTATAGCAGAGTTTATATTGGAGCATATCATAAGTCATTTTGGGATTCCATCCAAAATAATATCAGATAATGGAACGTCTTTCAAGAACAAAACTGTGAGAGCTTTGACATCTAAATATAGAATCAAACATAGTTTTGTGACTCCATACTATCTGCAAGCAAACGGGCAGGCCGAGGCTTCAAATAAGACAGTGGTGGCCATATTGAAAAATATGGTACAAGAAAACTACAAAGATTGGCATATCCAGCTGCCCCTTGCGTTATGGGCTTACAGGACTAGTATGAGATTTCTTCAATGAACATTATGTTAAATGTAAAAAAGGTTAAATTTATAGTTCTTTGGAAGAACTAGATAATAGCACATTATGGTTGCAAAAGACTATTCTCGTGGGAGTTCTAACTTAATCTAGATAACTAATTCACTATTTTAGTAAACTCTAACTTATTTTGCTATATGCCCTCAAAGCTAAACTAACCACTAACTTAGCAAAAGCTAATCTAAAGATTAACTTAATACTTAGATATTTAGGACAATGTTGAATATTACAAAATTCTCCCCCTTGATGCTAAATATACTCATGCAAGAGTTCTGTAAGCATCACAGAGTTGGAAGAAAACATTTCTCTTACGTTTCCTCCAATATTGAATCAAAAAATCAGAATTTGCAAAATACTTGTGATGGCACTTCTTCCAGTGGAATTTCCTGCAAATGCTTGAGCGCCTTATTTTATTTATTAGCTCCCCCTTCAACAAAATTATCTCCTCTTGTGTTTTTCAACAACCACTCTCTTACATCTTTATCATTATGGTATTTAAACCATGCTCTCACATTTTGATCTTCTTTTACATCTTCAAAACTAAAAAATACTACTCCACATGAGTATTTACAATTAATCATCTCACATAGATGATTATACCATACAACTCTTTCACATATTTCTACACAAAATATCACAACAAATATAGCCATATAATGACCAACTACATATGCAACATAAATTTTCTCCTCACACAAATATTCTCTCAAAACAATGATTTTATAAGAATCCTTCTCCCAAGGAATTTTGAAGACATAATTTTGATCCATGTGACCCAAGTTCTCCATCACTGTATTCTCTTCAAGAAGACTCTTCATCAAAGTTGTCTCAATGATACAATCGCCTTTCTTCTCATTCCTGCTCACAAAAAACAAATCATTAATCATAAAAACATTACCTTTAGTATGACTAGATTTGGTGCTTCCCATAAAGATATTTTGTAGCAGTTTTCCTTCATTGTATGGTGCTTCAAGATCAACCATCAAATCTTCACTAAGATTTCTCCTCCTTTGTTCAATCCATGTTGGTGTGTTGAAACACCATTTATTCAAGAAATCATACATTGTTACCTTTTCAAGACAACTCTCTTTATCCAATGTAGTCACTCCAAGTGAGTGATCTTCATCCATAATTGCTTCTTCAAGAAAATTCTCAATCTCCTTTGATGATGCCTCCATTACATCATGAAGTCCATTATTTACTATATCACTATTTTCTATCTCCTCCCGGAGATAGTCTTTCTCAAAATGTTCTTTTCCTTTTATTATCTCAGCCTTGAGATAATATTCATTATGGAGCATGAAACTTATGCCCTTCATCACTTCTTCCCCTTCTAAACTTGGGAAATCATCCCACATAAATTCATTTGCTCTTTCAAGATAGCACACATCCATTCTAAGTGAATGGTCTTCAAGATAAGTGAGCCAATGGTCCTTCATGAACATTGCTTCTCCATCATCATCCCACAAAACTTCTTTATTCTCTTCCATGAGAACTGTAGGTGCATTCTCCAAAATACACTCTTCATTTGTCTCCTTCATGAGACATTATTCATCATAGCTCTCTTCAATGAGAATTGGACAAGGCTCCTTGTCATCCTCTTCTCCATGAAGGGATTCTTTACTCTTTTCAACACAAGGTTATTCAAATATGTCTTCCTCTTCAAGAAATAATTCTCCAATACAAAGCATGTATTCATATGATTCTTTAGAATAATCTTCATAAACTCCTTCAAAATGATATAATTCAAAAACTTCTTCAAGGAAGTAAGGCTCCTCCTTGCTTAAACAATCTTCATGATTGTCACATATGGCTTTATGGGTGTCCTCATCAAACCCATAAGCATCCTTCAAAACTTTCCATGCCATTGTAGTTAATCTCAAATTGTATATGAGAGTAAAAAAACTCTTTTCCATTCCTCTCCTCAAATCCATAAGGGCTAAGAAATTTGCATATTGCTGCTCCTTCTTCTCTTTTCTCTCCTCTCCTTGTAGCTTTCTCCAAGTGGGTTCTTCATATCCTTTTTTATTGGTTCTATCAGCTGCACTCAAGGTGGTCTAATATATAGGTTAATTTTAGCCTTCTTCTACAATATCCCATAACCCCTTGCCTATGAGAAAGATCCTCATCTTGATGGACCAATGCTCGTAATCTAACCCATTAAATTCAGGAATGGAAAGATTGTTATTGGCAGCCATTGATGCTATTAAATTTCTTTTGGAATAATGTAGATAGATTCTAATAAAAATTTTTTTGCAGTAAATAATGGCAGCATATCTTATTTTACTCAATTGACTCAACCTGTTAAGTCAATCTCTCAGAATTAACCTCTAATTGTAAAAATACATGCTTCTTTTTATTTACCAAAGTCTCAAGCACCAAATTTATCATAAATAGGCCAATACTGATTGAAACAAACTAAAATTTTTCTTGTAGACTTCTGATATACTTATCTAAAAATCCACTAAATTTCAGAAGCAAATTCACACAAATGATAAATATGTGATCAATTTACTTTTGCCATTTCTAGATCTTAGAGTGTTTTTGAGACAACCTCAATGTTTTTCACATAAATAAATCCATAAAGCTCTAAAATTTCTGAACATTAAACTCTGTATTCCTGAGATAATAATATGAAAACCCTCTAAATTTTAGATGTAAATTCGCAAAGGTGAAAAATATGTGATCATTTATTTTTTCCCTTTTTATCACAATTCCGGATCTAGGATTTTTGAAGGAAAAATCAATATTCACATAAATAGATCAATACAGATCCAAATGACCTGAAATTTTGTCTACATTATTATTTTATCTAAATAATATTTCTCCAAAAATTTTAGAAGCAAATACACTATATTCCACCTTATACAACAATTTTATTGAAAAACTAAAAATGCTAATAAAATCATCAAATTAGCTCCAAATCACCTGAAATTTTTATTTAATACTATTTATACAATTATCTAACAACCATAAAAATTTCATAAGCAAATACATAAGGATTCATGAGATATTAATGATTTACTTGAGATCTTCCTTGCAACTTTGTTGAGTGCTGGCCACTTGAGTTTCTCTGACAAAGTGTGTGCTTCAGATCTCTTCATGCCACTCTCCATAGGTTTTGATCCATATGAGAAAACCTGATCTGATACCAATTCATATTTCCTCAATTAATAGTATATTAAATGTAAAAAATGTTACATTTATAGTTCTTTGGAAGAACTAGATAATAGCACATTATGATTACAAAAGACTATTCTCGTGGGAGGTCTAACTTAATCTAGATGAATCATTCACTATTTTTGTAAACTCTAACTTATTTTACTATATGCCCTCAAAGCTAAAATAACCACTAACTTAGAAAAAGCTAATCTAAATATTAACTTAATACTTAGATATTTAGGACAATGTTGAATATTCCAACATAGTATTCAGACGCCCACTAGGGCAATGCTGTTCTCACTAGTATATGGTGCTGAGGCCATATGCCCTTGGAATTACAAATTCCAACACTGTGCATCACATTGAAAGAGTTCATCGATAATGACACTGCACGACAAGCTCGACTGGATAAACTAATGCTACTTGACGAACATCGCGTGAATGCCCTAGAGCATCTTCGCGTTTATCAAGAGCAACTAAAACGAACTTACAATATCAAAGTCCACCAGAGAGACTTTGAATTTGGGGATCTTGTCTTGAAAGAGAACCAACAGAACTCTAATTTACCACCAAATATGTGAGACAAATTTGTGGCAAATTGGCTAGGACCCTACATCATATTTGAAAAGATTCGTCTGGGTACTTATCACCTAACGTTGCTAGGGGGTGTTGAAGAGCCTGAACCTCTCAACATCATACATATTAAGGTGTTTTATGCTTGAAGAGCATAGTAAAAGGCTTTGAGGGTTTACTAGTAACCTCTCGGTCATCCTAAAAAGCTCTAAACACTATCATAAGTAGTTTGGTCAATAAAAAAGCTCCAAAGGCATCTGTAAGCCCTTTAGTCAAACTCAAAAATCTTCGAGGATTTGTTTAAAATTGCTCGGTCATATCAAAAGGCACCAAGAGTTTCTAAAAAAATTCTTGGTCAACCCAAAGGCTCCAAGAATTCTCAAAATTGCTTGGTCATCCCAAAAAGCCCCAAAGGTACCCATAATACCTTTGTTCAATCCTAAAAGCTCCAAGGATTCATAAAATTTGCTTGGTCAAAGTAAAGGCTCCATAGGCATGTACTCACCGTTTTGTCAATTATGAGGTGCAAAACCCATAAAAATTATAAAATCATTAAAAATAAAAATAAAATGGATAAATCATAAAATCCAAAAACATTTATATTTTGCATTTTGAATTTTGCATTCTCATTTTGCAATCACACATGCATTCGTTGCATCACTACATTGCATATAGGCATTCGTCATCTGTTGCATTCCATAATAGGAGCTATTATGTATTTCAGTATTAAAAAGGACACCACGTTTGTGTTTAAATCATGCATCTATGCATTTATCATGATCCATCATTCATGTGAGTAATTGTATTTTTTTTAACACAACCTATAATGTTGCTATCAAGATATACTAGGGTTTTTCGATCACTCAACCATACCTAGTTGTATTATAAAGAGTTGGTAGAAATATTGCTTTGCTTTTGTAGCTAAGGTTCAGTTAGTATAGCCCTTAGCATATCATAAGCCTATCACTAATTAACAATCTAAAAAATCCTAACAAGGACTAGGGGAAGATGAAAGCCATGAAGTAGGACCGAGTATCCTGAAGTGAAAAGAGTTATTCTTGCTTATCCCTCTGTGCGGATGGTATGGGAAATGTTGGAAGTTGGAAAAAGGACAAGTTAGTTCCCTATTCAGAATCCCTTTCTTACGATAAAATGAGCAATATCCCAAAGTGATATCCCACATCAATCCTCATGATTGATACCCTAGATCGATATCATAGATCAACTTTCTAGATTGATATCCCATATTGATATCATAAGATCGATATTCTCAATCGATATAATAGAAATAGTTTCCCAAAGTAAATCCCCAAAAGGAAATTTTTTGAAGAAAATTATCAAATGTAAATGCCGAAAAGTGAAGATCAGGTGAAGATCAGAAACCAGGCTCAAATCAAGTTCAAAGTGAAGATCAAATGAAGATCATAAATAAAAATTTGAGCAGAGATCAAATAAAGATCCAAAATCCAGTTCAAAGAGAGATCAAATGAATATCCAAAGGCATTTTATAATGAATATGGAATCGACTCCCTTGCTTCACTACATATGAGCAAGTATCCCGAAAATTGAAGGATAGATAAGAATGAGCCTGAATCCCTGGAACTATTTGTACTACTGTACCTTACGCATGATGATATGTCTAATGCATTAGCATGTCGTTTATGAACAAGACCAATGTTTGAATGTGGAAGAGCTAGATTAAGGTGTCCTGCATTTCCTAGTGACAGTCCAAATAAAATCTATATTTGAGATTGTATAAGACATTTGTGGAACCCCTATCTTAGCAATGGGCTGAAAGAATCTTGCCTGACATTGGGGAACGCTCATGTCTTATCTTAAAATAATCATGTGTACACATAGGGATAATGAACATTTAGGGCCTATCCTAGCAAAAGCATTTTATCTCAAAAGTCTAGTGTGGTTAGTATGCAACTTTTGATAAGTCTATTAGGGTGTTTGAGTCTCATGGAAAACCTCAAAAATTTCTCTCATAGCAACAAAATATCAAATATCGCAACCATATAAATCATCAAATTACAAAGTATCGAGTCCATGATACATCATCATATAGTGCACAATAAAAATATAGGATAGATATCGAATGGATATTAGAAATAATATTTAGAAGGTCACTGACCATATCATGCATATTTTTCAAATTTTGCAAATGAAAATAGATTGACACATTATATCATTCGCATCATACAACTACATTCATTGCATTTCATATATGGATGATTAATTGATTAAGTTCTTATCTTAAGGATTTTTAATTACATTCATGACTTTTATACATTTTATGGTGTCATCCATTAGATTGATAAACATATTTGCATTCATTCCTTATGTTTTAAGTGATTAAAGCATACATGTTCATTTACATTAGATTACCATCGTGTAAATAAATTGTTACATACATTAATGCATACAATAAAGCAATATAAAATATGCGTTAAGAGAAAACATTGCATCCATATGCATCCATCATAAATTACACATCTAAGCATCTAGATCACTGCATATAATCATCATCATAAATCAAATAGCTATCTAGTGCATGTCATCCATACATCACATCATATAGCATCAAATTAACATAAGCATTGCATCCATGTGCATCAAATAAACAAAAAATTAAACATATAAATCAAGTACACATCATGAGCCATAAATGATCAAGTCATATCATATATATAAATATGTGTCTCAAAGTACATCAGATGAGTGCAAAATACCCACAGATTACAATCGTGTAGGCCCTCGACCTTACACCAAAAATGGTACATATATAAAATGTAGCTGTGATCTGAGCCCTAGCTCTGGTCGGCTCCCCCTAAACTAGTTCTCTCGCCACCTCCCTCAAACTCATGACCTGGAGCCTTCTTCGTAGTTGGATATGGTCCCTATTATGTGCCTTTTTGAGGGCCCTATGTACCACCTAGCCTGAGGAAGCCTAGCACACGAGAGACTGGTATGTCTAGGTGACTAGTCCTATGGATAGATGTACTTCCTGTCTCCATGTGGCTCCTATGTGAGTTGTTTCCATGTGTGATAGAGGACCTATGCATCCTCTCTATCCTATGGATCCACTGGCTAGAGCTAGCTATGGACTACCCCATAGTCCTGGACCTGGTCTACTGAGACCCTATAGCATGATAATCCTTTAGGACCATGTCACCAACCAACCTAATGTAGCCCTCTAGCTAGTCTATATGGGAAACCCTACTAGTATGTCTATCATTACCCTCCTCCATGAGGGCCTGTAAGCATCGAATCTCTGATATGGGATCACAACCACTAGGGAGCATTGGCATTAGTGCTACAAATGGTGTCATGATAGCACGAGAAGATGAAGGATCTCCTCTCTAATCTAGGGCCAAGTCCCTCTCTGCTATAGCTATAGACAGGCATACTTCTACCAGATCACGTGCACTATTGACATATTGGACCCTTCCCTCTATTATCATAGTTTGTGTAGTCAGGCTAGTGATTTGTTGCACTGCCTTAGTTAGTCTATGACCTCAGTCAGTCAGTTGTACTCGTAAAGAAGAAATGATGGTATCTCGATCCATCTACTGCATGAAATATATATCGAGCTGACTTTGCAAGTCAACAACCTAAGCTAGTAGAAGCCCCTCTATGCTATCAAGAGGGACCTCACCCTCCTCTGAAGCCTCATCATCTAGGTCTACCTCATAAGCCTTCTTGATAATGGCCTATATGCCCCATCCACCCTCTATCCACTGGTGCACCCTATGCCCGTAAGGATCCACCTCTACCTCTGCCTAGTCTAGCACTCTACCCAAAGGCCCTAATCGATGCCATCAGAGCATGGACCACCATCCATTGTATGTGGAGGTGGTAAAATCCTTGTCATCCCAATCTCATAGAAGTCATCTGGCTTGACTCCTAGAGCTAGAGGCCAAATCCATGGAAGATCCCACTCTAATGCCAAGCGCCTATATGAAAATGGAATCTTTGGGATGTCTTGCACCATGTCAAATTGATGCAAGATGCAAGAGTAGAATTGATACTCTCTAATATTGGCCTTCCAGTCGAGTAGCCACCTATCTCTACGAAATCCACTCACCCACCTCAGCCCATGCTGGGCAATCCATGTATGGCCACCACTGAATGTCATCGAGGCCGAGTGATCCAAACCATGTGATATAATGCTGGATATCACCAACATGGGTCCTACTCCTAAACCCCTCCTCCTCTCAAGGCCAATAGGTGGAATAACACTAGTGAGCATCATAAATCTCTATGATGCACAGGCTTAGCACTCTCAGATGCTCTATCTTGATGTGCTTCTAGCCCTAAATCTAAAGAAGTAGGCTATAGCTAATGCCTCGATGACTCTAGTAAGTGATCTGGTACAACTCTTTGTACAGTTGGTAGAGGAGGGTGCTCCCCTAGGCTAGTTGTAGTGGCTGAGTCACTGAGCTCTAAACAACTATACGGGTAGTGGCTAGGAGGTTCCAGGGAATCCTCATGCTCAAGGAGTCTAGAAGAACAAATTGCACCACTAGGTGCATAAAAATGGCCTCACGTATAGAGAATATGTTCTTTCCCTACCAGTATCTGATATGGACTCCTCCATGATCGATACTACATTGAGCCTCCTGGCTTTGGTCACCGAATATAACATCAAAAATGGGCCCTTTGGCCCCAAAAGTAGAAGAGACGATGGCCTCGCCATCAATGGGGATCCTAAATATCCTCTATATGTCCTCCAAGATCACCATCATTTAACCTATAGGTAGGTGAAATGTGTTGGTTCACACATTCCAACGTCAGGTCGACATAGTTAAGTAGGCTTGATCTACCCTAATCGTGGGTAGATCTATGACGTAACTGAAGCTAAAAACTTTGAACCATATTCGCTCCCCAGGATGAGCTCTCCACAAATAGTCTTAAGGATGTCAGGATCTCAAGCTCTAGAGGTCAGCCTCTAAAATAAAAGGCATAATATAATAGAAAAACTAACTAAAAATGAGCAAAAACATTTAAAAATGACCTAAAAATCATCAAAAATATCTAAAAACTGATAAAAGTACAAAAACATGTCATCATGCAGTCATAAAAATTAAAAATGTCACTTAGACAAGTCAAAAATGTATTAAATGATATTATTTCCCTATTAAACCTTAGAAAAATAAAAAAATTGATAATTTTTTCTAAAGTTTGCAAATCACGGGTCAATCATGCGGTCTGTGTGTGGTCAAAAAATGACCGTTAGGATTTTAAATACGGACCATAGTTGGTACCTGCGGTCTCTGACTGAGATCTCACATGGTCATTTACCACAGCTAAAAACAAAAAAGAATAATAAAAAAAAAAACCTAAACTAGCCTAACCTAGGGTGTGGTTCATTACCAACAGTTTAATGTGATTGATTAACAAATTAATTAATTTGGTTCATTTTATTGGTAATGGATGTGAGGTCTTGGTGTCGAATTACCTTTCCCTCACCTCGGCCACTGTGACTAGAAGAAGCTTTCCCATGCGCTGCTATCATGCGGTGTGTAGGTGTGAGTGTGGAGTTTGATAGGTTTAGGTCAGTTTGCAGTTGTCACTATCAAGCTCTCTAATTGCCAAGTCGTTGTCAAGGAATAATGAAAGAAATTTGAAAATTGAGCTTTTATAAGCTTTTCATATTTCGTGCGGACCATAGGCCCTAGCCGTGGTTCCCAAAATTATAAATGGGAACTACAGACCCTAGCCGCGGTTTGCAACTAGTAGCAAATCTGGTCAAATCCCACCATGAGAAGGTCTAAAAAGGTAAATTAATGACTCCCATGGGATCAAATTTTTAAAAAGAGTAATCAATATTAAAAATTGGGTGATGTTCAAAGCACTAGGATTGATCAATAAATCAAAATTAACAACAAAAAAATCAAATAATTAAAAACACCAAATGCACCTTGTATTTAGTAATTTAACCTATACACTTGGTGGTTGCAATGACTTATGATCCATGCAATATGGCAAGATGAGTAAATTACCATAAGGACATTTGGGGCAAAATTATCATCGTTGATCTAATATTCTTCTTTTCAATCCCTAGGAAGGCCTTCGCGGCTAGAATTCTCCACAGGAATGAGGTGTTTCATGTCATATATCCTATGACATCATTTCAAAAAATCATCAATAATTTGATTCAACACAAAACTAATTGGAGTTGTCTCATTTCGATTCCCTAAGATGACTATTGTAGCCTGACTACTCCATGGGATAGGAATGTGCAATCACTATTAATCATTGAAATCAAAAGCTGAACTAGGCCTAGCCAAGGCATTAATATGCTCAAAATCCAAATTTGTTTAGATCATCCAGGATGGTCAAGTGACATTGTCACTTTAATCATTGTCATTACCTTCATCGACTCATCGCTTGAGGGGGTAGTCATAATATCAAATCATAATCAAAATCAATAGAAGATCCCGAAGATCGTAGATCCCTTGATCTTGTCAAAATTGCGTTCGTCCTTACGAATCATTGTCAACAACTATCATAAGCTTACCCTTTTTCTTGGGGCAAGTAGAAAATATGATAATTTATTTGTATCTCTTCTCCTTTTGATTATATAGGCCTAACTCCTATTGTAGCATCAAACGCTACCCAAATGACTGATGGCGAGTGCAAGATTTTTAAATGTAAGACTTTCACCTAGTTGGAATTAATGATTCTAGGATGTGCATCATTTTGTAGGACCTGGGGAATCTAAATGTTGATCTGACTAATGATCATCATAGAACCTTCGACATCATTTTAGGAGGTATATTTTTGCTCAGTGTTCTTAAAATTCACAACGCATCTCAAAAGGAGCATCCGTAGACACCTAAAACACGTCATGTCGAGGGTGACTACTCATATGGACATGCTACAAGACCATATGGAGGATATTGGATAGACTCCAAGATAAAGCAGTGGCTCTAACAACTCAATTTGGGTTCCTTAGCCTAATTAGTCTGAATCATAGCCCAGACCTATAGTTTACAGGCTGAACTGTGTCTGAGACCTATGCTTTATATTAAAAACTGCAGCTATGACCTGCGGTCTTAACTGGAGTTTAGTTGGCCTTCAATCATAGCCAAATCAATTTAAATGACCATTTGTTCTAGAAGAAAGTGGTTAGAGGACAAAAAATTCCAATTCAACTGTCCTAACCACCCCTTATTGATCTTGGATTCACCATGAAGCTACCCCTAGCCCTTGGGTAGTCCTACAAGTACCCCTCAAAATTAGGGTAAAAAAATGAGAGAGAGCATTGGATATTTGAGCAATGAAGCCCTATCGAATTGTACACTCAATTGAGTATACTAAGAGAGAGTTATTGCATTTATCCCCTACCTACTTGCCAAGATTCATGATGAATTGCATTATGGATGCCCTAGGAGCCTAGGAGAGCCAAGAAGCGCATATTCGAGCACGCGAAGGCCCTTCACAATGAATCAACCACCAAATCAGTCTGAGGACACTGAAGGTGACCCTTGAACATCAATTGGACAAGGAGGTCAAGCCCACTACCCTTAGAATTGAGGGTAAACCTATGAGATTGCTAACTATGGATTTTAGCTACGGTTTACAATGCAGACTGCTCACAAGAGCTGCGGTTTGCAGCAGAGGTACCACCACCTTATATTTTTCAATTATTTTCGGTTAATTAGCTTAGTTTAGCTATTTCCATGGTTCAATTGTAGTTTAATAGATTTTTGACCGGTATAACTAGGTTAGAATAATTTCTGTGTTAAGCGTCAAATAGGACGTTAATGGATTCTTTATGCACTTTCATACATTATTTCACATAATTGGTCCATGCATAGTGTAGCTATTGTATTTATTTATGCAATTCTATAAATCTTGATGCAATTAACATAGTTTAGAAGTGTTTTCTACACTTTCTTGATTATACATGCTTAATGGTGTCTTTATGCATTTTTCCTAAAAGGGCCTCATCATGAGAGGCTACCTATCTTTTTGATACTTTTATGTTGTTTCTTGACCACAAGGAACATATTTGAATGAGAGTCAACCATCAAGTTCCTTCCCCAACGTGAAGAAGAGGGCAAGTCCACCCTAGATCAGTTTATGACTAGTTGAAAAGCAACATCAGTGTGCCTACCCTATTAAGGGCTTTGGCATTGTATTAATCGTATCGTCATTTGGGTGACCCTAAGAGAGGCATAATTGTAATCGATATTCTTTGTAAATATTAATACAAGAAACACTTATTTTGTAGAATCTATGCAATCTTGTCATTTTTATGCTTTGAATGAATGAATATGACATAATACAGTAGATGGGTGTACGCTTTTTGGTTGGATAAAAAAGAGGCCAATTCTCTTTAGTACAAAATATATGGGCATCTAAGTTCAAGATATTTACTTGAGTTGAGTAAATATGAAATGGTGAAATGTATTCCCAACCTTTCATCCACTTTTCTAGTTTGCTCAAATTGCTTAGAAAGAAAGCAACACCGAGTACCATTTGATTTGAGATCTGCATGAGCCAACAGACCATTGGAGTTGGTACACACCAATCTATGCAGTACTATGCCTTACAATTATGGGAGGAAGAGGTATTTTTAGTTTCTTTTTTTATGACTACTCACAAAATATGTGGGTTTTCTTTATACAACTAAAGTCAAAGGATTTTCTATTTTTTGAGAAGTTCAATAAAATTATTAAGAAGGCATCAGGATGTTCCATTAAGACCCTCTAATCATATTGAGAGTGGGAATATATCTCCAATAAGTTTTCCATATTTCTTACTACACATGGGATCAAGAGCTATCTTACTACAACCTATAATCCATAGAAAAATGTAGTTGCTAAGAGGAGGAATCGCTCCATCATGGAAATGATTCACTGTATGCTCACAGGGGCACATCTTGAGCAAAAATATTAGGAATAAGTTGTCACTACAACAATGTATCTCCCAAATAGAGCACCCATAAAAGCTCTTAAAGGAATGATCCCACAAGAATATTGGAGTGGTATAAAATCCTCCATTTCTCATCTCAGGATATTTGGGTGTAAGGCATTCATGCACATTCCAAAAGTAAAGAGGAAGAAGTTAGATGAGAAATCCTTGTAGTGTATTTTTATTGGTTATGATGAAACATCCAAGGGATATTTTTTGATAGATCCTAAAACCAAGAAAATACACATAAGTCGAGATGTGGTATTTCATGAAGCTTCCACATTGCATAAACCAGATAACACATCTCCTACTATATACTTATATTTTGAGGAGCCTAAGAAAGAGTCTCCTCCACCTTATAAGAAAATTCCAAAATGGTATATTAGCACAATGAGAGACTCAAATTTAACTGCACCTCCAAATATTACTTTTGATAGGCCAAGTACTTGTAGTATTACTCGTCAAGAGATAACAAAATCTGAATTTGGATAAAATGTAGAACATTCAGAATTAGAAGATGGGGTTTAAGAAGAAGATAAGGGTTTCATGACTTCAGTGGTGGAGCATGAACCTAATTCAGTGCAAAATGCACTTAAGGTGCCTTAGTGGAAGGTAGCTATGTATGCAGAACATTTGCATCTTCTCAAAAATAAAACTTGGAAGCTAGTTGATCTACCTCCTGGAAAGAAGCCCATTAGCTGCAAATGGGTATACAAAGTGAAGTATAAGGTAGATGGAACTATATAAAAGCATAAGGCCTGCATTGTTGCAAAGGTCTATGCACAAAAATAAGGCATAGACTATGAAGAGACATTTACACCCACTACTAGAATAACTACCATTCATGTACTTTGTGATATGGTAGCCCAATTCAAATGGAAGGTACATCAGATGGATGTGAAAAGTGGCTTCTTGAATGGTGATTTAAAGAAAGAAGTGTGTATGACTCAACGAGAAGTATTTGTGGTTGAAGACCAAGAGCAAAAGGTTTGTAAATTGGTTAAATCCTTGTATGGGTTAAAACATGCTCCATGAGATTGGTACATAAAAATTGACAATAACCTATTGCAACATGGTTTCAAGATAAGTCCTTCAGATGCCAATCTCTATTTTGAGAAAATTGGTTCTGAAATAGTGATTCTAGTTCTCTATGTTGATGATTTGATCATCACTGGAAATTCAGAGAAATTGATAGAAGCAGTGAAGGGTGACTTGAAAAAGTCATTTGAGAAGATATATTTGAAACTTATTCATTATTATCTTGGATTAGAAGTAGATAAAAAGAATAATCACATCAGAGTGACTCAGATGAAATATCCCAAGACTTTGATTGAAAAATATTGCATGAATGATTGTAAGCAAAAATCAACTCCTATGGAAACAAGGCTACAATTATCATGATATGATAATTATCCTTAGGTAGATGGAACTTTATATCACCAGTTGATTGGGAGTCTCATATATCTAACAAATACCAGGCCAGATATCGGGTTTACCATGAATTATTTTTCAAGGTTCATGTAGAAACCTAAGGTTAGTCATTGGAAAGTAGTGAAACAAGTTCTTCACTATGTCTGTGGTACTACAAAATATGGCCTAGAATACAAGAAGAATGATAAGTTCTTCTTGCAAGGATACATGGAATCCAATTATGTTGGATCTATTGATGATAGAAAATCAACTTTAGGGTACATTTTTCATCTTGGATCCAGTCTTGTCTCTTGGAACAACAAGAAGCAACAGGTTGTTGCACTATCATCTATAGAGGTAGAATATCACACAGCACATGGAGCAATATGTGAGGTGATATGGTTACGTTGCATTATTTCAAGTATGGGTCTTCCAAAGAAATTACCAATCCACTTGAATTGTGATAACCAAGGTGTTTGAAACTTGTTAAGAATCTAGTTTTCCATGAATGCACCAAGAATATTGATAATCAGTATCACTTTATTTGAGATGAAGTTGCAAAGCACAAGATTCAACTCTAGTACATTCCCACTAATGAAAAAGTTGTGGATATTTTCACTAAGGTACTTGCACATGCCAATTTTTATTTATTTTGCAACTCTCTTTGTACATCAAATAATGTAATAAGGGAGGGATGTTAGGTTAGATATTACTATTACCTCATTTGATTTACTTATGCTAATAATATATTTATTGTTAGCATATTAGTTGTTAGGCTTGTTAAGCTTATTAGGGGATATTTTATTTTATTGTTATTTGGCTATCTTTAGCTGAAGGCTCATGTATATATTTCTTGATTTTATCAATTCAAGCTAATACTCGTCCCACACCATAATAGGGATTGCTCACTATATAGATTTACTAGGGACCCCTAGTTTTAGTCGATGAGATATGTTATTGACATCAATATCATATTTTAGGTAAGTATGTTGGATATATTGATGAGAATACTCTATACTATGACCTCTAGTTTATTAATCGAAGATACAAGCAAGAAGCTACTACATTGGATGTGTGATGAGATTATTGCTTAGATGAGGGACCATAAAAATACTAGACTATTCACTAGGTAGCTTACAAGGATGGTAAGATCTTGGTGTGTTGCATATTACAACTTGTTTGGGCATGAGATCACCTAGCTATTAAGAAACCATTTGGAATCTCTATGGACATAGATGATGCATCGGTTCCTATGAGTTTCAAGTGGGATTATTCCCATGATAGAAGGAGGAGGCCATTTAGAGGATTTTTAATAGTAGCTCAACTAGTAGTGGATGACTTTAAAGCCAATAAGATAACATTGCTCCCTTTAAGGGCTCACATTGTTGGATTTTAATCCTTGTTACCTCAAAATATCACAACTCCCAATATAAATAAGCCATAATATTATATGCCCAAATATCGTTAATCAATAGTAGAATTATATATGTGATAAATAAAATATATATCTAGGCCAATATAATAGTGAAATAAATTTCACTTATAATATCAAAATACAAATGTAAATGGCTAAAATTATTCATGCAAATGCATGAAGAATACTTACAATAATAAATTGCTCAATATATATATAATTTATACAATCTTTTATTTCTCTCTTTCTTCTCTCTTTTATTTTTTTTGTCTTTTTTCTCTTACAATATATGGATCTTTATATCCATGATATGTATAGTCATGTTACTCTTAAATACTTATCTATTGAATTCCTCATATATCTGGGAGATGCAACCTTTCCTATTATTAACCTTTGGCTTCTAATATTGCCACTTGTATACTAGAATATTCACTCTCTTCTTGCATGTATACTTGACTTTGATATTTGCATACTTCTAAATCACTCTTACTCTCCTACATGCACTCCCATTACAAGACACTTGTGCATATACTACATATTATATTTTTACATGACACTTGTGCATATCCTACACATGATATTTGTGCATATCTTGAACATGGATACTTACATAAAAGAAAAAATAAATCACTCATATAAACTATATACTCAACCTTAATCTATTACATATTTACATTTGTACAATAAAAGTAACATAGAGGTACATTTGCATGTACCATATAATGTATATTCTCCAACACCCCCATGTATTACATTATTTAGTTATTGAAGACTTTAGTCAACAATATTGATCTTCATATTCAATCTTCATGTGACCTTGCATTGAGAATGATCTCCTATTTTAGATCCATCTTCATCTTATTTCTTGAGTTCTACTTTGAATGATCCTTCATCTTTATTCTTTGGTTCTTTAGCATTATCTTCTTCATGAAATACTTGATCTTATTCATTATTCTTGATTTTTGGTTCATGTGCTTCTTTCTTGATTACTCTGTAAGATAAATTTGGAACATACTTGATTCATTTCCCTATTTCTATTTTTTTTAAATATCAAACACGTCATCATTAATAAGATCAATTTTTTTCTTTGATTTGTTTTGTTTCAATTTTGTCCTACTTTTCTAAAATAGAAAATTTTGCTCTATTGTTAAGAGTTGCTTAAAAAATAAGTTTTAAAGAAAAATTTCTAATATGAATAATAACATTCTTTCAAATATCTTATAATATTTCTTTTTGTACCAAAAAAATGTTGGAGAATGAGTTTTTCTTCCACAAAATTTACATGGTTAAAGATTCCAGTAATTAGCTTCTTCATGTCCAATTATATTGCAATAAATATAATTCAATTGAATGCAATATTTATTATTTGATTGATGCTTCCATTCTAATATCTTGTGTTCATCTATATTCTTAAGAAAATATTGTAACCAACAATGGACTATTAAGAGCATCCTTCTTTTATTTTCTTTATAAGTAAGATGCATGTTTTTGGCACCTAAGGTTATTTGAGTAGTTGTAGGTTCTATTATAGAATTTAATCTTGTTATCCTTGAGTCCTCAAGTGTATTTCAAAGCTATTTTTGTATTTCCTAATTTCCATATATCAAGTTTTAAAATCAAACATAATTTTTTTCACCATTTTTTTACTATCTTCATTGAATGCATTTCTAAAAATTTATTCCATGATAAGCAATTTAATGATTCAATTTGATTTACTTTATTTGAAGTTGTAATCCTTATAACTCCAAAATTTAAATAATTAAAATTTCAAAAACTTAAAAATAATCACTAAAATAAGTTATTTCAAAGTGCAATCGGGAGTGAGTGTAATTGAGAGTGAGTGTGAGCATGAGCTAGGAGTGAGTGTAGACAAAAATAAGAATGTGAGTGCAAGATGAGAGTGAGAGTGAGTGCAACTGAGAGTGAGTATGAGCATGAGCTGAGAGTGAGTTGAACCAAAAACAAAAGTACAAGTGTAAACTGAGAGTGAATGGAACTAGGAGTGAATACATCTAGAAGTAAGTGTGAGCACAAGCCAAGAGGGAGTGCAGCTGGGAGAAAGTGCAGCTAAGAGTGAGTGTGAGCATGAGCTAGGAGTGAGTGCAACTACAAACAAGAGTGAGTGCAAATCAGGTGTGCCCAGAGTGAGTGCAATTAGGAGCAAGTGCAAGCACGAGCTGCGAGTGAGTGTAGCTAGAAACAAGAGTATGAGTGCAATCCAAGAGTAAGTGTAGCTGGTAGTGAGTGCAAGCCAAGAGTGAGCATATCCAAAATGAGTACGAGCATGAGCGTGAGGCAAGAGTTAGTGAATCTAGTAGCGAGTTCAAGTGCAAGTTGGGAGTGATTGTAGCCAAAAATGTGTACAAGCCTGAGCGATACGAGAGTGAGTGCAGCCAAAAGTGAGTGTGAGCACAAGCTAGGAGTGAGGAGGAAGTGTGATAAGGAAAGTAGAAAGTAGAAAGTAAAGTGTGATCAAGTAACAAGTGTCACTTCTTATTCTAGATCTTAGGAGAATTTAAAGGATTCATTTAAAAAAAATCTAGGTAACATGGAAATAAATTCATTTGTGAAAGTCCTTATTGAAAGTATGAATGGCCAAGTTGGAAGTTTGGATGCCCTAGCTAGCAATAAGAGGAAGAGAGAATCTATGGCAAACCCAGTCTAGGTAGTAGATTCTACACTAGAAGTGATTATCAAGGATGAGATGATTGAGCATGATATAATGATTCTTAAAACCAGAGGGTTAATTTGTAAGTTTCATGGATATTGGCCAAGTTTTTCTGAGATTCAAAATTGGATTAAGTGGAAGTGGGGATTGAATTCAAATTACTCCATGATTTTCTTCCAAAAGGATTTTTCCTCATTATTTTCTCTAGTTTAAAAATAAGGGATAAAATAATGGATGGAGGCTCGTGGTTTAGGGGTAAATATGCATTATATTTAAGACCTTGGAGTGAGAATTTTTTTGTGGACATAGAAACTATTAAAAGGCTTTCAATATGGATTAGGATTTTTGGACTTCCTTATCAACTCATCAATAAGGAGGTTTTGAAGAATATTGGTAATACTCTAGGTGAATTCATCTAGGAGGGACCAACTACTAAGGAGAGAAGGCATGTTGTATACACTCAAATATGTGTTGCCATGGATATTTCTAAACCTTTACCACAATCAATTAGGATTAAATCTGAATCAAGAGAATGAGATCAACAAGTGGATTATGAAAATATTGCATTTCGATGTCACAAATGTCATGAAACTAGGCACATGGCAAGAGACTACAAAGTGAAAATGGAGGAAGAGATAGAATTTTTTGGGCATGAGGGTAGCTTCAATTTGAAACAAGGAGACCATATCACAGGAGAAGCTAGGTCAAATCAAGGATTTTCCACTCCTAAGAAAGTGGCTAGAAAAATCCCTCTACATCATCAGATGGCAAAGGCCATTACAATTCACTTGAATCAACCATTAGAAGAAAAAAATGATATGGGGGATGAGGAAGTACAATGCACAAGTTCAAATATAGAAGGAGCTAAAGGTGCAAAGGAAGAGGGGAAGGCAAATTTTAATACAAAGGAATATGGGGAGATAAATTTTAAAGCAAATGAGGTGAAGGAGGTCAAGCTTAATCCAGGTAAATCACCTTTATTATCCTCAAGTAGCTTAAAATATTCTCCTTACAATAAAAATAAAAGTAGTACGAAGTGTATTCCTTGCACTTTAGGTTTTCAAGAGCAGTATAGTAAAGAAAATATTATGGAGGATATCCAAGGAAATTTAGGGTTTTTAGGCCAACATAAGAAAGTGATGACTATGGAGGATCATCTATGTAGTTTAGAGTTTTTAGGGAAACATAAAGAAGAAAATGCTAATGAGGCTATTCCTTGCACTTTCGACTCTTTAGGGCAACATAAATCTTTAGAAGATAAGTCTCATTTTGAACAATATGAAAAAATGGAAGAGATTGATGAAGATGAGAGTGTTGGAGGGAATGGAAGAAGGAGAGGAAGGCCATCAAAGCAGGAACTAAGAGAAAAAGAAACTCAAAAGGATATTGATCTAGGAAGCCAAATAAAAATATCATAGGTGTTAACAAGAAGTGGGGCTAAGCCCACTAATAAAAATAAAAAGTGTTGATGATGAAAATGATATCATGGAATATTAGGGGTATGAATAAAACCCCTAAAAAAAGAGTTATTAAGGAATTAATATGTTGTTATAGCCCTAAGTTTATTTTAATACAAGAAACAAAATTAAGTAGTGAGGAATGTAAGGATGCTTTTAAGAAGATTTGGAAGATAGGTGATTGTTTAGCAGTTTCTTCTACAGGAGCTTCAGGTGGTATTGCAATAATATGGGACAAATGCAAATGGGATGGACAACTATTAGAAGCAAAAAGTAATTGGGTTGCTGGATTATTTTGTAGGAAAGAGGAAAACATCAAAGTTGGGGTTATAAATGTATATGCTCCAACTATAGTTACTCCTCGTGAAAGATGTTGGAAGGACCTTAGTATATTTTTGTCAAATACAATGATGATTCATTGTGATCTATGGATTCTTGGGGGTGATTTTAATACTATTATATCTCCTTTGGAAAAGAAGGGTGGCATTCTAGGATGGTCTAAATCAATGCAAGATTTTGCTTCATTTGTCAATTCAAATGACCTTTGGGATGTTAGTCCCTCAAGCTTTCAATACACATGGGATAATAGATGCATTGGGAAAAATCATATAGTAGAAATACTGGATAGATTCTTGTTATCCAATAAATGGTTGCAAACAAAGTATACAATCTCTTCAGATATTTTATTGTGAGCAGGATCAAATCACAAACCCATTCTTTTGACTTGTGAGTCACCTAACAATGGTCATCCAAAGCCATTTTGCTTCTAGTCTATGTGGCTCCAAGACCTTGATTTTTTCCAGATGGTTATGTTATGGTGGGATGAATCAAAATTTGAAGGATCATGTATGTACAAGTTTGTTCAAAAGTTGAAATATTTAAAGGAGAAAATGAAGATATGGAATGTCAAATATTTTGGTAACATTTTTAAAGAAAATAAAGAAATTGAATCCAAGCTCAAAAATTTACAAGAGATAGTAGAAATTAATGGAATGGACCAGGATTCTTATGTGAAAGAAAAACAATTACTTTCTTATTATCATAATGCATTGAAAAAGGAGGAGTCATATTGGTTCCAAAAATCTAGAGAGAAATGGCTCAAGGAAGGAGATAGAAATACAAATTTTTTCATGCTACAACAAAAACAAAAATTTTTGTTCATCATATCAAAAATATTATAACTCCAGATGGAAGAAATATTGAGGACGAAGAAGATATAAGGAAGGAAGCAATAAATTATTTCAAAAATATTTTGTCAGATTCTAGGCAAGATAAGGAGGCACAAGAAAAACTTCTACAAAATATTCCATCAATTATCACTCAAGGACAAAATGAAAGCTTGATGAAGAAGATATCTATGGAGGAGCTCCATGAAGTAGTTTTCTCTTTCCATCCTAACAAGGCACTTAGCCTCGATGGATTTCCTACAATTTTATTTCAAAAAATTTGGGATTTATTGAAGAGTGATATGTTAGATGCGGTTGAAGAGGCCCAAAAAAGGAAGGCTATAATAAGTGAGATCAATGCTACTTTTATTACCTTGGTTCCCAAGAAAGGTGACACAAAATATTTTGATAATTTTCATCCAATAAGCCTTTGTAATATGATTTATAAGATCATTTCAAAAATTATGGCAAATAGGTTGAAGGGCATTCTAGGGTGTCTTATCTCATAGGAACAAGGTGGCTTTGTTCAGGGTAAACAAATTCTTGATGGTATAATTATTGCACAAGAGGCCATACATTCTCTTCATTCCATGAAAAACCAGGTATGCTTTTGAAATTAGATATGAACAAAGCATATGATAGGGTTTCTTGGAATTTTCTACATGTTATTCTTAGAAAGTTTGTCTTTGATTATAGTTGGTGTGAGTGGATTAAATGTTGTTATAGCACTACAAAATTTTCTATTTTGATCAATGGTTCTCCTATTGGGTACTTCAAGTCATCTTGTGGACTTTTTCAAGGTGGTCCTCTTTCTCCTTATCTATTCATTATTCTAGTAGAAGAATTAGGGAGAATCAAAGGAAAAAATGGAGGGAAAATCAAGGGTATTCAAGTTGCAAAAAATGGTCCCTTTGAATATCATCTCTAATTTTTTGATGAAAAGTTTCTTTTGGGTCATCCCTCAGTTAGTGAGGACATAGAGTTTAAATAAATATCATCATGTTATGAGAAGGCTGTTGGAAAATTGGTAAATACTTCAAAATATAGGATTTTTCATTAATACTACCCTATATTTACAATAAATTATTGTGAATGTTTTAGGGTTTAAAATTTTAAAATATCCATCTACCTACTTTTGTATTTCTTTGTCTGATAAAGAAAATAAAAAGGAGCTTTGGATCTCTTTTTTGGATAGAATGAAAACTTTCTTGGCAGGTTGGAAAGGTAAGTTCTTAACCATGTCAAGAAGCTACAACTCATAAAGGATAATTTGAAATCCATTTCTATTTATATGATGTCACTTTCAATATTGCCAATAGGTATTGCATCAAAATTTGATAAAATTCAAAGAGACTTTCTATGAAAAGGTTGTGAGGAAAAAATTAGGTTTCCTTTTTGAAAGTGGGATAGGGTTTGCAAAAGAAATAATATTGGATGAGCAAGCTTGCAAAATTGGCATTAGGAGCAAAACTTGGGTGGATATTATTTAGATATCAAGGAAAGAATTGGGAATAAATATTACTTCAAAAATATATAGGTTCTCTTGATGCAATTAAATTGTTTAGGAAAAGAACTCTACCCAAAGGATCCTCAACATGGAACTTCATATCAAAGAGTTTGCAATTGATAAAGAAACATATTAAATGGTCAGTTAATGAGGGGAGTTATGCAAATTTTTGTTCTAATGCTTGGTTGAAGTCTTATCCTCAGATATTTGAGAGATAAGTAGATTAATGATAGATTAAAGAATTATGTGAAATTGCATCATCAGGAATGAATGAGCTGAGGTTTAGTGGGTGCGACGGGAGTGAGGGTTTGAATTTTTTGGGCAAGAATATCAGAAAACTCAAGCATGGATCAAGCGAGGATCTAGAGGAATGTGGCTAGGCTACGACAGATTTGGATGCGGGCATCACGTGGGGGCCCGCCCTCCTCAGAAAGACTCCAACAAAAAATACACGAAGGATAATGTGGGGCCCAAGAAGTGGCTATATTTTGCTGAGACTCTTAGAGGAAAAAGAAAGGAGGTTCTCTCTCTTCCACCCCTAGTTCCAATAAATAATAAAATTTTGGCCCCGACAAGTTCCATGAGCCCTTTTATTTCAATGGAAGAATTCTCCCCTGGTAGGCAAATTTTTGGGAGGTAGGCCGGACATGGAGACTATCAGGGCTTGGGCGATAGGTAAATGGCAACTAGTAGGTAGCTTGGAGTTGGTAGCTCTAGCTTGAGGGTTCTTCATTATCTATTTTAACAATATAGAGGATTCTAACTGTTAATCTCACAATGACACTGAGAGGGGGGGTGAATCAGTGTGGCTCTTTAATAATTAAAAACTTCAACTCTTAAAGAAAAAACAATGAAATCTTAAAACCACATAAAGCAAATATAACAAGAGAGCATCACACAACACAAGATGTACCGAGGTTCACCAGTTTTGGCTACTCCTCAAAAATAGACTGTTTGGACTCCCATCCAAATCCAGCCTTTGCAAAGCAACAACTTTACAATCAGTTTACCAGCACCAACCGGAAGGAGCACCAACCCCTGATTTACCAGCACCAACTGGAAGGAGCACCAACCCCTGATTTATCTGCACCAATAGAAAGGAGCACCAACCCCTAATTTATCTGCACCAACAGAAAGGAGCACCAACCCCTAATTTATCTGCACCAACCCCTAATTCCAAGCACCAACTTGGACTGCAATTTTGAAACTATAATTTTGACATAAAGATGCCTTCTCTTATACAAGACCCTGAATGGTCTATAGCTAACCCAACCTCTCTTGCTATTCACCAAAACACCACACACACTTGCGGCTCTGCTTACTGCACTTTTACTGCCCTCTTACAGACCCCTTTGCTGCGCTTCTTTACTGCACTCTTACGGCTCTCACGGCTCTGCTTAACGCTCTCTTACGACACTCTTCCTGCCCTCCTTTTTGTAGCACTTTCACTCTCTTCAGCAGCGCACTCACACTCTATATCAGTAGCACTTTAATTCTCCATGCAGACCTCCTTTTATAACAAAACTTTGACTCTTGCAACCTAGTCATAATCGCACCTTTAGTTATTTCTTATTACCTATTTCTCATAACTCCACTTGTACTATCGTATCGACTTTTTCTGGAACTCCTTTCATTTCTCATGCGCCACTTGTTAGTTGTAACGCCTTCCATATGTAACTCCTTTTGTATATATAGAGTAGACTTTTCATTAAACAAGATGCATGTTACGAATTGACACATATACCTTTACCATGACTGTTCGTCTTCTTGGTCATGACTATTCGTATTCTCCTTAGAGACTGTTCGCTTTCTTTTCTATGCATGCATGCGTTTTCACTGTAACTACACCTGTAACTGACGTAACGACTTTAGTTAACTCTTCTTATTTTATCTGCATGAATTTCTTCTACAACTGCACCTGTAACTTCCGTATAACTCCAGTTAACTATCACATATCTTATTTCAGTTGGGTTCTCTTCTTTGCTCGTGCCAAAGTGACCTATCGTGAAATCGTGACACTTCTGCCTCTTTGTCCTCTTCTCGGCTTTGCACCCGCGAAAACACAACATGTCGCGATATCGTGACACTTTCGCCTCCGTACTCTTCTTCTTTACTTTTGTCGTGATATCGTGACACTTCTGCCTTCTTACTTTCTCTCTCCTCCTTAAGTCACGAAAATGCGACATGTCGCGATATCGCGACACTTTTTCTCCTGGACTCTCTCTCTTGCCTTCGGGTCACGAAAACACGACATGTCGCGATATCACGACACTTTTTCTCTCGGACTCTCTCTCCTGCCTTCGGGTCATGAAAATCCAACATGTCGCGATATCGTGACACTTTTCTCCTTGCACTTTCTCTTTGCTTCGGCCCACGATAATACGACATGTCGCGATATCGCGACACTTTTTTCCTTGCGCTTTTTATTTTCTTCGGCCCGTGATAAGACATGTCGCGATATCGCGACACTTTTTCTCCTTGCACTTTCTCTTTGCTTTGGCCTCCGAAAATACAACATGTCACGATATCGCGACACCTTTTTCTCTCTCCTCTTTCTCTTCGCTTTGGACCACGAAAATGAAACATGTCACGAAATCGTGACACCTTTTTCTCTCTCCTCTTTCTCTTCGCTTTGGACTGCAAAAATGAAACATGTCACGAAATCATGACACTTTTTCTCTCTCCTCTTTCTCTTCGCTTTGGACCGCAAAAATGAAACATGTCACGAAATCGCGACACCTTTTTCTCTCTCCTCTTTCTCTTCGCTTTGGATCGCAAAAATGAAACATGTCGCGAAATCGTGACACTTTTTCTCTCTCCTATTTCTCTTGCAATATGTCGTGAAATCATGACACTTTTTCTTCCGTACAACCTTCCTTGCAATATGTCACGAAATCGTGACACTTTTTCGTCCGTACAATCTTCCTTGCAATATGTCGCGAAATCACGACACTTTTTCTACTTGCCTTTTTCTCTTCGAACATGTCACGAAATCGTGACAGTTTTTCTTGCTTGCACCTTCTCTCCAAACATGTCATGAAATCGTGATAGTTTTTCTTGCTTGCGCTTTCTCTCCAAACATGTCACGAAATCACGATAGTTTTGCTTGCTTGCGCTTTCTCTCCGAACATGTCGCGATATCGCGACAGTTTTGCTTGCTTGCGCTTTTTCTCCGAACATGTCACGATATCACGACAGTTTTTCTTTCTTGCTCAACATGTCATGATATCGCGACAGTTTTTCTTTCTTGCGCTTTCTCTTCAAACATGTCGCGATATCGCGACAATTTTTCTCTCTCCTCAACATGTCGCGATATCGCGACACTTTTCTTACTTGTCTTTTTCTTTGATCTTTTGCATATGGGCCACTTCGGTCTTCTTGGAAAATATGCAGCAACCTGTAACAACTTCACCCAATCATCAAAGACACCCTCATAAGCATATAACTTCACTGAACATACTCTGAGTATCCTTGCACTCCAGTCCACTGCATCAACCGTCTTTGTGTTGACAACAATGACAATACTATTGCTGCAACTTGCTCTAACTCCTGTATACTTCATCAACTGATCTATCTGACTGCCTGTACACTTTATCAACTGATCTGTCTGACTGTGTTGACAACAATGACAATACTTTTGCTGCAACTTGCTCAACAATCTCCCCCTTTGGAATTGTTGGCAACACTCATGCAATCTCCTGTAATTCTTCTCCCCCTTTGACAATAATACCAAAGGGCTGCTGCAGACTCCCCTGAGTCCATGCACAACATTCTCAGGCACAAATTATGACAGTTAGCAAAAATTACAAATATGAGCAAAAATATAATCAAATATATAAATGCTCCCCCTAAGAATGTGGTCCCTCACTCAGATCTATCTTCAACTGTGTTGGCTGCTGGATCTCTATCCATTGAGACTCTGTCCTCTGTACCCTGTCAATAGGCTCACTAAGAACTGCTCTAGCAAGCTCACCAAGAACTTGCCCAGATCTTATAGAATCATAAAAAGAATTGTTAGAGACTCAATATGTTCTATACTTAATGCTCAATCAATATATCAACTAAATCTCATAGAAGCATAAAGAGAATTGTTAGAGACTCAATATGTTCTATACTCGAATCTCAATCTCAACTCAACTCAACCAATCACCTCAATGAACATCCCTTTATCACAGACCCTAGTCGAAGCATGTATCAACCAACTCTGTGTAAGCATCAAACACTGTACCACAACTATTTCCCAAAGGCCTTCTCAAAGGCTCAATCAATCATGCTCAAGTAGTACTCAAAATGAACTCAACAATGAATGGCAATCTCAAATCAAATCCACTTCATCAACTTTATCATCGGCACTCTCCACAATTTTCTTTGGCCTCTTGACTGCCACCTCCTCCGTGACTAACGACTTTGCCTCACGTCCGTTGTGTAGCTCAATGTCTCTGGTTTCTAACGGCTGCCATGAATGTTTTTATCGCCTACGCAGGTATTGACAGTGGACCGTTACATCTAGTATTGGAACCTCAATCTATGCGTAGTCATCAACACTCGGTATTCTACTTCTTGCTGGGGCATATGTTAGGGCTACTCAATGTCTTAGGCGAACATTCTTCACGTGATTCTAGGGAGCATTTCTCCTCGCTGTGATCAATGGAATCCTCGGGCAATATCTCGCATTTCTCAAATAATGCAAGACTTTCTTAGATGCATAGGCATCTTGTCCTCCTTGGCGCTTCACCACCTGGGCGCTCTTCTCTTAAGTTAATCACCACCCTTCAAGGTACTGCCACAATCAACGACATGAACTAAACCACACTTTGGCAACTATACGACAACTCACCGACTTCTTTCCTTTCATCCTCAGATAACCACACAAATATATAGGAGCATTAAAATAAAACTTCAAGATTGCTCCCCCTGAGGATGTGCTACCTAGAGTTGCTTAGTGCAATAGCGGAGTAATCTCCTTTTGTCCAAGGAGACACGATTTCCTCTCTTCTTTCTTTCTCCAATATTTCTTGAACTTAGGCTGAAGGTTTTCACCTGCATCCCTATTTTGAACCTTTTCGTGAACTTGAACATTTCTCTTGGGTGGTTGTCTCTTGTACATCCTTGATGGATGATTCTTTTCCTTTCTTTGATACACATGATTTCTTCCCTATCTGTGTTGCATTCTTTGCGTCTGATGAAATCTACTGTCTTGCCTTAGATTAGATACAAAAGTTCTTGGACAAGACCTTGCTATGTGCCCATGACCATTACATTTAAAACATTGCACATGGTGTTCAACTGGAATAACAGATGTATTTCTACCAGCATAACTCTTTGATCTATTATTCAATCCACAATAAATTGCCTTGTGACCATAATGGTTGCATCTAAAACAATAGCCATTAAAAGCATTATTATGAATAGAGTGAGAGTGATAGAACCTCTTTTGTTGTGGTTGCTTTGCTGTAGATCTCCTTTGAGATTTTCTTCCTTTTGAAGATTCAGATTCAAGATTTTCTTGCTTTGATCCCTCAACAATGGACTTCTTCTTCTCTTCAGATTTAGACGATGAAGGTTGTTCAGCTTCACATCCAAGACCAAGCTTACACATGGGGCTTCTTTGTTGCCTTATCATTTTATCTAGCAACTTTGTGCTCTTCTCAAATTTGAGATTTGTATTGGCCTCTTCTAGTTGTTTCCTCAATAACACAATCTCCTCTTCTTGTTTGCAGCAAACAATCTCTTTCTCATTGATCTGTGACTTCAAAGCTTCTTCTATTTTCTTGGCTTTATGAATTTGTAAGAAGAGATCTTCAATATTATCCCCATATTCTTCCAACTTCTTGGACAGTCTTTTGTTCTTTTTCCTTTCTATACCCAATTGTTCAAGTGCAGAGATCAACTCACCTTCTAGATCTACTTTAGCCTCAGAGTTCTCACCACATACTTCAGAGTTCACTTCTTCTTCCTTTTTTGATTCTACTTCTTCATATGCCATGAAAAGAGCTTCACCTGTTTCCTCTTCAGAATCCTCACCGGAGCTGTCTTCTGTTGAGCTGGCATTCCTGGAGATGAAACTTTTCTTCTTGAAGTTGTTGTTTCTGAAATTTGTCTTTTTCTTCCAGTTACTTCTTTCTTGGTGCGATCCTTCATCACTTTCGTCCTTCTCATTAAGTGGACATCTAGCTGCAACATGCCCAACGCCTCCACACTTGAAACATTTAAATGGTAGCTTTCCTCTGTATTTTCCTTTTCCCCTTATTAGTTTTTGAACAAAGTTTGCTTTCGTTTCATCTGATGTCTCTTCTTCCTTGGATTCTTGCTTTGCTTTTATATTTTTATGTGCTTTAAAAGCAGCTTCTCTATCCATGGGTTTAGTCTTTCCTATTCTCATCTCATATGCAGTCAAGGAACCATGCATCTCATCCATACTAAAAGTATTTAGATCTTTAGCCTCTTCTATTGCTGAAACTTTAGAATCAAATCTTTGAGGAAGAGATCTTAGTACCTTTTTCACGATGACAACATCTTCCATTTCCTCGTCGAGTCCTCTAATCGCATTAATGATTCCATTGACTCTCAGCATGTATGCCTCTATGTTCTCATCGTCATTCATCTTTAATGCTTCAAACTGAGCTCGATGCATTTGTAACTTGGCCTCCTTGATCTTGTCGTCTCCTTCATGAATGCTCTTTAGTTTGTCCCACATGTCCTTTGTCGTTTTACAACTCATAATCTTTATCAGTTCGCTGTCTACTAAACCGCACATGATAGCATTTTTGGCTTTAGAGTTATTCTCAAACAATTTCTTATCGACAGCATCGATTGGAGGAGTGGTGGGTATTGTGTATCCACTGTCTACTGATTCCCAAATGTCGAATCCCAAAGCACATAGATATGTCTGCATCCTGAGTCTCCAAAATGAGTAATTTGTTCCATCAAACAATGGTGCTTTGTTTGAAGAGAATCCTTCACCACTTGCCATTGTGTACTAATCCAAGATCACCCTAGCTAGTTAAGCTTTGTTCAGGAACTTGGCTCTGATACCAATTGTTAATCTCACAATGACACTAAGAGGGGGGGTGAATCAGTGTGGCTCTTTAATAATTAAAAACTTCAACTCTTAAAGCAAAAACAATGAAAGCTTAAAACCACATAAAGCAAATATAACAAGAGAGCATCACACAACACAAGATGTACCGAGGTTCACCAGTTTTGGCTACTCCTCAAAAATAGACTATTTGGACTCCCATCCAAATCCAGCCTTTGCAAAGCAACAACTTTACAATCAGTTTACCAACACCAACTGGAAGGAGCACCAACCCCTGATTTACCAGCACCAACTAGAAGGAGCACCAACCCCTGATTTATCTGCACCAACAGAAAGGAGCACCAACCCCTGATTTATCTACACCAACAGAAAGGAGCACCAACCCCTGATTTATCTGCACCAACAGAAAGGAGCACCAACCCCTAATTCCAAGCACCAACTTGGACTGCAATTTTGAAACTATAATTTTGACATAAAGATGCCTTCTCTTATACAAGACCCTGACTGGTCTATAGCTAACCCAACCTCTCTTGCTATTCACCAAAACACCACACACACTTGCGGCTCTGCTTACTGCACTTTTACTGCCCTCTTACAGACCCCTTTGCTGTGCTTCTTTACTGCACTCTTATGGCTCTCACGGCTCTGCTTAACGCTCTCTTACGACACTCTTCCTGCCCTCCTTTTTGCAGCACTTTCGCTCTCTTCAGCAGCGCACTCACACTCTATATCAGCAACACTTTAATTCTCCACGTAGACCTCCTTTTATAACAATCCTTTCACTTTGAAACTCGTAGTTACTAACCCTTCTTCATTTCTCATATGCCACTTGTCACATTGTAACTTATATCACTTCTTCTATAACTCCTTATTTCATTTCTCATGCGCCACTTGTCAATTGTAACACCTTTTATATGTAACTCCTTTTGTATATATAGAGTAGACTTTTCGTTAAACACGATGCATGTTACAAGTTTACACATATGCCTTTACCATGACTATTCGTATTCTTGGTCATGACTGTTTGTATTCTCCTTAGAGACTGTTCGCTTTCTTTTCTGTGCATGCATGCGTTTTCACTGTAACTGCACCTGTAACTGACGTAACGACTTCAGTTAACTCTTCTTATTTTATCTACATGAATTTCTTCTACAACTACACCTGTAACTACCGTATAACTCTAGTTAACTATCACATATCTTATTTCGGCTAGGTTCTCTTCTTTGCTCGCGCCAAAGTGACCTGTCACGAAATCGTGACACTTCTACCTCTTTGTCCTCTTCTCGGATTTGCACCCGTGAAAACACATGTCGTGATATCGTGACACTTTCGCCTCCTTGCTCTTCTTCTTTACTTTTGTCACGATATCGTGACACTTTTGCCTTCTTGCTTTCTCTCTCCTCCTTAAGTCACGAAAATACAACATGTCGCGATATCGCGACACTTTTTCTCCTGGACTCTCTCTCTTGCCTTTGGGTCATGAAAACCCGACATGTCGCAATATCATGACACTTTTTCTCTTGGATTCTCTCTCCTGCCTTCGGGTCATGAAAATCCGACATGTCGCGATATCGCGACACTTTTTCTCCTTGAGCTCTTTCTCTTGCCTTCGGGTCACGAGAACTACATGTCGCGATATCGCGACACTTTTTCTCCTTGTGCTTTCTCTTTGCTTCGTCCCACGATAATGCAACATGTCACGATATCGCGACACTTTTCTCTCCTTGCACTTTCTCTTTGCTTTGGCCTCCGAAAATGCAACATGTCGCGATATCGCGACACCTTTTTCTCTCTCCTCTTTCTCTTCGCTTTGGACCGCAAAAATGAAACATGTCATGAAATCGTGACACCTTTTTCTCTCTCCTCTTTCTCTTCGCTTTGGATCACGAAAATGAAACATGTCACGAAATCGTGACATCTTTTTCTCTCTCCTCTTTCTCTTCGCTTTGGATCGCAAAAATGAAACATGTCACGAAATCGTGACACCTTTTTCTCTCTCCTCTTTCTCTTCGCTTTCGACCGCGAAAATGAAACATGTGAAATCGTGACATCTTTTTCTCTCTCCTCTTTCTCTTGCAATATGTCATGAAATCGTGACACTTTTTCGTTCGTACAACCTTCCTTGCAATATGTCGCGAAATTGCGACACTTTTTCGTCCGTACAATCTTCCTTGCAATATGTCACGAAATCGTGACACTTTTTCTACTTGCCTTTTTCTCTTCCAACATGTCGCGAAATCGCGACAATTTTTCTTGCTTGTGCCTTCTCCCCGAACATGTCGTGAAATCGTGACAGTTTTTCTTTCTTGTTCTTTCTCTTCGAACATGTCATGAAATCACGATAGTTTTTCTTGCTTGCGCTTTCTCTTCGAACATGTCGCGATATCGCGATAGTTTTGCTTGCTTGCGCTTTTTCTCCGAACATGTCGCGATATCGTGACAGTTTTTCTTTCTTGCTCAACATGTCGCGATATCACGACAGTTTTTCTTTCTTGCACTTTCTCTTCAAACATGTCGCGATATCGTGATAGTTTTTCTCTCTCCTCAACATGTCGCGATATCGCGACACTTTTCTTACTTGTCTTTTTCTTTGATATTTTGCATATGGGCCACTTCGGTCTTCTTGGAAAATATGCAGCAACCTGTAACAACTTCACCCAATCATCAAAGACACCCTCATAAGCATATAACTTCACTGAACATACTCTGAGTATCCTCTGCACTCCAGTCCACTGCATCAACCGATCTGTCTGACTGTGTTGACAACAATGACAATACTGTTGCTGCAACTTGCTCTAACTCCTGTATACTTCATCAACTGATCTGTCTGACTGCCTGTACACTTTATCAACTGATCTGTCTGACTGTGTTGACAACAATGACAATACTTTTGCTGTAACTTGCTCAACACTAACCACATTTTAATAGGAGGTCCTTGGGTTTTGGGCAAAAGAAGCCTTTTTATCAGATGATAGGGTGAAAATTTTGACCTTGAAAAATAAAATATTAACATTGCCCCTATTTGGGTTTGTATCCTGAGTCTACCTACCCAGTTCTTCAATGAATATTGGTTGCAGGGCATAGCTAGAACTATAAAGGACCTGATATCCATTGACCATCCAACCTTGGCTAGGACAAGGATGAATCATGCATGAATATACATAAATGCTAATTTGGATAATGAATTGCCAAGGTTTGTGGAGCTAAAGTATGGAGAATAATATCAAAAACAATCGATATAATATGAGAATATACCAGCATTCTGTGCAGAATGCAAAAATCAAGGACATCTATGTAATCAGTGCCCTAACCTGGCAATGAATAGAGAAAAGCAGAAGTAGGGAATACTAGACAGAGGAAATTTGAGGAGTTTCCCTGGTAGAGGTGATTTCAATCAGGCAAACTATGTCTACCAAAAAAAGAAAAGAGAGGATGTAGGGTCCCAACAAGACAAAGGAAAACAATAGGTTGTTGGCAACCAAAATACTCTGGTAAGTTCCAATCCTCTAGTTTCAAATAAATTTTCAATTCTATCCAATATGGGAGTAGAAGGATTATCAAAAGACATGGAAGCCCAGAACCTTTAGGCTAACATTTTTGACTCTCTAGAATCCCCATATAAGTGAGGATTCTCAAACCCTAATGCTAAAATTACTGTAAGCACCATGGGAATCACAAAGACAAACCCTAATGCTCGATCTCTAGAATCCCCATCCAATTTGGGATCCTTAAACCCCAATGCTAAAAATAATTCAAGCCCAGTGGGCATCCCAAAGACAAACCCTAATGTTGATGAACTTAGGAAGAAATTTGAGGTATTGGAAAATAAAAAAACTCATCTCCCTAACATCATCACTAGGAGCTAGGTGAATCCTACTAAGGGATCGTACCGTAGACCAGGGGAATACAAGAAAAAAGGAGAAAATTTAGTTGTAGGGGTGGAGATATGTGAAACTCTTCAGACTAAGGAATATGGCAGTTCGATTTTGCAACAAATTGCCTCCCCCTAGTTTAATCCTAAAAAAACCAAGATCACTGTGAAGTCTCCTATGTATTTTGGCAATGAAAAAATAAGAGGGAGAATATCAAATGTTGAGCATCAAAAAATTAAAACTGATAATGACATTGCCAATGGAAAACATAGAACCTTGTTTCAACATGTTATTTTGGGTTCTGAAGACAAAAATTTACGAAAACCCCCTCAAGGGAGGGGGAGAGGAAGAAATCCCAAACAATATAAACAAAGTTCCTCTCATGGAACGTGAGAGGCCTCAATGGCCTGCCCAAACATAGGGAAGTTAGTGCAATAAGAAATCAAGTGAATCCAACTATTATCATGTTGCAAGAAACAAAAACTGATGAGATTCAGTCAAAAAAGTAGCAAAAAAAATATGGAATCAAGAGGAGATGGTTTGCAAATCATCCAGAGGAGCGTCTGGAGGTCTTATGAATTTGTGGGATCCTCGGATAGTAGAAGGCACCATTATCTAGAAATATGATAGGGTTCTTAGTGTTTTATTTAAGGAAATAAACAACAATAGGTCATGGATCCTTTCAAATATTTATGCCCCGACTTCAATTCAAGGGAGAGATCTACTGTGGGAGTGCTTAGGCAATATGATTGAAATATTCCATAATGTCCCCTGGATTATGGCTGGGGATTTTAACACTCCTCTTTAACCTTCAAAAAAAATGGGTGGAAATGGACCACCTATCAGGAGCATGGATGAGTTTAATGAATTTGTGAACTCCAACATGTTGATGGATGTAAAACTTGAAGGAGCAAATTATACCTGGAGCAATCGACAGATAGGGTGTCATCTCATTCAAGAAATGCTTGACAGGTTTTTTCTATCAAAGGAGGCTACAACTCTGTTCGATGATTCTACCTTTCAAGCCCTTCCTAAAATTGCCTTTGATAATAATACCATTTTATTGGAGATCCCTAAATCTCTATACTTCAAGAAACCTTTCATATTTCAATCTATATGGATCAAACATTCCAGTTTCAAAGATAACTTAATTCAGTGGTGGCAGTAGCCTGTCAGGGGCAGTGCAACTTTTAAAATTGCTGGTAAATTAAAGTTTGTTAAGGAAAAGCTTCGAACTTGGAACAAATAGGTCTTTGGGAACCTCTTTGAAAATAAAAAATAGGTTGTTAAAATTTTGAAGATAATTGATCAGAGGATTCAACATGGTGATGCTGATGAAACTACTAGGCAGGAGGAACAGACAAAACTAGCAGAGTTTCATAACATTTTGGCCTGTGAGGAAATCTATTGGAGGCAAAAATCAAGGGCTATTTGGTTGAAATATGGAGATTCAAATTCTAAGATTTTTCACGTCACCATGCTTAGAAACAGAAGCAATAACAAGATAAAAATTTTAAAAAAAGTAGATGGTTCTATTACTCAGGACTTAATAGAAATCAGAAAGGAGGCAGTAACTTATTTCAATTCTATCCTTGGTCAAGAATCGTAGTGCAATGAGGAGGCCAAAGATATTCTCTTGCAATCCATTCCTAGCATAATAAATGAGGATATAAACCTTAAGCTTCTAGCTCCCTTTTATGATGAGGAAATTAAGGAAGCCTTGTTTAGCATGGAGCTAGACAAAGCCCCGGGACCCGATGGCTTTCCCCCTCATTTCTATCAAGATTTTGGGACATCGTAAGTGAGAATGTAATTTTTTCTATCAGAGAATTACAAGCAATAAATCATATCCCAAAAGGTCTCAACTCTAATTTTATTTCTCTAATTCCTAAGAAGCAAACCCTTGAATCTATGGTTGACTTAAGGCCAATTAGTCTGTGCAATGTTTCTTAAAAGATCCTACCTAAAGCCATTGCAAATAGAATGAGAGATGTTCTACCCCGCATCATAGATCCATGCCAAGGAAGCTATGTCTAGGGTAGGTCAATCTTGGATGGATTTATCACATCTCATGAAGCTCTGCACTCTGCTCATAAGACTAAAAAGTCTATTTTTGCCCTCAATCTTGATATGAACAAAGCATTTGACAGGCTAAATTGGGACTTTCTGATTGCTATCCTCCTTAAATTTGGTTTTCACCACCAATGGGTTAATTTGATCAAATAATGCATTTCTAAAGAATTGTTCTCGATTCTGGTTAATGGAACAACTATCGGTTACTTTCAAAGTCATAGAGGAATTCAGCAAGGGGACCCTATCAGCCCCATGTTATTCATCATTGTGGTAGAAGCTTTAGGCAAAACCATAAAAAATACTTACATTTCAAGGCTAATATTAGGAATCAAGGCAACATATCTCACTAGGGATATTTCTCACCAAAAATTCATCGATGATACCCTTCTATTGACTAAGGTGTCGGTGGTTGAGGCCAAAAGAATTAAATACATCCTGCAACTCTACGAGGACGTTGCTGGTCAGAAAGTTAATTTTAGTAAAAGTAAGTTATATTTATTGAACACCCCCATTTAGAGGCAAGGATGGATTGCAAAAATTTTAGGGTGTGATATAGCAAACCTCCCCACTTCGTATCTTGGTCTCCCTCTTTTCATTGGTTCTCCGAGAGAGTCAATGTGGGATAGGGTTATTGAAAGAATTCAAAAAAACTTGTTGGATGGAAAGGTCATCTTATATCTCAAGCAGGAAAGCTAACCCTCACTAAGGCCTCTCTTTAGAGCATTCCAGTATATTTCCTCTCCGTTTTGAAAGCCCTTGTGAAGGTTTTCCAAAAAATTGAGAAACTCCAAAAATATTTTTTATGGACTGGATCAGAGGAGAAAAAAAAGATACACCTTGTAGGATGGACCAAAGTGTGTAGACCCAAGGAAAATGGGGGCTTAGTTCTAAGGAGAATTGCTCATATAAATTTAGCTTTACTAGCTAAGCAGGTGTGGCACCTCATTTCTGGTGAAGAAAATGAATGGAAAACTATCATCAAACAAAAGTATCTTCAAAATATGGAATTTCTAAGTGACTCAGTTCCAATCAAAGGTTCTGCTTTTTGGAAAGCAATTCTCAATTGTAAGGAAATAATCAAAAAAGGTTTAATATGGGTTTTAGGAAATGGTGAGAGGATAAATTTCTGGAATGATAGGTGGGCTAAGGACAAACCACTGACGCAATATCCTAACTAAGCCTGAATTAGAGATATCATGGAAGAACCCATTGGAAGAAAATTCTTCGATTATATTGTTGAGGACAGAGGCAGAATGAAGTGGAAACAAATAAGGATTCATGGATTTCAAGAAGAATCAAATGATCTTTGTAACATTCTCGGGCAATAGTTTATCCCCATGAGACCCAAGGAAGATCAAGTGACCTGGGATCCTACAAAAAATGGGTAGTTCACTATTAAATCAACTTACAAGCTTCTGCTTGATGACAAGGATTTTTTCCTCCCAAAGGACTTAGTTTGGATAAAAAATTTAATTCCAAAAATTGTAGTCTTTTCATGGCTGGTTATCCAAGGAAGAATTCTAACCATTGATAATATGATGCATAAAGGTATTTGTATCACTAATCATTGTTATCTGTGCAGGGCTAATTGGGAGACCATTTATCACATTTTCTTTGAGTGCCCTTTTTCCTTGACTATCCTAAGTAAGGTTTTTTAGGCCTTCAATATTTCCTGGGTTAAACTAGCCACCATACTTGATTTGTTCCTCCAGTGGCCTTACCCCTTTTCAAGCCAAAGACTTAGATACATGTGGAAAATTTGTCTCAATCACTATCTTTGGCAAGTGTGGTTAGAAAGGAACCATAGAGTCTTTAATAATTCTATCCATGATCATCAAACTGTCATTGCTAGGATCCTATCCTTTGCCAAATAGAATGTGAACCTTATCCCTTTTGATAGTCGTAAACCTCATCTGTAGGAGACCACGATTACTCAATATTTAAGCTTAACCTTGTTAGATGAGTCTGTGCCTAGGGTAGTCAACCCCAAATCCAATGTTAAGTGGCCCCCACCTCCTATGGGTTGGTTTAAGCTTATTTTTGGAGTAGCTAAGGAAAATTCTGGTAGAGCAGGCACTGGCGGAATTGTACGAGATCATAATGGGAATATGATGCTTGCATTTTTTGAATATTTGGGAACAAGGATGAACAATGAAGCTTCAAATGAATCAAGACTTAGAAGACAATTTGATCATAGAAGGAGACTCTATGCATGTTATAAATCCCATCAATAATTGTAAAACACCTCCTTGGAGGATTAAAATAATTGTTGAAGATGCTAGGATCCTTTTCCAAGGAAGACAGGACAAAAAAGCCCAACATGTCTTTTGGGAAGTTAAAAAAGTTGCTGATAAGCTAGCCAATTTGGGTGTCAATGGTAACGGACTTTTAAAATGAGAAAATGGTGTTATGAGAGAAGTAGTGGAGCTTATTCAACAAGAATACCAATAATTATAGTCAAATTTACCAACAGGGAAGGCACTGTAAGTTCGAAGGCTATGAGGATTCCTGTATATTTTTTGAAATGGACTCACAATAAAAATTATTTGAGTTGTCAGTCTTGGTGGATGCTTCTTGGAAATACCACAAAGACTAATGGGGACAATCACATGTCAGATAACATGGCTCTTAGTCATCTTAGTAATTTGAGGTTGGTTGATAATCACAGGGCAGAAAATAAATGGTAATATAAGACTTCAAACCAGAGCCACGTGGACCACCAGATAGCCACCGCCATAAATATAGCCAGCAGGTTCACTTCTCCAAGGCTGATTGGCCAAGACGAGATGTGGTCCCAAAGCATGTCATATATGAAAGAAATCAATTACCAAAGAATTATTAAGAGTAACTGTCAATATAGATCTTGTGGGAGTTTTTTCAGTACTCTGCTATGTGTGTCTGCAACTTTTTGTTTCTCCATTATTTCAAGGAAGGGATCTATGTCTGTTTCTTTTTTTGTAATTATGATGCAGGTGTGTTTTCTCGGGGTATACCCAAAATTTTGTATGGGAAGTTTCTTTTTGATAACAGGCTATGTGTCTTACCGGATGTAATGGCTTTGGCGATATGTAGATTTTACATATATAGGATCCTTAGTAAGGACATGTTCATCAACAACCCTGGGCTGATTTTTGTAAAAGGTTTTGGGTCAACTTGTAAAACCCGGTATTAATGCTATAGTATCTTATCTACAAAAAAAAAGGTCTTATCCTCTATTTTATAACTCAAAATAGAAAACATTGGATCAAGTGTGCCTAGCATGTAAAGGTCCAAAGGTCAATTATTTATTATGAAAAAAAACTCTAGATCATGTAATCTAGTTGAAGGAGATGAACTCAAAAAATTTATAGATGAACTTCAAAATATGCTTCAAGAGTTTTATTTGCCAGTTTTTACACAAAATGATGAGTTGGTTTGTAATTTGTCAAAGGATGGTGGATACTCATTCAAGTTGGGATATGAGGATTTAGAACAATCAAAATTTCGTTCTCCCAAAGATTTTTCTTGGAAGAATGTTTGGTCATTAAAGGATCTCCCTAAGGCCTCAACATTTCTTTGGTTAGTAATTCAAAGTAATATTCATATGAAAGAGAGTCTACAAATAAGAGGATATTATTGTAACAACCCACTCACCATGTTGTCAAAAAAAAAAATCCAATCAGAAACCATCAATATTTTTCTTTCAACTATTTTGAATATAAATACTTTCCTAACAAATAGGATAACAATAAAATTGTTTACATTAGATATCATCCATTGTATCAAGTTTATCTCCTTTTGTTTACTTACAAATGGTTCAACACAAGCACAACATACCACTCTTGGGTTCAATACTGCTGTAGCTAGTCTCCCAAGTGGACAAGATTAGCTAAATTCCATAAAATATGCCATTCACTGGTATCAGTTAACTCATTTATCAACCACGTCTTCTAGCATGAGGACAAAACCATGATAAGAGTTATCCTCTAGGGCCAATAACACCTATATGGGAATGCTTTCTTTCCCTAGGCTCCACACACCATATCTTTGTTGAACCATTAGACTTGCTTATACCCAATGTGGAAGCACTCAGTGTAATTGTGCCTTTGTGACTAACTAGTATTCCCCATTTTTAGAAGCAGCTAGTGCCATGTCCATTCTCATACCTTGATCTTCATTTCCTAATACCATAGAAACTCATAAATTCTTGTCCCATACCAAACCTTGTGTCCATTCATGGCAAAGTTCTTAGTATGAAACTTATCAGAGTGTTCCTCGAAACCAGCCTAGAAAAGTATCGCATGCCACTTTTCATTCTGATCTAACTGAATCTCTTTGAGGCCATTCCCTTCAATCAACAATTGTCTCAAATTATATTTGTGCTTACCCGCACTCCAATTTTTCTCTAATGAATATCTATTTAAAATTTAGGAAAAAAATTTCATTGAACCTGATACTTCTTCTAATATTCATGCTCTAAAGAGCATCAAAGTCAACTGGTTGTGGTACTCCCTTCTATAGAAACATCTACATTTTATTACAACATGATGATTATATTTTATAATGAGGTCTATAATATAGTACCATTTAAGGTATCCTTAACACAAGGATCTACTACTCTTATCTCCATTTAATCCCAAAAATAATTTAATTATATTATTTAAACTTTTTGGGTGTCCAAAGTTGTTTCCATCTCCCTTCCAATATTAGCATTTATTAAATTAAAGAATACTCAAATATGGATTGCTACCAACACTAGAAATATTATTTCTTGCTATGAGGTTGAAAAAATTAAACTGATGCTTTTTGTTTTTGAGAACTTTCATGGGCTTTGCAAATGTATATCCTTGAGCTAGATCAAAGCTAGGTAAACACCCATTTTAATCACCACTAGCTATATATTCAATAGATCAAACATCTACAACCCTTTTTGGGTGCTCCTTGCCTTCTCAAATTTTTAAATAAAATATTAAAATTTGTAATCAACTATTTAACATGGTTTTGTCCATAACATAAATGAAGCATAACAAAGAAATAGAAAAGATAAGATAATACATTTCAATAGCAATCTTCTGAATTACTCAACACACAAGAAATTTTTTTTTGTGCATATACAAAATTCATCAATTATGCATCAATAGTCATGATTTACACATTACAAGATATTTTAACATCTATCAACAAATTTAATATCTCAATACTCAATTACTTTTTGTAAGAACATAGAGAAATTCTTAGTATACATATTGTTTCTCCAGCAAACCTTGTTTCACAATGAACTCTATTGTTGCAGTGCAAAACAACTATATAGGTTTCTACCCGGTGGACCTCTATACAACATAATAATTTTTCCCATCCAAATAGGAAAGGAATTCAGTGCAAGCCTCAAAGTTTCATTAAATCCTCAGTGTAAGTTTCCACTACCAATCCATGCATGAATCTTCATTACGACATCCACCATTTTATGTCATTCAAAACTCTCACCATAGTTCAAGCTATCCATTGGGGATCAGATGTAGCTTATTTTAAACATGCAACTAACATGCAATATAATATTTAACCAGAATACACACATAATAATGCATTGGGCTTCCCAAATCTTCTCACACTAGATATCACAGAAGCCTTCTCCATTTAAAAATATATATATAACAAAGTGATTCCACATATTCAATTTATTCTAAACAAGTTAGAAAATTATATTCCTTTTTTTGCAATCTACATGGGGGTATCATAACAACATCTACAACAATAATTTTAAATAAAATACTTTGTTTTTGTTGCTACAATCTAGTCCACACTCGCTATCCATAGCACTACCAAAGTATGTATAAGAAGACATTACATATCCAATAGTCATTTTTTTCGAAATAGTAAAACCATATTTTGTTTTTTATTGCTTTCATCTTTTGACATTCATAATAGTGATCTTAGAAACTATTCTACATCCACACATTCATATGAACACAATTGATCATATATTGAACAATTCACACAACCGTAAAACTTCTATTTTCAACCTAAGTTTCGTTTCTCATACCAGTGGCTTTATTTTTCTTTCACAAAAGAAATCTAAAGTGTTTGCACATAAAACAAGGCAATTTTACCAACTTGTAATTTCACTTCCCTGCTCTGAAGATCACATCCACTTTCTATTTGCACTTGCTAGCCGAATACACTCAATCCTCCACTATTCTCCTTATTTTTCATCTCCTTTCCCTTCATATCCTCTCAAATCAGTTTTGTTAATCCAATATTATGGCTCCCCCCATGTTTTTGCACTCCACATTTTCATTAAATAAAAAAAACCATACATACTCCTTGCCAATACGGAGTTCTTTCTCCCATCAACAACAAGTAATGAATTAAAACAACACTTTTTTTATTTTTTCACTTTCCCACTAAGCATCTTCGTTGGAACAACACTTCTTTATTTATGGAGGAAAACTTGGTCTTTCAATCGCCCACGTTGTCCACCATCAATTCCTTGCATGGAGCTTCACTTCCCTTTTTCCATTATTTTTCCACACCCTTATAAGTATTTAAAAGTAAATATGTGAAAAAAACAACACATCCACCACACTTTGCTTAACATTTATTTTTCTGAAAGGTAAGGAATAAAGCAATTATTCTTCTTTGTAAAAATTACCTTTCCCTAAAGTAATGACAATAGAAGGATAAGATTTACTCAAATAAAATTAAAGATAATTTTTCCAAGACTAAAACATCTTCTTTACCATTTTTAATCATTCAAGCCAACAATAGAGCATTTCATAAATTAGTCATACACACTCATGCATCAATTGCACATAGTCACATTACTATTCAAACTAGTGGTTACCATCATCACCATCATCTCAAAAAATTTCTCATCCATTGTCAGTATTAACTATTCAAACCAAATTAACTCATGCAATAATGAACCTAAATGATATGCAAACACAATTTTCCATGTGCTCATGAGTCAAATCATCATTTTTCCTTTTATATTTTCCACTAACTTGCTCCTCTTCGTTTCCTTTCTCCGACTAACCTACACTCAAGGAAGCCATCAACAGTATCTTCTTCCACAAGAAAAGGTAATTATTAACATATTTTATTCTTTTTCATTAATCATGCGAGGAGGGTTATTACATCCTTTCTCGCTAGAGATAAAAACATTATCTATGTTTAAAATTAAGTGAAGTAAAATAAATGAAACACATGAACATTATTTAACTTTTACTTTCATGTAATATCACTAAATCAAACTTCACATTGCCATTTGATTCCAAATATTGCCAAAATATTTATCAGCATAAAACAATACATCATTTCATTTATGGTCACTTTTAGGAACTAAATTGTAATCAAGTTTTACTTGATACTGCTACTATCTATGTTCAATTTTTTTAGCTAGGCTTACACTCGATAGTCACAGCTCAGAACTTTGAAGAACATAAGCTTATACTGAGATGGGGGGTGGAAAGTATAAGACCAATTTTTAATTTTCTTTCCAAACAATAATATGCAATATATCAATGGCAATATCAAAAATAGTAATCAAAGCAATGCACCATCACACACAACAGAGACACCAATTTAACATGGTTCACCCAATGTGGGCCCACGAAGAAAATATTTCACTAAAATTTTCTTAAAAAAATCTCTTGGGAATATTTCCCTATTAAAATGTTTATGGACCTTTGTCCAAAGGAGATACCAATCTCCTAATCAAGTTTGTGTAAACCTATCCACAGGAGAACTCTTTTCCCTTTTCTGGTTTGTGGATCTCTATCCATAGGAGAACTCCTTCTCCTATTCTCTATCTAGTTATCATCTAGAAGACTACTACCTCCACTGCACTAGCTTGTGGATTTCTCTCCACTGAAGACCTCATTCCTCACTCATAAGACCTATGACCTCATTGTTTTGGCTAATGGATCTCTATCCATTAGAGACTACTGTCCTTGAATCTATCACCTCCAAATATTACTCTCAGCTCTACTCAATATCTGTATCAAATCTACAATAAAAATTGTCCTTCAGTGTAGCACAAATTTGCTCATAAGTCTATCTTTGGCCTAGCACAAATCTATACTCAAATATGCACCAAAATCTATCTCTGGTATGGTACAAATCTATCCTTAAGACTTATCACAAAGCTTGATCCAATCACAAATTAACTCTGCTAGATCTATCCCAAGCCTTAACACAAAGCTTGAAAAAATAAATCAATCAACTCTACTCACAAGTATTCTCAAAGAATTGCCTCAAATATGTCCACAAGTCCACTCAATAACTTGCTCAATTTGCTCTCAAGTCTTCACTAAGACTTGTCTCAAATATGTCCAACAAGTCCACTCAAGAACTTGTTCAATCTACTCTCAAGTCTTCACTAAGACTTGTCTCAAATTTGTCCAACAAGTCCACTCAAGAACTTGTCCAATATGCTCAACAAGTCTTCACCAAGACTTACCTTAAATATGCTCAACAAGTCCTCCCTAGAACTTGTTCAATCTTCTCAACAAGTATTTACCAATACTTACCTCAAATCTACTCCACAAGTCCTCTCTAGAACTTTTTCAATCTACTCAACAAGTCTTCACCAAGACTTACCTCAAATCTAATTGTAAGCTTTGACAAAAGCTCACAAAATTATGTCCTTAAGCTTTCACCAAAGCTTACTCAACTCAGTCCTTAAGTCCCCTCTAGGACTTACTCAAATTTGCTCACAAGATTTCACAAAAGCTTTATTCAAATCAATTGCAAACTTGCATACAAAACTCAACTTAATCTCTTTCAAAAAACCTCTTCAATCACACAAACAAGTTTCACTCAAAATATTGTTTAACCAGAGAAACATATAGATAATGGTAAGAGATTCACACTCACAACTCGCTCTATTTCTTTCAAACTCTCTTTCAAATCAATTCAGAATAAAGAAGAATTTTTTTCACAAATATTGAACTATCACTCTAATGTTTTCAATCACTAATGCTAAATCAATTTCATTCAACCATTCACTCAATGAAACACAAACTGCTTACAACCCTAACCAAGTGTTTCACTAAACTTCCAATAACTCACACTATGGAACTCAAACCTTGACTCAAGATGATTCTAGTTTTCACATAACAATGATACTCATGTTCTTTCACAAACCCTAGTTCAAGATAGTTCTCAATTTCACATAACAATGATACTCATGATCTTTCACAAACTCTATTTCAAGATAGCTCTCAATTTTAAATAACAATGATACTCATGATCTTTCACAAACCACAAATCATGCATATGAAAACTCACTCAAACATTTCCAACAATGCTTATCAAACAATCCTTTTCACTCCAACTTTGTATTTCATAATTTTTCACTCATAAGGAAGATGTGCCCATACCTTTTTTTTTGATGGATATATGTCTTCAAAACCTGTCTTAATCACAATAAAAAACTCTTTGCTAATTCCAAGGTTAGAGAACAACAATCTATCTCAAAATCTCCACTCAAATTTTTCCTCAATATTTAGTTCATCATACAAAATAACAAGTCTCTACACCTTATAATCAACATAACTAGCAAAGGTTCAATTAACTCACTTTCACAATAATTCACTTCAGAATTTTAATACATAAAATAATCAAAATACCTCCCTTATATCTCCCTACTCAAAAATGCATTATCAAATAATCAAGACACCTTTCCAAAAATAATTCAATTCACTTTTATGCCAAAATTAAATCCTCCTCAATATTCAACTAAGAAAAAAATAAAATATATCTTAATAACCTTATATCTCCCAACTTAAAAATTAAATTTTAAAATAATTAACATCACTTATCCAGAAAATAATTCAATTCACTTTTAAACCACAATTAAGTCCACAAATTTTAACTAAAATAAAATTTTCTTTAATCACCTTATATCTCCCAAGGCACTCACAATACAACATTAGACCATATGTACATTACAAAAAAAATTAAAGTACCTTTGCACACTCCTTAGTGGGATTCGATCTCAGGTTAAGCTACCGCATGTGCCCTAGCTACGACCTAGCTTTCGCATGAGCTAGGCACTCACGTGGGAGGTAAAAGCGCTTTGAGAACTTTGTTTCTTCGACCAATTCCAAAGCCAAAAACAAAAGGCTTTGTCCCTTCATAGTTGTCGAGACTCGAATGTGGAACCTTTGCTTAACCTACGTCTTACACACCAACAACTTACTACTAGCCCAACTGATTGGTTGGTGACAAGGCTTTATGCCTTGAACAATTTGTCCTTCACATTTTTTGGCTACATTAAAAAAATAATATCCTCTTGTCTTATGTGCTCACAAAATTTTACATTCCACTCTCAATAATCGCACATGCATTAATATTCGAAGACTTGCTTTTATGAGGTAAGTCTTATGGTATTTATACCATATGCCACTTTCCTTCGAACATCGACGGGGGAAGAAAAATTAAATCAAATTTGCGCCCAACCCTACTTTGGGTTTAATAATTTTATTTTATAAATTAATTTATAATATAAATATTATAAATAATTTATTGACAACCTTAGGCTTTATCTTTAAACCTTTAATATTATAATAATAAATATTATAATATTATTTCCTTTGGGCCTCAGTAATTTCCTTCTTTCAGGGAATTTATCCATCCTTTTTACCAATCATGTGAGGTTTTTAAACCAAATATCTTGGGCTTAAAATATAAATATTTTAATACTTCTTTTACCAAATGCTTGCACTGATCACTGACATTGAATCTTGACATCAATGACAACACAAGTACTCAAAAATTCGAACAAACTCAACATTGGATGGACCAAAAATTGCTTGAATCCAACCTCCAGAGTAGGTTGGTTCCTTGTCAACTGAATAGAATGTTGACTCAATTAAGATCAAAAAGGGTTTTGATGAAGAGGGTTAGAAAAGGTTTAGGGTTAAGAGATTATGCAGTAACAATGGCCGGATAGGGTTAACAACATAGGCATCCATAGGAAAAACCCCTAATAAACTACTTCCAGTGTTCTACACCCAGGATTAGCAGCACCCAAAACCATGAAATATTCATACAATAAAACAAAAATAGAGATATGTTCCAAGAAGCAATTCCAATATCTAATATATTGATAATACAATTTAGCAGAATAAATCAATAATCAGACTTTGAAAAATTAACTTCATACCAACAAAGATCTAACTATGAATAGATTTCAACTACCTTAACAACTAGTAATCCAATGCAAATGGAATGAACTAACCGTTACAAAATTGATAGAAATGTAATTCATAGCTTTGAAAATTTTAAACAAAATATATCAAATATAACAAGTCTTGAGTGAAAAATTTGAGTAATGCTCCTTCCATTAGTTTACAAAAAATATTTATACAGTAGGGCAAGCAAACACACTAGAGTCGATCCTAAAAAATGAGGGTTCAACCTCTATTTATAGTTTACAATGAAAATAATAGGGGGAGACATTACAAGGATTAAGAATTTGATAGCTCAATAGAGAGCTATGTTGGCATCATTTCATTTGCATGATGAGTTTGGAAAATCTGCTAGAGGTCATTGGTAGCTCAGCTCTGCAATCTGTTGGTCCAGTAATGGTAGTTGGACCTCAGGCCATTAAAAACTAGATCTGGACCATTCATTCTTCTTGGAGACTTCCTCCTACCACAAATTTACAACTACTTTGGTTCTTGGTTTGTGGTACCACTGACACTTAAACTACCTACTTGCACTGATTGTTCTTCAATCTGTGATTGTTATTCAATGCGTGATTGTTCTTCAATCCGCCAAGAAAATGCCTTTGTATACTTATGAAAATGTCAAAAAAATATCCACTGTTGATGCTCTCAATGAATGGTCATTATTAAATCTTAGCAATGCTCTATAGACCAACGAGGGGAGAATGAATCACCTATCTACTTAAAAAAGAATGCTGCCATCATCTTGGATGGATTTGGCTGGCAAATTTGAGCTTTCAAGAAAATGCACTGCTTGTCAAGCAAATTATAGCTCACCTTCAATCTAATAAAAAATATTGTTGATGTCATACGAAGCTCATCACCAATCCACTCAAGAAATAATAGGAAATGACCTTAGTGTTGTTCAACTCAAGAAACAATGGGAAATGACCTTCTTACCGAGTGGTGCAAATCTTGTTGCCATTTTGCTCAACAATAGTCTTGGAACTCAGTAGAATGAGCATTCTCGAAACTTAGTCACTTGAGTGAGTGGAATAAATCAATATTGTCAATCTGCACTTTGAAAGGTGCTGACATCATTAAGACTCAATAGAATTACGGATTGGGAACTTTGTTAGAAGTTGTTGAAAAATACACTAGGTATTGGGTGAAATAGAAAACTTCACAAAAAACACTAAGTGTGGAGTGGATTGAGGTATATTTCACGGATCCACTCTAAAATATGCTCTATATTCGACATATTGGAGTATCCTAATGCATTAGAAGTTTTTTTTTATTAATTTTCTAAGGACGTGTCCATTTTTTGCCTACATTCTGGCACCTCTCGGGTGGATTTTTTTGCAAAGCCATCGAACTCAAAGTCTTAACCATTGGGCATCAGGAGTTAAAAAATGCTAATATTCAAGCAATGCTTCATAGAATAATTTCTATACAACCATTACCCTCTAAAAAACCTATGAATTCACCCAAAGGGTAATGGTTCATATCGATATCATAATAGAAACACAAAATACCTCAGCCACTTCTTCAAAACTACTCCAATATTAAGCATAAAATAAAAATGTGTTCTCCCTTTTATGCTTCTTCAAAATGACATGAATACCTTCACAAAAATTTCATTCTCTGCATATTTTAGCTTCATGCTTTTATTACTATCTTCTAACAATGTCAGAGTCCAAACAAATAAAAAATACAAAACTTCTACATGACTACAAAATTTTACAATATAGAAAAAATATTTTATGCTTGTGCTTATTCATGGTTTACACTAACCCTATATGATTCTTCACCTTCATTATAAGCTTCTTCTACAACATTATATTTTTGATCTTGCTCATCTTATTCTTCTTCAATAGGTGATTCTTGTTCTTCATCCTATTCCTCTACACCCTTTCCAAACAACTGCACCATCAAATTCAAAGTTTACAAAGCTTGCTTTCAGACTGCTTCATAGGGATTGGAAGTCTCCTTAAGCTTCTTGTGAATGTACTCCAACTTAGCAGTGTATTCATAATTTGCATTACTTCCTTTATTTATCAGGTCTTCCATCAGGTCTCGGAGGTTGGTTAAATCAATTATAATTTGTGAAACCTGATCCTGATCAATTGGCTCTTCCAGAGCATCAACCTCAGATTCATCTTGAAGGCTCTTGGCTATACTATTTTTAATATCTTCCTCTAATAGCAAAGTGTTATTCTCCAACCATAACCCTCTGAAGCCATTCTGAACTACATATTTATTTATGTCTACTACATATTGTATTTTATTTTCCTCTTTATCATACAATAGCCAAGCCTTTAGCAGCAACTTGTTCTTCTTTACTACAACTCTGGTAGCCAGTCTGGCAGTGTTCCATTCTTTGTTAGGAATAAGCTTAGCAGTCTCACTGAGCCTGCTATATGCCAGCTTGTAGATATGCTCAGATGGAATCACCGTGGGTTGTAATTATTTAGTGAAGATATCTAGATATTCTTGGGTATTCTGAAGCAAGTGACTGGTATCATCCATGTGGTCAATGATGGGCTACAGTTCTGAGCATTTTTCCAAAACTTCAGACAATAGTTCTTTCCTTACTTTCTTCAGCCCTACTTTTGAGAAGCCTGAAGACTTAGCCTTTTCAAATTAAAGTTGCTACTTTAAGCTCTATATTTATTTGTCTTGTTCTTTCTTTGGCATTTGCATACGATGATTAGATATTCTCCCTTATTCCACTTGGTAGAATCTTCTTTCAACGAATGAATGCGTTCTGCACTTTGAGCACTTTTAATTTCCACTACATGTACACCTTCCACCATTAATTTGACCACTGTGAGAACTAGCCTATTGCATGCTTTTCAAATTAAAATTATGCATCATGGAAGCTTGGAGATGTTATTCTACTTTATGATTGGATAAAATATGAAACACTTTGCTTGCACTCATGACGTAGCTCGTCGTATTTCTTTCCTTCATAGCGACACAAGAAGATTGTGAGACAATTCATGAAAATTTTCCCTCTTTTGAAATGGCATGGTGCAATATTTGGTTTTTGCTCAAAATAACCATGAACTATGGTGGATTGGAACATTTGCCATGATATTCTATCACCTTAGTCTCTTTAAGAGTGATGAGGCACATGTGTAGCTTTTTTGTACTTTCTTAGTTCATTTGAGGATGAAATGGAAACCTGCTACTTCTCGCTGACACTTAGCTTATTTTTTTCAACCTTTTCACTTTATATCTAACTTTATTTAGCATTTTATCAAAAATTAAAACTTTGAAATAAAATAGAAAGGATATGATACAAAGAATGTACACATGTTATAATGATCTACATTTCAATCAAATTAGAGTTTAAGGTGAAAATCGTTGACCATAATCAGTTGTATATTTACTTCGAGATATTCAAGCTGGAAAACATTGGTTTCCATAAATTCTACTATTCTGAAAGGGCCATCCCAGAAGGAGTCAAACTTCTAATGGTGTCCTGGTTTAGCTCTTTCAACATTCCACCTGAGTACATAATCTCCTACTTGGAATTTTTTGAACCTAGATTTCTTATCAAACCACACCTTGATGTCAACTGAATGATTTTGAAAATCCTCATATGTCTGAGTCCTTTTATCCTCTAGCTGCACCAAGTGTGTAAACCTTGTTTATACTGGATTCTACTCAGGTTCATCTTCTGTGTTAATCATCTTGAGTGCTGGAATTTCCAAATGAACAGGTAACACTGCCTCCTTGCCATATACTAAGGTATAAGGGGAGGTCTTGATGGAATTCTTAATAGTGATTTTTTCTACCCATAGAGCTTGTTCCAACAATATATGAGAACTAGGTATGAGGTGTAGACCAATTGGTTCATCCAAACCCCATAAGGGGGGCGGAGGTCCAAGGTTCAAATATCGGGCCTCGTCGGATTGAATGCTTGTCCCTTTCCTGGTGCTTTCAACGGCGTAAAATGTTTAAAATGATTGTGGCATGGTGGTTATAGGGGCGGACTATGCAAAGATCTGTGTGGCGGCTTCCAGGGCGGAAATAGCATAATACTATGGCAGCCATAAAAGTCGGACAGCCTACCCGGATTCGTGGCGGCTACCGATTCCACCATGTAAAAAAAAAAAAAAAAAAAAAAACAATATATGACAACTTATCTTATTACCCTATAATGATCTTCTCAAAATTCTCAACAGATTCTTGTTAGTTGATTCTGCCAATCCATTTCCTTAGGGGTAGTAATTTGAAGTAGTATGTATGGTAATGCCATACTTGCTGGAAAACTCAATATATTTGGCTCCTATGAATGTTGGTCCATTGTTGTTCACCAAAGCTTCTAGAATGCCTAATATTGTAATAAAGCTTTCCATGAAATCTATCACCACTTCTTGGTCTAATTTCTTTGTAGGAATGACTTCTACCCATATGTTGAGGTAGTCTATAGCAATTAGAATGTACTTGTGGTAAACTGAGGAATTTGGATTGATAACTCCTATGAACTCCAACCCCCATTTCTAGAAGGGTTCTTCCACTTGAATTGGCTTAAGGGGAAATGATGCATTCCTTGTTCATCCCACATACTGTTGGCATTCATCATAGGTTCTAGTAATTTTGAAGGTGTCAAAAAATATGGTAGACCAATAATAGCCTGTCTTGATAATCTTCAAAGTTGTTACTCTTCCTAAGAAGTTTCCTCTAGATAGCCCTCCATGGAACTCCTCTATGACCTTTTGTTGATGATCATATTTTAAGCATATAAGGAGAACTCCATCAAGTTTTATTTTGTACAGACCTTCTGGAAATAAGACATACTTCAAAGCCTAAAGTCTATATCCTCTCCTTTGTGATGGATTAATATTAGTAGGACAAACCCCAATTTGAAAGTATTTAGTCATCTGATCTACCCATTCTAATTCACCTGACTGTAATTCTTTAGTTTGATCCTTTGTTGTTGACTGACAAGCTATCACTTCTACTGAAACTACTGCTTCTATTAGAACTTTACATAGGGCTCTACCTCTGACCAACTTGGTAGGATGGATTTCTACATCATAATTTTGGATCTTAGTAATCCAACCAACTCTCTTATCTCCTAGTTCACCTTGTAAAATAAATCTTCTTACATCCGAATAAACCACATAAACCAAGGTATTGCTTTGAACCAAGTATTACCTAAAATTTTTCAATGATTTTATTGTCATGAATACTTTTTTCTCAATAAAATTATACTTAACCTGATATTCATGAAGATTCTAGCTCCAAAATAATATGGGGTGCTCTTACCCTTCCTCATTCTTCTGGGTGATGCATAGCTTTCCTCAGCTCCATAAGCATAAAGAATGAAGTCTTTGCTAAAGTTTGGATTGATTAGCACTAGAGCTATAGCAATGAATTGCTTAATGATTTCACAGACTTGCTTTCTAACCTTAGTCCATTTGAAATATGAATTCTTCTACAGTATTTCTAATATAGGCTTCACCTTTTGAGCAAAATCAAAAATGAATTTCTTGACAAAGTTTATCTGACCAAATAAATACTGTAGAGATTTCTTGTTCACGAGAAGTGGAAGAGTAAGAATGGATTTGATTCTATCCAAATAAATGACCATACCTTATTTGGATACCACATGGCTTTGTAACTTTCCCTCATGAACTACAAAAAATGACTTCTTAGGATTGAGGGAGATGCCAAATTCTCTGCACTTCTGAAAGACCTTTTCAAGATGTACTAGGTGGTCTTGCTTGTCATGAGAGAATACAATCATATCATCTAAGTAAATTAGAATGACCTTGTTGATTAACTCCTCAAAGGCATAGTCCATTGCTCTCTGGAATGTGGCTTCTACATTAAATAGCCCAAAAGGCATTCTTTGATAGGCAAAAGTGCCCTACTTGGTGGTGAATGCTATTTTAAATTGATATTCATCCTTCACCCAGAGAAGCCATCTAGTAGAGAGAATATTTATGCTCCTACAACAATATGCAAGATTTTATCAATCTATGGGAGAGGGTAGTGGTCCTTTAGTGACGCTTGATTAAGATTTTTGAAATCTACACACAGGCGGATGTCAACATTATTTTTATTTACAGGTACCAAGTTGGCTACCTAGGTTAAATATTTGATTGGATAAATGATCCTAGTCTTTAGTCACTTCAATAGTTCTTTTATCATTATGGATTCGATCCTAGGATTCATAGGACTCTATTTCTGCCTGAATGTTTTTGCATTAGGCTCTAGATCATTTATGTGTTGGATGACCTTCTTGTCATATACTTTGAGATCTTCATATGAACAGGCTACAATGTCTTGGTACTTCAGGCATAAAACTTTGATATCCTCCTCTTCTTCTAGAGAACATCAGAATCCAACCTTGAGATTTTTTTCCTTTTTAATTTTGATTTCTTTATAGATTTTCTCATTGATTTCCATGGATTTGATATTTTTCCTATCTTCATTGTCAAACAGGTCTCTAGAGTAACCGACCCTCTAGGTATATAATTGCTCTTGAGTTGAATGACAACTTGTTGATCAATATCTTCTATATTTTCCTCTTGAACAATGGATAAGCATGCTTCTCTTACCACAAAATAAATAATGTGTTCTTCACTTTCAAAGACCTACCAAAAAAATTGCTTATCTGGCATTGCAGGACAAAAATTATTTTGATCCCTTTGTCCTTCTTAATTCCTATGTCTGCAGAAGGGTTGAAATTAGTTCCCCTAACTACTAAGAAATTTTCAAAGGTATTATTTCTCCTGGGAACAAAATTAATGTTTAGGGCATCAAAGGATTCCATCAAATACCATACCCTATTTCTATATGCTTTCAGGTAATGATGTTTACTACTGCACCTTTATCTTACCTAATTTACAATTAATTCAAAGTTGTCATATATGTTTAAGATCTTAATGCCCATGCTTTCAGCTTGCATTAGCCCAAGGTATAAAGCCTTATATTCTACAACATTATTAGTGCATGACCATGTTAACCTATATGCAAAACTCTTTGTCCCTTATTATTGGGACTATAATACTACACAAACACCAACACCAGTTCTGCATATTGCACCATCAAAGTGCATGGTCCAAGTTTATGTTTCTCTCAAGGACTGGTTAGAATAGCATGAAATATTTTTTCTATTTACAAAAATATTGTATGTGCCCATACCTATCCTAAATTGACTATAATCCTCTTTGAAAGGTAATTCATTTTCAATCTGCAACTCTTCAAAGTTATCTATAAATTCAAATTCCTCCAAAGGAGTGAGATTGCACATATTCTATTTGATTTTTTAAATGTGATAAGGCACAGGCTTCTCAGCTTTTATTGTTATCCTCTTTCCTTTGAAAGGAATCACCATGCTGGAATAGTCCATATACATGCATACACACAACTTTGCAGTGAATTCTCTTGAAAAGCATAAGCCAAAATAAGGAGCTCTAGATCTACAACCACTATCTCTTGCACTATGGTTACCTCATGTTCTCTATGTAGCTTCATCAAGACATATTTTATCACTCCCACTATCTTCACATGTGTCCCATCTAACTATAGAACTCTAGGGTAGGATTTGGTATATTCCATATTCATCTCCTCACAAACTGCTTTAGGCATGACTATAGTATATGCCCTTGAGTCAATCATACAATTGCGAACAACCCACTCGTCCATCCTTAGAGAAATATAAAAAGGAAGGGGTTTTATTTAAAGTAGCAAGGAACATTTACTTCTTTTTAGAGGGTATGCTGAGGATTGTGGTGGATTGCTTTTCCTACAAATATTTTTTCAAAGAAGCTTTTAGCCGGTCTATTTGGCTAGGTTTGAAGAGAGTATCATATAGGCTAGCTTTAGATGGTATCTTATTCATTTTCTCCATAATGTTATATTCGAATGTGAAATAGGTGGGTCTCTCAGGCCTTCTTTCTAGCTCACCATAATTTATTTTATACTATTGAGTGGCCTTAATTCTTTGCCTTTTAGTAATGGAAGGGAACCTAAGTCTCTTTTGAGCTTCATTCTTGGATCTCATTCTATCTCCTTCAGTTTATTTCTCAAATATCTTGGTAAGACTAATCTCTTTTTCTTTGGCCTAAGGAATAGGGAAAGTATCACTGTTCTAGGAAGGTGGATCCTTCTTATTTTGAGAGGGGACCTGAAATTGACCCATCTTTTTTGGATCAACCTGCAATGTTTTCTTACCTGACTTTGTCATGAAATAAATGGGTCCATCCTCATCAATATTTTTTCCAACCATGATCTAATATTATTTCTAGATCATGTTCACTCTTCCTTTATGATTTCTCTTTGCTTTCTCCATAGCTTGTTGTACATGGTGTTGGTACATTACACAAGATTGTGAATCATGAGGATCATTGCACACCAAACACCAGACATTCACCAAACTTGTTTTTGAAGAACATTTAGGCTCTTCTTGTACTACGTTTACTCTAACTATAGTACTATTGCTAGGACCAATTCTTTGATCCTAATTCACATAAGGAAATCGCCGTTGTTGATACCTCTCCATATCTCTATTTTCCATTGAATTCATCTTTTTTCTAAGAGTTTTCAAAGTATTTTGGATATCAAGGAGGACAAAGGACTCTTGAGAAATATTAGAAGGAATGGGAGGGAAAGGAATTGTATCAGATGGTTATTTTGACTAAGGAATGAGATTTATTTATGGAAATGGAGATGAAAAGGGAGGAGGGTCAATATAAGATAAAGTCGTTGTTTGACTTTGGATATTCATGATTTTTAAATTGTAGGGCAACACAACTTTTGGGGGTAATCTTCCCACATTAGCAAGGATATTCTCTACATGAACAACTATATTATAAACCTGTGGAAATGTCTCCACCCCAGATTGTTGGGTTTGTGAACCTAACTTTGATTCGAGGGCCTTGATATAATACATGTAAGCTAGAATTGAAGCTAGCCTAGCTACAAGAGGAATCCTCTTCTAGGTTCTACTAAACCTCAAGTTGAAATCTGAAATAGTTTCTTGTTGATGCTTTTGTATAAATGTGAACTGATTAAAGAGGGGAAAAGGATCAATAGATTCATTAAATTCTTCCACAAAGGGCTCAACCAATTATTCCCATGAGGTAATAGCATTGTCTTCTAGGGTCCTAAACCAATGTAATATCTTTCCTCTAAAATACATGGCTAGGATATTTGAAGATTTTATGCCCAAACTTATTCTAGAATAATAAAGCATAATTAAATAACTCAGAAGAAAATAACACTCACAAAATACATACACATAGAACATAAGAGATTTACCCTGGTTCACCCAATATGGGCTACTCCAGCAAAACAAGAGCCACACCTCCTTTTCTATTATTGTTCACTCCTTGCCCAAAATGGGAAATTACAATCAATATAAAGGAAACTCTTACAATCCTAAACCATAAAGTGGTATTATAATACCATGGGAACAATACCGTGGGCTAAAACCACCCATACCCACCAATCACAAGAATCCCACAAATTGCTCCGAAGAAAAAGGGGCCCAAATTTTTTTTTGGGGGGCTTCGCCCTCCCCCCGAGGAGCTCCCCCCAAGCAAATCATAAAAATCGGGACCATCGAAATGGGGGCCTACTATATAGTACTTCCTCTATAAAGTATGAGACACATCCAACAATATTGATAGTAACATCTTCATTTTTTATATTGTGTATTGCTTCCATATTCAAAATATCTTGGTAGTGCTCATATGTAATTTTACCAGATCCAACATAGGTAGGAATGGCCTCAGACACAACTTGAGAAATATCATGCATTTGGGCTAGTCTAAGGGGGCTAGTTGTATTCTAGCTAGGATACTTCTGCAAGGGTTGATTTGGAACTGCATTTTATGCCATGTTTCTAGGTGTATCTCCTGTTGGAGGGGGCCTCAGATGAACTGTAGGATTATCCTTAGGAGGATTTTATTTTGAATAGAAATATTGATTCAAATTCCTTATGACAGTAAACCCTCTATAAGGTAGCTCACAGTAGAAAAAGGAGTCAAGGTTATTCCTCTTGAATTACCTCGAATACATGAAAAACGTATGAGCTATAGGGATAACTTTTTTGGATTCACAGACCAGGAAGTTACCAGGTGAATTTGTTGATCATCACTAAGCAAGGTAAATAGAATTTACCAAATCTTGATTCCTTCAAGAAAATATAGAATAATAAGGAATGTGATGGGTTTTAGTGTTTCTTGCAAATAGGTCCCACTGAGCATGCCAAAAACTATTGGAAACTGAATTATCACCAAGTTTTACTTGATACTATAATTGTCTATCTTCTATTTTTTTGGCCAGGCTTGCACCTGATAATCATAGCTTAGAACTCAACATTGGATGGACCAAAAATTACTTCAATCCAACCTCTAGAGTAGGTTGGTTCCTTGCCAACTAAATATAATGTTGACTCAACTAAGATCAAAAAGGGTTTTAAGGAATAGGGTTGGAAAAGGTTTAGGGTTAAGAGATTATGCATTAAAAATGGTCATATAGGGCTAACAACATAGGCATCCATAGGAAAATATCTAAAAAACTACTTCCACTATCCCACACTTAGGATTAGAAGCACCCAAAACCATGAAATCTTTATACAATAAAAAAAAAACAGAGATATGTTCCAAGAAGCAATTCTAATATCCAATATATTGATAATCCAATTTACCAGGAATAGATCAATAATCATACTTTGCAAAAATAAAATTCCTACCAACACAGATCTAACTATGAAAAAATTTCAACTACCTTAACAACTAGTAATCCAATGCAAATAGAATGAACTAACCGTTACAACATTGATAGAAATGCAATTCACAGATTTGAACCTTTTAAATAAAAGATATCAAATATAATGAGTCTTGAGTCAAAAATCTCCGTAATGCTCCTTCCATTAGTTTGCAAAAAATATTTACATAGTAGGGCAAGCAAATGCACTAGATATGACCCTAAAAATAAGGGTTCAACCTCTATTTATAGTTTACAATGAAAATAATAGGGGGAGACATTAAAAGGATTAATAATATGATATATCAATAGAGATCTATGCTGGCATCATTTCATTCACCTCATGAGTCCAAAAAATCTACTAGAGGTCATCCACCATGGCAACTTGGCTCAACAACCTGTTAGTCCAGCAATGGCAGTTGGGCCTCAAGCTGTTAAAAACTAGATCTGGACTATTCATTATTCTTAGATACTTCCTCCTATCGTAGATCTGCAACTGCTCTAGTTCTTGGTTCTTGGCACCACTGACGCTTTGACTACCCACTTGCACTAACTATTTTTCAATCTACCAAGAATCTGTATTTGTATACTTGTGAAAATTTCATCAAAATATCCACCATTGATGCTCTTAGTGAATGGCCATGATTAAATCTTAGCAATTCTATACAGAATAGTGGGGGGAGAATGAATCGCCAATACACTCAAAAAATAATGCTGACATAAACTTGGATGGCTTAGACCAACAGATTCAAGCTTTCAATAAAAATGCACTACCTGCTGAGTGAAATATAACTTATCTTCAATCCACTCAAAATATTGCTAGTATCATCTTTAATGGTTTCGGCCAGTGGATTCAAAACTTAGTGAGAAATATACAAAGTTTTGAGCGAGATGAAGCTCATTGCCAATCCGCTCAAGAAACAATAGGAAATGACCTCAATGCTATTATGCTCTAGAAACAATGGTAAATGACCTTATTACCAAGCGGTGTAGAGCTTATCACCATTCCTCTCAACAATAGTCTTGGAACTCAGTGGAATGATCATTCTCATCACTTAGTCACTTAAGTGATCAAAATAAAGCAATATCACCAATCCACACTTTGAAAGGTGCTGACGTCATTAAGACTAAATAGAATTGTAGATTGGAAACTTCGTTAGAAGCCTCTGCAAAATACACTAGGTATTGGGCGGAATAGAACACTTTACAAAAAATACTAAGGTGGAGCAAATTGAGGTATCTTGCATGGATCTTCTCTGAAATACACTCTATATTCAATGGATTGGAGTATCCTCATGCCTTAGAAGGAATTTTCAAAATTTTTTAAGGATGTGGGCATTTTTTGCCTACAGTCACCATATAATCACTCATTGATTATGTCATAAAGGAAATCAAATATATATTTCCATTATAGCCCATACATGAACCACATCAATACCAAAATAGTTAAAATCTACTCTACCTTGTAGTTCATCAAATATATTTTATACATATAGTCCTAAAAATTTATCATAGTTTTATGACAAAGTCTTTATCTACTTAAATAAATAAGAAAATTGTCGCTGCATTTTTGTTACATATTTCTATGTAGCATTTTTGTCTGAGTAGTGGTCCCATTGGACTCGACATTGTTCTATATTTTTTTTTCTTAAATTCTTGGTTCGAAAACCAAGTAGGAAAATAGGTCGCACCTCAATCCTTAATGGATATTTCATCTATAGATTGGAAACATCCAAAACATGTGTAGGATCAAAAATATATTTTCTAAGGAGAGACACATGAAATATATTAATGGATCTTGGATAAGCTTGGAGGTAGAGCTAATCTGTATGCAATTGGGCTTATCTTATCTATGATCTCAAATGGACCCACATAACAAGAGTCAAGTTTGGAAGTTTTAATTGAACTTTTTGTTGGCTTTACCCTTAAGAATACTTGGTCTCCCACTAAGTATTCCCTCGGTGTTCGTTTGAGGTCCGCGTAGATTTTATGGTGATCTACAGCCTCTTTTAGCTTTTGCTAAATTCTTTTCAATTGCTCTTCCATTTCTTTTATCATTTCTAGGCCGATCACTACCCGATCCTCTAGATTATCCCAAGATAAGGGAATTTTGCACCTTCTCCCATATAGGGCTTTGAAGGGTACCATACCTAGTGAAGCATGATAACTATTGTTATATGAAAATTCTACTAAATATAAGTAGTCTTCCCACTTAGTATGTTGATCCATGCAGTACATTCGCAACATATCCTCAAGCACTTGGTTCACCCTCTCAGTTTGACCATCTATTTTTGGGTGATAAGAAATATTGATATTCAGTTTGGTCCCTAATGCTCGATGTAATGCTTACCAAAATTCAGAGGTGAAACGAGAGTCTCTATCATAAATTATAACTTCTGGAAAGTCGTAGAGTCTTACCACTTCCTTGGAAAACTTGCTACAACTATTGCACCATCCTGCACATTACTGGGTATAAAATATGCAACCTTATTTAGTTTATCCACAATTACCATAATTGCATCATGCCTGAACCTTGTTTTTGGTAATACCACTATAAAATCCATTGACACTACTTGCCACTTCTATGTGGGTATCTCATGTGGATATAGTTTTCCTACTGGATGTAGGTGTTTCACCTTCACCTTTTGATATTCCAAGTATTTGGCCACATAATTGGTAATATCTTTTTTCATACCAGGCCAAAAATATTCTTTCTTTAGATTCTCTCGCATATTTGCACTTCCTGGATGCATAGAGTAGGGAGTGTTATGCACCTCCCTAAGGATTTTTTCTCTCAATCCTCTCAATTTGGGTACCACCAACCTATTTCTAAAATAAAGCAAACCATATTTCCAAGCATAATATATAACCTTATCTTCTCCCTATTCATTTACTCTTATAAATGATTGGAAAAAGTCATATTTTGCTTTCCATATCTTAATTTTCTCCAATAGATCATATTGGTATTTTTTCATCGTGGTTATACACCCTCTTCGGCTCAAAGCATTAGCAACCTTATTTTCTTTACCCTTTATGTACTCAATCCCAAAATCATATTTTGCTAAGAACTCTAGCCAACGTCATTGTCTGGAATTTAGCATGGGTTGAGTAAATATATACCTCAAACTCTGATGATCTAACTTTAAATCAAATGGTTTTTCCAGAAGGTAATGTCACCAAACTTTCAAAGCATGTACCACCATTTCCAACTCCAAATCATGAGTGGCATAATTGACTTCATGTCTTTTGAGCTTCCTAGACTCATAAGCAATTACTACATCACCTTGGGTCAAAATCCCACCTAATTCTTTGATTGATGCATTTGTAGGAAATGCAAATTGCTTATTAGGATCAGGTAACTACAGGATTGGTGTAGTTGTCAACCTTTCTTTCAAAACTCAAAAAGCCTCCTCACATTGCTCTATCCACTTGAAGATTTTCTCTTTTCTCTAAAGGTTTGTAATAGGTTGGGCAATTCTCGAAAATACTTTTACAAATCACCTATAATATCCTACAAGTCCCATAAAAATTCACACCTCCATAACATTAGTAGGTGCTGGCCAATCCATAATTGCTTCTATTTTCTTGGGATCTACTACTATTCCTTCAATAGAGACTATATGCCCAAGATATTGCACTTGTGGAGTATAAAACTCACACTTTGAAAATTTCCCATACAATTGATTTTTCCTAAGAATATCAAGCACTGTACCCAAGTGTTGATCATGCTCTTCTTTATTTTTGGAATAAATTAAAATATCATCCAAAAATACTAGTACAAACTTATCCAATTTCTCTCTAAAAACATTATTCATGAGGTTCATGAATGCGGTTGGGGCATTAGTTAACCCAAAGGGTAAAACTGTAAACTCAAAATACCCATATCTTGTTCTAAATGCTGTTTTAGAAGTATATTCTTTCTTAATTCTTAATTGATGATATCCAGATCTCAAATCAATTTTTGAAAAGGTAGTTGCTCCTCTTAGTTGATCAAATAAATCATCAATTCTTGGTAATGAATACCTATTTTTGATAGTAACCTTATTCAACATTCTATAGTCTATGCACATTCTTAGGGTACCGTATTTCTTTTTAACAAAAATAATAGGAGCTCCCCATGGTGACACACTAGGTTTAATCAACCCCTTTTCAAGCAAATCCTGTAGTTGCATCTTTAACTCCTGCAACTCTATAGGAGTCATCCTGTAAGGTGACCTGGAAATTGGTGCTGCATTAGGCAACAACTCAATCAAAAAATCAAATTCTCTCTGAGGAGGTAATCCTGGTAGTTCCTCAGGAAATACATCTTTGAATGCACCTAATACTGGATGTTTTTGGAAAATATTGATCTCATCCCTAGACTCTTCTCTTCTATTCATATTTACTATAAATATCATACCCTTCTTATTAATAACCTTTTTAAGTTGCATTGTAGACAATAGATGGGGTTTTACTTCCCCTCACCCATAATTAATTCTAATCCTTTGAGAAGATCCATCCACAAATTCCACCCATATTTCTTCAAAGTTCAAAAGGGCCTTGTGAGATTTTAACCAATCAACTCCTAGGATAATGTCAAACGCATGCAAAGGTGCCACATATAGATGACAAATTTATTCTTCCTTGTGGCAAAGCAATGTGGGAATCAAAGAGACACTGATTAACATGGTGATATTACCCTGATCCATACTCTACCTTCCAACCATTTGCCAAGAATCTAGGTCTAACAGGTGAATCTCATACTAAACTAGTTGATATAAAACTATCAGTTGACCCACTATCAATCAAAATTTGCATGTTTTTACCAAAAAATTTCCATTTAATAAAAAAGAGTAATTTATCCATTGAGTTTAGAGCTACCTGTGGTCACATAAATCTTATGGTTGGCTTCTTCTAGAGTATTTTGTGGTAGATCAGCTTTGTGTGGATATTTGTTGGCATAATGAACCCCTTTGCACACCCAACATCCACCCGATGGAGCTCTATTTCCTCTGTTGATGTTTTCATTTCTATTCATGGATGCAGTTTCCCTTTCCTTTCCTTGACCCACTATTTTTTGGTCCTATATTTTGGGAAACTCTTTAACATCCTTCCTGAATTTACCTCCTTGGTAACTAGGTTTATTTTTTCCCCCTTGTTTAATTTGATCTCCCCCTTTAGGTTTCTTATTTTGCTCCTTTTCCCATTTCATGAAACCAACACTTTTTCACTTTCTAAGCTCATCTTTCTCCTTCTCTGATAGCTTTTGATAATTGAAATATGCTTTTCTTGTTTCCTGATTAGATTCCTCTTTTCTTTCTAAATCAAAAGCAAAAGGAAAATTGATGGGATTATGCATATTTACCACCGTCATGATTCTAGGATGCAATCCCAGAATGAACTTTTGAGTTTTCATTTCCTCATTGCATTCATATTGAGTCGCATACTTCAATAGTTGAATGAAATTTTGGTGATATTCTCGGATCGACATATTTTCCTGTCTCAAATTTGAGAATTCCCCAAACTTTTCCACATAATATTATCTTGTCAGAAATCTATCTCTGAATTATTTGATGAACTCCTCCCACTTGAGATCAGCAACCTCCACCTCATGCCCTTTCTTGTAATATTTCCACCAGTCTAGATCAATTTTGGTCATGTTCATAACTACCAAGGCTATTTTGGATTCAGAAGATAGAACTACTAGAGAGAAGTAGGACTCTAGTTCACTTAACCAATTTTCAGCCAACTCTTCATCATCTCTTCCATTAAACTTAGATATTACAACTTTCTTTAAATTTCTATCCAATTTCTTACTCACTCGTGCCCTTCCAACACTGGATCCTTCAGGTTCCCTTGGCACTTCCATTGTCTTGCCTAATCTAGTTTCCCTATTTCTTGCTAAGTCATCTATGACTCGTTGTTGGGCGATAAGTTCCTATTTTTGCTTGGCCATGTGATTTTTCTGTTGGGCCATTTCTTCCCTTTAATTTTCCATTTGTACTTGCAATAATTTAACCATTTTTGCAAGGTTTACCCCTTCCCCACCAGTTTCATTCATAGGAATCTCATGAACTCTTTTCTACCTCCTTTCACATTGAGGACCTTCTTTATTTAAATTTGTACATGGTCCTCTTACAGGCCTTTCGGTGCTTTCCTCCTCCCTACCTCTTGTAGGATTTCATGAGGACCCACCTCACAACATTCATGCCATTGTCCTATAAGTGAAAGAGGTAGTTAATTAGTTTTTTGATAACTATTCTATTTTACACACATAGTTCTACAACTTTAGAATCAATTCTGCTCTGATACCATATGTAACAACCCACTCACCAGGTTGTCAAAAAAATAAAGGCAATCAGAAACCATCAGTTTTTTTCTTTCAACTATTCTAAATATAAATGTTTTCCTAACAAACAAGATAACAATAAAATTGTTTACATCAGATATCATCCCTTGTATTATGTTCATATCTTTTTGTTTACTTACAAATAGTTCAACACAAGCACAACATACCACTTTTGGGTTCAAGACTAATGCAACCAATCTCCCAAGTGGACGAGATTAGCTAAATCCCATAAAATATGCCATTTAGTGGTATCGGTTAACTCATTTATCATCCACATATTCCAACATGAGGACCGAACCACAATGAGGATTATCCTCTAGGGCCCATAACACCTAGATGGGAACACTTTATTTCCCTAGCCTCCACACACCGTATCTTTGTTGAACCAGTTGACTTGCTTATACCCAATGTGGAAGCACTCAATGTAATCGTGCCTTTGTGACTAACTAGTATTCCCTTTTTCTAGAAGCAGCTAGTGCCATGTCCATTATCGGACCTTGATCTTCATTTTCTAATACCATCGCAACTCACAGAGGCTTGTCCCATACCAAACCCTATGTCCATTCATGGAAAATTTTGATTAGTATGGAACTTATCATAGTGTTCTTTAGAACCAACCTAGAAAATTATCCCATACCACTTTTCATTCTGATCTGACCGAATCCCCTTTGAGGTCATTCCCTTTAGTCGGTGGTTGTCCCGAATTATCTTTGTGCCTACCCGCACTCCAATTTTTCCTAGATGAATATCTGTTTAAATTTTAGGTCTATTTTTCTTTGAACCTGATACTTCTTCTAATATTCATGTTCTAAAGAGTATCAAAGTCAACTGGTTGTGGTACTCTCTTCTCTAGAAACATCTACATTTTATTACAACATGATGGTTATATTTTCTAATGAGGTCTATAATATAGTACCATTTAAGGTATTCTTAACACAAGGATCTACTACTCTTATCGTCATTTAATCCCAAAAATCATTTTATTAGAATATTTAAACTTTTTGAGTGTCCACGATTGTTTTTGTATCCCTTCCAATATTAGCCTTTCTTAAATTAAAGCATATTCAAAGACATATTAATACCAACACTAGCAATATTCTTTCTTGTTATGAGGTTGAAAAAAATAAATTGGTGCTTTTAATTTTTGAGAACTTTCATGGGCTTTGCAAAGGTATATCTTTGAGCTAGACCAAAGCTAGGTAAACACCCTTTCTAAATCACCACCATCTATCTACTCGACAGATCTAACATCTACAACCCTTTTTGGGTGCTCTTTGCCTTCTCAAATTTTTAAAGAAAATATTATAATTTATAACCAACTGTTTAGCATGGTTTTCTCCATAATATAAATGAAGCATAACAAATAAATAGAAAATATAATACATTTCAATAGCAATTATCGAATTACTCAACACAAAAGAAATTAATTTTTGCGCATATACAAAATTCATCAAGTATTTATAAATAGTTAATACCTCAAATTGAAACACAAGATATTTTAATATCTATCAACAAATTAAATACCTCAATACTTAGTTAATTTCTGTAAGTACATAGAGAAATTCTCAGTTTACATATTGTTTCTCCACCAAACCTTGTTTCACAATGAACTCTATTATTGTAGTGCAAAACAACTATATAGGTTTCTACCCGATGGACCTCTATACAACATAATAAATTTTCCCATCCAAATAGGAAAGGAATTCAATGCAAGCCTCAAAGTTTCATTAAATCCTTAGTGCAAGTTTCCATTGCCAATCCATGCATGAATCTTCATCACGACGCCCACCGTTTTGCACCATTCAAAACTCTCACCAGAGTTCAAGCTATCCATTGGGGATCAGATGCGGCTCAATTTAAACATGCAACTAACATGCAATCTAATATTTATCCAGAATACACACAAAAGAATGCATTGGGATTCCAAATTCTTTTCACACCATATCACATAAGCATTCTCCATTTTAAAACTATATATATAACAAAGCCATTTCACAAACAAGTTAAACATTTATATTCCTTTTGATGCAATCTACACAGTGGTGTCATAACAACATCTACATCAATCATTTTAAATAAAATACTTTTTTTTTATGCTAAAATCCAGCCCACATCAACTATCCATAGCACTACCAAAGTATATACAAGCAAACATTACGTTATCCAATAGTCAATTTTTTTTAAATAGTAAAATCATATTTTATTTTTGATTTTATCATCTTTGACATTCATAATAGTGAACTTAAAAACTATTCTACGTCCACATATGTAGATGAACACAGTTCATCATACATGGAATAATTCACGCAACCAAAAAATTTCCATTTTCAACCTAGGTTTCATTTCTCATACCAATGGCTTTATTTTTATTTCACAAAAGAAATCTAAAAATATTTTCACATAGAACAAGGTAATTTTTACTAACCTGTAAGTTTACTTTCCTGCTCTAAAGATCATATCCACTTTTTGTTCGTGCCCACCAGTTGAATGTGCCCAATCCTCCATCGTTCTTATTTTTTTGTCTCCTTCCCCCCGTCTCCTCTCAACTCAGTGCCGTTAATCCAACATTATGGCTTCCCCCATGTTTTCGTACTCCACATTTTTATTAACGAAAAAAAAACCATCATGTGCTCCCTACTAGTGTGGAGTTATTCCTCCCATTAATAGAAAGTAATGAATAAAAATAATTTTTTTTGTTTTTCCACTTTCCCACTAAGCATCTTTGTTGGAACAACAATACTTTCTTTGCGAAGGAAAACTCTATCTTCCAACTTCCCACGATGTCTACCATCAATACCTTGTATGGAGCTTCACTTCCCTTTATCCATTGTTTTCCACACCCTTATAATTATTTAAAAAAAAAGGTGCAAACAAAAAACACATCCACCACATTTTTCTTAACGTTTATTTTTTGAAAGGTAAGGAATAAAGTAATTATTCTTCTTTGTAAAAATCACCTTTCCCTAAAGTAATGACAATAGAAGGATAAAATTTACTCAAATCAAATTAAAGATAAATTTTCCAAGACTAAAACATCTTTTTACCACTTTTAATCATTCAAGCCAATAATAGAGCATTTCATCAATTAGTCATACACACTCATGCATCAATTGCACACAATCACATGACTATTCAAACTAGTGGTTCCCATCATCATCGCCACCTCAAAATATTTCTCATTCATTGCCGACATGCACTATTCAAACCAAATTAACTCATGCTATAATGCACCTAAATGATATGCAAATGTGAGTTTCCATGTGCTCGTGAGCCAAATCATCATTTCCCCTTTTATATTTTCCACTGACTTGCTTCTCTTCATTGCCTTTCTCCAACTAACCTGCACTCAAAGAAGCCATCAATAGTACCTTGTCCCACAAGAAAAAGTAATTATTAACATATTTTATTATTTTTCATTAATCATGCGAGGAGGGTCATTACAATTATGGACCCTTGTGTGAGAAGAATTTTGAAACATTAGACCATTTACTTATTCATTATGCATTTGCTCACACCATTTGGGGTTATTTTAAAAAAAAAATTGAAATTATGTGGTAGCAGGCTTAAAGGTGCAAGTCCTTGCTCCCACTCATGTGGAATTCCTCACCCCTATTAACATCGAGTTTGGACATGTGTGTGGGGGTTGACACTCTTGCTTTCTAACCAATTAACTTGATGAAGCAAGTCTAGTGGCATATTACATGATTGGAATTTTGTTCCACATTAATACCTATCTGTCTATATATGGAAATTAGTTTAGTTTTCATTTTATATGATGCTTAAATTTTGTTTGAGTATATAAGAACATAAGATATTTAGTTGAAATTGAAAATAAACCATATTTTTTTAAGTAGGATTTTGAAAGGGTTGTCCCTCTCCCTTTTACATTGATTTAGTCACATTAAACTATTTGGTGCCACCGAGATTTGAACCTTGGTGTGCGCTACATCAACTATTTATCCTAACCATTGAAGACTCATTGGAAAATATAAACCATGTTTAACAAAACATTATAGTTTAAAATAAATTAAAGAAATATAAAACAAATTCTTAAAATATTGAAACTTTAATAAAATAATTTACATTAAAAAAATAAAATAACTTATAAGTGTAGATCTAAATAATAATTGTTAAAACATTATAAACAATATATTATCAGATAGATAGCTTAGTAGAACATTATTTCCAAAAAATTGTTGAAGTGAAGGAACATTAAGAAAAAAGAGAGAGGTAATTATGAGCCAGGAGTGAGTGTGAGGCAGGAGAGAATGAAATATGATAGGGAGTGTGATCTAGGATTCAATCATGGTAGAAGAGCGATAGGTTCATTTAGAGTGCATAAATGCTTTAAACTCCTACCACAAATGTGTGGAATATTGTTTACAAAAAATTATTGAAGTGAAGGAATGCCAAGAAAAATAAGAGATAGGGGTAATTTTGAGCTAGGAGGGAGTGCAAGCTAGGAGTGAGTGTGACGTAGGAGGGAGTGCAAGTTGGGGATGAGTGTAAGTGCACCAAGAGGGAGTGCAAGCCAAGAGTGAGCTTCATTAGCTAGTATGGAAATAAAGTCATATTTGAAAGCCATAATGGGAAGTCAAGAATGTCCTAGCTATAAATTAAGATGCCCTAGTTGAAAGTATGGAGGTGCAAGTTGGAGATAAGCAAATGATTGAATACATGGCAAGTCTAATCCAATTAGCATATGTTACACTAGAAGTAAGTATCAAGGATGAGATGATTGAGCATGATATAATGGTTCTAAAAAGTAGAAGGTTAATATGTAAGTTCCATAAATCATGGCCATGGTTTTTGAATATTCAAAATTGGATCAAGTGGAAATAGAGATTGAATTCAAATTATTATTTTTTTTCTTCCTAAAGGATTTTTTCTCATCATCGTTTCTAGTTTAGAAATTAGGAATAAAATAATGGTTTACGGCCCATGGTTTAGGGGAAGAGATGCGCTTTATTTGAGACCATGAAATGAATTTTTTTCTATTGACGCAGAAACTATTAAGAAGCTTCTATTGTGGGTTAGGCTTTTTGAACTTTCATATCAACTTATAAATAAGGATGTTTTGAAGAATATTGGAAATACCCTAGGGGAATTCATCAAGGAAGGACTAACTACTAAGGAGCAAAAACATGCTATATGTACTTGAATATGTGTTGCTATGGATATTTCAAAACCTTTGCCACAATCCATTAAGATTAAATCCAAATCAAAAGAATAGGATCAACAAGTAGATTATGAAAATATCACATTTTGTTGCCATATTTGTTATGAGATTGGATACATGGCAAGAGTTTGCAAAGTGAAAACTATAAAGAAAGAGAAAAAATTCTAGCCACGAGATAAAATTCAAGACGAAGCAATGAAATCATATAGTAATAGAAGCTAGACCAGATCAAGGATATTCAACTCCAAAAAAGAGGTAAATAAAGCCTATCTACAATATCATTTGACAAGTTCAAAAAGTAATTAAAGGTGCCAAAAAAAATATGGAGATCAATCCTAAAACAAATATGGCAAAACAAGTCAATTTTATTCCAGGTAAATATTCATTTTCCTCGAGTAGTATAGAATCCTCACCAAGTACTAAAAGTGAAAGTGGTGAAGATGTTATCCCTTGCACTTTAAGGTTTCAAGAGTAGAATACTAAAGAAATGAGGTTGGAGGAAACCCATAACAATTTCAGGTTTTTAGTGCAAAACAAGGAGGTAATTGCTACAGAAGAGCATCCTTGCACTTTAGATCCTTCAAAACAAACCTAAAGATGATAAGTCTTACTATGAGTAATATGAGAATATTGAAGAGATTGATTAAGATGGAAGTATTGTTAGGAATGGAAAAAAGAGAAGACCCAATAAACAAAAACAAAGAGAAAATAAACACAAAAGGATATTGACATGGGAAAACAAAAGCAAATGTCACAAGTTTTAACAAGAAATGGGATTAAACCCACAAAAAAAAACAAAAAAAAAAACAAAAAAAAAACAATGAAAATAATATCTTGGAATATTAGGGTAATGAATAAGAACCCTTAAAAAAGGTATTAAGAAATTGTGAGGTTGTTATAGAAAATATATTTATAGATATAGAAGTTGGGCAGCAAATATTTTAGCCATTCACGGTGTTGAATTTCATCTTGACAAAATTTAAATTTTGGAAGGCATTTGATATAAAAGGAGTTAATTGTGGAAATATTGCAACTTGAGGAAGATGGATGATATCTTTCGGAGAAAGGCAAAGTTGGATATTCTTTAATTAACTTGTTAGAAATGTAATGAGAGCAATGTAATTATTTATTTTTGTCATAGAAGTGGCCCCCAATAGAAGCCACACATTCTCTCTCTCTCTATATATATAGCACAAATAGTCTAGGGTTTTGGCACAAGCAATAGAAAGTAAAGAATATCTAATTTTGTGGGTAAATATTAATATATTTTTTAATGGGATGTGAAGGTAATGGGATGAAAGTGAAGAACATCACATTATAAACTAAGGCTTTAATCAATGATTTGCTGAATTTTAATATTGTCTATAAAATGCAAGGCATTATGAGTAAAAAAAACATACTCTAAATTAAGGTTTCATAAATAAAAATTAACATTTACTTAAATAAAATGATTTCAAAACGTTATTTTATTTTTATTTTTTAAGAAATAATATAATGTGAATAGGTTTAATTTAATCTATCAAGTGGCATTAGCTCAATTGATTAAATTCCTCAATGTTTCAAAGAGGAGACCCAAGTTCAAATCTTGCCAAATGATACATGAATGATATCCAATATTTGTTGTAATACCACTATGTGGTGATGATGTAATATGGGTGGGTTTTAATCCCATATAACTTAAAAAAATAGGTTTAATTTAATATCATATAATCACTTAAAAAATATTAAAAATATATGAAATTATGTATGATTTAATTGGTGAAAGGGGTGTAAATCCTAAGTGAATTCAAACAATGAAAAAAAGTGACCTACAAGTCTTCACATAAGGGATGCAAACCCTAGGTGCAGTCAAGCGTTAAAGGAAGAGGGTTGTTCGGAGACTGTATCTTCAATTTGTGAGAAAGCCTCTTTGGTTAGAAGAAATATCTCTCGAAGATATTTGGGTTTGTAGGTGGATGAACCTTTGCCCTCTATCAAGATTTCAAAGGATGAATTTGGGTTGGATCTGATTAATCATCAAGCCTAAACAATTATTTTCAAACTCAATGACAAAAGACTAGGCTTGGAGGAGCTCAAAGGCTACATTAAATATTGGTGGACCAATACAAAATTTCAAGTAACTCTCCTACCAAAAAAATTATTTTTTGTTTCCTTTTCTAATTTAGCATAAAGAGATAGGTTAATGGACTATAAATATAATTGGTTTTTCGAACAAAGGGGTGTTTATATAAAACCTTGGACTCCTAGTTTCAACTCTTTTACAGAAGAAGCTAATGGCTTCCTAGTCTGGGTGAATCTTTATGCTCTCCATATGGATTTTTGGGAGGAAAATATATTCACCAAAATTGGTAATGTCATTCGTGCATTCCAATACATGGATGCCGACACATATGAAACTTTGTATGTTAAAATTAATGTGTAAAGCAAGATTGACTATTTGGATGGACGTTTTAGTTCTTAGGCCCAAATACATTATTATCTCCTCAAGCAAAGACGAATGGATCCAGAATATTGAATATGAAGACTTCTTCCTAAGATGTTATAGTTGTTAGCAATATGGCCACTTGAAGAAGAGATGCTCGATCATCCGATCATGCTATGATTTCTACTTGGTGGAGGATAAGGTCATGCATGCGAATGATTTGAAACCTTCAAATGTCCCAATTCAAAAGAAAGACACTCATCCTTTAGATGCACCAATTTTCTAGCAGGAATCATGCGAGCAACAAAAGACTCAACCCCAAAATGAGAATTTGAATCAAATCATTGATAAAAGTCAAACGGTTAGTAAAGACCATCTAGAAAGCTCCATAAAAAAGATAAGTATCTTAAATAGTATTCTTGAAGTTGATTATGAAACAATTGGTGATGGTCAATTTTTTAAAAATGAAGATCCTAGAAAATGTGTTACAACTAGATATTACCTCAAAAGCTTGAAGTGCAAAAATACATTATCAAATCTTACCACACTAAAGGAGGAAGAACCTCTACTACAAAAGAAAAATAATCAAAATGATTTCTTTTTTGATGGATGACTATTATGTTTGTTTTCCTTCTATCTATTGGAGTTATGTGTCATATATAAGAGTTGTTTTTGTTGTTAGTTCCTTAAAAAAAAAAATGATTATGAAAACTTAACAATTGTTATGTTTGTTTTCCTTTTATGTGTTGGAATTATGTGCCATGTAAGGGTTGTTCTTGTTGTTAGTTTTTTTTTTTTTAAAGTTGATTATGGAAACTTAGCACTTCGAGGAAGATGGAGAATGTTTTTGATAGAAAGTTAAAGACAAGTATCTGTTGGAGTTAATTGTCATGTAAGGGTTGTTCTTGTTATTAATTCTTTAAAAAAAAAAAGTTGATAATGAAAACTTAGCAGCTCGAGGAAGAAGGAAAATATTTTTGATAAAAAGGTAAAGATAAGTATGCTTTTGTTAGAAATGTAATAAGAGCAATATAATGTTTTTTTTTTGTAATGGAAGTAACCCCAATAAAAATCACACAACTTATTAATTTTATATATATATATATATATATATATATATATATATATATATATATATGAAATTATATATTTACGTCACTCAAAAACTATTAAAAAAATAATATAATAACTAAAAACTATTTCAAATAACTTTCATAAAGAAAATACAAATTAACTTGAACACGACTCATATGCAAATAAAATCTTATGCCTCAATTTGAAATATATTTTTGGGTTGCATAGGAGAGTTGGTCACAACAATATTATTTTAGTAACTGATAAGTGCAGGGTTCAAACCCTATGGGTTGCTTTCACCAAACCTATTTCGCTTTGTTGACCTGGCCTGAAGGGGACCACCGATTGCACTTTGTTGACCTGGCCTGAAGGGGATCATCGGTCGCTCAGGATTCGTACCGTAATCATCGATCTGACATGCACTCGAAAAATTCAAATCAGAACTACCTTTGCAAATAGGTTTCCTCATATTTTAAACCTCAATTTAAAATATTACTCAGATGAAAAATAGGTGTATATAACAAAATCAATGCTGAAACTCTATGTCCAGACCCAAACATTTTGGTACCTCTTAATCTCCAAGTTTATAGATTGAATGTCACATCTTTGCATATTTGTGTGTATGTCTATGTCTATATGGGGATGTTTATATGGGTAAGTTAAACTCTTCTATTTGGAATAGGATTGGTATTTAGTCTTCTCAATTTGAAGACTGTTAGCAACACACAATTAGAGTAGTGGTCCCTCATGTGATTCACATAAATAAAGTTGAGAGAAATTCATGTATAAAGTTGAAAGGGATTTATGTTAGTGTATGGGTTAATGTACTAGCTGCAAGTTTATACAACATAATACAGTAATGGGCCTGGGTCTCAAGCTTAGGCAGTACTAGTAAAGGAAGAACCAATGTAGATTCAAAGCAATCGCCCAAATTAGTAAACAAATATAAATCTTAGCTTTCTTACCCTGGTCGCACGGAAGGAAACTAACAGTTAAGATCTGGTAAAGCGGACTATGATGGGGCACTCCCCTCGCCACCGCCCTCGCGTCTGCCCACACTCCGACCCCGACTCCGACGCCGACGCCAGCGCCGCAGCGAAGGGGAAAAGTACAGGGTTTTCTGGCCCCGACGCCAGCGCCGCAGCGAATGGGAAAAGTACACGGGATTTTATGGCCCACGGTTTAAAAATAGTAACGACTTTGGTAAACATGGTTTATAGTCAATTTCAACTAATTTACTCGGCTAGAGATTGGATATCTTGTGTTTTTATAGAGTCAAAATTTTTAAAGCATCGTATAAAATGGAAACTAAATTAACTTCAATAAAGGGAATATTAGATTTTGGCTTTCTTCTTATAAAGAAAACTAATAAATGATTATTTTTTCCGCAGTATAAAAAAAAAAAGGTACATTTTTATTGGTTAAAAGTTTAAAGTAAGGTCTTGATCGTGGCATTATACAAAATGGAAACTAAATTAACTTCAATAAAGAGAATAGACAATAGATTTTGAACTAATAGATGTTTATTTTGTTCACACTAAAAAAGGCACATTTCTATTGTTTAAAAATCTAAAATAAGGTTTTGATCATGGATAATTTGCGTAAAAGAGGTTCTACATTCTTAAATAGATGTGTTCTTTATGAAATGAGTGAGAAAGATACTCTTTCCTACTTGCCCTTTCATAGTTGAGCTACTTAATAAGATTTTGAAGAACTTTCAAGTAGACTAGGTCTTCCCAAAGTATCTGCCCTTTCACGGTTGAGCTACTTAATAATATTTTGAAGAACTTTCAAGTAGATTAGGTCTTCCCAAAGTCTCTATTTGATCTCTGTCTTTAATGGGAGTTTCCCTTGAAAGTAAAAGGCTTCAAATGTTATGGAGATTAAGTCTTCTACATGTTTTGTGGGGGGTATGGAAAGAAAGGAACCATGGATCTTCAAAGACAAGAAGAGAAATTGCACATCAGTGGTAAATAGAATTTTAAGTGTAATATTGTAAAATTTAGGTATCATGAAGTTCAAAAGTGATTTTGAACCAGACCTAGAGAAAGAAATTGATAAAGTTTGGGGGCTAGCTTCTAATTATCAAAATTCCTTCTCACACCCAGTTTATTCATGAACCAACTCAAAATGGAAATGGCCACCAAGTGGATGGATAAAATTGAACTTCGATGGAGCGACTAAAGGAAATATTAGGAGTGTTGGAGCAGAAGGTATCTTTCAAGATCACTCGGAGAGAGCACTCTTGGCCTATACAACGCCTCTAAAATATCAAACAAGCCATGTTGTTGAAGCTAGAGTGGTCTTTATGGGTGTGTCACTTCTTGGGAGGCTAAATATAAGGAAATTAATAATAGAAAAATATATGCAAAACATCATTGAAGTTTTGAATGAAAAAATCTACCAAACTAGAATATAGCAGATATGATAAATGAGATTAACACTAAACTAGAGCTCCTTGAAGAAGTGCATATTGTCCATGTCTATAGAGAGGCTAATGGGGAAGTTGAATATCTGACGAACATGGGTGTACCTTTGGATGAATTGCTGTTTTGGGAGTTAACCTTCCTTCATAGTGTTCAAGAAATTATAAAGAGTGAATCCAAGGATTATGACCAAAATGAGATCAAAGATTAAATTTTTTAGGGGGATCTTCAAGATTTTATGGGTAAAGCTTTATTGTTAATTTGGAGGATGGAGTTTGAACAAACCTGATTGATACAAGCATTAGTTTAGAGATGAAGGAAAGAAAAGAGGACTTGACAACGGGTATCCAACAATGGTGGATCATTTATTTTGGAGCTGGAACGAGTGTTATTGGGTGGACATGATTTTACCTCTAACAAACTCCACTCTCTAGTTTGGTCTACTCTACCCTTGGTCTTTTACTAATTATTATTTTGTGAGCTACAAGTTGTATCCAGTATTCTCAATGGGATTAGAGCTGGTATGGGGGGGCTTCACTAAGTGTCGATACTCGTGATTCTAAGTCCATTTGGAAAACATCAGTCATTATTTGTACCAACAACTGGAGCATCAAAAGGAAATATGACATGCTTGATCCTGTTGATTAATAAGTTTCCATGAGAGTCTTGTGTCTGCCGATGATCTTCCTTCTATTTTTTTGGAAGGGATAGAGGTGACTCAATAGTTTGGAAGTTTGATTATGAGTTTGGAAGCATTATAGAAGGTGACAATCTATGACTAGAGCCTTGAATAAGGGACTAGAACTACATATTGAAAGACCTACATATTGAACTGCATTCTGAAAGACCTTATTGACTTGTCAAAAATATTTGCTTTAATTGTTCTTGGAAAAATGAAAGAAGCAAAAAATCACTTGGAGGACTTGAAAAGGAGGATCTTGATGCTCAAGGTCCAAAATAACACTGGACAACAAAGCGATGACTTGTCCCAAAGATAGTTTTTTGTCTTTGTTGGTTTAATATTTACCTAGGTTTGTTTATTGTTCATTGTCTGTTACATTATTTTGTAATCTTAAATGATCCTAAAGTCAAAAATTTAGATAGTATAGATGTTGTTTGATCTTCTTGTTTAAGGTCTAGAACCATTTTTGGAGCATAAATGTTATTATTTGATGTTTATTGTAAAATATTCAGGGTCCCTTTCAAAACCTCTTTTTCTACCTTAATTAAAAAAAATACTTCTTTTCGCATAGAACATATTAGTAGGGGTTATCAGAACATTTTTTTATTAGGTTATCCTCAAATAAATTTTCTTGTGAGTTAATAGCCATGCAAATTTTTTGACTTACGTTATCCCCTTTTCATTAGGTTATTCCCAAATGCTTGGTGTAATAAAAGACTATTCAATCTAGGTTCAACAATGAAACCATGGATAAAATGACTTTAAGACAAGAGGGATCGTGCAACAATTCAGGGTTTGACTCTTCTTCGAGAGGTCCAAGGTTCAAACCACGACGTGTGTGGTTGTGTGTTAATCCTTTATTAATAATTTTAGCTCTTGTCCTTATGAGGAGTTTTGGTTGGGATGGGAATACTTAGCCCTAAACATTGATCGTAGGGGTTTCTCACACTAACCAAATAAAAAATTAAATTTAAAAAATACTTGAAGACAAGTATGGTGATAGGGTTTCAAACATTATGTACAAGGATTAGGAAGGAATATACCAATGGAAAGAATACTATTTTATAAGTATCCTTGACATTGTTGCTAGAAGGTAATTGAAAAGAAAGATAACAACAATGATTATACCAAGGGGAGTTGAGTATTAAGCTAATTTATGAGTTGCATAGATAAAAAAAATATACATTAAGAAGGGGATATAATAATGTAAAGCACCAACAAAGTAAGAATACCACGATAGCCTGAGCATTCCAAAAGTCAAAAGGTTTTTATAGCTAGCAGGTCATAGAAATTTTTTATCCAGAGATAACCTAATGAAATGGGGTTTTGATAGCCCCCGATAATTTGTTCTATGTAAAAAGGAGGAGTAATAATTTGTTAGCCTTGTTATAAGAAGAAAATAAAAATATCCTATTTTATTTTCTTTATAAAAAGTTATTTTAGTTTTCATTTTATATAATGATTTAAAAATTTTGAGTATATAAAAACACAATATATCCAATTTTTGGTGGAATAAAATAGTTGAAATTGACTATGAACCATGTTTGACAAAAAAAAATCTAAAAATAAATTAATCGATACTAAATCATTAAAATATTAAAAAATTAATAAAATAGTTTACCTTAGAAAATAAAATAAATTAAAAGTTGTAGAGACCCAATTTTTTGCATAGATTAGTAATTCATCATGTCATTAATCATCCCTTATGACCAATTTGACCAAATTAATAATATTTACCCAAATTTAGGGTAAAAGACACCATCAAATTATTAATTTATAAAACTTAACCAGATCAGCTCTAAATTTCATAAAATTGGTATAGTTGGAAATATCTTTATGAGATATTTCCAATGAGTATAAACATGACCATGTTTGACTCAAATTTGACCTCTCAAACTGTCCTTCTATAAAATGTAAAATTATTGTATGAAATTTCATACGATATTTTTGTTAGAACAAAAACATCACAACATTTTGTGGGCCTATAGCATTTTTGTAAATATACCAACAAAAACTTAGTTTTGGTAGTGCAACTCCCTGATACCACTAGTTCCATTGATTCTACATTCCATCAACCCATTTTTGTGCATATTAAAAAATAATCTTATCTAAAACTACCAATCAACATAGATAATTAATCAATCACCATCATGAAATTGTAAATAACTCCATGCAAACTCAAATAAATTCCCAATCAGTCTAAGCAACTGGTCTAATTGAGCACCTTAGCTTGGAATTTGCCATGACTTTTGTTTTCAACCTTCTTTCATGAATGCTCTTCAATGGATCTTCCAAGGTTTTAAAATCTATAAAAGGATATCTTTGTGGATCTAAATAAGATAATTGATATTTGTAGGTATATGCTAGAGGAATTACTCTAGGGAGAGATAAGAAAATTCTTCTTGTAGGTCTATGTTGGAGGAGTCACCATTGAAGGATTTGAGCCTTTATCTTTCTCTTTTGGCATTATTTTTAGCATGGTATTACATTTTAATGTTTTTTTATTACAATCAACCATAAAGAGAAGCCTAAGGGATTTATCCTTACATTTAGCATATTTATTGTTTTGGATCAAATAGATAGGCCCCAAGGTACTAACATATAAATTTGTTGGTTGTATTCATAGCATTTTTGGTTTTGTAGCTCAAAAAAAATTACATCGAGTTGCAAAAACATCACAACATTTTTATAGGAGTGTTAAAGTGTAGTCTTAAAGAATTTTTAAAGTGTCACAAAGTTTTTGCAATCTTAGAGTGTTTTTATAGTATCATAACATATTTGCAGTATTAGCATTTTTGTAAGGGCACAATATTTTTGTAGATTCACAATATTTTTTCAAGGACACACTACTTTTGTAGGGGCACAATGCTTCCATACAGTCTTAGGAACAACTATGAAGTTTTTGTTTCAGCCCTTATCTTTCGTCTAGATTTGTTATTTTAAGTTCTATAACTTTTAAAGCATTAGATTAGGCTTTGTGAATATTTTTGTAAAAGTGTGAAAGGCTTGTGAAATAGGTTCCAAAACTATAGCATATCTAAAAATTTAGATATAAAAGAAAAGAAAACACAATATTAGATCATTTTATTGATCATTATGTTAGTCTGCATAAAAATAGCTAGAAAAAAATGACATATTGAGTGTTTTTGTTAGCCATTGTAAAGGAGTGTGCTTGTTTTCCTTTTTACATTTGCATGATTAGGAATTGAATCTTATTGGCATCTTAGAATAGGTCACATTGCTTGAATATTTGATTTCCTTGATTTTCCACTTTAAAAATCACAACAAAAAGATAGCTAGCTTCTTGCATCCATTCAACATGGAAAAAAAGCATATAGATTTGCTTCTAGCATTAGTTAATGTTTTTGTTTTCCAATATTTGTTCTAAAAATAAAAGAAGAGATATTTAGTTTCTTGCATCCATTCAATATATAAAAGCACATAGGTGTAAATATCTTGTTTTCTTGCATATTTGTTTTCACATGCATTGCATATTCACTCTCCTACACCTTAGAAAACAAAACCAAGCCTTAGGTGTTTGCTAAATTAACACATAAAACATGGCTTTAGGGTACATCTATAATCACCCTTGGTGAACCCATTTTTCTCAAAGAAAACCTCCAAAAATAAATATTAAGGGTGCTTGCCCTTGATTCAAGGTGTGGCGAGTAGGATCGACACATTTTATGTGCCCATATTATTTTGTGAACCTGACGTGAATATCACGTGGGTCCTCAACCTTTTTTCCAATCCTTGCCTTAATGAAACATAATAATTTATAATATTTTTAATCAATACCACCTAAAGTTGTTTCCTTAGATTAGCTCACATTAGTAAAGATAACAAGAACATAACCAAAAATTTAGTCCTACTAGATAAATGTTAATAACCTCTAGAGTAAATCATCATACAAACCTTGGGGGTTATCTCTCTTGGTGAGTATAAAGTGGTGGGCTAGTGGAAGTTATAAGGAGGGTTCTCTAATGTACCAATTTTAGATCACATATCTAGGTGTGGCCATCCTTTGTACCAAACTCTTTTAGCACCTCAAGATCTACCCTCACATACCAATGAGTATATAGAGGGGATCAATCTTGCTCCAACATACCAATGGGTATATCAGAAGAGCAGGTATATCAATCAGTTCAAGTATATTGAGAAGCCTTCCTAACGTATATAGATAATATTTGGATAAATTTTATATAAGGGGTTTTTGAAACATATTATTTTTCTTATTTAAGAAAATCTATAAACAAAATCTTAATAAAAATTGAAACCTCCATTTCTAAAGCTATGGTTGAACCCCCTTACATTACTCACAATATTGCATATTAAGTAGCCAAAAATCCAAATGTCTAACCAACATTACCTAAGCCCCAAGGGGACTAAGTAACATTTAAGAATCCTACATTTGAGGAATAAGAGGTGGAAGATCCTCCCTAAATAACCCTCTCCCCTATTCAAAATGAACAAGGCGAAGTAATTTTTAAGTCTATGGATCATTTTAGTGCTTTTCATCAAGGAAATAGAGAAGCTATGCAAACCATTTTAAAAGTAGATGAGGACCCCTTGATAAATTTCACTTTAGAAGAATCCATTTTGGGTATTACACAAAAACCTAGCTCTACCCCTATGATTTCCCATCAAAGAGACCCATCTCATGGGTCTTTGGATGTGGATCTCAATACCTCCAATATTAACCACATAGGGTCTAACCATCCTATCATCACGACCTCTATAGAAGGTAGGCCACCTAGTATTACCTCCTCTTTGAGATATCATGCCTCCCTAACTCTTAGCACTTAACCACTTAGAAAAATGTAAGTTACCCTATCTACCAACCTATTAACGTGCATCAAGTTAAAAATGTTGACATTCTTCCTAATGCACCACCTTCTACCAACCTGTTTTCTTCTAATACCTTTCTCAATATTCTATCTTCATAAAGTCAAGTCCCTCAAAAACTTCCTTCTACCAAATCATTCCTCATAAGTAGCTTGGGAGCAAAGCTTATACTGAGGGGGGGTGAACAGTATAAGACCACTTTTTACTTTTCTTTCCCAAACAATATTATCCAATATATCAATGGCAATATCAATAGTAGTAATCAAAGCAATGCACAAATCATCACACACAATAGAGACACCAATTTAACGTGGTTCACCCAATGTGGGCTACTCCACGGAGAAAATATTTCACTAAAATTTTCTCAACAAATCTCTTGGGAATCCTTCCCTATTACAATGTTTATGGACCTTTGTCCAAAGGAGACACCAATCCCCTAATCAAGTTCATGGATCTCTATCCACAAGAGAACTCTTTCCCCTTTGCTAGTTCGTGGATCTCTATCCATAGGAGAACTCCTTCTCCTCTGCTCTAGTTGGTGATCTTCTAGAAGACTACTACCTCCACTACACTAGCTTGTGGATCTCTCTCCATAGAAGACCTCTATCCTCACTTAGAAGACCTCTATCCTCACTACCCTAGCTAATGGATCTCTATCCACTAGAGACTACTATCCTCTACTCTATCACCTCCAAAGCTTACTCTCAGCTCTGCTCAATCTCTATCTCAAATCTACACTAAACACATCCTTAGTCTAGCACAAATTTCAAATTTATCTCGGTCTAGCACAAATCTACCCTCAAAACAAATTTCTCTACTATAGCACAAATCTACCCTCAAATATGCACCAAATCTATCCTCAAATCTATCCTCAAGCCTTAACACAAAGCTTGATCCAATCACAAATCAACTCTGCTTAGATCTGCTCCAAGCCTTAACTCAAAGCTTGAACAAATCAATCAATCAACTATGCTCTCAAGTCTTCTCAAAGACTTACCTCAAATCTATCCACAAGTCCTCTCAAGAACTTGCTCAATATTCTCAACAAGTCTTCACCAAGACTTACCTCAAATATATCCAACAAGTCCTCTCTAGAACTTGTCCAATCTGCTCAACAAGTCTTCACCAAGACTTACCTCAAATATTCTCAACAAGTCCTCTCTAGAACTTGTCCAATATTCTCAACAAGTCTTCACAAGACTTACCTCAAATCATCTCAACAAGTCTTCACCAAGACTTATCTCAAATATTCTTGCAAATTTCACAAAGATCACAATCCTCTAAGCTTTCACAAAAGCTTACTCAACTCTATCCTTAAGTCCCCCCTAGGACTTACTCAAATTTCTCCTAAGTTTCACAAAAGCTTACTCAAACAATTGCAAAACTTGCATACAAAACTCAACTTAATATCTTTCAAAAAACCTCTTCAATCACACAAACAAGTTTCACTCAGAATCTTGTTTAACCATAGAAACATATAGAGAATGGTAAGAGACTCAATATGTTTCACACTCACAAATCACTCTATCACTTTCAAACTCTCTTTCAAATCAATTCATAAATAAAGTATAATTTGTTTCACAAAACTTGAACTATCACTCCAATGCTTTCAATCAATAATGCTCAATCAACTTCACTCAAACATCCACTCAATGAAACACAACTTGCTTACAAACCCTAACCAAGTGTTTCACTATACTTCCAACAACTCACACTATGGAACTCAAACCTTGACTCAAGATGATTCCAATGTCACATAACAATGATACTCATGTTCTTTCACAAACCCTAGTTCAAGATAGTTCTCAATCTCACATAACAATGATACTCATGATCTTTCACAAACCCTAGTTCAAGATAGTTCTCAATTTCACATAACAATGATACTCATGATATTTCACAAACCCTAGCTCAAGATAGTTCTCAATTTCACATAACAATGATACTCATGATCTTTCAACATCCACAAATCATGCACATGAAAACTCACTCAAACATTTCCAACAATGCTTATCAAACAATCCTTTTCACTCCAACTTTGCATTTCACAACATTCAATCCAACAATATTTCACTCACAAGGAAGATGTGCCCATACCTTTTGTTTTGATGGAGATATGTCTTCAAAACCTATCTTAATCACAATCAAATCCTCTTTGCCAATTTCAAGGTTAGATAGCAACAACCTATCTCAAAATCTCCACAAAAATATTCTCCTCAAAAATTAATTCACCATACAAAAATTATCAAGTCTCAAGTACACCTTATTATCTCCAAACTTCTCAAAATATCATTCAACACATAAAAATCAATTTCCTTTATTAACTCCAAACTATTCAATGCATAGAAGACCAAGTTCCTTTATAAACACCTTATAAACTCCAAAAATAATATTCAACCTATAAAAACTAATTCCTTATTTAACCCTTATTACTCCAACCTTTATTTATTTTTCTAAGCACAAAAATATAAAATATTCCAAATAACCTTATGACTCCCTATCTTTCACCCAAGGTGCTATTTAAAATATCACGTGGCCTTTATAATATATGCACTTCCCAAACCTTGGTGCAATTAAATAATAAACAAAAATAATGTGCTTACCTCATACACCTTTGGCCCACGTTCCAAAACAATAGCGCACGCCTTGGCTATGCTTCGAACCCATGACCAACTGCCACCATGGTGCTCTAGCCAAAGGCTAGGTAGCCATTGGGCCACATGCCCACACAAGCACCTAAAATCGTGCACCCCCTCTTATGCCTCCACAAATTTGGTGAACGAAAAAAATAGAACTTCCTCCTTCACAAAATGATCGTGTGGGGATTCGAAACCCCAACCTCTGCTCTGCGAGTGACTTAACAAACCCTTGGCCACCATTTGTGCTACCCAACATGTTATGAAATGCTTTGGCCATGCCACATGCACTTATATGAACGTCTGCCCTCAAAGCTTTTTAAAATTCATGAAAACCTCTTTTATAACACACAAAGCAATGCACAATTTTCTTGCATAACCTTAGTGTTCGAATGCATGGATGGGGGAAAATAAAAATTGTTTCCCCTTTAAATACACCTTGTCCTTTTGCGCTTGACGTCGGCCCAAATTCAAATTTTGAAATTCGAATTATAAATTTAATTTTTAACCTTTTAACTTTGGCACCCATAGTTATTTAAATTAAAATTTTAACCATAGGTTAAAATATTTTAATTTAAATAAATTAAATTAAATCCTTTGCAAACTGCTCAATGGGTCTTTTCAAGGATAAATTATTTTTAATGATTCCTTGGACCTCATTTTCTTCACCTCATCCTTTTGCCCAAAATATTATAATATTATTATTTTAATTTAAACCTGCTTCTCCTTCCTTGGGTCTTCAACCTTTTAGGCCTCTTTAGGCATATAATATTAAAAATAAATATTATATCCTATTCCTTTTAAAACCTTCCTTGCCTTTTGGAAAAACCACCTGATGACATTAATGATGACGAAACTGAAACAACAATCTCTTGACATCAATGACAACAAAACTTGCTCAAATTTCCAACAATCTCCCCCTTTGTCATTGATGGCAACCCTTTTTATTTTAACCATTTCTTTTACCTTTTTCAGTTCTGCTCCCCCTAAGAAACTGCTCCCCCTGACTGAATGCTCTCCCCCTAACTCAAATCTCTCCCCCTTTGACATCAATGGCAAAGGGCCACCTTTGGGGCTTGGGGCTAAAGATAAGACTCTTAGCTCAGCCCCCTCCCCACCTCCTCTCTTTGAGGTGGTTAATTTTGGGGTGGGAGTATCTCTACTCCCAGCATACACTGCTCTTTTCCTTTGTCCACCTTCTTCCTCAACTGATCCTTCTGATTCCTCTGAATGTTCTTGTTCCTGCTTGTCTCTGGAAATTTTGCTCTACACCACTTAGCCATATGCCCAACATTATTGCACTTATAACACTTAATGTTGTGGTTCCTTGAAGGTGCAAATATCTTGAAGTTCCTCCTGGTGAAGCCATATCCATTCCTGTCATGAACCCTGCAATTTACTGCCTTATGACCAAACTGATTACAAGAGTAGCAATACCCTTGAAAGAGATGCCCATTTTTAAAATTTCTATTGGTGAAACCATATCCCTATTTTTCATGTGTCCTGCACTGCGTAGCCTTGTGACCAAACCTGTGACATGAGAAGCAACATCCATTGAAGAAACCTTGCCTTGACCCCATTGGTCTCTTAGTCTCTTCTTCCCTGTGTTGTTTCCTATTCCATATGTTCCTTATTTGTGCATTGTTCCTTTCCTTGTTGAACTTTCTATTTTCCAACTTATCCTCAGAAGTCTCACTTTCTCTTACACTCTCTTCTTCTAAAGCTTCTTCTTCTTTGGAGCTTGAGATTGACTCCTCTCCTTGTTCTCTATGTTCCTATTCAAAACCAAGTCCTGTCTTGTTTGATGAAGATCTTTGTACCTTGATAATCTTATCCAAGGTCTTTGAGCTTCTCCCAAACTTGTGTAGCTTGTCTTTAGACTCTTTTACTTCCTTCCTTAGTGAAGCTACCTCATGCTCTAATATTTCACATTCTAAAACATTTTGCCTCTAACTTCTCTTTAAATCTCCTTGTCTTAGCTATTGAGTTGGTTAGATCTTCTATAAGCTTTCCTTTCTCTTCATCACATTCTTGAAATTGAAGCTTGAGTTTTGAGTTCTGCTTTCTTACCTTTCTTAATTCCTTAAGAGCAAAAATAAGCTCACCTTCAAGATCAACTTCTCCTTCCTCTTCATTTTATGATTCTTCCTCATATCTTTGTCTTTAAGATCATCTTCATTCCTTTCTGATTTATCTTCAATAGAAGCACTTCCTTCTTCTTCTATTGCCATAAGAAGACTTTCTTCTTCTAGACCTTCAAGAGCATCTTCATATTCATCTTCACTGAAACTGAACCCATTCCTTGTGCAATGATCTTCAAGATGACCAAAGTTACCACACCTAAAACACTTGAGAATTATTGGTTCCATTTTTACCTTTTTCTTAACATCTTCTTTTTCTACTATCAGAAATATAATTTCTTCTTCTTCATTATCTGAGGACCTTCCATCACTATCACTTGAACTCTTGCCTGTCTTATCTGCATAAAAACTCTTCTTATGCCTTTGGAAAAACTTCTTTCCTTGCTTGCCTTGTCCATCCCTATTTTTCTTTTGATACCTATATTTTCCTACTTCCCTGTTCTTATGATCCTGTTTCTCTTCACCATTGCTACTTCCAGATTCTGGACAATCAGATGCATAGTGACCATATTTACCATAATTAAAACACTTAACTAATTTTGTACCTTTATACTTTCTTGTGTCCTTGTTCCTTCTACCATAGTTTACTTCTTCATCATTGGATAACTCATTACTTGAATCTGACTTCTTATCCTTTGTCTTCTTTGTAACTTTGAAGGTTGCTTCTTTCTGGGGAATAGGCTCCTCTTTTATTCTCATCTCAAAAGTTGTGAGAGTTCCATGTAACTCATCCCTTGTCAAAGTTTCAATATCTTTTGATTCTTCTATGGCTGAAACCTTTTCACTATACCTCTTAGGGAGTGACCTTAAAATATTTTGACAAACATCTGTTTCTTCAACTTTAAACCCAAGTCCTTGCATGGAGTTAACAACCTCATCCACATGAAGTAAGTATGTAGCAATATCTTCCTCATCCTTCATATTTAGGTCTTCAAATATTTTCTTGTGATTTTGCAATTTTGCCATCTTGACCTTTTTGTCTCCCTCATATATTTTTTGCAACTTTTCCCAAATCTCTTTTGTTGATGTGCAATGCATAACTTTTACAAACTTTGATTCATGTAAACCACTTAAGATTCCATTCATTACCTTTGAATTATTCAGTTGTAGGAGCTTACCATATTTATCTATAGGTGGAGTAGTTGGTGGTGTGTACCCATCCTCAATTGCTTGCCATATATCATTTCCTTGTGCCATTAGGTAAATCTTCATTCTTACACTCCAAAATGCATAATTGTTCCCATCGAACAATGGTGCCTTATTTCCTAAAGATCCACTCTGAGAATCCATCTGTGTTCCTGTAATATTTTCCTTCAAGTTGTTAAACTCTTTCGAAGGAACCCGCTCTGATACCAATTGAAGAACACAAGCTTATACTGAGAGGGGGGTGAACAATATAAGACCAACTTTTACTTTTCTTTCCCAAAAAATATTATCCAATATATCAATGGCAATATCAATAGCAGTAATCAAAGCAATGCACAAATCATCACACACAATAGAGACACCAATTTAACATGGTTCACCCAATGTGGGCTACTCCACGGAGAAAATATTTCACTAAAATTTTCTCAACAAATCTCTTGGGAATCCTTCCCTATTACAATATTTATGGACCTCTATCCAAAGGAGACACTAATCCCCTAATCAAGTTTGTGGATCTCTATCCATAGGAGAACTCTTTCTCCTTTGTTGGTTCATGGATCTCTATCCATAGGAGAACTCCTTCTCCTCTGCTCTGGTTGGTGATCTTCTAGAAGACTACTGCCTCCACTACACTGGCTTGTGGATCTCTCTCCATTGAAGACCTCTATCCTCACTTAGAATACCTCTATCCTCACTACCCTAGCTAATGGATCTATATCCACTAGATACTATTGTCCTCTACTCTATCACCTCCAAATTCTTAGTCTACTCAATATCTATCTCAAATCTGCACTAAACACTATCCTCGATCTAGCATAAATATACTCACAAGTCTATATCTGGTTTCGCACAAATATACCCTCAAATCTACACCAAACTCTATCCTCAAATATATCCTCAAGCCTTAACACAAATCTTGATCCAATCATAAATCAACTCTGCTTAGATCTACCCCAAGCCTTAACACAAAGCTTGAACAAATCAATCAATAAACTCTGCTCTCAAGTCTTCTCAAACTTCACAAAATCAATTCAAACTCCAACCTCTACCCACAAGATACTTCCAAACCCTTACCATTCCCAACTATCCAATTTCTTCAACTTATACAATCTCCCTCAAAGCCTCCTCAAATTCATCAAAAACTCTTCTAACATCACCAAGACTACCACAATTTTCTAACAAACCTTACTTAACACTCAACAAGTCTTCACCAAGACTTACCTCAAATCTTCTCAACAAGTCCTCCCTAGAACTTGCTCAATCTACTCAACAAGTCTTCACCAAGACTTACCTCAAATATACTTGTAAGCTTTCACAAAATCTCACACAAATCTATCCTTAAGCTTTCACAAAAGCTTACTCAAATCTATCCTTAAGTCCCCTCTAGGACTTACTCAAATCTACTCACAAGCTTTCACAAAAGCTTACTCAAATCAATTGTAAAACTTGCATACAAAACTCAACTTAATCTCTTTCAGAAAACCTCTTCAATCCCACAAACAAGTTTCACTCAGAATCTTGTTTAACCATAGAAACATATAGAGAATGGTTAAAGACTCAATATGTTTCACACTTCAACAAAACACTCTATCACTTTCAAACTCTCTTTCAAATCAATTCAAAAATAAAGTATAATTTGTTTCACAAAACTTGAACTATCACTCCAATGCTTTCAATCAATAATGCTCAATCAACTTCACTCAAACATCCACTCAATGAAACACAACTTGCTTACAAACCCTAACCAAGTGTTTCACTATACTTCCAACAACTCACACTATGGAACTCAAACCTTGACTCAAGATGATTCCAATGTCACATAACAATGATACTCATGTTCTTTCACAAACCCTAGTTCAAGATAGTTCTCAATCTCACATAACAATGATACTCATGATCTTTCACAAACCCTAGTTCAAGATAGTTCTCAATCTCACATAACAATGATACTCATGATCTTTCACAAACCCTAGCTCAAGATAGTTCTCAATATCACATAACAATGATACTCATGTTCTTTCAACATCCACAAATCATGCACATGAAAACTCACTCAAACATTTCCAACAATGCTTATCAAACAATCCTTTTCACTCCACCTTTGCATTTCACAACATTCAATCCAACAAAATTTCACTCACAAGGAAGATGTGCCCATACCTTTTGTTTTGATGGAGATATGTCTTCAAAACCTATCTTAATCACAATCAAATCCTCTTTTCCAATTTCAAGGTTAGATAGCAACAACCTATCTCAAAATCTCCATAAAATTATTCTCCTCAATAATTAATTCACCATACAAAAATTATCAAGTCTCAAGTACACCTTATTATCTCCAAACTTCTCAAAATATCATTCAACACATAAAAATCAATTTCCTTTATTAACTCCAACCTATTCAATACATAAAAGACCAAGTTCCTTTATAAACACCTTATAAACTCCAAAAATAATATTCAACCTATAAAAACCAATTCCTTTATTAACCCTTATAACTCCAACCTTTATTTATTTTTCTAAGCACAAAAATATAAAATATTTCAAATAACCTTATGACTCCCTATATTTCACCCAAGGTGCTATATAATTATCACGTGGCCTTTATAACATATGCGCCTCCCAAACCTTGGTGCAATTAAAAATAAAAAAAAATAAAGTGCTTACCTTATACACCTTTGGCCCACATTCCAAAACAATAGCGCATGCCTTGGCTGCACTTCGAACCCATGACCAACTATCACCATGGTGCTCTAGCCAAAGGCTAGGTAGTCGTTGGGCTACATGCCCACACGAGCACCTAAAATCGTGCACCCCCTCTTATGCCTCCACAGAATTTGGTGAACAAAAAAAAAGAACTTCCTCCTTCACAAAATGGTCGCGTGGGGATTCGAAACCCCAACCTCTGCCCTACGAGTGACTTAACAAACCCTTGGCCACCTTTTGTGCTACCCAACACTATGAAATGCTTTGGCCATGCCTCATGCACTTATACGAATGTCTACCCTCAAATATTTTTAAAATTTGCGAAAACCTCTTTTATAACACACAAAGCAGCGCACGATTTTCTTGCATAGCCTTAGTATTGAATGCATGGATGGGGGAAAATAAAAATTGTTTCCCCTTTAAATACACCTTGTCCTTTTGCGCTTGACGTCGGCCCAAATTTGAATTTTAAAATTCGAATTTTAAATTTAATTTTTAACCTTTTAAACTTTGGCACCCATAGTTATTTAAATTAAAATTTTAACCATAGGTTAAAATATTTTAATTTAAATAAATTAAATTAAATCCTTTGCAAACTGCTCAATGGGTCTTTTCAAGGATAAATTATTTTTAATGATTCCTTGGACCTCGTTTTCTTCACCTCATCCTTTTGCCCAAAATATTATAATATTAAATATTATAATATTATTTTAATTTAAACCTGCTTCTCCTTCCTTGGGTCTTCAACCTTTTAGGCCTCTTTAGGCATATAATATTAAAAATAAATATTATATCCTATTCCTTTTAAAAACTTCCTTGCCTTTTGGAAAAACCACCTGATGACATTAATGATGACGAAATTGAAACAACAATCTCTTGACATCAATGACAACAAAACTTGCTCAAATTTCCAACACTTGCATACCAATACATATGCTCTAACCTAGAGCAATTGACCAAGGAAAATTTTGAATTCAATATGTAATTGGATTCCCTCCAAGGAGCCTCATGTAGCCAAAAATATTATTAAAAGGACTATTGTAATCTAATATTAGACCCTTTTCTAGCTAGTCGGACCTACCCTCTAAACTTTGAAACCCCTAAATTTTGACTATACAAGGAAGAATGGGATCCAACCAACCACCTTAGGACCTTTCATTTTTATTTCCATGATATTATCTATAATGAGGCACTTCTAATATCCTTGAAGTTGAAGCCTTAGAATAGTATTTGCAAATACCATGCCACTCCATCAAAAGTTATAAGGAAATCGCTAAAATGTTTATCCAATAACTTTTTATATATATTATATAAAAATGCACCATAAATGATATCTATCAACTCAAATAGATATAGGGTGAGTCTTTTACAAATTTTCTAACTTGATGATGAGACTTGGTGAGAAAAATCCTATTTTCTCCTCCCTAAAAGGATATCTTGTGTAATATTATACACAATTTATAAGAGTAATTAGCCTACCATTTAGATATGACTTGTATCTCATCCTTTGAATATGTAGTTGAACTACCTAAATAATTAGAACTTGCCCTCTTATATAGAGGACAACTAAAGACTAATAAGGAAGAGGGAAAACAATTATCCTCTACTCCTAAATTATAATACAAAAATAAGCACATTGTAGGTGATGGGGTAATTGACTTCCATCCTATTAACAATGTTAAAACTATTAATGTCAACACTGATCCTAATTCACAAAAGTTAGTCTTCACAAAAGCACAAGAAAAACCTAAATTAAAGTTCACCTCCCTCCATTAATCTATAGTGGCTATCTTAAAACAATTATTAGTCACTAAAATTAGATAATAACCATCAATAACACTTGTAGACCCTAAAATGGAGAACGCCCCTTGGTTTAAGGCTAATGAACATGATGCCTTCCACCACACAAATGACCACCACTCCAACAAGTGTAATAAACTCATGCATCTCATCTAGGATTTAATCAATCATGATCACATTGTTGTTCATTATTCTAATAAAACATCATATTCCTATCAAGATATGGGGTATTTTTAGGATCCTCTACCTAACCATGAACAAAGAACCATTAACCATGTCCAATATAGGAATGTACCCCCACCTAATCAAAATATAGTGAGAATAATTCATGTTAGCATTGTTACTAATAACAACACAAAGAGAAAGCTCAATCATAAAACCTACCTTTTGGTCTTATGAATTAAATGTGTTCCTTCGAAGGACCAACCTTGATCCTACAATCCTAATATAAAGACAAAAAGCCTTTGAAATTCAACAGTAATATGAAAATAATCCAACAATAATTTTAATATTTGACCTACTAAATTCTTCATAATGAAGAACACAAGCTTATATTGAGAGGAGGGGTGAACAGTATAAGACCACTTTTTAATTTTTATTTCCCAATAAATATTATGAAATGTATCAATAGCAATTTAAATAGCAGTAATTAAAGCAATGCACAAATCACCACACACAATAGAGACACCAATTTAATGTGGTTCACCTAATGTGGGATACTCCATGGAGAAAGTATTTTACTAAATTTTTCTCAACAAATCTCTTGGGAAACCTTTCCCTATTACAATATTTATGGACCTCTGTCCAAAGGAGATACCAATATCCTAATAAAGTTTGTGGATCTCTATCCATAGGAGACACCAATATCCTTAGCTAGTTTGTGGATCTCTATCCACATGAGAACTCCTTCTACTCTGTTCTAGCTAATGATATTCTAAAAGAACAGTTGCCTCCACTACACTGGCTAATGGATCTCTATCCACTGAAGACTCCTGTCCTCAGTCAGAAGACCTATCCTCATTTATCTGGATGATGGACCTCTATCCACTGGAGACTGTCATCCTCTATACTCTGTCACATCCAAAGATTACTCTTAGTTCTATTTCAAATATGCACTAAACACAGTCCTTTGGTCTAGAAAAAATTTGCTCAATCTCTGTCTCTAGTCTAGCACAAATCTGTCCCCAAATCTGCACCAAACTCTATCCTCAAATCTACACTAAACATAGTCCTTTGGTCTAGCACAAATCTGCTCAATATCTGTCCTCAATCGTTAACACAAAGCTTGACTCAATCATAAATTAACTTTGCTAGATCTGCTCCAAATCTTAATTCAAGGTTTGAACAAATCACTTAGTCAACTCTGCTCTCAATTCTTCTCAAAGACTTGTCTCAACTCTGCATTGTAATCTTCTACAAAATCTCACACTAATATGTGCACAAGTCATCTCTATAACTTATCTAATATGCTTTCAATATTTTTCTTCAAATATGTATTGTAAGCTTCCATAAAATCTCACACCAATATTTCCACAAGTCTTCTCAAAGACTTACCTCAAATCTACTCAACAAGTTCTCACTAGAACTTATCCAATCTCATAGAAAAATATAGAGAATTGTTAGAGACTCAATATGCTTCACACTCACAACACCTCTCAATCACTTTCACTCTCTCTCTCTTTTTACCATAGAAACATATAGAGAATTTTTAGAGACTCAATATGCTTCACACTCACAATAATGCTCAATCACTTTCAATCTCTTTTTCAAATCAATTCAGAATATAGAACAATTTGTTTCACATAATTAGAACTATCACTTCAACACTTCCACTTGACTAAGCTCAACCAAATTCACTCAATAAATCACTCAATGAAATACTTCTTGCTTACAAACCCTAGTCCAAGAATATGAACACTCACTCAATCATTTACAATAATGGTTATCAAACAATATCACATAACAATGATACTCATGAGCTTGCATAAAATCTAGTTCAAGATAGTTCTCAACTTCACATAACAATGATACTCATGTTCTTTCACAAAATCTAGTTCAATATAGTTCTCAAATTCACATAACAATGATAATCATGAGCTTGCACAAACCCTTGTTTAAAATAGTTCACAACTTCACATAACAATGATACTCATATTCTTTCACAAACCCTAGTTCAAGCATATGAAATCTCACTCAATATTTCCAACAATGCTTATCAAACAAGGTTTTATGATCAACTCTCACTCAGAAAAACCTTTACCATGCAAACTCAACAATGCTTACCAAACAATCCTTTTCACTCCAACTTAGCATTCACAACATTCAATCCAACAATATTTTTCTCACAAGGAATATTTACCCATACCTTTTATTTTGATGGAGATATGTCTTCAAAACCTATCTTCATCACAATCAAAATTTTCTTTACCAACACTAGGTTTAGGTTACCACAACCTCTCTCAAGATCTCCATAAAATAATTTCCACAAAGATTATTTTTCATACAAAATAATAAATCCCTTTTGTACACCTTATAATATCCAAACTCATAATATTCAATTTAATTATTTCACCATAACACTACACTTAAAAACAAGTATAGAAAAGTCCTTATACACTTTATAATCTCCAACTTTATAATCTCTAATCAGAAAAAATTAAAATCAAATATTTAATTTTTTAATCCCCTTATATCTCCCTCAAAAAATTTAATCAACTTTTATTTTCCACAGCAAAGCAACCTTCGAAATTACAACCTCAGCAAGATAAAAATCGGTGCATACCTTATTTAACCAGCAAAATACTTTTAGTGGGTTTTGAACACCTAACCTCACCACTCCAAGCACCTTAGCAAGACGTGCACCCACCATGTGGGCTACAAGCCCTCATGGAACCAAAGGTGCACAATGTTCACCTTATCCTTCACTTCCTCCAAATGCGTAAACCAACAAAACCTTCTTTGCTTTGCAAAATGCAAACCGGTGGGATTCGATCCCTACACCTCACATTCACCAATGACTTGGCACCTCCCTTGCTTCCAATTGCACTACAAAGTGCTTTGGGATGTAAAACGAAAGGCTCTCCTCCTTGTCCTATATGTTGCCATGCTCGATTTTCAAAACACACGATCACTTGCTTTCTCAATGCGCACACAAATTTCTTTTGATTGCGGATAGGGATATTTACCAAATTTTTACCCCATTTTATATGCATTAGGCTATGTCTTCGATGATGTCAGCGATAATTCAAAAATTTAAATTATAAACTTTATAACCCTATCTTTAGGGTTTTAATTAATTTATAAATTAACTTATAATTAATTTAATAACTTGAAAATTTAATTAAATTAAATTATAAATTAAATTATAATTAATTAAATATTTGGGTCTTGCACCTTTAATATTATAATAAATTATTATAATATCATTTTTCTTGGGCCTTCCTTTTGCCCTTTAAACCTCATCTAACCACTTGGGAGAACACTTGCTTTTGCACTTGATTAATTAACCTAAAACTGATGCTACACACTGAAACTGACGCTTGGTGGTGCTGACTTCTTGACATCAATGACAACAAAACCTGCTCATATTTCTCATATTTTCAACACATAAACCTATAGAAAAATTATTTTTAAACTTTTGAGTGAGCAAACTGTAATACAAGATGTTAGCTCTATCGATCTTACCAATGTGGTACGATCTCTTAGCATAAATCATGCTATGGTATACTTTTATAAGGATGATATCCTACCTCCTTCTATGCTTGGGAAACTCTTCCTATATATCACATAAATATCAATGATAAGTTTATCAAAATATTTTGTTGATAATGGATCAACCTTAAATGTGTATAGTCTAAAATGCATCAATAATATTGGACTAAACAAACAAGAGTTAAATAAAGTCTTACATTGCTATCAAGGTATATGAGAACAAGGAACATGAGGCTTCTAGAAATATAATACTCCCCTTGAAAGTGAGACCTCACATACTCAACACCATTTTCTATGTTTTGTCTTGTGACCTAAATTATAATATTATTTTTTTAGAAAAAAAAAAACTAAACACCAAACACATGAAACGAAAAGAAGAGATTGCAATGTAAAAAAATGATTTTTATTTATATTGATACACGGGAGCCTTAATCTCCCAAATTTACAATGCTTTTGCCCCAATGTATTGGGGAAGATATTAACATACTTTCTTATTAAACTACAATGCTTTTAATGGTGGTATTCCAACTCTCTAGCAAGCGACTGGGTGTTCTTCCATCCTATGCTACAACTCTAAGGGTGAGTGAGATTTTGTATCCTGGATGTGGGACCACTCTTAGCTTTGATAGCTCTTTAGATATCTATTTCCTGAACACACAAAATACCAAAAAGGATTTAGTAGCATACGTATACATGATTGAAAACTAATGTAATAAAATCCTTGAACCAATGCTTGTAGAAATCAAAGGTGCAATGCATAAAATAGAGAAGTTAAACCTAAATTCCTTGCTAAAAAATTAAAAGCTTACTGATTTATGCTTTTTCCTGATATTTTTTTTGTATTATGGGTAGCCGCGGGTGCACGATTATGGTTGTGCAACCCAATCGCCCTCTTGTAGTTGCAAAAGGGCACTTCTAGGCTTCTCGTATTTGGTCTCCTCGAGATGTGTATGATATCCTTGTGTGATTCTAGCAATCGAACGACGTGTTATTTTAGCCTCTTTTGGTTGATAGGGTGAAGGTGCCTTCATAGGCTCCTTGGTATTTTGGAGGGAAAAGGGAGGTGGTAAGACAATATTGCCAAGTGGTAATCCAGGGATGCAAAATGGAAGGGGAAATTATAGTGAGTCACCTAGGGTGTCTCACTTAACTAGGGTGATGTGGCTAATGGGTAGGTGTAAGTGGAGTGAGGTGTGAAGGATATGTTAAGGGACAAGGGTGACATGGGTGTGGGTGATGTTATGAGGACACATGTCTAGTGAATAGGTAAGGTATCCTAGGAATATTTTCTAGATTTAAAAAATCTGGAAAATACTTTTAATGTGCACAATTTATATGCCTATATTTGAACTTAGGTATATATTTTATTATGTGGATTTGGAATATGCAATGTGAATTGGGTTTTTCCAATGCCTAGGTTTTGGTGTCTACACTTTTAAAATGGACTTCGATCCATGCTATGCAGGTTGTCCCACCCACTTATCATCAAAGCTTGAAATTGAATATCAAGGCAAGTTGTATAGAGTTATGATTGAGACTAAGCCTTTTGTTTATTACCAAATTATTGATGTAGAAAACCCAAAGTCTTAGCTTTGTTCCTACCTAATCACTTTCCATCCTTTTATCAATGATGCCCTTAAACTTTCATTAGATAAATCTAAGGCAAATATTAAAGAAGAAAAAATTGATAATAATGATAATGAAGTTAAAACACGTAGTCAATTCATAACACAAGATGAGTTGCAATCCAAGATATTAGTCACATAAATATCAACTACCAAAAAAATGAATTACTAGCATTGGACCTAGTCAGGTTACCTCGACCTCAAAAATTAGGGCTCCCCTATAGAAAAGGGAAGGTTATATATATAGGGAGCTACACATTTTTCTATGCTAGAAAAATTAATGAGATAATCCATAGAACTAACCCACGTCCAACCAAATAAAATATGCTTCATGCTACTTGTTGAAATTTTACCTTATACCCAAACAAATCCTTTGTATCTTTAAATACCAAGGAAAATGTCTAGAACCTCATGAATAGTGTATCAAAGAACCTTTAGAACCTGAAGCTTGTCTTGACTATTTGGGATTAGGTTACATCAACAACCATAACAAACCTTAACCCTTTTCATCCTTGAATGATAGCGATGATGAGGTTGATATTTGATTTTATCAATCTCAGGGTAACATTACCTCAATAGAGGTATTAGATTGGTATGAAAAGGACAAATAACCTTTTCCATTCCAAATTTATTATCTATTCTTGCAATATACCAATATAAACACTTTAAGTGTTATTTATAATGAACTTATCAATGGGCCTAAACTAAAGCCCCATAATAACCATAAAAATAATATTTTTGATACAAACAATTTAGGAAACAATATGGATTTATCTCAAACAAGTAACACTCTCTTACCAAAATTCAATATAAAATAATGTGAGGTGGAAGACCTACCCCAAAGCCCTACTCAAGATAGCTCTCCTAGGTATTTTTGTTAGGAGAATTACTCTAATAAAATATCCCTTTCACAAGAAAAGAGTACCTATACCCCATAGCCCTTTGACTTTGAAGGATTCACTTTAGATCCTATAGACCTAGAAATTTTGGAAGTATTATTTTCTCCACCACAATTGGAAGATAAGTCCCATATATTAATTGAATAAATGATTGATATCAACATCAACTCTCAAGATAATCCTAGGATTATCAAATTAGGAAAATTCGGAGCCTCTTGAAGAATGTGAGGAATCTACCAAAATCTTGATCAAGTTTTGTGATATTTTTATATTGTTTTATATAGACACACCATGATTAGATCATTCCTTGGTAGCACACCATTTAGTTTTCAAGACCAATGTTAAGCCAAGAAAATAAAAATTGAGAAAGATGCATCCTAAAGTCGTTTTGCTTGTCAAAGAATATCTTCAAAATCTCTTAGACGTCAAACTCATCAATGAAATCAACTATTCTGATTAGATCTCCAACATAGTACCTATAGCTAAAAAGGAATGTATTGTACATGTCTACATTGAATTTAGGAACAACAACAAGGCATGTCCCAAAGATGATTTTCCTCTACCAAACATAGACATGATCGCCATTTTTTTTGGATGGATAATAAGACGTTGTGCTCAGGTCCCCCACCCTTGATAAATTAGATATCTATTATTTAGAGCTTGAAAGTTTACAAATAGATACACTTATCATCTCAATTGAGATGCTATAGCTAGAAATGTACAACATTTTACATAAAATGTCTAATTTATTTATTTTCATTTTCTAGATATTTTCAAAATTTTGTATGAATATAAATATTCTAGAATTTAGCATCCTTCTTGAAATTTTCTATAGCAACCTTCATAATACTAGAACTTCAACTATACTATCAATGCATTGCATCTTAGTAGAGTAATATTTCCAAAACATCGCACTATCATAGTCTCTACCAAATCTAGATTGCTAGTTTCCTTCTTGAAACACAAGTGCAACCATAAAAATTACAATAAATAGTTTATATGAAAACACATTATTGTTATAAAATAAAGTAGATATTACCAATGGAAAAAATTAAAGTAAATCTTAATCATTTTTTATTCAAGTAGTCAACATTTTCTTGTCAGCTTCAGCTGAACTTACTACTTCCTCTAGCCATGGAAAGGAGAATTTAACTCCACGATCCTCAATAAAAACCCCTTTATTGGCTAGCCTATCTGCACATTTTTTTCCTTCCCTTAATGTATGTGTAAACTTGTTTTCTCAAACTCTTTAGCAAGATATTGAATTTCCATAATTATTTCTTGTATGTTCCATGAAGCCTTTGCTTTCCTCAAAAGACATGATCACCAATTTTACTATAGGATATGGATGTTATTATCAATGGATGGATTTTCAAAATGTAACCAATTTTGAATTACATCAGACGATCATTCCAAGTACAATTTCATCACCCCTTGGGAAAACTTTTGCTACCAGATCATGCCTTTCGACCTAAAAATGTGGGAGCTACCTATTAGCAAACTATGATATACATTTTTCATGATATGATGAACGATATCATTGAATATTATATTAATGATCTTATCGGGTGATATATAATAAAATAAAATCATGTTCAATATCTAAGGCAAATCTTCAAATTATTAAGAGATATAAAGTCCGTTTAAAGCCTTCCAAATGTGTATTTGGTATAACATTAAGAAAATTGTTAGGTTTTATTGTCTCTTGACATGGTATTAAAGTGGATCATGATAAGGTATCTACTATTATCGATATACTACCCCTAAAATCATTAACTCAACTTTAAAACCTTCAAAACAAATTATAAGCCATTCAAATATTTATTTCTCAATTGGTCAATAAATTGAAGAACATGTGCTTATACTGAGAGGGGAGCGGTGAATAGTATAAGATAAAACTTTTTTCTTTTCAATATATATTATAAAATCATAAATATTAAAGTAGTAAACATCACACAAAGAATCACACACATGAGAGACATGATTTAATGTGGTTAACCCAATGTGGGCTACTCCACGGAGAAAATATTCCTTATAAACTTTTATCAAATAAATTCTCTTGGGAATTCTTTCCCTATTACAATATTTACATACCTCTATCCAAAGGAGACACAAATTCCCTAATCAAGTTCATGGATCTCTATCCACAGGAGGAATCCTTCTCCTCTGCTCTAGCTGGTGATCTTCTAGAAGAACTGCTTCCTCGAGTACACTAGCTTATGGATCTCTATCCACTAAAGACTCCTGCCCTCACTTAGAAGATATGCCTTCACTTCCTTGGCTAATGGACCTCTATCCACTAGAGACTATTGTCCTCTATACTCTATCACCTCCAAATATTTCTCTCAGTTTTGTCTCAAATTTGCACTAAAAATGGTCCTTTGGTCTAGCACAAATTTGCTCAATATCTATCTCTGATTTGCACTAAACATAGTCCTTCAGTCTAGCACAAATATTCTCAATATATATCTCTGATCTACACTAAATATAGTCCTTTTATTTAGCATAAATATGCTCAATATCTATCTCTGGTCTGGCACAAACCTATCCTCAAATATTCACCTAACTCTGTCCTCAAATCTATCCTCAAGCATTATCACAAAGCTTGAATCAATCACAAATTAACTCTTCTAGATCTTCCCCAAACCTTAACCCAAGGTTTGAAAAAATCAATCAATCAAATCTATTCTCAAGTATTCTTAAAAACTTACCTCTAATTTATCCACAAGTCCTCTAAAGAACTTGCTCAATCTGCTCAACAAGTTCTCGCTAGAACTTGTCCAATCTACTCAACAAGTCTTCACTAAGACTTGTATGAAATCTGTATTGTAAGCTTCCACAAAAGCTTACTTCACTCAACCAATCACTTAATGAAAGCTTAGTCAATGATGCTTATAAAACAAATATTACATAACAGTGATACTCATGATCTTGCACAAACCCTAGTTTCAATATAGTTCTCAACTTCACATAACAATGATACTCATTATCTTGGACAAACCCTAATCATGCATATGAAGGCTCATTCAATATTTCCAACAATGCTTATCAAACAAGGTTTTTATCATCAACTTTCACTCTAAAACTCAAAAATGCTTATCAAACAACTATTTTCTCTCCAATTTAGCATTCACAACATCCAACAATCACTCACAAGAAAGATGTGCCCATACCTTTTGTTTGATGAAGAATTGACCTCAAAACCTGTCTCAATCACAATAACTTTCTTTTCCAATATCAAAGGTTAGATGACAAAATATCACTATAACACTTCTTCAAAATATTTCATAATTACTAAAATAATTAAACTCAAATACACCTTATTACTCCATCTTGAAATTAGCATTCACCAAAACATACATAAAAATAAATTTCTTATTACATCTTATAACTCCACTCTAAATAACTCAATCCACAAAACAATTAAATAAAAATATTTATTAAATTTTATCAACCTTATGTCTCCCTAAGCTTAACAATATACCACACAACCTTAGGAGAAAAAAATAATTTATAATAAAAATGTAGTACCTCTCAATGTTCTCTCGACAGGATTCGATCCTAAGTTGAAGCGCCTCCAGCGCTTCAACCATAACTACCTAGCCATGTGAGCTAAGTGCTCACATAGGAGGAAAAATAATCCACGAAACTTTGTGTCCTTTCTTGGCACCAAAAATCTAAAAGCTTTGGTGTATTTGGCGCAAAAACAACCTCATGACCTTCCATGCTGTGAATCGAATGCAACACCTTGCGTTTCCAGAGTGCTGCCAACTATCACTAGCTCATATGGCTAGGTGGAGATAAGGCTTCTGAGCCTTGTTCCTTTTGACCCTTTTCAACCTACCAAAAGAAAAAAAAAGGACTTCTTCCTTCTTTCGTTCATTGAAATATTGTGCAAACCTTAGCTTTTGGTAGATTAATTAATTCGATCATGGATTGTTTGAAGCCACTTAGGCTTTTGGTATTTATACCTATGCCCCCAAATTCATTGATGTTGGTGCATTAATTTTGCCCTTATAACCCTAACCTTAGGGTTAATTAAATTAGATTATAATTTAATTAATAATTTAATAACCATAAGGTTAATTAAATTAAATTATAAATTAATTTATAATGAAATTATTATAATTAATTTAATTACTTTAGATCTTACCATTAGACCTTTTAATATTATAATAAAATATTATAATATTATTTTTCTTGGGCCTTCTTATTTTTCCTATAGACCTTATCTAACGATCTTGAATATTATAATGAAAGATATTATAATATTATTTCCCTTACGTCTAGAAGCAATCTTTCTCTTGAACTGATTACTAAAATTGACTCTTGACATCCTTCTTCTTGTACTACTCACTAAAACTGACTCTTGACATCAATGACAATAAATCTTGCTCATATTTCCAATAATATCCTCCTTTGTCATTGATGGCAACACATTTACATTTTACCATTTATTGTACCTTTTCCTATTATGCTCCCCCTGACTGAATGCTCTCTCCCTAACTCAAATATCCCCCTTTGTCATCAATGGAAAATGGTCACATTTGGGGCTTGGGGCTAAGAATGAGACTCTTAGCTTGTACCCTCCCCCACATGCTCTTGAGGTGGTTAATTCTGGGGTAGAAGTATAACTACTCCCAAATTTTCTCGTAGGTACTAAAAAGTCTTTCGAAAGTGGCTTAGTGAAAATATTTGCAATCTGCTCCTTTGTAGTAACATATTCCAACCTGACATGTTTATCTGTCACATGCTCTCTCAACAATTAATACTTAATCAAAATGTGCTTTGTCCTAGAGTGCATTACTGGATTCTTTGAGATATTTATAGCACTTGTATTATCACAAAGTATGGGAATAGGATAATCATGTTTTATCTTAAAATCCTCTAGAGTTCGCTTCATCCATAATACTTGTGTACAATTGGTGACTACTGCAATATACTCTACCTTTGTTGTAGATAATGATACTGATGCCTATTTCTTACTTAACCAAGAGACCAAATAGTCTCCAAGAAAGAATGCTTCTCCACTTGTACTTTTTCTATCATCATTACTGCTAGCCCAATCTGCATATGTATAAGACATGAGAATGAAATTTTCACTTTTGGTATACTAAAGCCTAAAATATATAGTCCCTTTTAAATACCTGAGAATCCTTTTTACTACTGCTAGATGTGTTTCCTTGGGTGTTTCCTGAAACCATAACTCTAATCCCACTGCCTGCATGATATCTGGTCTAGTAGTTGTGATGTACAATAAGCTACCAATCATAGATCTGTATAATTTCTGATTTGCCTTTGGAGATTCATCATCTTTACTTAACTTACATCTTGTGACCATGGGAGTACTTACTGGTTTACAGTATTCTAACTTGAATTTATTTAGCATCTCTTTTATATACTTGGTTTGTGAAAGGAACACCCCTTTCTCTGATTGTGAAATCTGAAGTCCAAGAAAGAAGGACAACTCGCCAAGCATAGACATCTCAAATTCATTTTGCATGCTCTTTGTAATTTTTGACACATCTTAACATTGTTCCCTCCAAAAATGATATCATCAACATAAACAACCACAATTAGTAATCCATTCCCTTTATTTTTTGTGTATAAGTTACTATACACTATTCCTTTCCTGGAACCTTGTTCCTATAGGTACTTATCTAGTCTTGAATACCAAGCTCTAGGAGCTTGCTTTAGTCCATAAAGTGCTTTCTTTAGTCTGCATACATAGTCTTATTTATCAGTCAAGTTAAAACCTTCTGGCTGCTCAATGTAAACCTCTTCTTCTAAAACACCATTTATAAACGTTGATTTAACATCCATATGATATACTTTGAAGTTTTTAAAGCTTGAAAAGGCTAAGAATATTCTGATAGCTTCAAGTCATGCAACTGGAGCAATTGTCTCATCAAAGTCAATTCCCTCTACCTATGGATAACCTTTGCACAATAATCTTTCCTTATTTCTGACCACCTGACCATCTTCATTTAACTTGTTTCTGAATACCCATTTAGTTCCAGTCACATTTTTGTCTTTTGGTCATGGAATGGGTTCCCAAGTCTTGATTTTATCTATTTGAACTAATTCCTCATCCAGTTCCTTAATCCATAAATTATATTCATTTGCCTCATTGAAGTATTTTGGCTCAATTTTAGATAACAAGGAAAAATTTGCTTGTCGAGATGGTGTTATTATTCTTCTCATTATCTGTCTCTCATCTATATTTCTAATGATTAGATCTTTTGGATGATATTTCTGTACATACCTGGATGGAGTCTTAGGAAGAAGTCTTTGTATTTTTTCCTCCTCTTCATATGATTCCTCACAAAAATCTTCTTGACAACTTCCATCTTCCTGATACACAATTTGTTGAACTGGTTCTCTTGAATCTATCTTCTCATCAGCTGTTACATTTATACTTTCTACAATAGTGCATGTAATTTTTTTGTAGCATCTATAAGCTTTACTCTTAGTAGAATAACCAAGAAAAATTCCTTCATCACATATTGGGTCAAACTTGCCCAAGTTTTTCTCTTCCCGTCTTATGTAACACTTGCTTCTAAAAACCTTGAAGTGTTTTACAGTGGTCGATCTTCCTTTCCAAAGCTCATATGGAGTCTTGTGATGGTTTACCCTCATTTGAGCCCTAGTGATTGAATATATTACTGTGTTTACTGCTTCCCTCCAAAATCCATCTGAAATCTTGGACTCATATAACATAGCTCTAGCCATATTCTCAATAGTCCTATTTTTCCTTTCAACTACTCCATTTTGTTGAGGAGTTCTTGCAGCTAAGTATTCTCTCTTGATTCCATGTTGTTCATAAAAATATATAAATTTATTTGAGGTAAAATCTCCTCCTCTGTCATATCTCAAACACTTAATTCTTTTGTCAGTTTCATTTTTGACCCATTCTTTAAATACCTTGAATTTATCAAATGCTTCTGACTTATATTTTAGGAAAGCTACCCAAGTCATTATGGAGTAATAATCTATGAACAATATGAAGTAACTTTCACCTTGAATACTCTGTGTTCTGGTAGGGCCACATAGATCAGTATGTATTAGTTTTAATGGTTCTGATGGCATATATCCCTTTGATTTAAACTTGTTCTAGTTTTCTTTCCATGTTGACAAGGTGCACAAATTATGTTTTGTGGCCATTTTAGCTTGGGTAAATCTCTGATAGCCTGTTTATTGCTTATGTTGACTATGTTTTCAATATTTTAATGACCCATTCTTCTATGCCACAACCAAATCTCATCTTATTGTGATAGAAAACACTTTCCCCCTATTATCTCACTAAGCATATAGATGTTATTTGAAGTTCTACTTGCATTTGGAATGACTTCTCCAATTTTTGACTTTCTTATTTCACATCTATCTGGGTGAAATGTAACCATTTGACCTTGATTACAAATTTGGATTACACTTAGCAGATTTTTTCTTAATACTTTGACATATAGTACATTTTCTATTCTTGTTTTCCCATTATCTAAGCTCAGAGTTCCTTTTCCACCAATTTTTGCTGATCTATTATCACCAAAACTTACTGATCCTCTATTAGTTTCTTTGAGTACAAGAAATTTATCTTTGTCTTCTGTCATGTTTCTAGAGAAACCACTATCAAGAAACCATTGTTCTTATTTATCCTGAGCATGAAGAGTTTTTTGAACTAACATTGATCTAGCCTTTTCATTTCCATTTTTCTCTTTCCTAGTTTATGAAGTGTTGTGGCTGATCCACAACACACCCCAAAATTGGGGACCCACATTTTTTGCATGCTTTCAGAGAAAATCTCAGTGACCCAGATGCTAAAAATGAAGAAAAGGGGCAAAAAAATGCACAAGTATAGAAAGTGTCGCGAAATCGCGACATGTCGCATCGCTGCCAAAAGAAAGTGTCACGAAATCGCGACATGTCGCTCCATCGCTACTAAAAAATGAAAAGTGTCACGAAATCGTGACATGTTGAGCCGTCGTAGTCAAAAATGAAAAGGTGTCACGAAATCGTGACATGTTGCTCCGTCGCGGCCGAAAGAGGAGAGAGAAAATGCAAATGGAAAGGCGTAGCGAAATCGTGACATGTCACAAAATCGTGGGTCAAACCGGTCAAACAGAACGAAGCAGAAAGGCGTAGCGATATCGTGACAAAAATCAGCAAAGGTGCATGAAGCGCAAAATGGTCGCGAAATCACGACAGAATCGACCGGAAGGCATGAAGAGCAAAAATGGTCGTGAAATCGTGACAGAAAGCAGCAAAGGGGGATGAAGAGAAAAGACGTCGCGAAATCGTGACAGGTCACGATTTCGCGGCTTCGAAGCAGCGAAGTAGTACGGATGGAGATAGCGTAGCGATTTCACGACGAAAAGTTGGCAAGTGTACGACAGAGAAAAATGGTCGCGAAATCGTGACAGCATTGAGCGCAAAGGAGTGCAGAGTAAAATGGTCGCGAAATCATGACAGATTGAGGCCGAAGCATACGGAGATCAAAACGGTAGCGAAATCACGACGTTGGGAGAAGGAAAAAGGTAAGGAGATCAAAACGGTAGCGAAATCGTGACAGATTGCGGCAAGAGGGCCCGAAGGAGAAAATGGTCACGAAATCGTGACGAGTTGCGGCCGAAGCGTACGGAGAATGAAAGCGTCGCGATATCGTGACATGTCGCGATTTCGTGACATGTCGCGTTTTCGCTATGTAAGTGAAGGAGCAAGGCCGCGGGCTATTTTTGGTCATGATTTTCATGGGGCCATTATGGAAGATGCAGAAAGGTGTAGAACACGTGGCATACATGCATAAGGGTTACAGAAACGTTACATTCATAGAATATTATCAAACGTTTCGACATCGAGCATGAATTCAAAGAAACGAAGTAATCGGGAATATGAAACGAAGCGATCGGGAAGGTGAAACGAAGCATCACAGGCCGAAACAGAGAGCATTGCCAGGCTTTAAAAGTAGAAGCACAGGACAGATACGGGGGTCGAAAACCGCTACGAGTAGAGTTGCGAGTGCCTAAGGCGAGATGCCATTCTGGGCCTGCTTGAGGCTGTTTTCCTTCCTTTTTCCTGGTTTTGAGAAAACCAGATATGCTGCCATTGTAACTTGACATATTATTAATGCAGAGTGTTCAGAAATTTGCATCTTGTTGGCAAGAAAGAAGGAGTTATTTTGTGCATGCATGTTTTAATGTTTATCTTTCCTGTTTTCAGATTTCTAGGCTTATAGATGAAGTTTAATGCCAGTTCTCTTGGTTGCATCAGGCGAATGTCTAAATCTGAAATTTTATTTCAAACCCTAGGAACCAGCACTTAGCTTATCGGGATTGTGCATGTTTGCAGGTCCAGTAAGTTAGGTTGCATGCATGGAAACCTCACAGCTTCGGTTTTGCCGGGACGGGATAGCATCATGCTGAATGCAATTTTAAATTTCTTTTCTTTTGCATTTTATTTTTCTTCTTGCTGCATTTTATTTTCAGAAGTTCCAATTTTATTTACGAGGCTTTAAAATAAAATAAAAAAATTAAAAAACTCCAAAATCCATAAATAATTCCTTCATGCTATTGCATTTCATCAATTTACATTTTGAAGTTCCGACATGGTCATTTGAGGATCAAATCACATTTACTTTATCAGGGTTCAATGAACAATCATTAAATTTCATAGTAAAATAAACCACAGTGCCCCTTGTTTTCAGTTACTTGCAACCACTAAGGTGTTCCAAGCATTTTAATTAAATATCTTTATTTGATATTATTAATACATAGATGCAGAATGCTGACATAACAGGAACCTTGGAGAAATTGTTTCTTTGCAAGCAGAGGATTTAGAACCCAAATCCTATCGGAGAGTGTGTTTTCACAATCGGGTGAAAATACCACTCAACAGATTGGCGCTAGAAGGAGGGCATGAAAAGGGTTTATTTTATCGTGATTTTAGATGCTACGGGTTTTTAATTGTTTAAGAGCTTTACATTGCTAAATATTTCAAGTCCATTTTATTAGCATATACGGCCTCTAACACCACTCAACAGATTGGTGCTGGAGGGCCGAACGGGTTTTTTTTAGTGTTATTTAAATTTAAATTTTTATGCTTTAATTCTCTAACACTCAGCAAATTGTAAAAAGGACGGCTTGAATTTATTTACTTGTTCTATTTTAATTCAGGTATGTTGTATATTATTATAACACTTTTCTGATTGTTCATTCAAAAATATGTGATTTGATTTAATTTTGAAAATTTTGGTCTCATGCAATTACTTTTCATTTGATTTTAATGAATACATCTCTTGGTTGATGCTAACTTGATTTTTTTTTAAATTGCAGGTTGAATATTCAATAGATTTGGTTCTGAAATTACATTTTACAGTTTCACTAATGGCAACACTTGAAGAGCAAAGGATATCCCTGAGAGCTGAAATAACATCTCTAAGAGAGAGAATGGTATCAATGATAGAGGATTATTATGAGGGTTTACATGTGATACCCTATCATATTCCTACAATGTTATTGGATTTTTTACGGTGTTTTAATCAAGAGGTGCCACTAGGATACTTGCAAAAACTGCATGTTTACAAGGATGCATTATGTAAATTCCAGATTTTTTATGAGGAGGTAGCTTGTAAGTTATTTGCATACATTTTGGATGATAGACCATTCTTTTGGTATAGCCAACTACCCATGGAGGTTAGGACTTCTTGGATACAACTAGAAGCAGCCTATCTTAATCATTTTGGTAATCGGGCTGACTTAGAAATATTGAAAAATCAGTTTACCTCCATATGTAAAGAGTCTAATGAATCCTTGAGTCAATTCAATGGAAGATTTCGTGAATTGCACTCCCAAATGTGGGAAAATTTTAACACATTGGAAGAAGAAGCCATGGAAGTATACCTAGGAGCCATACACCCCACACTTGCTTCACTCATTGAGGAAAAGCTGAGTGGTTTGTCCCTAGAGAAAATCCATGAGGTCTTAGAAGAGATAGAACGACAAGGTCTTGAAGAAGAAAAGGCACAACATGTTCACATGAGAGATTGTTCTTTTGATGCCAACCTACACCAACCATCAAACATAGCACCCTCCACTCCAATGATACCTAAGGTGAATGATCAAGGGGATGAATTTGAATACCCAAATTTTATGACCACCTTAGATGTAGTCCAAGAGGAGGTGCAAATTGCTAAGACAACATCCACTAGTGAGGATCATGTAGAGATACATGATTATCTAGATGAAGGGGTTCTAAATTCAACAATGTTTGATATATGTGAATGGATGGAACCCACCATAGAATTGAATGAAGTGGTTGAAAGTGAAATGGAAAGAAAATCAATAAATAAATTTGAAGATATGATAGAATTTCACCACTTGTTCTTGGAAGATACTATTGATGAGACGTGTAAAATTAAAGATCAAGAAATTCTTCACCCTCCAAATTATGATAATGAATCATGGGTTACTAATTTGGACAATGATAGCCTTATAAATTTGAATTCAAGAAATAACCCACTTTTGGAAATAATTGAACCATCTAAGGAAGGTGAAGATGAATTTGATGAGAAGCACATTGATGAATTGGAAGATGTTGAAGAAATAGTTGAACGTCACCACTTGATTTTGAAAGATGATTATTATGATGCTTGGAAGAAGTGGGAAGACTTCACTCATTCCAAAACTACTAATGAAACTTGTGTGCCAATTGATATGCAGGACGACATAATTGCCTACTCAAAGGAAGATATTACAACTCCTGTACAATTTGAGGATGTTTTGGAAGAGGGTTTCAAATCTCATCAAATTTTGGAAGATTATAACGATCCTATCTGCCAAGGACAAAGAAGAAAAAGAATTTATGAATGAATCAAGAGATCATGTCACAAACATCATGGATTTTCATTCTATGGATTTGGATGACGATTTTTACAATGGTTGGGGGAGATATGATGATGCATTCTTTTCTCACATCCCTATAGATAAAACTCATATTTTACTTGATATGCGGGATGTTGAACCTTCTACATCATACGAAGATCTCATATTCACAAGATTTGAAAAGGGGACAAAGAATATAAATTCATTGAAAGTGTGGATGCAAGTTTGCATGATGATTTGGAGGATTCAAATGAAGAGATACCATGGATAGTGAACAAAGAATTAGAACCAAATGATAAAGAGATGGATCAATTGGAAGCAACTCAAATAAGTGATCATCAAAGCAGATTACTTGACATACACTTTGACCAAGAGTGTTTGAGGATTGAAAAGGATGACCATATTTTGAATTTAAATAATTTGAATGATGAAATGTCATTAAAGGTAAATGAAAAACAAGGTATAATTTTTAATCACACCTTTAATAACATGGTTTTAATGAATGGAAAAGAAGTTGATGCACTTGAATTGTTAAACAAAATTCATCAACAATTACTAATTGAATCTAGGATAAAAACTTTTAATGATCCTAATTTAGTAAATATCCTAGATGCTTGTAAATTGTTACACAAATTTGATTGGCCTACAAATTTGGAAAATGATTTGGCTTTGAAATTTGTAGAAATAGGCTCTTACTTACAAAATTGCATATTTGAAAAAGATAGCCTAATTCTAAATCAAGGAGGGAATTATGAAGTTTACATTTTAAAGAATAGACATGATAAAATTGAAAATCATTTATTGTCTAATCATTTTAGTAATTTGATGCTCACCTATGGGAGTATTATTGGAACTAAATCAAATTGGTATGGTGAGCATGGCAAGTGGAAATTTGTTGCATTGTTTGGTCTTAGTCTTGTTTGTGTTGGATTCCCACAACATTTGGCATGCATATCATGTCATATTTTTGTTGAAATGTTCTAATCATGTGTGGGATCCAGGAAAGTGATAAGCTAAGCTTTGCATCATCTTGTATTATAGTGTACATTTGTATATAAATTTTGGTTTTTGGTTTTTGGTTTGTGTTTTCAAATTTTCATTTTTGGGATTGCAGTTTGGTTTTGGATTGAATAAGTTTTAATTTAAAGTTGTGTGTTTATTTGACATTTTTGTTTGTTTATATATAAAAAAAAAAAATGATGAAAAAGTTGCCTTGAGATGCTAACTTATGTTCTAGATCGGGAGAATATGAAACATTGGAATTGTCTTGTAAAAGCTCCACAAGTAACACAAACAATTTAATAGTATCGTTTGAAACTTGTGATGCATGAAGTAGTCGAGTTTTATATGGCAATATTTCATCTGCAATTCAAAAGACAATGCATTCATATTACATCTCACTTTGCACATACATGCCATCTTAGTTGCAAATGCATTTCAAATACAAATCATTAAAGTGTGTCAAATCCTCTTAGGGTTGTGTTATAACATAAATATAAGAAAAATCCTAAGGTTGGAAACTGAGTCTTGAGATATCTAGAACCAAGCACGTCTTATACATTAAAAAGGATCTTGAGCAAAATGATCAAAACCTAACTTGGAAGGAAAGGTTGGGCGAAAGAAGTATTTCAGGTCTATCCTATTATGCAACATGATCCTTAAAACAGTGGTTTTGACCACTTCCATAGAGCTTAAAGCCTAAAATCAGAGTAGTAAGGATAGGGTTAAATCCTCATCGAACTTAGGTTGAGGATCCAACTCCCCAAAGCTTTGATTTGACCTACATGGAGTAGTAAGGATAGGGCATAAATTCTCATCTCGCTTAGGTTGAGAATCTGATTCCCCAAAGCTCCTATGTCTCATTTCATAATAAATCTTGGATTGGAAGGATCGTACTATTTGTCCTCTGCAAAGGATGGGTAGTCATCCCCAAGGTCTAAGCAACAAAATTAATATTTTCCATTTACATCTAAAGTTTGGATTGGAAGGATCGTACTACATGTCCCTAGCAAGGATGGGTAGTCATCCCTAAGGTCCAAGAAGTAAAAAATAAATTTTTCCCATCTCATCTTTATATTGGATTGGAAGGATCGTACTACTTGTCCTCTGCAAAGGATGGGTAGTCATCCCTAAGGTCCAAAGAAATGAGGATAAGTCTTGGATTATGGGGTTAAGTGTGCCCATGCATGGCAACATGTCTTGTCTAAAAAACAAGACCACTGATTGTTCAAAGGGTTAGACTAGCATGACCATTTCTTCCATAATTGGTTAAATTATTTTGCTCAAAGTGAGGTAATGAACTCTAAATCAGAATAGTAAGGATAGGGTTAAACTCCCATCTTGGTTAGGTTGGGAGTCTGATTCCCCAAAGTTCTGATTTCACATTCACTTGCACATGGGTTCAAGATAGTAGGGACTCATAACCAACTTTGGGATATAATAAAACAATTAATTAGTGGATCCTAAGAGGGTTTGGCAATCTTGAATGTTTGTGTATGATACTAGAAGGTCTATGTTTTTTATAAAAGCAAAATCTCCAAGCATATTTATTAGGTTACACAAATCATTCACAGTCTCATATATGCATTCATGTAAAACTGACAATGGAATGTTGATCAATTTCAAACGATAGGGAATGAAAACACATTGCACACACCGAGCTAATACTTGATGATTCTGATGATTCATGTACTTCTGATCTTTGGGCATTTGTTTATATTGCTTATGTGCTAACGCATGTTTTTCGAGTTTATATATGTTTCCAGGTTGGGTTCTCACTAAAATGCTCAAGAGCATTTGACAGCAGAGTCGCCATTTGTTGTGGCTGATCCACAACACACCCCAAAATTGGGGACCCACATTTTTTGCATGCTTTCAAAGAAGATCTCAGTGACCCAGATGCTAAAAATGAAGAAAAGGGGCAAAAAAATGCACAAGTATAGAAAGTGTCGCGAAATCGCGACATGTCGCGCCATCACTGCCGAAAAATAGAAAGTGTCACGAAATCGCGACATGTCGCTCCATCGCTGCTAAAAAATGAAAAGTGTCACGAAATCGCGACATGTTGAGCCGTCGTAGTCGAAAATGAAAAGGTGTCGCGAAATCGCGACATGTTGCTCCATCGCGGCAAAGAGGAGAGAGAAATGCAAATGGAAAGGCGTAGCGAAATCGTGACATGTCACAAAATCATGGGTCAAACCAGTCAAACAACGAAGCAGAAAGGCGTAGCGATATCGCGACAAAAATCAGCAAAGGTGCATGAAGCGCAAAATGGTCGTGAAATCACGACAGAATCGACCGGAAGGCATGAAGAGCAAAAATGGTCGCGAAATCATGACAGAAAGTAGCAAAGGGGGATGAAGAGAAAAGACGTCGCGAAATCGTGACAGGTCACGGTTTCGCGGCTCCAGCGAAGTAGTACGGATGGAGATAGCATAGCGATTTCGTGATGAAAAGTTGGCAAGTGTACGACAGAGAAAATGGTCGCGAAATCTGACAATGAGTGCAAAGGAGTGAGAGTAAAATGGTCACGAAATCGGGGTAGCGAAATCATGACAGTTGCGGAGAAGGCCCGAAAGAAAATGGTCGCGAAATCGCGACATTTGCCGAAGAGTACGGAGATCAAAACGGTAGCGAAATCTTAGTGAAAAATGTCATTAAGATTTCGAAGAGGGCCGAAGGAGAAAATGGTCAAATCGTGATGAGAGTTGCCCGAAGCGTACGAAGAATGAAAGCGTCGTGATATCGCGACATGTCGCGATTTCGTGACATGTCGCGTTTTTGCTGTGTAAGTGAAGGAGCAAGGCCGCGGGCTATTTTTGGTCACGATTTTCATGGGAGCCATTATGAAAGATGCAGAAAGTGCATCGAACATGTGGCATAAATGCATAAGGTTTATGAAAACATTACATTCATAGAATATTATCAAACGTTTCAAAATCGAGCATGAATTCAAAACAATCGAAGAAGCAGGAATATGAAACGAATCGATCGAGAAGGTGAAACAAAGCATCACAGGCTGAAACAGAAAGCATTGCCATGCTTTAAAAGGAGAAGCATAGGACAGATATGGGGGTTGGAAACCGCTACGGGCAGAGTTGCAGTGCCTAAGACGAGATGCTATTCTGGGCCTGCTTGAGGCTGTTTTCCTTCCTTTTTCTGGTTTTGAGAAAACCAGAGATGCTGCCATTGTAACTTGACATATTATTAATGAAGAGTGTTCAGAAATTTGCATCTTGTTGGCAAGAAAGTAGGAGTTATCTTCGTGCATGCATGTTTTAATGTTTATCTTTCCTGTTTTCAGATTTCTAGGCTTATAGATGAAGTTTAATGCAAGTTCTCTTGGTTGCTTCAAGCGAATGTCTAAATCTGAAAATCATTTCAAACCCTAGGAACCAGCACTTAACTTATCTGGATTGTGCATGTTTGCAGGTTCAATAGGTTAGGTTGCATGCATGGAAACCTCACATCTTCGGTTTTGCCAGGACGGGATAGCATCAAACTGAATGCAATTTTAAATTTCTTTTCTTTTGCATTTTATTTTTCTTCTTGCTGCATTTTATTTTCAGAAGTTCCAATTTTATTTACAGGCTTTAAAATAAAATAAAAAAATTAAAAAACTCCAAAATCCATAAATAATTCCTTCATGCTATTGCATTTCATCAATTTACATTTTGAAGTTACAGCATGGTCATTTGAGGATCAAATCACATTTACTTTATCAGGGTTCAATGAACAATCATTAAATTTCATAGTAAAATAAACCACAGTGCCCCTTGTTTTTAGTTACTTGCAACCACTAAGGTGTTCCAAGCATTTTAATTAAATATCTTCATTTGATATTATTAATACACAGATGCAGAATGCTAACATAACAGGAACCTTGGAGAAATTGTTTAATTTCTTTGCAAGCAGAGGATTTAGAACCCAAATCCTATCGGAGAGTGTGTTTTCACAATCGGGTGAAAATACCACTCAACATGAAGTTGTATTCTTTTTACTAGACTCAGGAAGTACCATTTTGTACCATCTAGCCTTGTTCCCAAAATTATTGCATTTGTAACATATGATATCATTATTCATAAGAGGTACAAAATATTTGAAATTTCTATTGACATCATTTTCACATAACCAGTGCAGTGTACAACTCTATGACCATATTTGTTACAATAAAAGCAATAGCCATGGAAGAAATTATGTAACCTATTTGGATGCCTTTGAGAATGCGTTTGAGTGCTTTTCATTTTATGATTAACTCTTGTCCATGGTTTTTATTTGCTTTATTATTTTCTGATATATTTTCCTTTTGGGGTATGAGTAGTGAGCTTATCTCTGTTTGATGTCTCTGTTTCTTGAAAGCTAGACTCCTCTTTCTATTTCCCTAACTTTATATCTGGTAGTACCTTGGTATTTTCAACTTCATTCCTTAGATAAAAAATTTTTGCTTCTAATATTTCACATTATTTTTCTCTTGCTCTTAATAGATCTGTCATATCTTTTTCAATTTTCTTTTCCTCTTCTACCTTTATCTTGAGTTCTGTGAGACTCTGGAGAAGTTCTATCCTTGCTTCTTCATCTTCTTGAATTTTATCCTTCAAACTTGAGTTCTTATTTCTAACCTTTTCAAGGTTCCTGAGAGCAGTAAAAAATTCCTCTTTTATGTCAAACATGGTCTCTTATTCACTCTATGAATTCATGTGTATTTTTTATTGATCTTCCTCCAAGCTGTTAGTATTTTCATGGAGAGACCCGCTCTGATACCAATTGAATAACATGTGCTTATACTGAGAGGGAGGGTGAAAAATATAAGATATATATATATATATATATATATTTTATCCATATGATAACATCAACAATATTAAAGCAGTAAAAATCACACAAAACATCACACAAATGAGAGACATGATTTAATGTGGTTCACCTAATGTGGGCTACTCCACAGAAAAAATATTCCTTATAAATTTTTCTCAAATAAATTCTCTTGGGAATCCTTTCTCTATTACAATGTTTATGGACCTCTATCCAAAGGAGACACAAATCCCCTAATCAAGTTCATGGATATCTATCCATAGGAGAACTCCTTCTCCTATGCTCTAGCTGGTAATCTTCTAGAAGAATTGTTGCCTCCACTGCATTGGCTTATGGATCTCTATCCACTAAATACTCCTGCCCTCACTTAGAAGACCTATATTCACTACCTTGGCTAATGGACCTCTATCCACTGGATACTGTTGTCCTCTATACTCTATCACCTCCAAATATTACTCTTAGATCTTTCTAAAATTTACACTAAACATTATCCTTCGGTCTAGACCAAATTTTCTCAATGTCTATATTTGATCTGCACTAAACATATTTCTTTAGTATAGCACAAATCTTATCAATATCTATCTCTAATATGCACTAAAAATATTCCTTTATTATAGCATAAATATGCACAATATCTATCTCTGGTCTGGCACAAAACTATCCTCAAATCTCTACCAGACTTTGTCCTCAAATCTATCCTCAAGCCTTATCACAAAGCTTGACTCAATCACAAATCAACTCTGCTAGATCTATCCCAAACCTTAACCCAAGGTTTGAACAATTCAATAAATCAACTCTGCTCTCAATTCTTCTCAAATACTTATCTCTAATCTGTCCACAAGTCCTTTAAATACTTGCTCAATTTGCTCAACAAGTTATCACTAGAACTTGTCCAATCTGCTCAAAAAGTCTTCACTAAGACTTGTCTAAAATATGTATTGTAATCTTCCACAAAATATTACTTCATTCAACCAATCACTCAATGAAAGCTTAGTCAACAATACTTATAAAAAAAATCTTATATAATAGTGATACTCATGATCTTGCACAAACCCTAGTTTCAAGATAGTTCTCAACTTCACATAACAATGATACTCATGATCTTGCACAAACCCTAATAATGCATATAAAGGCTCATTCAATGTTTCCAACACTACTTATCAAACAAGGTTTTTAACATTAAATTTCACTCAGAAAAGCCTTTATCAATAAAACTCAACAATGCTTATCAAACAACCCTTTTCACCCCAACTTAGCATTGACAACATCCAACAATAACTCACAAGGAAGATGTGTCCATACCTTTTGTTTGATGAATAATTGACCTCAAAACTACTCTCTTTGCCAATATCAAGGGTTAGGTGACAAAATATCACTCTAACACTTCCTCAAAATATTTCATAATTACAAAAATAATTAAACTCAAATACACCTTATTACTCCATATTGAAATTAGCATTCACCAAAACATACATAAAAATAAATTTCTTATTACACCTTATAACTCCAATCTAAATAACTCAATCCACCAAACAATTAAATAAAAATAATTATTTAATTTATCAACCTTATATCTCCTTAAGCTCAAAACTATACCACACAACCTTAGGAGAAAAAACCAATTTATAATAAAAATTTAGTACCTCTCAAAGTGCTCCCGATAGGATTTGATCCCAAGTCGAAGTGCCTACAATGATTTAACCATGACTACCTAGTCATGTGAGCTAAGTGCTCACGTGGGAGGCAAAATCACCCATGGCACTTTGTCTCCTTCCTTGACACAAAAAGCCAAAAAGCTTTTCCCTCTTCGATGCAAAAACAACCTCACAACCTTCCATGTTGCAAATTGAATGCAACACCTTGCATTTTGAAAGTGCTACCAACAGCCACTACCCCACCTAGCTAGGTGATGACAAGGCTTCTGAGCCTTGTTCCTTTTGACCCTTTTCAACCTACCAAAAGAATTCAAACGAAGGACTTCTTCCTTCTTTCGCTCGTTGACATATTGTGCACACCTTAGCTTTTGCAAGATTAATTAATTCAATCATGGATTATTTGAAGCCACTTAGGATTTTGGTATTTATACCCATGCCTTCAAATTCATTGATGTTAGTGGAGGAGAAAAGGATGACGTCGACAAATTAATTTTGCCCTTATAACCCTAACCTTAGGGTTAATTAAATTAGATTATAATTTAATTAATAATAAAATTATTATAATTAACTTATAATTAATTTTATAACCATAAGGTTAATTAAATTAAATTATAAATTAATTTATAATGAAATTATTATAATTAATTTAATTACTTTAGATCTTACCATTAGACCTTTTAATATTATAATAAAATATTATAATACTATTTTTCTTGGGCCTTCTTATTTCTCTTGTAGACCTTATCTAACCACCTTGAATATTATAATGGGATATATTATAATATTATTTCCCTTAGGTCTAGAAACAATATTTCTCTTGCACTGATTACTAAAACTGACTGTTGACATCCTTCTTCTTGCACTGCTCACTAAAATTGTCTCTTTACATCAATGAAAACAAATCTTGCTCATATTTCTAACATAAATACCAACCTTTTCTAAATTTTTAAGAAAAATAACTGAATTCAACTAGGATTATGAGTGTCAAAAGGATTTTGAATCTCTAAAGACATGTTTTATCTCCACCTATCCTTGTTCCATCCAACCCCCATAAACCTATGCTATTATATATCAAAGGAACTATTCATGCCTTAGGTGTTATGTTGTCACAATACGACAATCAACATAGAAAAATGGTTATCTACTATATCAGTAAGACAGTTATTTGTCAAGTTTGATACCCACTTTTAGAGAAGCTTTACCTTATAGTCATATTTGCTTCCCAAAATTTGAGATGTTATATGTTGAGCCATAAGACCTATGTGATAGCCAGAGTAGATCCCTTAAGGTAACTTATGTCCAAACTATTGGCTTTTCATCTAGATTATCATAGGTCCTAATGTTCAAGATCACAATATATCATCCAATATTTGAGTATTCAATATATGTGTATAATATTAATAAATAAAAATTCATATAAAATAACTATAATATGAAGTAAAATGTCCAATATCATTCATGCAATAACAAAAAGAAAACTTACAATATAATTACTCAAGCTGTAACTGTATACAAGCTTTTATATTATCAATATTTGAATGCCATCTTCTCAATTACATTACATGGAGATTTATCTCCATAATATAACCTTATAAAGGTGACTCTTGGACTCTTTGTCTATTTCTCTCCTCACATATCTAGGAGATGCATATTTTCCTATTCCACACATAAGAAAAGTCTCTCATGTCTTTTGGCTTCTCATATTGCCACTTGTATACATGATTCTTGAATCTCTATTTACTCTTTCACACTTTACTCTATGATATTTGTGCACATCTTGCACATAGATACATACATAAATGGAAATATAAATCACACTCCTAAACTATAAATTCATACTCTAATCTATTATATATTTACAAGTATACCATAAGGTACCATGGGGGTACATTAGCATGCACCAAATATAATATATTCTCCAACATAAACCTTGCTTTTCAATTCAGACTATTGAATGGGTAATGACCCTTAATTAATTTAACCTTGAATTTATTAGCCAAAATTTGCTAAAATAACATGTGATAGCTGACCAACTAGCAACACCTTTACTTGATAGTCACACTATAGTGGTAGAATATATAGATCAAAAAAATTTCAGACTTGAAACAACCCAAGTTGATTCTTAGGACCTATACTTAGATGATGCAAGATGTGTCAAAGGATTGAGGGAAGGATTCATTCTAGAATCACCCTAGTAAATCATTACTCTTGTATTCTTCAAACTCCAATTATCATGCACTAGAAATGTAAATAAATATGAATCCCCTATCCTTAGGCTTTGTGCAACCTTACCTTTAAAGTTAATAATTCTCTCCACTTATGGGGATTCTCGATAGATTAATAAATTTTATCAAACCAAATATGATAAGCTTAAACCATACAAATACATTGTTGATAAAATGATGGCTACTTTGGAAAAAGTCACCTTTGATACTATTCTTCATTCTAGTAACCATTAGATGAATTCTATGGCTATAATTTCATCACTCACACCTTTAGAACTATAGGATGAATAAGATACAATCATTATCTAACAAATAAAGTAACCTAAAAATTTAGAATTTTGTCAAAAGTATCTAAAAATATTTGTTGTTGAACACAGCTCCCCTTGAACCCTGGTATAAGGACATCGATGCCTTCCTTTAGGAGTCAACCATCTTGTGGAGGTCTTCATCCTTATATCTACCCCTTTCACTACCACTAGGTTATTTAATATATTTTATCATTCCAAGACTTTTAATTGCATTCTTATTTTTGTTCATTTTGCATCAATCTACTATTTTCTTTGACCTGTCATAAAATAATATCCCTTATTTACAAGGTGCAATTTTGGTAGAGCCAAGATCATGGACACCATGTATAGGGTGTGATTTTGGCTACATCAAATCTGGGGATAATATTCTCTCCCAAACCCTAGATCTGTATTTGCATGTTGCATTTAGGATATAATACTATTGTTTATATTCTATTTTTTGCATTGTTCTATTTCATTGCATTATGTTTGTCTATCTTAAAAAAAAAGGTTAACATTCACTTTTGATTTATAAAGATCAACTAAAGGGACCTAGGGGTCTTGACTACTATGCTCTCAAAATTTGCTACATAGAGACCTAAGTAGGCCCCCTAATTCTGATCGTATTTTCTAGGGTTTGTAAAGCTATTTTTGCAGGTTGAAGCTATGGGGTATTTCTAGACATAAAATAAAGTTTGGATAAAACACTAGTTCAAGTAAGTGCCCTAGTATATTTTTAGGTTGTTTTTTTATTACTTTATTCATTTATGTTCAAACCTAAGATATAAACAAAATAAAGAGAATTTGATCATATTTTAGGCATTTGAAAGAATAAGGAAATAGTGTGCATCTAGGGTTTAGTCTTGTTTATGCATTTCACTTGTGCCCTTGCTCAAAATAAAAATAATTTTATTTATTACAATTTAGGGCTATATATCATTGAATCAAAGAATCATACTAGGGATAGATATTATTTTATTGCATCTTGTGTTTTTTGCATTGGTCTTTCATTTTCTTAGTTTAGTTTATAGAGGTCAGACATAGGTGATTATTTTATTGAACACATTAAACAATTCCACCCCAAAATTGGAGTGAGTCCTAAAATCATTCTTAGTGAACCCATTTCCTTTACCACCAAATATAGAGAATATAACAACCACCATGATGACCTCCCAGCGGATCTAGTCAAGAATCGTATGCATTGCGTAATTTTCCCCCTCTATAGTTGTAAGTGCTTTTTGAGAACCTTCCCTTATACAAATGTGCCAAAACTAAGTTCTCAACATAAAATTATCATTTCATATGTTTGATATCAGCATGTTTATTGTATATCATTTGATCCACAAGCTTGGAGACATGGGATTCTTTATTGTGGAAACTATAAAAAGGGAAGTTAAATATTTTGATCAAAGAAGTAATTTTATTAATAATTAAAAAGAGATTATAGAGACTACAATATCTAAGAAGATATGTCTACCATTTCTTTATTTGAAAATAATTATAGAGATAGAGTGATCCCTAGTAAGATATGTATGCCAACAAGGAAAAATAATTTGTGAAAATAATTTTCTCACTATAACTACACTACTCTATAATTGCATCCACTATTATTCACTATAATTTCTCACTCTAATTTAGCTCTTGTTACCTTCAATAAAATTACAACCAATATATTTATGCATAGTTTGATAAAAGAGGAAGATGAAGCATCTTGATAGTTTTATTGGGTGTAACATTGGTGGTTATGGTAACTCAAACGGTTGCAACAACCCTATGCTACCATGTGGTATGTGTGATGTGTGAAACCCTATAGTTGGAAAAAAAATTGAGGGTTCTCCCTCTAAGAAATCTAAGCTATCTTACCCATTTTGAGCTTCTTGAGCCCATCCAAGAAATGTCATCCGACGCTAGAAGATTTTTCCAAAATTTTCAAGTTGTGTTCCAAGGCTTGAGCTATCTAAGTTATTTTGGAAATATGTCTAAGTTAGAGTTATTCCTCTTTGAGTTTGAGAAATTTCATAAATCTATATGAGTTTGAGATATTCCTATTTGAGTTTGATACATTTTAGACATCCATCTAAGTCAAAGATATCTAAGATATTTTGAGGAATCTAAGAGATTTTAGAGTCTTTGAGGTATTTTGGGCCCTTACAAGAATCCAATTCTAAGGCATTTTGGATGATCATTTGAGATCAAAGTGTTATCTAAGATTTTTTTTTAACATTCTATATTAGTCGATCCTCCTTGAGAAGTAATGATCCCCATTGTGTCAAGTTTCAATATCAAGTGTGAAAGCTCCTTCCTGATCTAAGTCTTCATGAACCACTTGGCTTGATGGCTAAGTTGACCTTCCTAGATTAATTTATATAGCTAAGTGGACTATTTCTTGGTGGTTTAAGTCCATGTGTCAACTATCCAATCCTTCTCCATTGGTGCAAAACTTCTAGGGTTGAGCTCCTTGATTACCAAATTTTCTTCTACTACTGAAGTGTCTAGCAAAGGTGGGTAATATGGCTTAAGAAGCTCAACATTGAAGATAGGATGTAGACCAAGGTAATGAGGTAGATCTATATTGAAGGAATTCACTCCCACTTACTTGATTATGGTATAAGGTCCATAAGATAGAGGTCTCATTTTATTGTGTGGTCCTATAAGGTATTACTTTTGTAACTACAACCAAACCTAATATCCCACTTGGAAAGAGTCTGGGGTGTAATTTTTATTATGACACTACTTATACTTCACATTCATTTGGTCTAGGAGGTCGTCAAATTGCTACTACACATGCTAAATGTTCTCAACAAACTTTGTTGTCTTCCTTGGTTTTTTTTCCATGTGGTGTGAAGTCCATCGATGGAATTGGGAAAGTCACATACATGGATGCCAAGTATTGAAAACCAAAACATACATAAAAAGGATTATACTTGGTAGAGCTATGCAAAACCCTATTATACTCATACTTAATGTAGGGTAGATTCTCATCCTATGTTTGACAATGCTTCAAGTTGTACATATGCAACATATACATGATCATCCTAATGACAACCTCTATTTATACATCATTATAAGGATGGAATAATAAGGACTTGGTGAGCTTCATGCCCATCATATCCTAAAGAGTGATCCAAAATGTTCTTAACAATATGCTATCCCTATATAAGACAATATATTTTAGAAGACCATAATGTATCCATACATGATTAAAGTACAATATTGTAGATTATTCAAATATAATAGTTTTATTGCAAGTAATCATTAGGGAAATTTTTAAAAATAAATCAACCACCAGAAATAGACAACCATTCCCATGCTTGTAAATAGGTAGACTTGAGAATAAATCCATGGAAATAAAATCCCAAGGCTTGGCAAGTATCAACAGGGGTGTGTACAGGCCTAGTTTCTTGTTAGTTGGATTTGCAATTGCATAGTGTGTGCAAGACTTGACATATTGCTCCACATTGTTCCTCATATTTTTCCAAAATAAGTGCTTTTGAAGAATGGCCAAATTTTTTTCCACACCAAAGTGACATGCAACCTTGCTAAAGTGTGCCTACCATATCATATTTGGTATTTCAATAGAGGGCACATAGATGTGTCTCATATGCCAAGTAGATGTAACAACAAATAAAATAAAAGATATCATTACCTGACTAAAGGGCTTGATATATTTTAGCAAAATAAGAATTAGTAGCATACAGATTGGTCCAACTAGATGTATTATGGTTGCAAGAATCAAGTATGGTGGTGAGTTCTATGATGGATAATCACGTTAGGCAATCTACAACTAAAATAGTGCTTCTCTTCTTGTACTAGAGGATCAATTGAAATTATTGTATGTAGTCCATTTTTTATACCTCTCATTCATGAGATTACACTATGTTTGGATGAATTCCATAGGTCTATGATTAGTGTAGATGATCATTTACTTGCCTAGAATGTAGTGCTTCCATTGCTTGCAGGCCTGAATAATGGCATAAAGTTCTTTATCATATGTGGGATACTTTTTGATAGCCTCATTGAAAGTCTCATTGTGGTATGCAATAGGGTGGCCTTGTTATGTAAGGATAACCCCCATTGCATAGTTTAATAAATATATCATCAACTCAAAAGGTTACCTCAAGTCTAGAAGGGCAATAATAGGTGTTGAGCATAATTGAGCTTTCAGTTTCTCAAAGGCTCTTTGATGAATTTCTCCCCATTGGAACTTGGATTTGGATTCCTCTTTTGTTAGCTAGTTTAATGGCCATGCAATGTGTAAAACCCATAAAATAAATTTGCGATAGAAATTGGCAAGATCCAGGAAGTTATGAATCTCTGTGAGAGTCTTTGGAGTTGGCTAATTTTATATAACCTAAATATTTTCAAGGTTAACATGAACACCTTCCTCATTGAAAATGTACCCAAGGTACTGGAGTTACCTCATGTTGAATGTGTATTTTTCTAAGTTCACATACAATTTATGCTTTCAAATATCTTAGAGCATTTATTGGACAAGCTACAAATGTTGTTCCCACATCTTGTTGTATATAAGGATGTCATCCAGGTACACAACTATAAAGGAGTTGGTGAAGGATCTCAAAATATCATCCATCATTCTCATGAAAGTTTCCAATGTATTAGTCAAACCAAAAGACATGACTAGCCATTTGAACAAACCCTCTTTATATTTGAATGTAGTTTTCTACATGTGTATGGGCTCAATGGGAATTTTATGGTACCTATATATGAGGTTTATCTTGGTGAAGAACTTTACACCATGTAGCTAGTCCAACAGATCATCGATTTGAGGTAATGGATCCTGATTCTTCATGGTGATCTTGTTTAAAGCTCAATAGTCAATGCAAAGTCTCCATGTACCATATTTATTTGGCACCAAGACAATTGGGCTAGCGCAAGGAGAAGTGCTCAATCTAATATGGCCCTTTTCAATCAATTTTTGAAACTATCTCTTGATATTATCAATGTTTAATGTCATGGTACTCATCTTAGGATGTCTCAAGCTTCAAAATATAAGTGTCAATCTCTTGATTACAAGATTTGAATATAAATGTAAGGTTCTTCTATGAAAAAAATTAACAAAAGGATCTAAATCAATATATGAACATATAAATATCTAGGTATTGGGTTTATTAAAATTAATTTTAAAGGGAAGGCACCCTCTTTCACTCACTATAAAAACATACGTAGAAAAGGAGGCCTCCTTTTTGCAAGTATTACTGTTTGAGTGAATTTTTCACTTTAATGATGATATAGGTAGAAGAGAGGCCTGCCCTTTCTAACCGATATCTTGTATGAATAATTTCTCATATTCTAGGATTTTAGAAAAAAATATTCCAAAAAAAAAGTTATCCCTTATGAAGTTTTTTGAGTTGTATGAAAACACAAAACAAAAGACTTCGAAAATGAATTTCAATATTTCTTCATTCATATAAAGACACGAATATAAAATTTTCAAAAATTTATTCAATGATATTTACAAACATATTTTAAAAATTAAAATTATACATTGTGATAATATTTAAAATGCATGAAAACTGAAATAAATTTTCACTTTAAACTTTAATGCTACAAAATATAATCTCTTGTAAGAATATTTTAAATAAAAGAATGTTCACAAAAAAAAAAATCTGTTACTTTTAAACATGAAAATAGAATAAAATGCCTTCCACTTCACTCAAAAAACTAGTAGTGATAGGAAAAGTTAAGGTCAATTATTTTCTACACCCTAATTCATTTAATTATTGTAAAATATATAAGAATTATGAGGGTAATAGATTAGTATTATTTTGATTTCAATAGAGATAAATGATATAATTGATAAGTGGTATCTAATCTATATTATCTTTCTTTCAAAAATATAGATTAAATCCTCCCATATTCTTCATAAAAGGAAGATATGGTGAGACTCCTTTCAATATATATTAATTGAAGTGATATGCATGAGGAGAAACCTTTCCTTTATTCTATAAAATAAAAAATATAAATGGAAAAAAAAATATAAATCTCTACTTCAACCCTTTCTATAATTTAATGGATGTGAAGTTGTGAATAATTTTTCCATTTTAAGCAAATAAATGTAGATAAAATATGCATTAGAGAAAATTCAAGATATAAAAGAAATGAGATTTAAGACAAATTTCAAGATTAAAAAACTGAAACTACTAGCCCTTATTTAACTAAAATGCATAACCTTTTTTAGTATTTCTAAGGTTTCCTTTAGAATCACCATCAAAATTAAGTTTATTAAACCCATATTTTAAATATTTTGTTTTTACCATGGTTCATTGGAGATCCTTTGGATTAAATCAACTATCATATGTAACCCTTACACGCATATTCAATTCCTATTACCAACTACCTAAAACATTATTTTCCTCATCCGACACTTTTCATAAAAAGAACCATGACTATAAGAATTTTGTAACAGAGGAAATAATAGGAATTCATAATTATCTATGTAATATTGAGACTTATTTAAAAAACATTATTTCTTTTAATACGTACATTTCAATAAATAATGTATAGATAAACCATTTATCTAATACTTTATGCTATATTTTTTTGAATAATTTATCCAACATATCATCAAATCTTCTACTGTTCATGGAGGAAGATAATAGATAATTATTTCAAACAATGGTGTAATCAACATAACAATGAATAAATAGATAATACTATATTCCTAGTTACTCCTTACACAAGGTACACCAAAAAGGTTCATGATATTTTTTTCTTTGGAAATTATCCTTTGTAGGAATTGTGTATTACACATCTAATGAAAGAAATGTTGACTTAGGGAGGACCTCAATTGACAAAAAATATTTCCAAAGGGTTTTCCTCAAGAGTAGAGATTCTTCATGATCCAAGGCTTTATATCCTCTCTTGATTGGGTGTAACAACCCTCCTTGCATAACCTTTGATTAGAAATTAAATTGATGATATGAACTTGAATTTTTCTTTGAAATGTGATATTGTTAATGATTTTGTTTACGCAGGACTAGGGACATTTCTTCAACAGAATGGAAAAATCATGAATTCTTCAACAGAATGGAAAAATCATGAAAAAGGTAAGTGGGAAAGTGATGATTTGGCTGGTGAGTATATGGAAGCTCACGTGGGCCTATAGGTGAATTGAAATGAAATGCATTATGTTTGTGTGTGCCATGTATAAAATTATTGTTAAAAAAATATATGCATTCATATATTTTAGGATATATTTTATCTGTTTGTTGTTTGTTAAAAAAATATATGCATTCATATATTTTAGGATGGCAATGAAAGTGCCAAAGATATGGAAACCTTCATTCATTAAGTATTGATTATTTAGATTTGTTTGTGTGTATTTATAATAATTTTTTTCTACGCTTTATTTTACTTTTAATTTTCTTAATTGATTATTTAGATTTGTTTGTGTGTATTTATAATAATTTTTTTCTACGCTTTATTTTACTTTTAATTTTAAAAAACAACTGTTCTATGTTTAGAATTTTATGATTAATTTCGGGAAATCTTATGCCTCCGGTTTAAAAGTTTTTCATATTATCCTGAAAACATTAAAAATGTTTAAGAGAAGAGTGAATAATGTCCTACATCTATCCAATCAGCTTCGTCCTTGTTATTGTAGACTTTTTCCTGTCTTTCTGCGCCATTTACTTACATTGCTGTGAAGCCATGGATACCGAAATCTGTTGAATACAATGGAGTGGACAACAAATTACACTCGGGAGAAAAGAGCTCGCTATAAAATAAGTTATTCTGTGCCTGATCTTCATTTCGTGAAGACTGTTCAGAATATCGGAATCTGTGCTCCATTAAATTGGATTCAGAAACGGAGCATTGCTGTCCACTACCATCCATGGAAAGGGATTTGGCGTCAATATTTTTCGTCGTAGAAATGTCATTCAACTCCGAGTCAATCTCGGAGATCAATTCGTCCAGAAAGGACTCCCACGATGCCTTGGAATCATTAGTGATTTGTGCACCATCAGTCTGCAACTTGAAGCTTTCGTCATCTAGATTGCCACCCTTTGGAATTCTCACCGCCTTTGGTCTCACAGGACTTATTTGAGCACAATATCTGTGCCATCACTATCACTGCCATGCGATGGAGATTTAGATATAAGATGACATCTTCTGCTTTTCAGAGCATATCCATTCTTTGCTAGTTTCTTGGAAAGATGAGTCCTCCAGTAATTTTTTATTTCGTTGCTCGTTCGTCCAGGAAGACGTCCTGCTATAAGTGACCACCTGAATCCATAACAACATCACACGCTTTCACAACTACAGTACTAGCTATTTAGCTATATCTAAATGGAAAGAGCTCAAGAGTCTATCAGCGCTAGTATAGATAATGAAACAATTTATCGACACCTATTGCCAAGGAGTCCATGCAGTCTAATGATGAGCTCCTCTTCATCGGAGGAAATGTTTCCGCGCTTAATATCAGGACGGAGATAGTTAGTCCAACGCAACCTACAGCTCTTTCCGCACCGCTTCAATCCTGCAAAACAAATACTTTAGTTATATTAACATAGGCTTTAACTGCAAACATAGGCTTTAGTTATATTAATCTTTCACAATTACTTTATCTAGCGTTTGGTGTTTGATATCTTTCTGTTTGGTCCTGATTTTGAAAAGGATGTTGCAGCGAGCGATGGGAAACATTCGATCATGCAGAATTCTATAATTCCTCAGACGTTGGTGTTAAGGGCGAATTCCCATGCCATGCCAGGATGTGCAAAATATTCAGATTCGTCCTTTATGTGTTTCCCAATTCTTTTGAAGCCACTCTGGGGTCTCTTACGCTTCGAAAGCAGAACCATGACGTTTAAGTTTTCTTTGAGGGAAAATGGAGATCCTTTCCCAAGATCATCAGCGTCCGTATATACAGCAACTAAGACTCTCTTGCTTCCTATTTAAGGAAAACGTTTCTAGTTTTATTGTTTGCATACTCAACTAAATCTAAAGATTCTTTATTCTAGTTCTAAAGCATATTCTTTTCTCAACACCTAGAAAAATGCAGTCTTACATATGGCCGGCCGTATTAAATACAGTTGATTTCTGACCCACCCACAATACTTTATTTAGGTGACCCACCCACAATACTTTATTTAGTTAGTGACCCACCAACATGATCTTTTAAATTGTCAATCTATCAAAGAGATATTCACCTTTAGGAGAACTTTTATATTTAATATATTAGATTTAGAACATGTAAGTAATATTGTATAATCATATGTTTACCTGAATTATAGAAATTTTCTATTTAAGTGATCTTCCATATTTAATAGGGTAGATTTTGAACTTTTAGATTTACTCAAAATTCTAAACTTTTGGATACCTGGTAACAATCTTAGTAGTGTATGTCCATAAACATGAGATCAAGATATCAAAAATTTGGTTATTAGGTATAAGATTCCTTTGGGTACCTTCCTTCTTGTTTCAAATGAGCTTAAATGGGAAGTAGAATAATCAACACTAAGACAATTAAACCATTCAAGGAAATGTCAAACAAATCCTTCATCAAATAGAGGAATTTAAAGTTGGATTCAATTGTTCAAATTTTTTAATGTCTTTTTGACACAATTTCTACAATCTACTCTTCACATCCTCTCAATCGACCAACACCATTTACTACTCGTACACCTTATAAGGAAGAGGCCAATTTTTATATTCTTGCTTTTAAAGGGAAAATTAATGTTAATGCCCCAAAAAATTATTTGTATAAGTTATCTTCATACTTCTACATAAACAAATCTATCAATAATGAGAATATAATTTTTTTTTTGCACTTCTAAAACCTTCAATACCTATTTGAAATTGGTTGGAATCATATTGTAATAGTGTCAAGAAAGACAATGAAGATGAAGAAGTAGTCTTCACATGGGGTTATTTTATGGAGGTTGTCAAGGAAGAATATTATCCTATTGGAGTCTATGTAAACCAACACATGATATGACAATGATTGGGTCTAGGTAAAGACCAATCTATTCAACATTATGCTAATGCTATCCATTCAATGGGAGCAAAACTAGTTACTCACGATATAAAAATGCATCTAATCCTTATATATCACAAAGGGATACAATTATACATTTGATTGGACATGTTCAAATTAAAGGAATTGGGAGAGACACAAATTTATTATCAAATTGGAGTAGAATTAAAAAACAAATATAAAAAATAAGGAATAGAAAATAACAAGAACTAAAACGCAAAGTACCAACCAAATAAATACAAGTGTGATATTTTAAAGAATCGATACAAAGGGCTAAGCCCCAAAATTAGAATTAGAAGTAGAAAAACACTTCAAACAAAAGAATCCCCAAAGGCCAAGATCAAAAATGATATGATTATCACAAGAGGAATCAAAATTCGAGGGGGGGTTCTAAAGCAATTTAGTTCTTTCCTACTAAATTACAACCCCCTACACCCACTGCACCACTACATTAACATCCATAGGATGAGGATAGAGGAAAGTATAAAATGGAGGCTAAGTCAAATATGACCATTACTACTACACATGCTGGATTAGAGGGATCACAAGAGGAGAAACATCTATATTACTCACAAATATTGGTTATGAGTAGGCCATCATATTTTATTGTTGATATCAAGAGTTAAAATAATTTGATTTATTCTTAGATTGTGAAGGATTTTAGTTATTTTCTCACACCACACCCAAAACTATATAATGTTAGATCATTATGATAGGAAAGACACATTCATATCATTTAATAATATCTTCTTTCTTTTCTTGACAAACCCATAAAAGATGAAGTTTTTGTTGGAGAATATTACATTTTTTGGTACATGGTAATGTACCCCCATGGTACCTTCATGGTACATCTTGTAAGTATTATATTATGATTAAGTCTTAGATTAGAGTGTGAGTAAATATTTTATGTAATGTAATAATGTATAAGAAATGCACAAGTGTTATGTAAGTGTGTATGTGTAGGAAATGCACAAGTGTCATGTGAGTAACTGTGCAAGTCTTGTGTGAGTATATATGAACACGTGTCTTATATGTAATTGTGCACAAGTGTTCTTAGATTAGTGAGTGATAAGTGAAGAGTCATGTCTAGGTACGCCTACAAGATAGAGTCATGTGTATGCAAGTGTCAAATAGGGAAGCCAAGAGTCATGATAATTGGCATAAGAAAAGGAATAGTCAAGTATACAAAGATTCATTCAAATGTGGCTATATATTACTCCAAAGTAATCATAGTGATCATAGCAAGCATGGTGAACATGAGTATAGAGAGCATTTTTATTATCATTGTAATAGAGTTTTATGATATATTTGTAAGAGAAAGAGGAGTAATAAAGTTTACAAAAAATTGAGCAATGAATATTGTAAGTTGTATTACATGCTTTGTATATGGATGATTCAGACTATTACATTCATATTTTTGCATATTAATGAATGTTAGTTGATATTTTATAAGACTTTATTTACATATAAGTTGGCTCATATTATTCTATTTACATCATTATCTTAATATTACTATATTGCAGCTATCTCATAGTTGATCCTATGGATTTTATCTTGTGAGTTTCTTATTAAATTAAGGCTTCAAAATCCATCAATGGTATTAGAGCTACCATAGGTAGTTTTTTGCACAAGTTAAATAGTTATATATAAAATCAATTTGTGTCTAGTGTGATAAAGTTGGTTTAGGGTTTTTCTACTTTAAAGGGAGTTAGATCTAGACTCTATTTTAAGCAAAAATCTAGATTCATATTATAGTCAAAGATTTATTCGTGAAGATAAGGACTCATATTGGAGGTGAATCAACTTTGAGAGAGTTGATAATTCAAGGTCATAGCCAATCCTGAAATTGATTTGAAGATTTGTAGATTAGAGATTGAGGTAGAATCAACTCTCAATAAAGTTGGTAATTCAAGAAAATATCCAACCCTAATATTGATAGAGGATTTCAAGGATAGAGATGATCCTTGATACTATTTTCTATCAACTCGAAATAAAGTTGAAGAATTTAGTATAATCAATCTTTCTTCATCTTTATTGGAGCATCGGGGATGTTAATAACACCTTGAAATTATTGGATTTCTTATGTGTGACCTAAAACATTGTTGTAGTAGAGATCAAAAGTGTAATAAGATTCCTATAATATATAGAGAAGACTTTCATCTTCAAGGACAAGAGAAGGAAACAAACTTTCATCAAGTAGAGATTGATTTAAGTTGTAGACTATTATTAATTCAAGTCTTGAAGAGAGATATTGATAAAGATAGATATATCAAGGTTACCTATTCTAGAATTTTATTCGAAATAGAGGTAGTCTATAAGAAGATTTATATCTTGAAGATAGACCTGGATATTTACATTAATATAGAGGTCTAGAAGAAAGACCTTGATAATTTTTTTTTTTAAGTTTTAGAGGTATTAAATATTCAAAACACATTGACCTTGATATTGGTTGAAGAAACCAATATAGAGAATATATAGACCCAATATGTCAAGAATAAAGGCCCTTATAGGAAAGAGAAAAGAGGCTGGTATAAACTAAGAAACAAAACACTATGATAAAAGAGAAAGGTTCTTTATGATAGAAAGCATGTAGCTCTATTAGGATCTATAGGTTAAATGTAGAGGTCAACATCTACGTGAAACATAAAGGTCTAAAAAATAAAAGGTCCATGATAAGAGTAAATTTTTCATAATAGTTTAAAGTCATTTCCAAAGAAAACCGAGCAAGTAAAAACTATTTGGTGTTTAAGCCAATGTAAGATAAAGTTATAGCATTGAGAGTGGTGCTATCTTCCAAGTGGAATATAAAATAATATTTAGCTAAGTAAAGGGGAATGCTATTCAGCTAAGAGAAGAAGAGAATATATTTGGCTAGTGAATAGAGATAGTTAGAAAGGGTATCTAGAGGTTATCCAAACAATATAAAAAGGTATAAATCATGTCATCTAGCTAGATTGCACATTAAAGTAAAGTAAAAGTATTTTCTAAGAATCCATTGATGCATTAAGAGAGGAAAGAGCAAAATCATGCACTACTAAAGTGCTTATTCATCAAGAAAAAAATAAGGAAATATTAGTGAATCAATTAAGGTAGATAACCTTTTGTAAGTAGAAAATAAATATTAAATAGTGTAGAATATTTTATTCAGATCTTGTGTTATCTACTAATATATAAAACAATGACTGAAACTAGAGAACTCATCTCACCAAGCTATCAGGTGGAGATCTCAATCTTTGAGCCATTCATTTAACTACATCAAGCAAACACATCAACGACATTTAAAACAACACCTCAAATATTGAATGCTCCAAGGACATTTAAAACATCATCTAAGGCATTGAGCACTCCAAGAGCATTTGGAATGCTCCAAGGGAATTTAAAATATCATCTGCAATGTCGAGAACTCCAAGAGCATTTAGAAAATCACCTAAGAAATTGAGTGAATACACCAAAAGTAGAATCTAAAACATTGAGTATACACTCAAAGGACTGCATTTGGAACATTTAAAGAGGACAAGAAATAGTTAATAGGTAAAAATTGGAGACCAATACCGAAATGAAGGAGAAAGGAATAAAAAAATAAGTTTAGGGTTCTTGGAGCGTTAGAAGACCTGACATATTTGATAACACTGATTAGACCACAATAAAGTCAAAGAGTGTAAAATGGATAATGATGGAGATGTGTCCTCTCCTACCATTCAAAAGCGAATGATCAAGCATGAGAAGGTAAATTGTTTGAGCCATGTAATATTTTGTTGGAGCATGCAATTTAAAGAATCTTACTAAGGTTACTTGGAGGGTAGTCAAGCTAATACAATGGGGTAAGACATAATTGGTGTGTGCAAGGTTAAAGTTAAATTCAAATTCAAATTAGGGTTTTCCAAATTTAGTTTTGGAGCTATAAGGTTTAGTGAAATTTTTAAATATTAAGACTTTAGGAGAGAATTTTTATTATTATTAGGGTTATTAAGTTGTAAGCTTAAGTTTAATTAATTTTAGGAGTGATAAATAGTTGATAAGAAAAATAATCTACATAGTGGAGAGATAAGTAGATTAATTGCATAATAAAATTGGATCTATTAGGTTTCTTAATAGTTGTTTAATTAATTTGATCTAATAGTTTTTGAAATAATAGCTTTATAAATTTTTACAAATTAATTAAGTCGGGAGTCAAAAGGTATTTGACTTCAAATTTAGCAAAATAAAATTTTTAACAAAGTTAATATTTTCTTAGTTTCTAAATATTAGGGAGATATAAGGAATTCTACTTCATAGGTTTTGTAACTTAGAAATTTTAAATTTATTTAAAACCTAGGGAGTCACAAGGAAGTCTACTTCAAAAATAAAAATCTACAAATTCAATGGATAAGTTACCAAGAGGAACTTTTCAACATAGAAGATGTTATCAAAATATAAAACCATATCCTTCAAAAGGAAAAGTTCAAGAACAAGGTACATCAAGTGAGCAACATCATACTCAAAACTCTTATCAACAATGCAAAATAATTTCAAGTAAATCCAATCATGTGATTCAAACAGAAAGAGATCTTTGGTATATAGATTTAGGTGCTAGTCATCATATGACTGGTAATTTATAATGGTTTGATTTTTTACAAGTCAAAGATAATTTCTATTTTAAAATTATTTATGATAATAGGTATCTAGTTTATAAAAGTGGTTGTGTAACATTTAGTGCACCATTCTCATATTTTGTATTGAAATATGTTATGTATGTTCTAGGATTGACAACCAATCTCATTTCAGTTACTAAACTAGTTGAAAGTGGAAGATCAATTGAGTTCAAATGTATAAATGAGAATAATAAATGTATTATCAAGAATCAAAATAGAACAAATCTATAGGGTCAATTAAAAATTGAATATATGCTTTATATTTAATTGGTTTTTTCAAGAGCTTATCTTATTTCAAGATAACATTGTTGAATTCTCTAAAAGACAAAGTGCCAAAAATGAGAATGAGGAACCATTCTACCATTGAAGATATTGGAAGAATCCAAATTTTAGAATGATGAAAAAATTTTGAGGACAATAGAATATCACATGTACTACAATACCATTTGTAGATTGAAGATGAAGGATGAATACCAATATTGAAGACTAAATATTTCAATAACCAAATAATGTAATACTAGAGGGTGTTGGAGAATATTACATTATATGGTACATGCTATGTACCCCCATGGTACCTTCATGGTACATCTTGTAAATATTATATTAGGATAAGGTCTTAGATTATAGAGTATGAAGTGAAGAGTCATGAAGTGAAGTGAAGTTCTCAATTCTCCTTTGCCTAAGTGTAAGTGTGCACAAGTATTTTTAGATTAGGGAGTGTGAAGTGAAGATTCTTGTCTAGGTGTGCATACAAGATATACTCATAGAGTCATGTGTATGCAAGTGTCAAGTATGGAAGTCAAGACTAATGAGACTTGGCATAAGAACATGAATAGTAAAGTCTATAAGGATTCATTATACTATGGCTATATATTACTCCATAATAAGCATAGCGATCATAGCAAGTGTAGTGAAAATAGTGAGTATAGAGAGCATTGTTATGAACATTGTAATAGATTTTTATGATAAATTTGTAAGATAAAGAGGAGTAATAAATTTTACATACATTTAATAAACTAATATTGTAAGTTGCAATAAATGTTTTATACATGTATTATTCAAGTTATTACATTCATATTTTTGCATATTAATGAATGTTAGTTTATATATTATAAGCCTTGATTTAGATATTAATTGGATCATATTATTCTATTTACATCATTATATTTATCTTACTATATTGTGGCTATCTCATATCTAATCCTATCAAATTTATCCTATGAGTTTCTTATTAATCTTAAGGCTTCAAAAACCATCAGATTTCTATGATTATGTGCCCTTGTATGTTTTTTATGAGTTTTAAGCAAACCATTCATGCAAAAGAGGTATATGGTGTATGAGTCTTGGACAAAAGTATCATCATAATTATGGGAGTTAAATGCTTTAGGATACTAGAGGTATATCCTCCATCTATTTTCTTAATTAGTTTTAAACAATATAGTATGATGATAGTAAAAACAATGAAATTTATTTTGTTGATGATAAAGTTAAAAAGCAAAAGGAGGACTATTTATAAATCGATTAGAGTCTCTACATAATAAAAGCAAGGTGAGAATATTATAGCATAATATGAATTTTTTTTAAAGACACTAAGTTTTGTTCCACTTTATTATGAGGTAAAATATTCCATTGGTTTAGTTATCAATCCTCCTTTGCCTAATATACTTGTTTATCATATATTAGTCTTTGTAAATGATGGCATCATGAGGTATATCTAAAAGAGGTACATTAGACCAAGTGATTCACCAAGAAATCTAATTATCTTAGATCAAAATAAATATGGGATGTGGATACTATGTGTTAACTAAATTTTATGAATAAAACCATTGTGAGGAACTTCTAGCCACCCCCTTAGATATATGACTTGCTAGACCATCTCTATGGTGGAAAGTTCTTTTCCAAAATTGATCTAAAATCCATCATCAAATAATCATAGATCCCATTGTTGTACGGAAGACATTGTTCCAATACAATGAAGGTTTATAGGAGTGGTAGGTTATACCTTTTTCTTTATCAATATACCTTCCACATTCTTGAGGATCATAGATGAAATCCTTCATCCCTACACTAGGTTGTTTATGGTAGTCTACTTAGATGACATTCTCATCTATAGTGCAAACTAGAAGGAATATTTGTAATATGTTTGACAAGTATTTCAAATATTTTTAAGACAAGCTATATGTGAGTTTGAAGAAGTGTTCTTTTGGAATGACACAGACTCAGTATCTCTTATAGATTATTGATAAAGAGGAAGTCCATATTGATCCCAATAATATTTATTTAATTATACAGTGGCCTACTCCAAAGACTATAATATAAATTTATAGCCTTTTGGCCTTTCCAATTTCTATAATATTTTTATATTAGGGTTCTCACACATTACTTGGCCACTATACAAAGTGACAAATGGAGATGCCAAATCAAAGTTCCATTGGGAAAACACAATAAAGGTAATTATAGAATTTGAAGGACCAATTGTATTCAAGTGCTATATAGTCCCTACATAATCTACATCAATATTTTATGGTAATGACTAATGCATCAAATTATAGATGGGTAGTTTTCATCACTCAATATGGTCATCTAATTACCTATCATAATGAAACAACAAATGAAGTAGTTCAAAAATACTACACATATGATAAAGAGATCTATGTCATTATACAATCATGTAAAATATGAAATAACTATATATTGCATGAGGAAACCATCATGTATATAGATCGTAGACCAATGGATGTCATTCATATGTACAATAATCCAAGGAATAAAAAACATCAAAAGTGGCCTAGATATTTTTAGCAATTCCATATAATCATCAAACAAAAGAAAGGGAATGTCAACTTAACAACAAGTTGTCTAAGATGACCTCCACATCATAGCATTGACTACTATTCTTGATTCCTCCATGCATTATATTATTAAATGATTCACCTTGTATGAAGTGTATTTTAATTTTGTGGAAACATGCCAAGATCTTCATGTGTATAGGTATATTTTTTAATTTAATTTGTAATATAACCTCCTCTTTCTCATGGTACATATTTATGTATCAGTTAGTGAGAACTCAATGATCATTTGTAAAGTGCATGCCAATAAAATGGTAAGTCTCTTTGAGGTGGAAAAAATATTGTATGATAGTCAAAACTACTTATTTTGGTCCAAAATAAGGAATGATATCAAAAGGTACATCAAGTCGTGTATCCACTATACCATGGAAAATCCAACCAACAAGAAGCAATGACTATGAAAACCATTGCCAATTCCATCCAATAATTGGAATTTTGTTTCAATATCTTTCCTTTTAGGTTTACCCACATCTAAGCATTGTAATGATTATGTTTTTATAGTATTTGATTATTTTTAAAATATGGTTATCATGTTTACTTGTATGAAATTAATTTTAATTTAGAAGATTGCTAACATATATTTTTGTCATGTATGCCCCAATATTGGATTTTTAAAATCCATTGTCTCTAATGGTGATAATAGATTTTTGAACATTTTTTGGTCCACCATATTTATTATGATGGACACCAAGTTGATGATATCCACAATGATGCATCCAAAAATTAATGGCTAGGAAGAAGTTACAATTGGACTAATTGTACATCTTATTCAAATATATAATTTGAAGCATCCATTCAATAAGATGACATCCTCACCTGCATTCAACATGGGAACATTCAATCTCTTCATAACTCTACCATACATAGCTTGTTTAATGTCTATTTTGTGTTCCAACCCTTGGCTTCCATGATGTAAATTTCCCTATGTAATCCATGGACTACTCTCATAGATAAAAGTAGAAAAGATAATAGAATTTATGGAATAGATTCAACATATCCAATAATAGGTCAATGACCTCTTATAAATGAAAAATTAGAAATACAAGCAACAACATGACCAGTATTATGTCCCATAGTAATTCAATATCAAAAATAGGTTATGGTTACATTGTTAGAATGATAGACTTGCATGAACCCCATAGGAATATTAAACCTCTTTGTTATAGATTATTAATATAAATTTTGTGTCATGTTATATGCATCTGTAATAGTATAAGAACCGTGTATAGTATATAGCTGGATGACTTGTTAGAGAAGATCAAGTCTTGATAGCATGTTTAGGATACATGCAACATAATATCTTAATCCAAAAGGCTGCACTAATCATTGACGAATACTGGTATTACAAATAGAATTTTTATATAAATTAAGTATAAAAATAATATTGTGTTATGGATAGGTCATGCTAAATTGTAATTATAAACAATAAGAGTGTCATTGTCATAGGAAATTATCTTTTTCAAGTGTATTTGTCACAAGGATATATACTATAAAATATCTATAAATCCAATATAGTCTAAAGTACTTCTAGAAGTATTATGTAATTATGTAAATATAATATGAAAAAGCAAAAAGAAAATTCTATAGAAGCATGTGATATTTTGACCATATCATGTAATCATAAATATCCTAAGTAAATTCCAATAATGGTATTTAAAATATCTTTATATTATGGAAAGATTCCAAAAATAATATATCTAGAATGTGTTCCCATGTGTCCATCTAGAGTGATACATGCATGTAATATGTAGTTTCCATGATCTTATAAATAGAGAAGATCCCCCTTATGAGTATCAAGTTGATCTAGTTTAAGGTCAAGGAAGTGAGAGAAAGGGAGAGTGTCTAGTGTGTGAGTGAAGGCTAGCAAGCCAAGCTAGATAGAGAAAGAGTGTATCCTTGTTCAAGGTGTGTCCAATATTGTTAGAGTGAGAGTGTGGAATACCATCATTGGATGAGTCTATAGGGTGTGGATTATCAATAGGAGGGTCACAATCACTCACTAAGGCAATCTAGTAGACTCTTATGTACTCCTAGAGTTTGTATATTTAACAACTTTCCTTCTATTTTTACGATGTCATCTTGTTGTGTTATCTTGTTAATCATTTTTCTTGTCTTTATAAACGTTCTATTTTGTATGGGAACTATGTGTTAGCTTTCCATGAAAATATGAAGACTATGTATTAACATAAAATACCAAAGTGAGACAAGGGACTAGGTAGATATTGTGTGCATGCTAAATTTGAACATTTTTTATTTTATTGTTGGGATCACTCCTCTTATGTGGTTATTTGATAATTACATGTTTATATATCTAGTAACTTCAGCTTTGCCTCTTGTTACTTTTACTACTATAATTGTCTAATTTATCATGCACTAAAAATATTTTATTTTTACAATGGTAATTCCAATTTTACTACTAGGTACTCGTTTTTACTATGGTAATTCTAGATTTCAATGTGTGCTAAATCCTATTTACTTGGGTCATTTCCATTTGATACCACCAGTCAATATATTTCTTGTGAATTATACTTATTGGTGTATGTGTCCAATGAAGTATTATCAACAAGTGTATGCCTTAGTGATCTTGTGGATAGTTTATGATTACCCCATCATCCTTTATAATTGGTTGGTATTATTTTTATCTATGTCTACACTTGAGGCATAATATTAATGAGTTATCAAGCAAAATATATTATATTTTGTGTTCATAGTACTTAAATGGAAGATTCATATTTTAATTCTTGAGATCTTGGTTTTTTCTCTTGGAAGAGTTATACTTTGGATTCTAAGGCTATAGTAAAGATTAAAAATACCTATATTTTCATCCCAATATTTTTAAGATGTCAAGAAATCCATTCAAGAATATAGGAGAACATGGATTTATAATGCCTATATGTGGAGGGAGCAATGTGTAGAGTTCCTTTCAATACTTTTAGATGGTACTTCTTTAAGATGGTATGATATACAAGAGAAATGGATTAAAATTCATGGGATGATATTAGTGAGAAGATGATTGAGTATAGTTTATACCAATAATACTATAACTTGATTATCAAGATAATAAAGTTTATCCAAGGACCTAGAAAGAAATTTCATGACTACTATGGGTGAGTCCAGGAGATTTGAAGGAAAGTGGAGTCCCAATTACAAAAGAAGAACATGTGTAAGGGGCCAATAAATGATATAGATAACATACCTTGTAAGCATATTTATACAAGTTCTAAAGGAAATAATTAGACCAAGGGTTAAGTATGAGCAACCTACCAATACTTTGCATGCATACATGGTTGTAAAGTAGCAAGATCAATATCTAGAGTTGCAACTAGTTCTACTAGCACTAGTTACTCTAGTATCTTCTAGGCAAGTTCCACAACCAACTATGACAATAGCAATAATAAGTCCATCTTCATATACTCTTTAAACTGAAATAGAATATCTAAAAAATAATATGGGACAACATGCAATTAATTTATTACAAGAAAGGGATATATAAATACAATGACCCTAATCTATATATGTAAATATGAGGAGGAATCTTGTTAGCTTTTGAAGCTTTAAATTTAAAGAAAGTGTAACCACAAGTATGGAAATAACCATGCAATGTTATAACTATGATAATGTCTAACTAATATGCATGAAAATATGATAGAAAATATGATACAACACTCAAGAAATGCTCATATAATAAATCTGGCAACCTCTCCATATTTGCAAAAATGGATCTACATTGTATCTACTACTACTCTACCAATACACTCAAAAATCCTCTCACTTTTCTATTATATGAAGGTGTATTTATAATGAGATGCAACTCTTTACCTTCAATATTCCTATGACACCTCACTTTTTTATTCTAAGGACTTATGTACATGTGGACTACATGCACATTTACATCATTGCACATTCTAACACTTTTGCACATATTACATTGCTTTAATAAAGTACTGAAGTCCTAAATAAACTCCTAATAAAGATATGTACCTATGATGGTACATTATTAAAGAACCAAATAATATAATATAATCCAACACCCCTTGTATTACATTATTTGGGTATTGAAGAATTTTTGTGTTCGATATGCATCTTCATCTTGATCTTAAAATTTGAACTTCTCTTCTCTGCTTTCTTCATTGTCTACTTTATCTGAATTTGAATGTGCATCTTCTTCTGAATCTTCTTCTTCTACTACTTCAGTATTTATGTTGTCTCTCCATATTTTATTCATCCCATTATTTGTTAGTATTTTGAAGTGTTCGGTAGAACTCTTGAATTTTTCTAGATAACCTTATTGAACTAGAGATTTGATAATCTCATGATTCATAAGTGAATCATAACCACTTCCTCTTTTATTCTATGGTTTTCTGTATGGCTTGTATCCTTGATCTTCAAAAATGTCAAGCTTGAATTCAGTGTCAATAGTGTTGGAAATTTGAGTTAATATTAGATATTTTATGTTGTCATTGATGTCACATGGATCATTGATGTCACATGGATATCATTTGGTTTTGGTAGCCAAAATATTTCATAAATAAACATTTATGATATTTTGGAAAGCATGGCTATTTACAGGGTTTTTATGAAAACCAAGACAGGCAAAATAAAAGGGTTTATTGAAAACCACGGTGGGCTTATGTGGAAAGGGCTTTTCTTAAAAACCAAGGTGGAATTTTGTTTCATCGAAAAATGACCTCTGGTGATGAAGATATTAAAGTTTAAAGTTTAAGTTTAAATTAATGGAGGGCCGACCTATGTACAATTAATGGTGGTTGGCATACATACATACATATATATATATATATATATATATATATATATATATATATATAGATATATGTAAAGGTTTCAATTTATTTTGGAAATGTGGCATATTATATATCGTCGGAAAGCTTATTTCGAGGGCTATTTGACTAACTTATTTAGAAGGAGAAATAAGATGTGTGTAAAGATATTTCTGATTTTGCAAAGGGGTTCCAAAAGTGAAGTTTACCTTGTTCTTTTTCAAGAGGATTAATTCTTTCATGAGGTGACAAGGTATGTAATATTGTGATTTATTTTATTTTATGGTATAAGTGGTTTTGGGAGTGAAAAGGTTATGCAATGTTTTTATTTATTTTATTTTATGGTACAAGTGGTTTTAGGAGAGATAAGGAAGTTGTGCAATTATAGGACTTGGTGATGATTATTGAAAATTGGAGTAATGTTTATTATTTTATGATGTACTAACCCTTGTGAATATTGGCAAAATAATTTTGTGATTGTGGTAGATTTACAAAGATGTTTTTTCATCTTCATAAAAGGTATGGGCATATTCTCCTGTTGACTGTTTATGATGGTTGATTTTTGAAATATAATCGGAGAGATAAGGATTGATTGTGGTTTCCTTTTCAAAAGTGATTGGTTTAATGCATCAAGATTTTCTAGTTTGATAGTTGAGGTTAAACCTTGTTTTATAAGCATTGTTATTGAAGACAATTGGTTGTGAAAGAACTTGAGTTGGAAAAGAACATGAGTATCATTGTTATGTGAGATTTGTGGTTGAGCATTGTTGGAAATATTTGAGATGGTTGATACATACTTGGACTAGGGTTGTGTGAGAAAGAGTTGTCCCTTGTGATGATTGGTTGAGTTGAGTTGATTGAGCCTAGTCAAGTGATGTGTGAAGTGATTGTTCAATTTCTATGAAATAAACTATTCCATAATTCTATGTTGATTTGAGATTAAGGTTAGAACATATTGAGTCTCTAACAATTCTCTTTATGGTTCTATAAGACTTGAGTTGAGTTGAGGTTGACTTGAATTGATTTGAGGTTGATTTGAGTTGAGAGTGATATTAGAACATATTGAGTCTCTAACAATTCTTTTTATGCTTCTATGATATTGAGTTGAGTTGAGTTGAGTTGAGTTGATATTAATATTAGAACATATTGAGTCTCTGATGCAGGAGCATCTCGGGCAGCACAACAATCTTGCATCACCAAAAAAAGTTCAAAGTTTGAAAAAGTTCAAAATTTGCAAAATTGACTAAGTATAAAATTGGTCGCGATATCGCGACGCAAATATCGTCGCGATATCGCGACGTATTTCGAGCACCATGGCAAAAGCAACTAATGGTCACGATATCGTGACGTATTTTGAGCACCGTGGCAAAAGCAACTAATGGTCGCGATATCACGACGTATTTCGAGCACCATGGCAAATGCAACTAATGGTCGCGATATCACGACACCAAAGTTGTCGCGATATCGCGACACTTTGGCAGCCAAAGCCAAAACACAAAGAAGTGTCATGATATCATGACACTTTGGCAGCCAAAGCCAAAACACAAAGAAGTGTCGCGATATCGCGACACCTTGGCCGCCAAAGCCAAAACACAAAGAAGTGTCGCGATATCGCGACACCTTGGCCACCAAAGCCAAAACACAAAGAAGTGTCACGATATCGCGACACCTTGGCCACCAAAGCCAAAACACAAATAAGTGTCGCGATATCGCGACACCTTGGCAACCAAAGCCAAAACACAAAGAAGTGTCGCGATATCGCGACACTTTGGCAGCCAAAGACAAAACACAAAGAAGGGTCGCGATATCGCGACACCTTAGCAGACAAAGCCAAAGTGGCAGTTCCAGGTGGCAGTTCCAGGTGGCAGTTCCAAGTGGCAGTTTCGAGTGGCAGTGCCTGAGATCGTTAAGGCCGTTCCAAGCGGTAGTTTCAAGGGCCGTTAAGGCCGTTCCAGAAGCCGTTAAGGCGGTTACGAACGGCGGTGCAGCACGAAGCATAGAGCATAAAAGGGATTTATTTGAAGGATTCGAGAGGCTAGGGGAAGGAAGGAAGGCTGCAGCTGTATTTTGCATTTAAAGCACTATGTATTTATTTTCATGGTCTTTTATTGTAAAAGCTTCCATGCTTTGAATTAATAAAACTGCGTCTTTCAAATAAAATTGCATCATTTTATTTGTGGTTAACTTGGCTCCCCATCAAGTGGTATCAGAGCTGTAAGATTCTGAGTGTGTTGAGCAGAGCGCCGAACGTGAGGCAGCTCACACCAGGATCTGGGGTTACGGGTTTCTAAGAAACTGTGAGACAGAATGCCACCACGAAGAAATCGTGGTGCTGGAAGGAACGTGGTTCCTGAAGGAGATTTTCGTGCATTGTAGAGACAAGTGTTGGCATTGCAGGAAGAATTATGCAGGGGAATAGAGCCAAGAGGAGAAGATCACAGTGATGATGACGGAGTTGAAGACCCGTCTGAAGAGGAAGAAGAAGAAATGAGTGTCGTAGAGTCACGAATGATAAAAGCCATTTCATAGATTGGGAAAAGGCCAAATATTGACGTTTCTACGTATTCTAGAAATTTAAATCTAGAAGAATTAATTGACTGGATTAATGACATGGAAGAATATTTCGATTATGAGGACGTTGAAGATCCAAATCGAATAAAATTTTCCAGAACAAAATTAAAAGGCCATGCTGGCATATGGTGGAAAGGAGTGCAGTTGGAAAGAAATCGGAGAGGCAAAGAAAAGATCTCCAGGTGGGATCGAATGGTGGAAAAATTGAAACGACAGTTTATTCCAGCAGATTACGAATTAGATCTGCTGAGAAAAATGCAGAGTTTGCGACAGTCCAGCAAAACTGTTAAAGAGTATACTGAGGAATTTTTTAAAATTTCAATTAGAACCGGTCATACGGAAGCAAATAAGGAAAGAGTAGCCCATTACATTAATGGGTTGAGAACCAACGTGCAAGAGGAATTGAGTCTGGTTCGAATGAACAACATTGAAGATGCTTATCAGTTTGCTCTGAAAGTAGAAGAGAAACTGAATCACAGATTTGACAGCAAGCAAAGAGGAAGAGGTCGTGGTGGAAGAACTGGTGGAAGAACCAGTGGAATTAAATATGATGATCAAAAATAGAATGGTGAAACCAGCAATCGCCAAGAACAGAAGGAGGAGAATGCTTACCGACCTCATAATCAGAACAATGATTATCAAAGGGGTAGAGGTAGAGGTGGACGCGGATATGGCAGAGGCAGATTTCGTGGAACCTATTTTAATTGCGGAGAAGAAGGGCATCGATCATATGAGTGTCCCAAACACCAAGAAGCACCAAACAGAAGGCCTGAAGGAAATGCCAGAGCTGCAATTGCTGAGGATGGTGTTGAATCCGAGCACTCTGAAGAAGCAGAGCATGGAGAAGTGATGATCACAAGAAGAACTTTGTTGAATGAAGAGAAGGAACCAGATCAGCGGAAAAGCCTGTTTTGCATGAGGTGCAAATGTTCAGGTAAAATCTGTAATATTATTATTGATAATGGTAGTACAGATAATTTGGTTTTCGAGGAAATGGTAGCTAAATTAAAGCTAGAAAGAAAATAGCACCCGCATCCATACCGGATTGCGTGGTTGCAGAAGGATCATAGAGCATTGGTCAGTGAACAATGCTTGGTCAAGTTCAAAATTGGAAGATACCAGGATGAGGTCCTATGTGATATTTTTCCGATGGATGCTTGCCATTTGTTTCTTAGAAGACCATGGCAATTTGATAGACGTGCAGCGCATGATGGACATGCAAATACCTATTCCCTGACAAAATATGGAGTACGCCACAAACTGAAGCCATTAAAGGAGGTTGAGGAAAAGGTATGCAATAATGCTAGAATTTGTTTAGTAGATGGCAAAAAAATTTGGATGGTATAAAGAGGGATTCAATGTGTTATGCATTAATTCCTAATGTAAAAAGAGAAGATACTACTAACATTCCAGCAGAAGTTGAACATCTGTTAGCAGAATTTCTTGATATTATATCAGACAATGTGCCTGAGGGTTTGCCGCCAATGAGGAAGATTAGTCATCAGATTGACTTAATGCCAGGATCTAGCTTACCCAACAAGGCAGCTCATAGAATGTCTCCTGTTGAGAATGAAGAATTGAACCGACAAGTTCAGGAATTGTTGAGGAAGGGTTTGATTTGGGCAAGTTTGAGCCCTTGTGCAGTGCCAATAGTACTTGCACCAAAGAAGAATGGCGAATGGCGAATGTGCACTGATTCCCGAGCCATTAATAAAATTACTATTAAATATCGCTTTCCATTACCCAGAATGGACGATATAATGGATTGCTTGAGTGGAGCTAAATACTTCACTAAGATTGATTTGAAGAGCGGATATCATCGGATACGTGTTAGAGAGGGTGATGAATGGAAGACAACCTTTAAAACCTAGAGAGGGTTTGTATGAGTGGTTAGTTATGCCATTTGGATTGACTAATGCACCCAGTACATTTATGAGGTTGATGAATGAAGTATTGCGTGACTTCCTGGAAAAGTTCGTGATAGTGTATCTAGATGATATTCTGATTTTTAGTAAAACATTGGATGAACATTTGTTGCATGTTCGGACAGTTTTTGAAAAACTGCGTGAGGAGAAATTATTGATAAATATACATAAGTGCAGTTTTGTATAGAAAGAGTTGATATACCTAGGATTTGTCATCTCAGAGGAGGGTCTGAAAATGGATCCTAAGAAAGTGAAGGCTATCCTTGAATGGCCTGCTCCAAGGAATGTGACAGAGGTAAGATCATTTCATGGTCTTGCAAGTTTCTATAGAAAGTTTATTAGAGACTTTAGCAGTATTTGTGCACCCCTAACAGAAACTATGAGAGGGGATAAGAGAGAATTTAAGTGGACTACCAAAGCAGATACCAGCATGAATATATTGAAGAAGAAAGTGATAGAACAGCCCATTCTGGCACTTCCAAATTTTAATAAAGTGTTTCAGGTTGACTGTGATGCCAGTGGTAGTGCCATTGGAGCTGTGTTGAGTCAAGAAGGTAAACCTGTTGCATATTTTAGTGAAAAATTGAATGATGCTAGAAAGAAATACTCTGTTTATGATCAAGAATTCTATGCTATAATTTAGGCTCTTAAGAAATGGAGACATTATTTGCTAACCAAAGAGTTTGTTTTATATACTGACCATCAAGCTTTGCAGTATATCAATAGTCAAGGTAAACTTAACCAACGGCATTTGAAGTGGGTTGAATTCCTGCAGAGTTATACCTTTGTACTAAAGCATAGAAGTGGCAAATCTAATAGAGTTGCAGATGCCTTGAGTAGAAGGCATAATTTGTTGATGGAAATGAGAGTGCAGGTTGTTGGGTTTGATGAACTCAAGAGTTTATACCCAGAAGATCCAGATTTTGCAGAGGCATGGACCGCATGTGTGTCTCCTACTACCATGGATCGCACTAAGTGGTTAGATTTCATGATCCAAGATGGGATGCTGTTTTGACAGAATCAGTTGTGCATTCCTCGAAGTTCCATGAGGGAAAATTTAATCAAAGAGAAGCATAGTGGAGGACTAGCAGGGCATTTTGGCCGTGATAAGACCATTGCTCTTCTTAGTGAAAATTACCATTGGCCACAGTTGCAGCCGGATGTGACCAGATTTGTGCAGGGTTGCAGAGTGTGCCAGATGGCAAAAGGAGTAAGCCAGAATACAGGAATGTACCAACCATTGCCTATACTAGGAAGACCTTGGGAGGATATCAGCATGGATTTTGTTCTTGGTCTTCCAAGAACACAACGTGGAAATGATGCCATTTTTGTTGTTGTTGACAGGTTTTCGAAAATGGCCCATTTTATTCCATGTCAGAAGACAAGTGATGCGGTTCACATTGTCGACTTGTTCTTCAAGGAGGTAGTCCGACTTCATGGTCTACCCCAAAGCATTGTTTCGGATAGAGATACCAAATTTGTGGGTTATTTCTAGAGAACTCTATGGAAGAAGCTAAAAATAGACTTGAAATTCAGTTCTGCGTACCATCCGCAGACTGATGGACAGATCGAGGTAGTCAACAAAAGTTTGGGTAATCTTCTACGATGTTTGGTAGGAGATAAACCGAAGGGATGGGATCTGATTTTACCCCAGGAAGAGTTTGCTTACAACAATTCTATCAATCGCAGTACTGGTAAATCACCATTCCAGATTGTGCATGGGTACAACCCTAGAAACGCTTCTGAGTTGAGACCGATGGATAAAGCAGACAAGTGCAGTGCTGAAGCTGAAGACTTTACAGCACACATGAAGACTTTACATGAAGAGGTACAACAACATATCAGTCAAATGAATGCTACTTACAAAGCCAGAGCAGATCAGAAGCGGCGTTTCAAAGAATTCCAAGTAGGGGATGAAGTCATGGTTCACTTGCATAAGGAACGTTTTCCTAGAAAAACTTACAATAAGTTGAAGATGAAGAAGTTTGGACCATGCCGGATCATAGGCAAACGAGATTCAGGCAATGCCTATGAAGTTGATCTCCCAAGTGAGCTGAATATTTCACCTATCTTCAATATTTCAGACTTGGTTGAATATCATGCAGGAAGTTGTAGTGAACCACCCAGTCCGGATCTGTGGAACATTCCTGCATCCACTCCAGACAAAGAAGAAATTGAAGACATACTCGACACTCGTGCAGGAAGAAGTACCCGAAACAAGCAATATTCGGAGTATTTGGTCAAGTGGAAGAACAGACCTGTCGAAGATGCCACATGGTTGTCCAAATCAGAGGTTGATCGTTTGGGTTTTCCTCTGACCATCCAAAAGTGAGGATCACTTCTAAACATCTACCCTAGGTGTCTGATGCAGGAGCATCTCGGGCAGCACAACAATCTTGCATCACCAAAAAAAAAGTTCAAAGTTTGAAAAAGTTCAAAATTTGCAAAATTGACTAAGTATAAAATTGGTCGCGATATCGCGACGCAAATATCATCGCGATATCGCGACGTATTTCGAGCACCATGGCAAAAGCAACTAATGGTCGCGATATCATGATGTATTTTGAGCACCGTGGCAAAAGCAACTAATGGTCGCGATATCGCGACGTATTTCGAGCACCATGGAAAATGCAACTAATGGTCGCGATATCGCGACACCAAAGTTGTCGCGATATCATGACACTTTGGCAGCCAAAGCCAAAACACAAAGAAGTGTCGCGATATCGCGACACTTTGGCAGCCAAAGCCAAAACACAAAGAAGTGTCGCGATATCGCGACACCTTGGCCGCCAAAGCCAAAACACAAAGAAGTGTCGCGATATCGCGACACCTTGGCCACCAAAGCCAAAACACAAAGAAGTGTCGCGATATCGCGACACCTTGGCCACCAAAGCCAAAACACAAAGAAGTGTCGCGATATCGCGACACCTTGGCCGCCAAAGCCAAAACACAAAGAAGTGTCACGATATCGCGACACTTTGGCAGCCAAAGCCAAAACACAAAGAAGTGTCGCGATATCGTGACACTTTGGCAGCCAAAGCCAAAACACAAAGAAGGGTCGCGATATCGCGACACCTTAGCAGACAAAGCCAAAGTGGCAGTTCCAGGTGGCAGTTCCAAGTGGTAGTTCCGAGTGGCAGTGCCTGAGATCGTTAAGGCCGTTCCAAGCGGCAGTTTCAAGGGCCGTTAAGGCCGTTCCATATGACCATTCCAGAAGCCGTTAAGGCGGTTACGAATGGCGGTGCAGCACGAAGCATAGAGCATAAAAGGGATTTATTTGAAGGATTCGAGAGGCTGGGGGAAGGAAGGAAGGCTGCGACTGTATTTTGCATTTAAAGCACTGTGTATTTATTTTCATGGTCTTTTATTGTAAAAGCTTCCATGCTTCGAATTAATAAAACTGCGTCTTTCAAATAAAATTGCGTCATTTTATTTGTGGTTAACTTGGCTCCCCATCAATCTCTCAAAATTTGCTTTATGATTCTATGAGTTGATTTGATTTGTGTTGAGTTGAGATTGATATTAGAACATATTGAGTATCTAACAATTCTCTTTATGCTTCTATGAGTTGAGTTGAGTTGAGATCATTGTGGATCATTGTTGTCATCCATTGAAGAGTACATTGCCATTCATTGTTGAGTTCATCTTTGAGCTTTGCCTTGATAGATTTGTGGATGAGTTTTGAGTACTACTTGAGCATGATTGGTTGAGCCTTTGAGAAGGATTTTGGGATAGATTTCTAGACAAATTTGTGGAAGTTTTGTGCATGATTGATTGAGCCTTTGAGAAGGCCTTTGGGAAAAATTTGAGGATAGTGTTGGGATAAATTTGTGGACAGTTTTGGGCAAGTTATTGGTGAGCTTGCTAGAGCAGATTTGGGCAAGTTCTTGGTGAGCTTGCTAGAGAAAATTTGGACAAGTTCTATGTGAGCTTGTTATTCAGTTTTGGACAAGTTCTGTGTGAGCTTGTTATTCAGTTTTGGACAAGTTCTGTGTGAGCTTGTTAAGTAGGTTCTATGTGAGCCTATTAAGCAGGTTCTTAGTGAGCCTATTGATAAAGCTTTGGAGGTGATAGAGTACAGAGGATAGAGTCTTAGTGGATAGAGATCCAACAATAAAGCAATTGAAGACAGATCTGAGTGAGGAGTCTTCAAGTGGAGAGAGGTCCACCAGTTAGTGCAATAGAGAGATAAAGTCTTCTAGAAGATCACATAGCCAGAGCAGAAGGGGAAAGAGTTCTCCTATGGAAGAGATCCATGAACTTGAGATTAGGGGATCAACATCTCCTTTGGAAAGAGATCCATAAACATTGTAATTGGGAGTGATTCCCAAAGAGATTGATTGAGAAAGTTTTAGTAAAATATTTTCTTCGTGGAGTATCCCACATTGGGTGAACCACATAAATTGTGGTGTCTCTATTGTGTATGGTTTCTGTGCATTGCTTTGATTACTGCTATTGATACTGCTATCTTTACACAACATAATATTGAATTGGAAGAAAAAGTAAAAAGTGGTCTTATACTGTTCACCCCCCCTCTCAGTATAAGCTTGTGTTCTTCAATTGGTATCAGAGGGGTTCCTTCGGAAAGACTAACAACTTGAGGGAAGATTCTACAAGAAAACACATGGCAAAGTAAGGCAAAATAAGAACCATGAGATCTAAGAAGAAAAATGAATCCAATCTTGAAGCTCTAAGAAGGGAAGAAGAAAAATCAGTAAGATGTCTTGAGTGTGGTAAGCTTGGTCACATGGCATTTTATTGTCCACAAAATGGGTGTAGCAGCAATAGAGAGGAAATGGAACTTGACCGGATTTTCAAAGATATTGTTTCTCAAAAGGCAGCATTCAAGGTTTCAAAAGAAGAATATTCTGCTTATGGTCAACTCGATCATGTCTCAGGTTACTACAATGGCTTCAATGATAGTGAAGATGAAATGGAACTCAAGGAAGACATGCACAATCAAAATAGTGAAGATGAATGCAAGAATAAAAAAGAAAAGGAAAACATGTATGAACAAGGTAGGCATGACAAGAAGAGCTGGTATATGGAAGAAGCAATCAGTGATTCTAGAAGAAATAATGAAAGTCTCTCAGTCAGTTAAAAGAAGAAGCTCCTACTGAAGATCAAAAGCAGGAATCTCAAGTAAGAATTTATCATGAAGAGAAAAATAGGCACAATTATGATCATGAAGAAAATAAAGTGTCAGAACAAGCTTTTGAAGAAATGAAAAGAGAAAAATCAAGAATAAAGGCTCAAGCACAAGAGGATGAGAATATAAAGGCAAATCTCCTACAAGATCTCATTGATCTAAAAATCACGGTTGAAGAGGCAAAGAAAATTGAAGAAGATATGCTTGAACAATTAAAGGTAAGGAAGCAAGAATGTGAAATATTAGAACATGAAGTTGTTTCCTTAAGGTTGGAAGTGAAAGACTCCAGGGATAAGTTGCACAAGTTTTGGAAAGGTTTCAAAGCACCAAAGGTCCCATATTTCAGGTTTGGGGAATCACACTCAAAAGGAAAGGAAGTTCTAAAAGATGAAAGCAAGGAAGCACCTAAGATTTGTGAGGAAAGTTCCAAAGTTCCTATGGCTCCAAATATTCAGTTTGGTTCTTTTTTTGAGATAGGTGAATCAAGTTCAAAGGGAAAAAAATTATTGAAGAGAAAGGCAAGGAAGAAACTAAGGAAGAGGTTTTAGATGCTACAAAGAAGGTTCAAGAATGCAATGCACAAGTTGAATATGATCATAAGGATAATGGTCAAGAAAGGTATGAGGAACCAAGGCATGAACAAAGGGCTTTTCAAGGATATTGTTTTTCTTGTAATGGATTTGGACACAGGGCTATACATTGCAGGATCCATGGATCAAAGAAGTTTGATTTTGCTAGAAGAAACTTCAAAGGAAGAAGGTATGATTTTCAGGGACATTGCTTCTCATGTAACAGGATTGGTCATAAAGCTTTTTAGTGCAAAGGAAATGAGCAACATGGTTTTGGTTTTAGAGCTACACAATTCAGAAGTCATGGTCATAATGGTCATGAAAACAAAGCTTCACAATACAGGGTTCAGGAAAGGAATGGATATGGAAATTATTTCAAGAATAATTTCAGGACATGGGCACCAACCAAAGGCTACAATATCAAGTGTTTTAATTGCAATAACTTTGGGCATATTGCAAGGTGGTGTAGGACTCAATTCCAAACAAGTTCAAGGCAAGAAAGTCAAATAGGTTCTAGACAAGAAGATCAAGTAATTCATCAAGAGAAGGATATCAGAAAAACATGGAAGGAAGTTGATAGAGGAAATAAACAAAGTGATATGGGAGTAAAAGTACTCCCACCCCAAAATTAATCACCTCAAAAGAAAAAGGGGGTGAGGGGGGCTAAGCTTAAGAGTTATATATTTTAGCCCCATAAGTGTCCCTTTTGCCATTGATGTCAAAGGGGGAGAGATTTGAGTAAGGGGGAGAGTATTGAGTTAGGGGGAGCAGCCTCCAAAGAGAGTATTGAGTTAGGGGGAGCAGCCTCCATAGAGAGTATTGAGTCAGGGGGAGCAACTTTGATTCTCAGAGATGGTTTTTGCAGTGATTGTGGTGTTTGCATTAGAGGTGTTGCCATCAATGACAAAGGGGGAGATTGTTGGAAATTTGAGTTAATTTGAGATATTTTATGTTGTCATTGATGTCACATGGATCACATTTGGTTTTGGTGGCCAAAATATTTCATAAATAAGCATTTATGATATTTTGGAAAGCATGGCTATTTACAGGGTTTTTATGAAAACCAAGGTAGGAAAAATAAAATGTTTTATTTAAAACCATGGTGGGCTTATGTGGAAAGGGATTTTCTTAAAAGCCAAGGTGGAATTTTGTTTCATCGAAAAAGGACCTCCGGTGATGAAGATATTAAAGTTTAAAGTTTAAGTTTAAATTAATGGAGGGCCGACCTATGTGCAATTAATGGAGGTTGGCATATATATATATATATATATATATATATATATATATAAATAAATGTAAAGGTTTCAATTTATTTCGAAAATGGGGCATATTATATATAGTTGGAAAACTTATTTCGAGGGCTATTTGACTAACTTATTTAGAAGGAGAAATAAGGTGTGTGTAAAGAGATATTTCTGATTTTGCAAAGGGGTTCCAAAAGTGAAGTTTGCCTTGTTCTTTTTCAAGAGGATTAATTCTTTCATGAGGTGACAAGGTATGCAATATTGTGATTTATTTTATTTTATGGTATAAGTGGTTTTGGGAGTGAAAATGTTATGCAATGTTTTGATTTATTTTATTTTATGGTACAAGTGGTTTTAGGAGAGATAAGGAAGTTGTGCAATTAAAGGCCTTGGTGATGATTATTGAAAAGTGGAGTAATGTTGATTATTTTGTGATCTACTAACCCTTGTGAAGATTGGCAAAAGAATTTTGTGATTGTGGCAGATTTACAAAGAGGTTTTTTCATCTTCATAAAAGGTATGGGCATATTCTCCTATTGACTATTTATGGTGGTTGATTTCTGAAATATCATTGGAGAGAAAAGGATTGATTGTGGTTTCCTTTTCGAAAGTGATTGGTTTAATGCTTCAAGGTTTTCTAGTTTGAGAGTTGAGGTTAAACCTTGTTTTATAAGCATTGTTATTGAAGCCCATTGGTTGTGAAAGAACTTGAGTTAGAAAAGAACATGAGTATCATTGTTATGTGAGATTTGTGGTTGAGCATTGTTGGAAACATTTGAGTTGGTTGATACATACTTGGACTAGGGTTGTGTGAGAAAGAGTTGTCCCTTGTGATGATTGGTTGAGTTGAGTTGATTGAGCCTAGTCAAGTGATGTGTGAAGTGATTTTTCAAGTTCTATGAAACAAACTATTCCATCATTCTATGTTGATTTGAGATTAAGGTTAGAACATATTGAGTCTCTAACAATTCTCTTTATGGTTCTATAAGACTTGAGTTGAGTTGAGGTTGACTTGAATTGAGTTGAGGTTGATTTGAGTTGAGAGTGAGATTAGAACATATTGAGTCTCTAACAATTCTCTTTATGCTTCTATGAGATTGACTTGAGTTGAGTTGAGTTGAGTTGAGATTGAGATTAGAACATATTGAGTCTCTAACAATTCTCTTTATGCTTCTATGAGTTGATTTGAGTTGAGTTGAGTTGAGATTGAGATTAGAACATATTGAGTCTCTAACAATTCTCTTTATGCTTCTATGAGTTGAGTTGAGTTGAGATCATTGTGGATCATTGTTGTCATCCATTGAAGAGTACATTGCCATTCATTGTTGAGTTCATCTTTGAGCTTTGCCTTGATAGATTTGTGGATGAGTTTTGAGTACTACTTGAGCATGATTGGTTGAGCCTTTGAGAAGGCTTTTGGGATAGATTTCTGGATAAATTTGTGGAAGTTTTGTGCATGATTGATTGAGCCTTTGAGAAGGCCTTTGGGACAAAGTTGAGGATAGTGTTGGGACAAATTTGTGGATAGTTTTGGGCAAGTTCTTGGTGAGCTTGCTAGAGCAGATTTGGGCAAGTTCTTGGTGAGCTTGCTAGAGCATATTTGGACAAGTTCTGTGTGAGCTTGTTATTCAGTTTTGGACAAGTTATGTGTGAGCTTGTTATTCAGTTTTGGACAAGTTCTGTGTGAGCTTGTTAAGCAGGTTCTGTGTGAGCCTATTGAGCAGGTTCTTAGTGAGCCTATTGATAGAGCTTTGGAGGTGACAGAGTACAGAGGATAGAGTCTCAGTGGATAGAGATCCAGTAGTAGCACAATTGAAGACAGATCTGAGTGAGGAGTCTTCAAGTGGAGAGAGGTCCACCAGTTAGTGTAGTAGAGAGACAAAGTCTTCTAGAAGATCACATAGCCAGAGCATAAGGGGAAAGAGTTATCCTCTGGAAGAGATCCACGAACTTGAGATTAGGGGATCAACATCTCCTTTGGACAGAGATCCATAAACATTGTAATTGGGAGTGATTCCCAAAGAGATTGATTGAGAAAGTTTTAGTAAAATATTTTCTCCGTGGAGTAGCCCACATTGGGTGAACCACGTAAATTGTGGTGTCTCTATTGTGTATGGTTTTTGTGCATTGCTTTGATTACTTGCTATTGATACTTGCTATCTTTACACAACATAATATTGAATTGGAAGAAAAAGTAAAAAGTGGTCTTATACTTGTTCACCCCCCTCTCAGTATAAGCTTGTGTTCTTCAATTGGTATCAGAGCGGGTTCCTTCGAAAAGGCTAACAACTTGAGGGAAGATTCTACAAGAACACACATGGCAAAGAAAGGTAAAATAAGAACCATGAGATCTAAGAAGAAAAAAAGAAGAAAAATCAATAAGATGTCTTGAGTGTGGTAAGCTTGGTCACATGGCATTTTATTGTCCAGAAAATGGGTATAACAGTGATAGAGAGGAAATGGAACTTGACTAGATTTTCAAAGATATTGTTTCTCAAAAGGCAACATTCAAGGTTTCAAAAGAAGAATATTTTGCTTGTGGTCAACTCGATCATGTCTCAGGTTACTACAATGGCTTCAGTGATAGTGAAGATGAAATGGAACTCAAGGAAGACATGCACAATCAAAATAGTGAAGATGAATGCAAGAATAAAAAAGAAAAGGAAAACATGTATGAACAAGGCAGACATGAAAAGAAGAGCTTGTATATGGAAGAAGCAATTAGTGCTTCTAGAAGCAATAATGAAAGTCTCTTAGTTAGTGAAAATGAAGAAGCTCCTACTGAAGATCAAAAGCAGGAATCTCAAGTAAGAATTTATCATGAAGAGAAAAACAGGCACAGTTATGATCATGAAGAAAAGAAAGTGTCAGAACAAGCTTTTGAAGAAATGAAAAGAGAAAACTCAAGACTAAAGGCTCAAGCACAAGAGGATGAGAAGATAAAGGCAAAGCTCCTACAAGATCTCATTGATCTAAAAATCATGGTTGAAGAGGCAAAGAAAATTGAAGAAGATATGCTTGAACAATTAAAGGTAAGGAAGCAAGAATGTGAAATATTAGAACATGAAGTTGTTTCCTTAAGGTTGGAAGTGAAAGACTCCAAGGATAAGTTGCACAAGTTTTGGAAAGGTTTCAAAGCACCAAAGGTCCCATATTTTAGGTTTGGGGAATCACACTCAAAAGGAAAGGAAGTTCTAAAAGATGAAAGCAAGGAAGCACCTAAGATTTGTGAGGAAAGTTCCAAAGTTCCTATGGCTCCAAATATTTAGTTTGGTTCTTGTTTTGAGATAGGTGAATCAAGTTCAAAGGGAAAAGAAATTATTGAAGAGAAAGGCAAGGAAGAAACTAAGGAAGAGGTTTTAGATGCTACAAATAAGGTTCAAGAATGCAATGCACAAGTTGAAGATGATCATAAGGATAATGGTCAAGAAAGGTATGAGGAACCAAGGCATGAAAAAAGGGCTTTTCAAGGATATTGTTTTTCTTGTAATGGATTTGGACACAGGGCTATACATTGCAGGATCCATGGATCAAAGAAGTTTGATTTTGCTAGAAGAAACTTCAAAGGAAGAAGGTATGATTTTCAGGGACATTGCTTCTCATGTAACAGGATTGGTCATAAAGATTTTCAGTGCAAAGGAAATGAGCAACATGGTTTTTGTTTTAGAGCTACACAATTTAGAAGTCATGGTCATAATGGTCATGAAAACAAAGCTTCACAATACAGGGTTCAAGAAAGGAATGAATATGGAAATTATTTCAAGAATAATTTCAGGACATGGGCACCAACCAAAGGCTACAATATCAAGTGTTTTAATTGTAATAACTTTGGGCATATTGCAAGGTGGTGTAGGATCAATTCCAAACAAGTTCAAGGCAAGAAAGTGAAACAGGTTCTAGACAAGAAGATCAAGTAATTCATCAAGAGAAGGATATCAAAAAAACATGGAAGGAAGTTGATAGAGGAAATAAACAAAGTGATATGGGAGTAAAAGTACTCCCACCCAAAAATTAATCACCTCAAAATAAAAAGGGGGTGAGGGGGGCTAAGCTTAAGAGTTATATATTTTAGCCCCATAAGTGTCCCTTTTGCCATTGATGTCAAAGGGGGAGAGATTTGAGTAAGGGGGAGAGTATTGAGTTAGGGGGAGCAGCCTCCAAAGAGAGTATTGAGTTAGGGGGAGCAGCCTCCATAGAGAGTATTGAGTCGGGGGGAGCAACTTTGATTCTCGAGAGATGGTTTTTGCAGTGATTGTGGTGTTTGCATTAGAGGTGTTGCCATCAATGACAAAGGGGGATATTGTTGGAAATTTGAGTTAATTTGAGACATTTTATGTTGTCATTGATGTCACATGGATCACATTTGGTTTTGGTGGCCAAAATATTTCATAAATAAGAATTTATGATATTTTGGAAAGCATGGCTATTTATAGGGTTTTTATGAAAACCAAGGTAGGCAAAATAAAAGGTTTTATTTAAAACCATGGTGGGCTTATGTGGAAAGGGCTTTTCTTAAAAGCCAAGGTGGAATTTTGTTTCATCGAAAAAGGACCTCCGGTGATGAAGATATTAAAGTTTAAAGTTTAAGTTTAAATTAATGGAGGGCCGACCTATGTGCAATTAATGGAGGTTGGGCGCATATATACACACACACACACATATATATATATATATACACATATATATATATATATATATATAGGTTTCAATTTATTTTAGAAATGGGGCATATTATATATCGTCGGAAAGCTTATTTCGAGGGCTATTTGACTAACTTATTTAGAAGGAGAAATAAGGTGTGTGTAAAGAGATATTTCTAGTTTTGCAAAGGGGTTCCAAAAGTGAAGTTTGCCTTGTTCTTTTTCAAGAGGATTAATTCTTTCATGAGGTGACAAGGTATGCAATATTGTGATTTATTTTATTTTATGGTATAAGTGGTTTTGGGAGTGAAAAGGTTATGCAATGTTTTGATTTATTTTATTTTATGGTACAAGTGGTTTTAGGAGAGATAAGGAAGTTGTGCAATTAAAGGCCTTGGTGATGATTATTGAAAAGTGGAGTAATGTTGATTATTTTGTGATCTACTAACCCTTGTGAAGATTGGCAAAAGAATTTTGTGATTGTGGTAGATTTACAAAGAGGTTTTTTCATCTTCATAAAAGGTATGGGCATATTCTCCTATTGACTATTTATGGTGGTTGATTTCTGAAATATCATTGGAGAGAAAAGGATTGATTGTGGTTTCCTTTTTGAAAGTGATTGGTTTAATGCTTCAAGGTTTTCTAGTTTGAGAGTTGAGGTTAAACCTTGTTTTATAAGCATTGTTATTGAAGCCCATTGGTTGTGAAATAACTTGAGTTAGAAAATAACATGAGTATCATTGTTATGTGAGATTTGTGGTTGAGCATTGTTGGAAATATTTGAGTTGGTTGATACATACTTGGACTAGGGTTGTGTGAGAAAGAGTTGTCCCTTGTGATGATTGGTTGAGTTGAGTTGATTGAGCCTAGTCAAGTGATGTGTGAAGTGATTGTTCAAGTTCTATGAAACAAACTATTCCATCATTCTATGTTGATTTTAGATTAAGGTTAGAACATATTGAGTCTCTAAAAATTATCTTTATGGTTCTATAAGACTTGAGTTGAGTTGAGGTTGACTTGAATTGAGTTGAGGTTGATTTGAGTTGAGAGTGAGATTAGAACATATTGAGTCTCTAACAATTCTCTTTATGCTTCTATGAGATTGACTTGAGTTGAGTTGAGTTGAGTTGATATTGATATTAGAACATATTGAGTCTCTAAAAATTCTCTTTATGCTTCTATGAGTTGATTTGAGTTGAGTTGAGTTGAGATTGAGATTAGAACATATTGAGTCTCTAACAATTCTCTTTATGCTTCTATGAGTTGAGTTGAGTTGAGATCATTGTGGATCATTGTTGTCATCCATTGAAAAGTACATTGCCATTCATTGTTGAGTTCATCTTTGAGCTTTGCCTTGATAGATTTGTGGATGATTTTTGAGTACTACTTGAGCATGATTGGTTGAGCCTTTGAGAAGGCTTTTGGGATAGATTTCTGGAAAAATTTGTGGAAGTTTTGTGCATGATTGATTGAGCCTTTGAGAAGGCCTTTGGGATAAATTTGAGGATAGTGTTGGGACATATTTGTGGATAGTTTTGGGCAAGTTCTTGGTGAGCTTGCTAGAGAAGATTTGGGCAAGTTCTTGGTGAGCTTGCTAGAGAATATTTGGACAAGTTCTTTGTGAGCTTGTTATTCAATTTTGGACAAGTTCTGTGTGAGCTTGTTATTCAATTTTGGACAAGTGCTATGTGAGCCTATTGAGAAGGTTCTTAGTGAGCCTATTGATAGAGCTTTGGAGGTGACATAGTACAAAAGAAAAAGTCTGAGTGGATAGAGTTCCAATAGTAGGACAGTTGAAGACAGATCTGAGTGAGGATTATTCAAGTGGAGAGAGGTCCACCAGTTAGTGCAGTAGAGAGACAAAGTCTTCTAGAAGATCACATAGCCAGATTAGAAGGAGAAAGAGTTATCCTATGGAAGAGATCCACAAACTTGAGATTAGGGGATCAACATCTCCTTTGGATAGAGATCCATAAACATTGTAATTGGGAGTGATTCCCAAAGAGATTGATTGAGAAAGTTTTAGTAAAATATTTTCTCCGTGGAGTAGCCCACATTGGGTGAACCACGTAAATTGTGGTGTCTCTATTGTGTATGGTTTCTATGTATTGATTTGATTACTGCTATTGATATTGCTATCTTTACACAACATAATATTGAATTGCAAGAAAACTCAAAAGGTGGTCTTATACTGTTCACCGCCCCCTCTCAGTATAAGCTTGTGTTCTTCAAATAGATGTCTCTAAAATAATAAATTGAAAGAAATAATTTAATCTAACTATTAGTATTTTTCAAAGCTTTTAGAGTAATTGTCCTTGTAGAAATTGAATAAATATGAATAAGATTTTCCTTTACAATTTTTACATGGATGGAAACCCCAGTAATTAAATTTCTCGTGACCAAATTTATTGCATTAAGAGTAAAATAAATACATCCCAAATTCTTTGTCATTTGTTTTAGGAATATCATGTTTATTGTTTTATTCGATAAAATAGTTAAGTCATATGTAAAAAATTGAGGTAATTCCAACATTACTTATTTCATTAATCTGTATGATGCCTTTTTGATCAAGATTTTTCCTTATTTTTTGAATATGATATTCAATATATTTATTGGTTGAATATGAAAATATATATATATATATATATATATATATATATATATATATATATATATATATATACTAGAGTAGAGTATATTATGTCGTAGGACTACCCAAACTGCCGAACTCATTTCGGCTATATCTCACTCATCCAGACTCGGATTGAGCTAAAATTTTTAGGGTAGATGCCTGAAAAACCCTAGAACATTGCCACCAATTTTTATATCATTTGAAATGACACAGATCCTAGCACATACCTATGTTTGAATGAGATATTTTGCAAGTGGCTATGCAAGGGTTTCATCTAGGTTGAGTGCAAGCAGCTCCAAAGGTTGGTTTTTAGGGTCTTTAGGGCCTAGCAAAAAATATTTTTATGGTTTATGCTCAATGTTTTAGCAGGAAACATTGCAGGGGATCCAATATGGGTTAGAAATTTATATTTCAATATATCATACTATGAACTTGAGTGACAACGGCTTCCAATTTCCTGCACAAAATAAAAGTGAAAACCATACATTTCCACGACGTCTAGGGAAAGGATTAAATAGATTATGAAACAAGTTTCAAGCAGTTGATAAAAAAATGGCTCATATATCAAGTGAATCTGGTGCTAAGGTGCACCCACAAAATAATTCTACTATGAAAAACCTTGTAAAGGGTAAGAATTTTGAAGACTCAGTCCCAAAAATGAATTTTAGGGATGCCCTTCGTGGTGGACAACCTCAGACCAATGATAATATCAATCTTAGGGATTCCCATAAACCTCTAAGAATGCCTAATATTGATCCCAAGAAAATGAAGTCAGGATGTCTTAAAGTAGCTGATGGAACTCCTATTGTTAAGCTTGATATGGGTAACATTCAGACTGGCATTGAAGATTTGGAAAAAATAGGACTAATTTATTGGTTTGTGGGTTTTCATCCGAGTCTATTTTCTTTCAAAGTTTGGGCTATAAAAAGTTGGAAAACTAAAGGTGAGTTACGAATCTCTATTTATCCAAATGGTTATTTTCTGGTTTTATTTTCTAATAATGAAGATAGAGAGAAAAATTTTCAAGAGGATACTTGGTTTTTTGGAAGGGCAGGGCTTTTCATGAATCCCTGGCATACTAAATTTAAAGCCAAAGAAGAGATACCTTCTATAGATCCCATGTGGGTTAGACTCTTTGGCCTCCCTATTGGATTTTGGAATCCTACTATTTTTTCTTCAATTGGAAACTCTTTAGGTACTTTTATGATGATTGCTGATTGTACTCAAAATTTTGAACATATTATTTATGGTCGGGTTTGTGTTTTAATGGATTTTGAAAAATACCTACCTAAAAAGATCATATTACAATTTGGGGAAGACACTTGGGAGCAAGTAGTGGACTATGAGAACATTCCTTTTCATTGTAGAATTTGCCATGAATATGGTCATTTTGCCAGTGCTTGACCAAATAAAATTCCTGATCAAAAGAAAGAAGATATAAACTCAACAGGTTTCCAAATACCTAAGAAGAAGAACACTCAGAAAAAACTATTTATGAAGGATCAATCAAAGTCATCTGCTAATATGTTTGAAATCCTTTCCACAAATGATGTCCCAAGTGAGGAAGAGGAAATAATGGAAACTAAAATATTAGAAACACAATTTAAATATGAAGGGAAGAACTCAGAGACAAACCAACAAATCAAAAGTTTTCAACAAAAAAAAGGAGAAAATTTACACAAGAAAAACAATCTTTCAAATGTCAATACTTCAAATAATACAGGTCCTAATATAGACTCCGTTGAACCATCTAGTAAAATTTTGGCTGTGTACGAGCATTCTTCAAGGTTAGAAGCCATCTCAGATTCAATTGGAATAAGTCAAGAAATAGGGGAAAAAAATGATGATGGATTCTAATAAAAAAGTGGGTCTCAAGACCAATCAATATCATATGGTAAAATAAGGTGAAAATCTTGTAGAGGAAGGTAAGATTAATGCCCTTCCCAACTTTCTTAGCCATGGTATTAATTAATATCATCACTTGGAATATTAGAGGACTCAAAGGGAGTCTTTCAAAACAAAATGAAATTAGAAGAATTATTCAAATAAATCATCCACATCTTGTTTTCCTTCAAGAAACAACTATGTCAATGGAGGATATGGACACAATTGCCAGTAAAATTTGGCCAGCTGGAAAAGTGGTTTCTCTCAGTTCCCAATGGACTTCGGGTGGCATTACTTGTCTTTGGGACCCGAAAGAGGTAGTTATTCACCATATGGTTGGCAGTTGGGGTTTGTTGGCTATATCTATTCAAAGTAGACATTCCAACCAGATTATGCTCTCCATTACTATTTATGCTCTGACTTCTTTGGAGGAAAAAAGAAGACAGTGGAAGGATATTACTCATATTATCTCTCATTTTCCTAAAGCTTGGATCTTGATCGGAGGATATTTCAATACCACCCTCTCTCTGGATGAGAAAATGGGGGGAAATAGAAATCTGGACAAAAGCACTGACCTCTTGAGCGAATATATTGCAAACCTCCATCTTGTGGATATCCAACTAGATAATGGCCTTATGACTTGGTCTAACAGAAGGTAAGGCTTAGCTTGTATAATGGAGAGATTGGATAGTCTTTTTATCTCTAAAAATTTCTTAATCCATGGTTACATTCCTAAAGTGAAGACTCTTAATAATGTTGGTTCGGATCACTGGCCAGTCATGGTGGAAATATGGAAAACCAATGTGAGTTTCTCTCATTTTAGTTTTCAATTAATGTGGCTTAGAGACATTTACTTTAGACCTCATGTGCAACAATGGTGGAAGGAAGATAAACATAGGCATGGGATTAAGATGTTCTGTTTTGCCAAAAGACTACAATACATTAAATCCAAAATCAAGACTTGGAACTGGAAAGAGTTTGGGGATGTTCATAAAAAAAAACATGAATTTATTGTTCATATTGAAAATTTGAATAAGAAAATCCATTTAGATGGCCTCACAGATAAGAGAAGTGCAGATGAAATTAAACTCACAAATCAGTTAGAGAAATGGGAAAAAAAAGAAGAAATCTTATGGAAGCAAAAATATAGAATTCAATGGCTCAAAGGAGATCGAAACACAAATTTCTTCCACAAATCTCTTCTATATCAAAGATCTCATAACTTTATTTCTTCCTTAAATTCAAATTCTAGAGATGTTGTTTATACTTGGGATGGCATGAACTCTATTGTTGTTGATTACTTTTCCAATATTTTTGTTGCTACTCCTCTTGACTCATCTTCACAACAAAATGTTCTTCAAGCAATCCATTCTCTTATCACTTATGAGGAGAACTCTATTTTGACTACTCTTAGTTTTTAAAATGCAAAAAGGGAAAACCCCAGGTCCTGATGGTTTTCCCATTGAGTTCTACCAAGAGTTCTGGGATATCCTTCATGTTGATTTATTAGAGGTGGTGGAAGAAGCCAGGAAAGCCAAAGAAATTTTTAAGGTTATCAATAAAACTTATATTACTCTTGTTCCAAAAGCTCAAGAGATTGATCATATCTCAGCTTTTAGACCTATTGCTTTATGTTGTTGGCAATTTTGGGTACCTTGGGTACATTGCCTTTGCTCAAGTGTAGATGTTGTCATTGATGTCAAGAAGTTCTTGAAGCAATTTGGTTTGATGTCAAATAATTTTGTTTTGATGAAGGTTACAGCATGGACAGTGAGTTTCCAAGAAGATCAGAGCAGCCCAATTACAAAAAATCAAGAAAAAGACAAGTAAGAAAATGTATGCAGGCGACTGGAAAAACTATCGTGATTTCACTACATGTTTGAGGAGAGAGAAAGTTCTGGCAAAACTATCACGATTACGCGACATGTTGGTAGAGAAGGAGAGCAAGATGGAAAGTGTCATGATTTCACGACATGTCGCATTTTCGTGACTCGAAAAGTGCAAGAAGGCAGAGAAGGAAAAGTGTCGCGATTTCATGACATTCTGCAAAGAAAGTTGTACGAACGAAAAAGTGTCACGATTTCATGACATGATGCTGAAGAGAGAGTCCGCAGAGTGAACTGTCGTGATTTTGCAACAAGTTCGAAGAGAGAGAAAGTTACATGTAAAATGTCATGATTTCGCGACATGCTACAGAGGTTGAGTTGAGGACTGTCGCGATTTCACAACATACTGAAAAGCTCAAAATGAGAACTGTCACGATTTCGTGACATGCAGTAAAGGAAAGAGTTTGATATGAGAAGCGTCGTGATTTCACGACAGGTAGTAGAGAAAGTGTATGGAAGCTAAAAGCATCGCGATTTCGCAACATGATAGAGGAACAGCTTATGGATGCAAAAAATGTCACGATTTTGTGATAGGTTGAGATGGCAACATTCAGTTGGAGAAAGTGTCGTGATTTTGCTACAGAAACAGTTAGCAAGTCTTCAACAAAAGAAGCATCGTGATTTCACAACAAATTCAAGAAGGAAGAGCTCGAAGGCGAAAGCATCGCGATTTCATGACTTGTTCCAGTTTTGCGGGCGTAAGGCAGAGAAAAGCATAAGGCAACGAAAGTGTCACGATTTCGCGACATGTTCTATTTTTGCTGGGGCAAGCCGAGAAAAAGTTGAAGAAGCGAGAAATGTCATGATTTTGTGACAGAAGTGAAGATGACGTCAACAAAGGCAAAAGTGTCACGATTTCATGACAGAAGTAGAGAAGAAGGCCATGAAGACAGAAGGGTCATGATTTCACGACAGGAGTGTAGATGACGTCAGCAGAAGCAGAAAGTGTCACGATATTACAACAAAAACTAATAAGAAGCCAAAAAAAAGCAAAAGTGTCACGATATCACGACAGTAGGAAAAAGGAGGTGTACGGCTGTAAAAGTCTTGCGATATCGTGACATGTAGTTTTGCGAGAAAAGCTACAGAACAGCAGAGGCGATTGAAGCCGACCGAGTTAACCTTGAGCCGACGAAGTGTAGGGTTGTGTAGCCGACATTGTTTTAGGGATATGTAGCCGACTAAGATCAAGAATCTAATCTTGAGATTGTTAGTATAAAAGGAGGGCTGCTTGGAGAGTTTGAGCATCGATCGAAGTGTGCATTCGAAGTGTGACTTTCGTAGAAGCAAAGTGCGAGGAGAAGTTCGATCGTCAAAGAGCAGAGTGTGCAAAGACAGTGCTGCTATGTTTGCATAGAAGTGCATAAGTGGATGTTTGATTGAGTGTTGTAATTGCGCAGAGGTGCAATTTTTGAGGACATAAGTGCCAGACCAAAGGACTGTGTTTGGTGCAGATAAGAGGACCAATTTTAGAGGTGAAAGAGTTGAGGACAAAGGTCTCCATCCAGAGCAGGGAAGACAGGTGTCTTCTATGGATAGAGTTCCACTTGCTAAGGGCAGCAGAGGCAGAGGTATTCTAGAGGATCACCAGTTAGAGCCGAGCTAGGGGAAGGTATCTCATTTGGGTTGGTGCCCATAAACATTGTAATCGGGAAAGGTTTTCCCAGATTCTAAGTTGATAAAATTTAGTGAAAATTTTATCTATGGAGTAGCCCGCATTGGGTGAACCACGTAATTTGCTGTGTCTCTTTTGTGAATGGTGGTTTTTGTGCATTGCTTTGTTTACTACTATTGATTTTATTTTATTTACACTGCATAATATTGAATTGCAAGTTGAATCAAAGGAAAAATTAAAAAGCGGTCTTATACTGTTCACCCCCCCTCTCAGTATAAGCTTGTGTTCTTCAATTGGTATCAAAGAAGGTTCCTTCGAAAAGGTTTAACAACTTTAAGGAAGAACTAGTTAAGAACACAATGGACTATTCAAGTGGCAATGCAGAACCTATTCTTGATGGATCAGATTTTGGTCTATGGAGTGCAAAAATGAAAGTCTATCTAATGGAACTTGGTAATGATGTATGGGAAGTGATTGAAGATGGGTACACTATTCCTAAAAATGGTCCTTATACTAAAGAAGACAGGCTCCTACATCACAACAACTCAAAAGCCATGAATGCAATCCTGAAGGGTTTACAGAAGGCTGATCTCACCAAAGTTATTCACTACAAGACAACTAGTGAAATGTGGAAAAAGTTGCAGGTTGTTCATACAGGTGATGCAAATGTTTGAAAGGCCAAGTTGAGACATTTTAAAGGTATGTTTGAACAACTCAAAATGAATGATGATGAAAATATTAGTGACTACATGCTTCGAATGGATGAAGTTGTTAACTCCATGAAAGACTTAGGTCTTGAACTTGCTAAAAATGATGTGTGTGATAAGATTTTAAGATCTCTTCCAAATAGATTTAGTGAAAAGATTTCTGCCATTGAGGAAGCTAAAGATTTAGATAAATTGAAAAAGGATGAGCTCCATAGTATACTTACAACATTTGAGCTGAGAACTCAAGTGAAAGTTGATGTTAAGAAAGAGGCAGCCTTCAAAGCTACCAAGAAATCAAAGGGTAAACATATTCAAGAGAGTGATGAGTCCTCTAGTCATGAAGAGGCATATTACAGCAAGAAAGGCAAGTTTTCCAGAAAGCACAAAAGCAAGAAAAATATAAGATGTTTCAACTGTGGGAAGTTTGTTCATTATGCTACTGACTGTACTGTTTCCAAGAATGAAAGTGATGAAGATATACAAGATGTTAAGAGCAAGGATTCTGAAAAGCATAGGTATTACAGAAAGAACAAAGATGACAACAACAATCAAGGAAAGAGGTATTCACATAAGAACAAGAAGAGCTTCTACCTAGACAAAGCAAGTAAGTGTTCTAGCAGTGATATTGAAAGTTCTTCTAGTGACAATGAAAATGAGATGTTGTTCATTTCAGAAAAGGAGGAAGAACCGAAACATAAATTCATTTTCATAAAATGTTTTAGATCTGGAAATTTTGGGCACCTTGAGGATAATTGCACAAATAATGATTTGGTTGCTAGTATGTATGAGGATGCTTCAAAAAACTACAATGAATATGATTGTATGGTTTTTGAAAAGGGTAGCACCTCTAGTGATAAGAATTCTAAAAAAGGCCTTGATAATTCAAAATGCAATCAAATAGAAGATCTTGAATGTGAACTTACTAATGCTCTTAGTGTTTTGAAAAAGGAAAGAAAGAAGAATGCTAGACTCAAGGATAAGTTAGATGAATGTTGTATGGAGAGAGATGAATTTATAGAAAGTCTTGACATCTCTATGGCTAAGACACAAGAACTCAATATTGAGTTAGAATCTAACGTGCTTGAGTATAGTGAATTAGAACAAAAAATGGCTTCTTTAGAAGTGGAAACTAAAGAGTACAAGGATAAGCTGTACAGGTTTCAAGATAGCTCTAAAAGGGTTAAATCTCTCATCAAAGGTCAAAGAAAACCAATAGATAAAATAGGTCTTGGTTTTGTTAAGCCGCACAAGGAACAGGTTGGGGAATCTAGCAAGAGATTCCAAAAGGAAGAGAGTTCTGATGAAGAAAGTACGTCAGATCATGAGTCCATGAGTGATAGATGCGTAGAAATAGAAAACGAAATTCAGATTGAGAAGGAGAAGTCTTTGGGACCCAAGAGGTCGAATAAAAGAAATTTTCATGGTAGATGTTTTGCGTGTCACAGGTTTGGTCACATGGCTGTACATTGCATGGCTCAAGTGAAGAAAGTAAACAACAATTTTAGAAGTTTTAGCTTCTTTCAAGGGTATTTCTACTCTTGTCAACAGTTCGGGCATAAGGTAATTTTCTGCAAGGCTAATTACAGGAACACGGTTAGTCATAACAGGCGGATTCAAAGAATAGGTATGCCAAACAGAAGTAACTTTGTTTCTTGTTATATGTGCAACAATGCAGGTCACACAGCTAGACAGTGTAGAGTTGATCTTCCAAGGTACAGGAACAGGAACAGTGGTATGAACAGGTCCAAGGATCAAAACAGAAATGATAACAGTGACAGGAACAAAAATACAGACAAAGAATTCAAGAGAAGGCCCGGCAAGGAAGTCTTAGACCCGGATGATGATCAGTGCCTAATGGGAGAGTTTCTCCCAACCCTATTTTAATCACCTCATCAGGAGGTGGGGGAGGGACTAAGCTAAGAGGTTCATTCTTAGTCCCAAGCCCCAAAGGTGACCCTTTGCCATTGATGACAAAGGGGGAGAGATATGAGTAAGGGGGAGAGATATGAGTAAAGAGAAGAGCTTCAAGATAGGGGGAGCAAAACTTCAAAGGTAGTTTCTCAGTTGTAGAATAGTTGGGTTCAGTTTTGGCTCTTAAGATATGTTTTCAGTAAAGGTTTGCCATCAATGACAAAGGGGGAGATTGTTGGCAATTTTGGGTACCTTGGGTACATTGCCTTTGCTCAAGTGTAGATGTTGTCATTGATGTCAAGAAGTTCTTGAAGCAATTTGGTTTGATGTCAAAGAATTTGTTTTGATGAAGGTTACAGCATGGACAGTGAGTTTCCAAGAAGATCATAGTAGCCCAGTTGCAAAAAATCAAGAAAAAGACAAGTAAGAAAATGTATGCAGGCGGCTAGAAAAACTGTCGCAATTTCACGACATGTTTGAGGAGAGAGAAATTTCTAGCAAAACTGTCATGATTTCACGACATGTTGGCAGAGAAGGAGAGCAAGATGGAAAGTGTCGCGATTTCGCGACATGTTGCATTTTCGCGACTCGAAAAGTGCAGGAAGGCAGAGAAGGAAAAGTGTCGCAATTTTGTGACATTCTGCAAAGAAAGTTGTACAGATGAAAAATTGTCACGATTTCACGACATGATGCTGAAGATAGAGTCCGCAGAGTGAACTGTCACGATTTCACGACAAGTTCGAAGAGAGAAATTACATGTAAAATGTCACGATTTTGCGACATGCTGCAGAGGTCGAGTTGAGGACTGTCACGATTTCGCGGCATGTTGAAAAGCTCGAAATGAGAACTGTCATGATTTCGTGACATGCAACGAAGGAAAGAGTTTGATATGAGAAGCATCGTGATTTCGCGATAGGCAGTAGAGAAAGTGTACGAAAGCTGAAAGCGAAGCGATTTCGTGACAGGATGGAGGAACAACTTATGGATGCAAAAAATGTCACGATTTCATGATAGGTTGAGATGGCAGCATTCAGTTGGAGAAAGTGTCACAATTTCATGACAAAAATAGTTAGCAAGTCTTCAACAGAAGAAGCGTCACGATTTTGCGATGAATTCAGGAAGGAAGAGCTCGAAGGCGAAAGCGTCGCGATTTCATGACTTGTTCCAATTTTGCGGGCGTAAGGCAGAGAAAAGATTAAGGCAACGAAAGTGTCGCAATTTCACGACATGTTTCGTTTTCATTGGGGCAAGCCAAGAAAAAGTTGAAGAAGTGAGAAATGTTGTGATTTCATGAAAGAAGTGAAGATGATGTCAACAGAGGCAAAAGTGTCATGATTTCATGACATAAGAAGAGAAGAAGGCCATGAAGACAGAAGGGTCATGATTTCATGACAGGAGTGTAGATGACGTCAGTAGAAGCAGAAAGTGTCGCGATATCACAACAAAAACTAGTAGGAAGCCAAAAAAAAGCAAAAGTGTCGTGATATCACAACAGCAGGCAAAAGAACGTGTACGACTATAAAAGTGTTGTGATATCGCGACATGTTGTAGTTTCACGAGAAAAGCTACAGAATAATAGACACGGTTGAAGCTAACAGAGTTAACCTTGAGCCGACAAAGTGTAGGGTTGTGCAGCCGACGTTGTTTTAGGGATATGCAGCCGACTAAGATCAAGAATCTAATCTTGAGATTGTTATTATAAAAGGAGGGCTGCTTGGAGAGTTTGAGCATAGATCGAAGTGTGCGTTTGAAGTGCGAATTTCACAGAAGTAGAGTGTAGGGAGAAGTTCGATCGTCGAAGAGCAGAGTGTGTGAAGATAGTGCTGCTATGTTTGCGCAAAAGTGCATAAGTGGATGTTTGATCGAGTGCTGTAATTACACAGAGGTGCAATTTTTGAGGACATAAGTGCCAGACCAAAGGACTGTGTTTGGTGTAGATAAGAGGACCAAATTTAGAGGTGAAAGAGTTGAGGACAGAGGTCTCCAGCCAGAGCAGGAAAGACAAGTGGGCAGCAGAGGCAGAGGTCTTCTAGAGGATCACCAGTTAAGAGTAGAGCTAGGGGAAGGTATCTCCTTTGGGTTGGTGCCCATAAACATTGTAATCGGGAAAGGTTTTCCCAGATTCTGAGTTGATAAAATTTAGTGAAAATTTTATCCGTGGAGTAGCCCATGTTGGGTGAACCACGTAATTTGCTGTGTCTCTTTTGTGAATGGTGGTTTTTGTGCATTGCTTTGTTTACTGCTATTGATTCTATTTTCTTTACACTGCATAATATTGAACTGCAAGTTGAATCAAAGGAAAAATTAAAAAGCGGTCTTATACTGTTCACCCCCCCCTCTCAGTATAAGCTTGTGTTCTTCATAGGTAATGTTCTTCTCAAAATCATTACTAAAATCATGTTAGAAAGTTTGAAGACTCTTTTGTATAAGATTATTTCCCTAGAGCAAAGGGGTTATGTGGAAGGACATCAAAGAGTAGATGAGATAGTTCTTGCTTAGGAAGACTTCCATTCCATGGATATGCAAAATTCTTCTTCCATGTTCATTCGGTTAGACTTATCCAAAGCTTATGACATAGTGGATTGGCACTTCCTTATCAAAGTTTTGAGACAATTTGGTTTCTCTAAGGATTGGATGGACTGGATTATGGGATGCATCTCTTCATTTTACTACTTAGTTCTTATCAATGGCATGCCTTCTCAATCATTCTCAACTTCCAGAGGTATTAGGCAAGGTGACCCGCTATCCCCTTATTTATTCATCATTCTTGCTGAATTCTTGGGTAGGACTATAACCAAAAAGAGGGAAAAAAAAACCCTTAAGAGAGTTACCATTTCTCATGGAGCTAGACCTATCTCTCATCTGTAATTTGTGGATGACTCTACTCTTTTAGGTAAAGCTATAGTTAAGGAAGCTTCTAATATTGAACAAATCATTAGCTATTTTTCTAAGGCTACTGGGTAGTTGATCAATGAAGAAAAATATAAAGTTATTTTATTTCACTGCTCTACTAGAAAGGAATCCATGATCTTGGATAAATTAAGATATAAGAATACCTCTCTTCCAATCACTTATTTAGGTATTCCCATATATATTCAAAGGTAGAAAAATAAATATTGGAATTGGTTGTTGGACAAAGTCAAGAAGAAAATTGGAAAGTGGGCCAACAAGTGGCTTTCTTTTGGGGGTAGAATCACCTTGGTAAAATCAGTCCTTCAAGCTATTCCTATTTATGTTTCTTTCATTTTGAATATCCCAAAGGCTGTTCTTCGAGAATTGGATCAAATCAGTCATCATTTCCTTTGGAGTGGTACTAAGGAGAAAAGAAAATGGGCCTTGGCGAAATGGGATACTTTATGCCTTTCTAAGAGTAAATGGGGGTTAGGATTCCGCTCTTCTATTAATAACAACAAAGCTTTAGCTGCTAAATTATATTGGAGGATGTTGCATAACCCCAATGCTCTTTGGACCAATAATCTTTGTGCTAAATATGCTGAGAACAAAAATCCTGAAGACATTGTTCGCTATCAACTTCCTACCAAAGGTTATCCCATTTTAGCAGTTCTTAAGACTGGTGAGGATTTTATGAAGAAAAAAATATTTTGGATCATTCATAATGGTCAATAGGAAATTTTTGGGATAGATTCTTGGGATGGTCACAAGCATTTTTTAACTCAATTTCCAGATTGGAGGCCTTGGATGGAGGAGCTTCACCAAGCTAATTGGATAAAGGTGGCTAATTACTATCGGTACCATAGTGGTAATTCAAAGGTTGGTCGATATTGAATCCCTATTGAGGACTAGCCTATTCAAATCCCAGAAAGGCAAAGACAAGATATCCAAGGCATCCTTCATATGAGATCCCTCTCTTGGTCCCATGAAAGAGATTGTTTTGGATGGAACAACACTACTAAGGGTGAGTATTTAGTTGCTCAAGGTTATTTGACCTTATGCCATAATAATCCCAACCATTCTTCTGACATCTTTTCTCAATTTTGGGCTCAAAATCTATGGCCTAAGGTGATGTTCTTTAATTGGATTTTATTGCATCGTAGGGTGCTTACTGGTGAGCAACTTATAAAGCATGGTTTTCATGGCCCTTTTAGATGTGAAATGTGTGAATAAAATGTAGAAAATCTCAACCATATTTTTATTGAGTGTACTTTAGCCTCTGATCTATGGAGTAGAATGGCCACTTTACTTGGCTTACAGTGGTCCAATTTTTTTTCTTTTGAATAACTTTGGAGGGATTGGCCTAATCAAGAGGGTGTTGATCATTTTATTAGGCAGTTAGTTTGGATGGGTTGTACCATTATTATTTAGAATATTTGAAATGAAAGGAACAACCAAATTTTTAATCAAGATAGGAAGTATATTCACTATATTTGGCAAAACACCATAGCCAACTTAGTTGAATCAGTCCATCAACTCTTTAATCACCCCTAAAAATCCCACCAAAGATGGGATCAAGTGATGCAAATATTGAATATTAAATCTTCTAAGGGCAACCATCTTAAAGGGAATGTGAGTATTAGTAATATGGATAGGACTAGAAATTGGCAACCTCCTCCTAAGGATTTTTGAAAACTCAATACTGATGGAGCCTCTAGAGGGAACACTAGAAAATCCAGTGTGGGAGGAATTGGTAGACTTTCATATGGCTTCCTAGTTTTTACTTTTGCTGGTAATTTGGGTATTCTTTCCAATAACCTTGCTGAGGGGTATGGTATCCTCAAAGGCCTTCAAGAGGCTACTAAGGTTGGATGGGAAAAGGTGTTAGTTGAGTCTAACTCTCAACTTATGATTAATCTCTTGAAGACTCCTAAGAATCATAAGGTGGATTGGAGAATAAAAAGAATTATTGAGAAGATTCAATTAATCCAGATGGGATTTTTTAAAGTTGATTACAATCATATGGTCAGAGATCAAAACAAAAGTGTTTATGCCTTAGCCAATTGGAATTTGGACAAAGGTGATCTTACTTGTTATGGCCACCCTCCTATATGGTGGGCTTCTCAAATTAGGGAAGCTCTTATTTATATCATTTCTTTGGATGGCTCTACTTCTGAAGGTACCTAGTTTCTTCTTGTTTTTTTTTTTGCTTCTCTTCGGTTCATTCAGTTTTTTTTAGTTCCCTAGCTCATTCTATTCTTTATTTTGTTTCCTCTGTTGATTCTTGCCTTAATAGTCTTCTAGTCTAGATAGGTCATTGTTATGTTCAATTTTTTTTTTTTTTAGTTTTTTAAGGTGGGTGGGTTCTTTTGTTTTGTTTTATTTTTTTGTTCTTTGTGTTGTTTTTTGTTGTTAATGTGTTTTTGTTGTTGTTGTTTTTTTTTTTTTTAATGTTTTTTGTTATTGTTCTTGTGTTTTTTTCGTTCTTGTTCTTGGCTTTCTCTTTGTTTGTGTTATTTCATGTTTTTATGTGTGAGTGTTTTCTATTTTTTTTGTTTTTATTTATTGTTTGTTGTTGGTTATTTTTTATTTTTATTTTTATTTTATATTTTAGGTTTTGGTTATGTTTATTTTTCATGTTTTTTTTGGGTTATGTCTTTGTAGTATTTTGTTTTTTTTGTCTTGTTTGTGTTTTGTTATGTGGTTCTTGTGTTTTTCTATGTGGTTTGTGTTGTGGTTTATTTTATCTTATTGTGCATGTTTGGTTGTGCTTTTTTTTTTGACACACTCAAGGAGCATGTTTTTATTTTATTTTATTATTTTTATTGTTATATACTTATTTTTAAATTGGTTTGTGTGTTTGTTTGCTCCTTGAGTATGTCAAAGGTGGTAGGCCAAGTCCGAGTCCTGCAAATTTTTGGCAAAATGGATAGCCCTGACTCCTTGGGTCTTACCCAAAAGTGGCATCCCTTTTGGATGTTTTCCATAAATAAAAAAATATATATATTTATTGGTATTGTTGTCATTTACTTCCTTCACTGTCTCATTGGAAGATATTCCTGAAGAATTTACTTTTGTCAAACTATTAGTTTGTGGGTTTTTAGATATTTCTTTAATTCTTATTGATTATTCTCTTTCATTTGTATCTAGATTACCAATCATGCTTTCCATTGAATCAGATGTATTTTTAATCTATACTTGTATTTTCCTTCATCCTTTTCCAATTGTATTGTTTTATGAGTTCTTTGGAGTAACCATTCTTATAGCTTCTTAGTTTATAAATTGAGAATATATTTGATAGAAACTTTGTAGTAGTCTACCTTATGACTCCCTAATGGTTGATATTATGTCTAATATATTTTAATTTGAAGAATCAATCATGAAAATACTTTTCCATTGTCTTTGTAGAAGTATCCTTTTATGATAGTATGCTTAGATTTCTAGATACACTTTAGGTTGAATTCCTTTTGTCTCCCTAGTAATGTGATGACAAGATCAATATAATGTTCAACAACTGTTTTCCCTTATAGAAAGCTCAATGATACAATTAGATAGAAATTCTCAATATCTTTAAGATATTCAAGTTGGATTTTCTATGTCTCTTCAACTTGAGTATGAGACTAATAAAATCAATCTTCCAACTTTTAAATGAATCTAGAGTTTGACTTGCCTCTACCCTTATATACTACAATTTATAAATTTCTATAATTTCAATTTGATGTAGGATTCCTTATATCTCCCTAGTTAGAAATTTAGATTAAGTAGGTATTTGCAAATTAAGTTTTACTAACCTTATAAATCCTTGTATTTAAGAAATTGCAAATAGTTGAAACAATAATAATAAATATTTTAACACTTCTATTTTCTTCTTCCTTCTCAAGATAATCAAAATGCTTTCTAGAGATTTAACACTTTATTACTCCTATCATTCAATTTATCTATATTATAAGGTTTAGCTAATTTCAACCTTAATAAACTTGCAATATAACTCTTATGTTTTAAATACTAAGCTTGGTCATGAAATTTATCTATGATCAACTCAAACTTTGCAAATTGGTGACAGTTGACTCCCTATAAACTTCAATATGTTGTGTATAGTTTCATTCTTTTTTTATCTCCAAACTGCGTGTCTTCTCCAATGTTCACTTGTGATTATATGCTCTCTCTTATTAAACCATTGAGTGTGCTTCTCATTTACATATTAGCACTATTTTATGCACTCTAAATCAACTGATGAGATTATCCTTCAATATCGATGTTTCTATCTATGCACTTCTTCTATAGGTGAACCAAAAATATTTTATCACTCCTTGATATTTGTGTGCTATAGACACTTAATGCTACCTTAGTTTTTCTCTATGATATTTGAATTGACATTCTAATTTGAGCGTTGCACAATCACTTCTTTTAAAGAGGGTTCCTACAGGATTAGAACATGGTGTAGGAAGTATGGTTCCAAGTGGCACTTGCTTTGCCTAACTCCTTTCAAACTATTATACTACACCTTCACAACATCGAATAATAAGTGTTATTGAATGAGTTATCCATTACCTTCAATACCTCTAACCTAACAATTCTACAAGAGTATTATATGAATGATGCTTCATCTAGATATACTTCTAATTGTTGAATGCTTGAGATATCTTTGATGTGGTGGTAACTTTCTATTATATGCATGAGATATATTCTTACACATGGTGCAATTACTTCACCAATTTTCCCTAACTCCATTGGGCTATACAAAAATTTTCACCTTGATTGCTTAACACTCGTACACTATAGAATTTTCTACTATAACAATGCTTCAATAGCCTATATTCTCTAACCATTTTAATTGAAGGTAAATTATGTTTATTCTCTTAATTCTTCTATAGCAGAGATGGTTATCTTCCAATTATCCTAAAATGCCAACCATATGTACATCATTTCTTCAGTTATGGATAACTCCTCAGTGAATTGGACATAAAGGATATGTGTTGTAACTTGGATGTATCTTCTCCTTGAAAATCCCTGAGTTTGCTTCACCAACTTCAATGACTTATACATTGTATATCTTCGCTAAATGCAATAATTTCTTTGGTACAATTTCATGGGTAAAATTATGCTTACTCTTGGTGCCAATGATGCTACTCCCAATGCTATTACATGGATATAATCCTATGATGCTTGTGTTGTCCAATTTTTATCACTTGGAGGTTGATGTTGCTGATTTTTACTGTGATGCCTTCACCAAAGGCTATCATATTATATATTATAATGCTAGGTATACTTAGTATAGATAATATCTTCTTCTATATTTTTCTCAATGATCCTTGAATGGATACATATAATAGAATTCTAAAAACAATCTCTTATTTTGCCTTTCTATTAAATACTTCTCTTCTTGATTTGATTGGAAAATATGTAGGTAGATTATGTCCGAGATATCTCCCATTTTTATTGGATATACTTCACTTTTAGAGCTCCTTTGAATAGCTCTAATGAGGTGTTATAAAAATTTATAGTATGATGAGATAGACATTTGCCCCCTTGTGCTCTTAAATCAACTCTCTTATCCTATTGAACTGTTTATATAAATATGAAGTCGATATTACCTCCAAAGCCTTGGTAATATCTATATTTCTTGGTTACTTTTGAACTCAATAATCCAAGATTTTGAATAATTTTTTACACTATAGTATATTCAAATTTTTAAAGTCTTCTCTTGCTTAGAATAGTCAAAAAAATGTTGATATTTTATTTCTATTGAAATATATCTAACTTCTATTTTTCTATGCAGGTTTGAATTTTTTAGACAATAAATTTTGCACCACCTTGAATACTTCAAACATAAACCTATTTATGCAACCTTTAAATCTTTAAACTAGTGCTCAATAAACTTTAATAAGGAACCAAATATAATATCCCAATTAATGAATTTTTTTTTATCTTTGTTGCATACCTTTCTACCTTTGTATATGATGATGATGATGGTGATTTAAGTCACCTAAATTTCTGCCTTTTGTAGATGACATTGAAGCTCTTGAAGGCTGTCCAAAAATATATTTTTGGATCACCTTTCTGTAGCTTTAACACTCAACTAATATGCTACTCGAAATTATGATTTAGTGGCTCAAATTTATCTTTATAAAGTACTTATAAAATATGAACTTGAGGAGCTACTAATGCTTCCCAAATTTATGTTTTTTTGTTGTCCACAAATCTAAAAAAATTAATATTGTAAAGTAGAATAAACCTTCTCTGAAATGTTGTCCTTGAATCCCATAAATTTGGTAGGAAATTCCTCGAAATAGTAGCTGAGATATTCCTAAAGAACTCTTCAATAATCTATTGTAGAAATCAATAAATATCCTATCTCTGAAATAACCTTCAAGCCTTCAATGAAAATCCCTAAAACTCTTAGATTTGGTGGGTTTTCTTATCTCCTTTCTCTTGTAAAATTCTTTGTTGAATTATGACTTCAATCTTGGCATTATTAATGGTCTTCTTCTCAAGATTATGAAATTCTTGAGATATTCTTCAAACTATTATAAAATTTGATAAACTTCTTGCCAAATATTTCTCGTTTGGGATTTTTTTTGGATGGTGACAATTATCCCAAATTCTTTACTATCAGAATATTCTCCTTGGTAGTAAATTACTCCAATGATTTCTTCTAGGAACTCCTTCAATGAGGCTCACCAAGCCTTCTCCTTATTTCTCCTTGAAACCTCTCCAAGGTTTTCGATCTTGCAGCTTCAAAAACCTTCAATGAGATCTTCCTTGATCTCGTCAATATTTAAATTTGGTAGTCTTGCAATGATATCTCCTCCTTGGATATCCTAAATCTACTACTGCTAAAATATGCAACAGAACTTTCTTCTAGTCCTTCTCTATCCTCAATATTTCACTATGGAAGTTCTTCAATAGGGCCTTCTATGGATTTCGTATTCAATGTGAACATTTCAATATTCAATGGAGATGACCAATCTCCAATATTCACTAGGACTCTTTTCCTTGAGTCTCTTCTTCCTTCAATGGGGTCTTCTTTCTAGGAACTCTTTCCTAGATTTGCAATCTCCATTGTGAATTTCTTGGCAACTAGATTTCTCCTTAATATTCAATTGAGAGTATTCAATCCACAAATATTTCAATGAGACATTTCTCCTTAGGCCTTCAAATATTTAGTCTCTAAATTTTTACTTCAAGTACCAGATTGATTCAATGATGATATTCTTTATAGCTCTTGTAGGAAGCTTCCCAACTCTATTTGAATATTCTTTCTTCTACAATGAAGTATTAGGCAATGATGATAGAAATTTCTATTAATCTATAGAAAATAATATTCACTAGTTGGATTGCCAATCTAGTGGATTCAATATTGAGTTCTAGTCTTCACAAGTTTTTCTGCAACTCTATGGAAAAACTCTAGCCAACAACAATTTCAAAAATTTGAAAATGAGATTTACAATCTCCTCTCAATCGCTCTTGTGGCTCTCTATATTTCCTATTGATCTACCTAGTGCTCTGATACCATTGTTAACTTTTAAAGCTTCAAAACTAAAGGAAATGTAATTACAAGTATGGAAATAAGCATGCAATGTTATAACTATGATAATGGCTAAATAATATGCATGGAATTATGATAGAAAACATTATACAACACTCAATAAATATTCATATAAGAAATATCACAAACATATGTAATGCTCTTGAATGAAGGTCACAACCTTTCCATATTTGTAAAAATTAATCTACGTTGTATCCACTACTACTCTACCTATAAACTAAAAAAATCTCTCACTTTTCTATTCTATGAAGGCATATTTGTAATGAGATGCAACTCTTTACCTTAAATATTCCTATGACACCTAACTATTCTATTTTAATGACTTATGTACATGTGGACTACATGCACATTCATCATTCCACATTCTAAAACTTGTGCATTTATTACATTGCTTTAATAAACTAATAAAGTCATAAATAAACTCCTAATCTAAATATGTACCAATGATGGTACATTAGTAAAGAACCAATAATGTAACATATTCTAACAAATCTATTAGAATTATTCTACTATAAGTGCAAAGAGAGGATATTACAAGATAAATTGCCTTAATAAGGTGTTTACTTCAATAATGAAGTGCAACAAGAAACAAAAATATCTAGCTAATATTTTTGATCTTGTTCAAGATAATAAAGAAGAAGTTTATGCCATGCAAATAAGGAAAGCTTGTGATTATAATCTCAATGAGGAAAATGAGGCAAAAGAAACCAAAACGAAGAAAAATAAAAGTTCACAATTTTCTAATCTTAGTATGCCTGACTTCATACTCAATCATGAAGGATTTTTTAATAGAACTACCAACATAATTTATGGAAAACTATTGACATTATCATAAAAAAAAAAAATGGAATTACATAGTTAAATCAATTCTAGATTATGGAAGATCAAAGTCACTATATTTGGTGCAAAGTTTGACCCATATGTTCCAAAAAAGCATCATTCTAGATGGTGGAGTCATTTAAGATAATGTAATTATACTTCATAGGTATTAAGGCTAAAGATAATAAATTGAACTTAAAGTTGAGATCCTTGAGTAAATAAAAAATAAATCTAGTAGGAATCGTTTATGTTGTAGTAGTTTTAGTCATGGGAGTCACATATATTATAGATTTTCAAGTCATGTAATATGGTTCAATAGCCTACCCAATGATGTTTGGAAGAACATTTTTAAGAACCTAATGTGCTTAAGTGTAAATGACCACTAACTATGGTCCTAAGAGAGTCAAAATAAATGTTATTCTTAAACCTCATACGTTGAGAACAACCAAAAAAAAAGGAATAAAGAGACTAGACAACTTTGGATTATGCCAAGATAAGTGATGTTGATACAAAGAAAAATATGAAATCAAGTTGTAGGACCCATTGGCTAACATCCTTTATAATGCTCTAGTTTATCACCCACAATAGTTTTCTAAGGAAGATTTGGACAAAAATCTATAAAAGATACATTTTGGAGGTGCAATAGTAGAGTAGGAAAAAGAGGATTATTTTTTTCTCTTTTGTAGGAATATTCATCTATTCACTTTTGATAATAAAGAGTTATAACAAGTGGATTGGGTGAAGTACAATATAAAATTAATCAATTATACCAAAAATATAAATCAAATATCATATCTTATGAATCCAAATTTTGCCAAGTATTTCAAGGAAGAGAGCATATAGACATAGGATTCATTTTTCTAATAGAAAACATAGAGTGAGTGTCTCCAATCATTATTGCTAGGAATAAGAATGGAAAACTAAGGATATATATTGTGTACACCAAACCAATGATGAAAGTATGAATCCTGAGTGATTGGTGGTCCTATTAACATTAGGGGTTATAAAATACCGAGGTGGTATAGGTTTTTTTGAGGCAGACCCTTTGGTTTAAACCCTGCACTTGGCAACTACTAAAAAAAATATGAATGTATATTTTATCAGTGTTGCAGTGAAGGTGAGTGCAATAGTGCTAGGATAATGAAGACAAATATTTTAACAGTACCACAACAGTGCTAGGGAAACAAATAAAATATTTTATCAGTGCCACAACAGTTCTAGGGTAGCGAAGGTGAGTGCAACTGAAGAAAAATATTTCAACAGTGCTGCAATAGTGCTAGGGCAACGAAGAAAAATATTTTAATAGAACCACAACAGTGCTTGGGAAACAAAGAAAAATATTTTATTAGTATCACATCAAAGGTGAGTGCAGCAGTGCTAGGATAGAAAAGAAAAATATTTTAATAGTGTCGCATTAGTGCTAGGGTAGAGAAGAAAAATATTTTATCATTACGGCAACAACGAAGGTGAGTGTAGTTGTGCTAGGGTAGTGTTGGTATTTTTGCCACATTATTTTGATTGTTGATTTTTCATGCAGAAGATGTTGAAATTCTCACTCTTATATAGGTTTTGATGCAAAAAATGCCTAAGTCCGAAGACTGTCATGAAATCGTGACAAAAAAATAGCATGGAGAGCCAAAGTTGAAAATCGTCGCGATATCGTGACATGTCGCGTTATCGCGGGTCTATTGAGGAGAGAGAAATCAAACGCAAAGTTGTCGCGATTTCACGACGTGTCAAAAAATTATGGTCAGCGCAGTCAATGGCAGCAGGGGGTAAAACAGTCACGATTTTGCGACGTGTCAAAAAATCGCGGTCAAAGTCGTCAACGAGGGCAGCGCAGCAAAATTGTCGCGAAATCGCGACATGTCATGTTTTCGCGACTTGCGATGGCCAGGGAGCATAATGTTAGAAAAGGTCACGAAATCGTGACATAACTCAGCGAAAGGCAATGAGAATCAACTTTGTAGCGATATCGCGACATAATATTGCACACGGTACGAATGACGAAAGACGTAGTGAAATTGCTACGTGTTGCGTGGTCACGGCGAAGTGGAGATAGAAAAGAAGAAGGCATGAATACGTCGCGATTTCATGATATTTTTGAATATGAGGGCAAGAAAGAAGTTGGCATCGCGATTTCACGACATTCATGGATATAAATGCTAGCAGCAAGGAAACGTCATGATTTCACGACATATTGGAGCGGAAGGACCTAGTGTAGAAAATGGTAGCGATTTCGTGACGCATCGCGTTTTCATGGAGAGGAAGCAAGGAGGTAGCCAGATTGTACGGAACGTCACGATTTCATGACATGACGAATTTTCGTGGTTCAAAAGCAGCAAAGTCCAAGGAGACAGAACCTGTCGCGATTTCGCAACATGATGGAGATTGAAGAATCATTTGAGGCAAGAGTGTTGCGTTTTCGCAGGTTAGAAGCAGGACCGTACAGAATGGATGAAAATTGTTGCAAAATCGTGACATGTCGGATTTTCATGACTAAGACAAGAAGATTGAGTAGCGGGTAGATAGTGTAGCGATTTCGCGACTTGTCTGATTTTTGCGACCCAGAGATAAAACAAAGATGCCGATGAGGAAAGGTGTAGCAAAATCGTGCAGTGTCACATTTTCGTGGTTCAAAGCAGCTGAAGAACAACATGGATGAAGAACGTAGCAAAATCACGCATTGTCACATTTTTGCGAAAACAAAGCGGAGAAAGTGCAAAATGGTACGGAACGTCACGATTTCATGACGCGTCACATTTTCACGGTTCAAGGTAGCAAAGGAGCTGAATACGTTGTGATTTCGTGACATGGTTGATTTTTGCCATCTGAAAGGAAACAAAGTGTACAGAGGAAAAATACGTCATGATTTCGTGACATGTCGTGTTTTCACAACCTGTTACAATTTCGCGCCAAAAAACAGTTCAAACGACCCGATGAAGTTTTGCGATTTCCAATGATTAAAAGCGCTCCAGAATTAAATGTTTTACTGCTTTTCGATGCGAGCAAGGTAGAAAAATGTGTCCAAGCTATCAAAATTAAAATATTTCCATTATCCAAAGCAGTTGTTTGTGATTTTTCTAACGGTTCAAGCATGTTTCAGGAACGGCCATTTAATGAAGACGACCGACTCCTCGTTCCATTCAATTTTTGGGTTCTTCGAGGCTGGTTTAAGGGGATGATTTCCTTGTTTCCGTTGCACATGTTGTAGATCTCGAGGAAGTTTGTTGCAAGTTTTAAATGTTGTAAAGAAGCAAGACTTCTATATAAATCAATGTAGATCTCAGAAAAAGGGATGGGGAGTTTGAGAGACATTTTGCTGGAAACATTCAAGTTCTTTGCATAAATAAGAAATATTTGGCCTCTAATTTTGCAAATGTCTTTCTGTGTGATGATTTCCTTCTATTTCATGTATTTCTCAGTTAATCTCGTCTTTCCAATCTGCTATTAGATTCAAATTATGCATTTGAGTTTGAATATTGCTTAGAAGAAAGTGAGTTCTGGAATGCAATTCTGAAGGTTGTCTGCGCAAAGTCATAAGTGGATTATGCTGTATTCTAAAATTATATGTTGTTTATACACTTGAGGTTTAATTCTTGCTGAGTTTCTTTCCCGATCTAACAAATTCAGCCTACGGCTATATTTCCCATCTCTTTCCATGTTTTTTCCTGTTTCTTTCTACACATTTATAATTCCTTTCCAACAACTCTAATCTGAAATCAAACTTAGTATTAGTAAGGGAACCAACCCTCTCTAGAGATTGGTCTGGGAGACATCTCTTTCTCCTAGCCTTTCAATGTTGGTCGGGTCTAGGGTGCATAGTTTTTAGAAAATCCTTTCCTGTGGCAGATTCGTGACCAACAGTTTTTGGCACGCCCGGTGGGACAGACTTCTTCTGTCTCAAAAGATCCATAATCGGTGAGACTGATTGTTTCATTGTTTAACACCCGAAGGTATCAATATTTTGATGAGTTGTCTTGACCTCATAGTGGAGATTTGTAAGTTCATCTGGCGACTTTGTTGAGCTAAAGATCTGAATTTCTTGATCGTAGATGCCTTTTCAAGCTGAAAGAAGATACCCCGGAGGAATCAAGGTTTGGTGAGCAGCCTTGACCTTACAAGCGATGGAAAGAATGTTCACTTGGCAACTCTGACTTAATGGCGATAGCCGTGATCTCGTAGACCACTGCTATAATGGCGAGGGTATGTCCTAGATGGGATGATCCTGGCCCTCTGAATCTCCAAATTTGGCATGAGATTCCCAAAAGTGCCCTGAAGGCCCTAACAAAATATGATGGCACCGAGGGCATGGCTCTAGACCATATTGAAGATATTGTTGCTTTGTCAACCCTACATGATATAGTTCACGAAGATGTTATGATCAGACTTCTGGTTCTGTCTTTGCAAGGAAGGGCGTTGTAGTGGTATAGACTGCTCGGGCATCAAAGCATCAGCTCATGGGATGACTTAGCGGGAGTGCTAATCAGAAGATTTGATGAAGATCCCTTTAACGGCTCTCACGATCCCTTTCATCTTTTAATGTACATCATGAGAGCACCTCTAGAGAGCATCACGGACTTCAATGTCCGATTCTATAGAAGCTAGAAGAGAATTCCAGAGAGGATCCGATCGACACCCACCCAAGACCACCTCTTCTATGTTTGAGCTTTCCATCTGGACATAGGCCTCCTCTTGCTGCAATCAGGTGAACAAAGGTTCCCTCAAATATTTGAGGAAGCAGTGCGAGCAGAGTAGCTTTTGCTCCTATCAAGAAAATTACCATGGGGAGAAACTCCATTACTTTCTCTGGTAGTTCCTATTCCGGTCTATCCCGCATAGTATTTTTCACACCAGATCCCTTATACTATGCAGAAACCTGAGATGTAGCTGTGTGGAATTCAAGAGGCAGCTTTCATCCAAGACCCACAATGGGCATATGCAAGCATTTTCCCAGTAAAAGATATAAGCGAAGAAGAAGAACAAATTCAAGTTCCAGAACTTGAGGAGGGCATACTCGTGCACAACATGCAAGTATTTAGCCAGAACCTGTTGAGCATGCCTCATCAAGAGGAAGAGCCTGAAGAGATCCTGGAGAAAGGACTGTTGCTAGACAATTTCTGTGATCAGATCCAGGAGTTGGAGGAACCTGTTCTCAGTCCACAACCAGGGAACCCTTCAAGATGGTGGTATTGGCTTCAGTCATTACTACAACTGGTACCTACAGGAGCCCTCCATGTGGAAAATTTCTTTGCTACATTATTTGTCGATTGTATGGGTACTGGCATGCAGGATAACTTGCCCGTGTCTGAAACATGGAGAACTTTAGGAGGAGGTCATCCCAATTTCAAAGATCGACTCAAGTATGATCAGATCTGGTTGGGACACTGTAGATTTACCGGATAACCCCCTGAGACTGGGTTTCTGGTGGTGACATGCCAATCATGTCGTAAACTATTGTATATAGCAAAAAAAAAAATAGAAAAAAATAGAAAAAGAAAAAAAAAAATATATTGTTTTCCTCTGTCCACTTTGGCTCTTTTTGCATGCGAGCCCGCAGGTACGTGTTTCTTTCTTTTTTCTTCTTTCCCAGCAGTTAGTGGCTTCCTATTTATTTCTTTCCTTCCCATATTCATTCCCTCCTTCTCCTACTCTTTTTCCCTCTACAAGTAATCAAGCCACTACTGTTGTTTCTTTTCCCCTTTTCTAATATTCTCGGTTCTTCTTTTCCTTTTCTTCTAACTACATTGTTGTTTTAAGCATTTATCCACAGTTCATTTTCCCATTCCATTCTCATTCCACAACCTACACATTTGCTGGTCATCATTCTGTTTATTCCATTCACCTCCATTTCCCTTTCATAGTAGCTGGTAGCACAGAAGCACTCTGTTACTGTTTCTATCGCATCACTCCCTCCATTCCATTATTCCATCATTTATCATTTCCATTCCATGGTCAGCTAAGCCAAATACAGATTTACTTGAAGTTTCAATCATTCAGCAAGAGTTGTTGCAGTAGCTCATCGAGATGTACCCCATCAGCCAGCTTTCTATTCTCAATTTTTCTTGACTCTGTTGCCCAATGGATTAAGGCTTGGGATTCGTGCATATAGCAAAACTGTATACCCCGCGAGCCACCAAGAATGTTGGCATTTTTGCCATATTATTTTGATTGTTGATTTTTCATGCATAAGATGTTGAAATTCTCACTCCTATACAGGTTTTGATGCAAAAAAAGCCTAAGTCCGAAGACTGTCATGAAATTGCGACAAAAAAATAGCATGGAGAGCCAAAGTTGAAAACCGTCGCGATATCGCGACATGTCGCGTTATCGCGGGTCTGTTGAGGAGAGAGAAATCAAACGCAAAGTTGTCACGATTTCATGATGTGTCGAAAAATCGTGGTCAGCGCAGTCAATGGCAGCAGGGGGTAAAATAGTCACGATTTCGCGACGTGTCGAAAAATCATGGTCAAAGTGGTCAACGAGGGCAGCGCAGCAAAATTGTCGCGAAATCGTGACTTGTCGTGTTTTCACAACTTGCGATGGCCAGGGAGCATAATGTTAGAAAAGGTCACGAAATCGTGACATAACTAAGCGAAAGGCAATGAGAATCAACTTTGTAGCGATATCATGACATAATATTGCACACGGTACGAACGACGAAAGACGTAGCGAAATCGCTACGTGTTGCATGGTTGTGGCGAAGTGGAGACAGAAAAGCAGAAGGCATGAATACGTCGCAATTTCGCGACATTTTTGAAGATGAGGGCAAGAAAGAAGTTGGCGTCGTGATTTCGTGACATTCATGGATATAAAGGCTAGCAGCAAGGAAACATCACGATTTCGTGACATATTGGAGCGGAAGGACCTAGTGCAAAAAATGGTAGCGATTTCGCGACGCGTCACGTTTTCACGGAGAGGAAGCAAGGAGGTAGCCAGATTGTACGGAATGTCACGATTTCGCGACATGACAAATTTTCGTGGTTCAAAAGCAGCAAAGTCCAAGGAGATAGAACCTATCGCGATTTCACGACATGATGGAGATTGAAGAATCACTTGAGGCAAGAGTGTTGCATTTTCGTGGGTTAGAAGCAGGACCATACAGAATGGATGAAAATTGTCACGAAATCATGACATGTCAAATTTTCACGACTAAGACGAGAAGATTGAGCAGCGGGTAGATAGTGTAGCGATTTCACGACTTGTCTGATTTTCGTGACCCAGAGATAAAACAAAGATGCCGATGAGGAAAGGTGTAGCGAAATCGCGCAGTGTCACATTTTCGTGGTTTGAAGCAGCTGAAGAACAACATGGATGAAGAACGTAGCGAAATCGTGCATTGTCACATTTTCGTGAAAACAAAGCGGAGAAAGAGCAGAATGGTATGGAACGTCGTGATTTTACGACGCGTCACATTTTCACGGTTCAAGGTAGCAAAGGAGCTAAAGGATTTGAATACGTCGCGATTTCACGACATGGTTGATTTTCATGGTCTGAAAGGAAACAAAGTGTACGGAGCAAAAATATGTCATGATTTCATGACATGTCACATTTTTGCGACCTGTTACAGTTTCGCGCCAGAAAGCAGTTCAAACGACCCGATGAAGTTTTGCGATTTCCAATGATTAAAAATGCCCAGTATTAAATGTTTTGCTACTTTTCGATGCGAGCAAGGTAGAAGAATGTTTCCAAGCCATCAGAATTAAAATATTTCCATTATCCAAAGCAGCTGTTTGTGATTTTTCTAACGGTTCAAGCATGTTTCAAGAACGGCCATTTAATGAAGACGACCGACTCCTCTTTCCATTCAATTTCTGGGTTCTCCAAGGCTGGTTTAAGGGGATGATTTCCTTGTTTCCGTTGCACATGTTGTAGATCTCGAGGAAGTTGGTTGCAAGTTTTAAATGTTGTAAAGAAGCAAGGCTTCTATATAAATCAATGTAGATCTCAGAAAAAGGGATCGAGAGTTTGAGAGACATTTTGCTGGAAACATTCAAGTTCTTTGCGTAAATAAGAAATATTTGGCCTCTGATTTTGCAAACGTCTTTCTGTGTGATGATTTCCTTTTATTTCATGTATTTCTCAGTTAAGCTCGTCTTTCCAATCTACTGTTAGATTCAAATTTTGCATTTGAGTTTGAATATTGCTTAGAAGAAAGTGAGTTCTGGAATGCAATTCTGAGGGTTGTCTGTGCAAATTCGTAAGTGGATTATGCTGTATTCTGAAATTATATGTTGTTTATACACTTGAGGTTTAATTATTGCTGAGTTTCTTTCCCCATATAACAAATTCGGCCTACGGCTATATTTCCCATCTCTTTCCATGTTTTTCCTTGTTTCTTTTTGCACATTTATAATTCCTTTCCAGCAACTCTAATCTGAAATAAAACTTAGTATTATTAAGGGACCCAACCCTCTCTGGATATTGGTTAGGAGATATCTCTTTCTCCCAGCCTTTCAATGTTGGTCGGGTCTAGGGTGCATAGTTTTTAGAAAATCCTTTCCTGTGGCAGATTCGTGACCAACAGGTAGAAAAGAAAAATATTTTAACAGTGTCACAGCAGTTCTAGGGCAACAAAGAAAAATAGTTTAACAATGCTACAACAGTGCTAGGGTAGGGAAGAAAAATATTTTATCAGTGTCAAGTCACTACTAGGGTAATGAAGGTGAGTGCAACAATCTAGTGTAGTGAAGAAAAATACTTTAATAGTGTTGCAGTTGTTCTAGGGTAGAGAATAATTTTTTTTAATAGTTTCGTAGCAGTGCTAGGGCAATGAAAGTGAGTGCAATAGTGCTAGGGCAGCAAATAAAAATATTTTAATAGTATTGTAGCAGTGCTAGGCAACGAAGATGGGTGCAGTATTGCTAGGGCATCAAAGTAAAATATTTGTATTTGTAAATATAATTTAGAAATAATATTATACATTTTGGAGATAGGATGAGAGTTGGAGAATTTGAAATGGGTGATGTCAAGAAGTTGTAGATTTTGGAGAGAGTGGCCATGGGTTGGGATGAAAGCATTCTACATGAGAATGTACCTAGTAGTCTCAAGGTTGGAAATCAAGTGAAGACCCCTAGGAATGAGATTCAAGCATAAGGGGCAGAAGGCTCTAGATTATTGATTCGAGAGGTTCAGTGTAATGAGGTGGTTGGAGTGATCATGATTTCTCCTAAATCAAGGGCCCTTGAGTATCGACTTATAGGGTCATGAGGTGGGTCCTAACACCTAGGGAAATTTTCATATCCAAGTGTTTGTATGCTACAGTTACTGCTTCTAGTTTTGTTGTTGGAAATTATATTTGACCTGTTTCCTTCAAAGGATATTTTACTAATTTTGGATGAGCTTTTATCCATCACCATTGAAGAGGATTCCTAGAACCTGGTTGGAAAATTTTAAGGGAGGAGGCCCGATATTGATGTCATAAGATGTTGGGCCCTGTTGAGTGGTATTTTCACCCAATTGTGAAAGTACACTCTCCCTTAGGATTTATTTCCAAAATCCCCTCTTGCAAATAAGTTAAACACACAACTTCTCCAAGGTCTCCGCTATATTAGCATTTGCATATGTGTATTAGTAATATCAAATATAGATGTATCAATTTAAATGCTTGGAACACCGTAGTGATTGCAAGTAACTGTAAACAAGGGGTATGTGTTGGTTTATTTTACCATGCTACTTTAATGATTGTTCATGAAACCAAACAAAAAGTAAATATTAATTGGCCCTCATATGACCATAATGTAACCTTAATTTCTTTTATCTTGAGGATTTTAAGGTAGATTTTATCTTCTTTATTAAGTAGCTTTTAAACAAGTTTTATCTTGCATTAAATCCTACTTTTAAACATGTAAATGAATATTAAATATATCTATGAATGTAAATCCGAAATGATGAATAGGCTCCTTGAATATAGCTTTCAATGTGATTAATAAAATATCCCTCTTTGATGAAATTGATTTTCACAATGAGGTAATAATTTATGGCCTTAAATTAAGGTCTTTAAAATGTCACCTCCACTTATCCCTCTTAAATGAAATAAAATTTTCATAAGATGAATAATTTGGTGCTTTGAAATAATATTCTTCAATATTTTATGCAAAATTACCCCGTTCAATGAAATTAGAATTTTCATGAAGAAAATGTATATTTATGCTCCAAAAATGGTAATTTGTGAAATGCCATAAAACATAACCCCTTCAATGAATTGGAATTTTCATGAATTACATGTCATCATAGGCTCATGAATGAAATACAAAACTGAAAAAAATGAAATTTGGCCTCAAAATACAAATTTTGAAATTTCGAATTTTTAAAATCTGCATTAAAACAACAACTTTGATGAATTTTTAAAAATACGAAATGACTTCGAAATAAAAACATCTAAGTGCCTAATGGAAATATGAATAACATTCTACGCAACCATGCAATTATTTTTGGATTTTGAAATGTTTTTAATTTTTATTTTAATTTCTGAAAATTAAAAAAAAATAATTAAAAAATTCTAAAAAATAAAATTTGAAAAAACTGAAAATTGAAAATAAAAAATGCAAGATATACAACAATTAGTTTGATGCCATCCTATTCAAGCAAAACCAAAGATATGAGACATTCCATTCATGCAACCTAGCCTATTAGACTTGCAAAACAAACACAATCAAAATAGACTAAGTGCTGGCTCCTAGGGTTCAAAATAAATTTCAGATTCAAGCATTCACATGAAGCAACCAAGAAACTTGCATTAACTTCATCTACAAGCCTAAAATCTGAAAGGGGAAAAATAGACAGTTGAATCTAGCATGCAGGAAAAATCTCCTCCTTTCTTGCCCATAAGATACAAATTTCTGAAATTTTCTGTATTAATTTTTTTTTCATTTTACAATAACAGATATTTCTGGTTTTCCCAAACTAGTCCATGGAAGAAAAACAACCCAAACAGGTCCAAAATGGCCCTCTTGCCTTCAAATCTGCAACTTTGCTTGCAGCAGTTTACAACCCCTATCTCGTTCCTCCAATGACCTTTTTAAAGTTTACATGCAGACTTTTCGTTTTCTATTTTCTTTCCATGAAACTCTTCGTTTCACTATGTTGGTTTTTTTTGTTTCTGTTTCAAAATGCTTAAAAAAAATCCTTCTCCTTCCAATGCTGTTTGGTTTTTATTTCTTGGTTGTCCATCTCCTTTCAATTTTTTTTGTTTGGACTTCTATTTCATTTTTCTATTTTTCCAATGCTTGAATGGCTATAACAATGCTTTGTTGTAATGGCGAGTCTTTTAATATTTCCCTTTATTAAAGGGCACTCAAATAGACAATATAAAAATATTTATATTAAGCATTATATTAACCTTTTAATATAAAATCTAAATGGGCTATTTTTCCATGTGGGTTCCACATATATGTTTCGCTTAAAATCTTAAACACTTCACTAATCTTAATGAATAAATGCCACTCCCTTTATTGAAACGGTCGTCCTTCTTACGTTATGCAAGGGTTCAAATCTTCGGCGATAATGTGTGAAATCAGCCATATAAGTTATGCTATAGCACAAACAAACCTCAAAAGACATCGTAACTGGCACTGCCCGTGGCTAACCCTTGTTTGAAACCGTCGCTATTATCGTATTTTGATGCCGTGAAACCACCTAACTAAATCTCTTGCCATCTATTCATCAAGTTTTTCGATGTCAGTGTGCTATCTATCTTTGTTGTGTTAACCTATTTTGCTCTCTAGACCTGTCGAAATCTACATTACCACCGGTGCCAAATGGCCTCGTCATCTCTGTGATTCACTATACATTCGTCCCACCAGACGCTGGTGATATTGTCGTCTTCGTCATTGCACACTGTACTTATTGCTGATCTACCGAAACTATGCAATGCTTCGTTTCACGACATCACATTGTTATCTTACACTCCAAAACGCTCTCTGCGATTTTGACTACATGCCCGCGTCCACAAAATCACCATGTTCATCGACTTCATTGTAATTGGATTCATGCCTGCCACTTTGGGCCCACTAATTACGTGGTTGCAGGTCCCATTCATAACTGTCATTTTCGACTGCCGAAAGTAACGCCCACCGTGAGTGGACTGTTACCACCACTATATGCGTTTCAATGAAACATGTCAATATTACCGTGGATGTAGTGTAGAATTTGATGCCAAGCAGGTCTAGCTGTCATTGGCACATCCACACCATGTCAAAAATTTCATCATTTGCATCCTCCATGTCGAGGTCGTCGTTTCTCAAACAACCTCAATGATCGTTCTCGCTGTCTTGTCGTCGACATCCTCCTTCAAATGCTATAGCCGAGGTCGAAACCAATGCCTCCACTCCATCCTTTCGTCATAGACGACCGCCGCTGTGTATGCGTTCGAATTGCCATGATACCGAATAGTGCCATATCACATGCCCAATCTGACGGTTTCCACATCTGAAATGTTTTTCCGCTATCGACTGATGGTCAAACTATCGTGTTCTGATCACATTACCAACCGTTGGGTCTACATTGAAGATGCTCACTCACCGGTGACGTCGAATATTTCTGTGAAATCTACCAGGCTATGTCAAACCCTGCTCGGGTGCTGAATCGGATTCTGCATTCTCTATTTTTATGTTGACTGTACATGATTCCTCCTTGGTCCAATCCACCAATACTACTATCGATGATCCATGTCAAATCCACATCGAATCCTCTTTGCATCGTTGTTGGGCTGTAGTGGCTCCTTGACATGGCTGCTTCATCCATTGCATGTTGTCCACGTTGCTCTATTTGGTGTTTGAATCCGGGTCGTCATTTCCAAGTCATTTGTCCATGTCTTCCAACATGGAGCCCACCCATGCCATCCACGTGAGGCGTTTGGTAATATCGTCCTCTATTCCACAGTGCCAAATTTGTCGGCCACTTTGCTGCTTCTAAACTGCCATCGTCAGGACTATCAGGGTCTCCTCTAGATTTTCGAAACTATCCTCCAACGTCGTGTTGTCATCGCGACTCACGAGCTTCGGGACTGAACTGCTGCATCGTTTTTTCTTCCTTCTCGATCAGTGCCTAGTTTCAAATGTATGCCCGCCTATTTTGACATCATGACCGCCTTTGAAAGGTTGGAATCCCCATCCTCACGTATGTCACCCAAGGGAATTCGTCCACATTTTCCATCTTGATGCCATTACTCCGCTGTTTCATTCGATGCATGCACCCTCACCACCGGGTATAGCTAAAACATCTATCGTTGACTACCCATTCGTCATTAACGTCCAAGGGATATTGCCATCCACCCTAATGACCGTGTGGTTACCTCGTTCTTAGGCATGCCCCAGGGTCCACGTTCGATATTTCATCTTCCATATGTGTCGTCACCTCATTGGGTCGTGCATCCATGTAGGATCCTCCGTGCTATATCTAAGAATCCGCATCATCGTTGGCTCATTGCTGCCACATAATATCTGGAACGTCTGTTGAACCCGATGCGCGATGGAACCCTGCACAACATAAAACCAACTTTTAGTCCTCCCAACATGTAGATAAATCGACATTACCGTAAAGCTTGAATATAAAGTCAAGAGTGACAAAGGGGCCTCTCATTTTAAATTTACTTCATTGTATATATTATGCATAAGGTTCCCTTTTATATTCTAGCTTTATTATTATTTGACTATATATATTTTTTATTATTTTTATTTATTTTTAAGATATATAAAATTAATAATAATAATAATAATAAATCATTTATTTATTTATTTAGTATAAGCATATATACTATATTAAATATAGATATACAGTTTATTATTATTTTATTATTACTTTTATTTTATTTGAAACAATTCAAATACTTAAGTTAAGTTCATTTCAACTCAAGCATTTGAATTATCTTAATTTGATTGATAAAATTTTAGTTAACTGGGATTAGTTTTAAAGCAAAAGGAACACTTCGATAACTCTAACCCCAAGTCTCACTCCAAGACACTCAAGGCAAAAATAGGCATGAAAGAAGATGCCATCGAGGTGCACCTCAAACCGCCCATTACGAGCTCATGGGTATAAAATCCCTCCACAATATCACTTGAAGACAAACAAAATCACTCGAAACTCAAAAGAAAATCCTTGGAAACAAAGCAAAAAGATAATATTCCAATCAAGAATCTTGGAAGACGAGCCCATAGTTGGAGACCTAATGAGATCCTTACTCAAGTAAAACCAAAATTTTCCAAAACTAAAAATTGAAAAATGTGGGTCCCCAAGCCTTGGGGCTAGTTGTGGAGCAGCCAAAACAAATGGTGACTCTCTTGGGAAACGCTCCAGAGTTTTTTGGGTGAAGAACCCAACCTGGAAACACACTAAACCCAAATATTAGAATTACAAGCATCAGCAAGTATCCTAAGAATGAAAATAGATAAAAAAGACATGAACAATCAGAATCATTCAACATCAGCTTAGTGTGTGCAAAATGATTCATTCCTTATTGTTTGAAACTATTCAACATTCCATCGTTAGTTTTACATGGGTGTTTATGTCTTTATGATGTATGCATGTAATATTGTATGGATGATACTTACAAGACAAGATGCTATAATATGAACGACCTATTTTGCAGATATTCAATCCTTCCCGAACCATAAACAAACACATTAAAACTATCTAACCCTCTTAGGACCAAAGTGTGTGCAGTGAATTCATTTACCAGATCAAGAGCTTAGTTATGAACCGCTACCATCCTGAATCAGTGTGTGCAAATGAACTCAAAGCTTTGGGGAATTGGATTCTCAACCTCAGTGCGATGAAAATTTTACCCTATCCTTACTACTCTGATATGAGTTTATTACCTCATCTTGACCAAAATGGTTAAACCTATTATGGATGAAACTGCGACGCTAGCCTGTCCGTTTGAATGGTCAAAGGTCTCGCTCTTAAATGATACATGTCACCACGCATGAGCATACTCCACTACCAGTCAAGTTTCTATAGCTCCGGTGGAGGTTAGTCCCATAGTCCATGATTTTTGCTGTTGATTTTTGAATCTTTGAGATGACTACCCATCCTTCTGAGGGGACATGTAGTATGATCCTTACAATCCAATAGTCAGTTGTGTGTGATGCAAGAATATTGAGAGCTTTGGGAAATTAGATTCTCAACCTATGTATGATGAGAATTTTACCCTATCCTTACTACTCTGATTTTAGTTTCAAGTATTATGATAGTAGTGAAAACCACTATTTTATGGACTATGTTCCATAATAGGACAAACAAAAATGACTCTTTTCGCCTCACTTTTTCTCCCAAGTATGGTTTTTACCATTTTACCCAAAAAGTTTTAATATGTGCAAATCATGTTTGGTTCAAGAAAATTTCGACATCAATTCCCAATCTCAAGATCTTCTTAGTGTATATTGTGCAATGATCCTAAGAGAATTTGACATGTTTTCGATGATTGCATTTGAAATAGATGCAAGTGAGATGCAATGTTTTTGCAATGTGAGATGTACCATGACATACGGATGAATGCATTTTCAAATTTAGATGAAGTATGCAAAAACATTTCACCCTAATTTACAAAATTGACAAATTTGTGCATCCCAAGATTCAAATGATATATTTTTTTAATGTGTTTGTGGTACTCGTGGAGCCTTCTGCAATACAATTCTGATGTTTCACAATATCCTTATCTTAGTTAACATTCATGAGGATATAAACTGACGTCTTTTTTTTAACAAACCAAAAAGGTCAACACACAAAGTTTAAAACCAAAACAAAATGCAAACCCAAAATTGAAACATGGAAACTAAAACTATATACAAATTTCCGATATGGTAGAATATGGTGCAAAGTTTGACCTATCACTTTCCTGGATCCCAAACATGATTAGAACACTTCAAAAGACATAACATGATACACATACCAAGTTTTGTAGGAACCCAACAAAAAACAGATTAAACCAAACAAAGCAACAAACTTCAACTTGCCCTTCTCACCATACCAATTTGATTGAATTCCATTAATAATCCTATGGTGGAGCTTCAAGTTCACAAATTGATTAGATAATAATTGATCTTCGATTCTTTTATGTCTATTCTTTATGATTTCCATTTCACACTTCGATTCATAGTGTGGAAATAAGCTTTCATCTTTAGATATGAGATCTTGCAAATAGAAACCTATTTCTACAAATTTTAGAGCCAAATCATTTTTCAAATTTATAGTTTGATCAAATTCATGTAACCGTTTACAAGTACCTAGGATATTTATTAGATGAGCATCATCATAAGTTGATATACTATATTTTGTTACTAATTGATTATGAACTTGATTTAACGCTTTAAGCATATCAACCTCATTTTCATTCAATAAGACCATATCATTAGTGGTGTGAGGAAAAATTAATTCAAATTATTTATCTACCACAAATGACATTTCATCATTGGTAGTATTTGAATTCATCAATCCATTAGATAAATTTTCACTTGAATTTCGAATGGTGGAACACAACGGGTGAAATTTTACCTTTGGCACATTTTTATTTACCAATACTTGAAGAGAATTTGAAAATTCCTCTTTTCTCTCATGACATTTATTATGTAGCACTTCTTCTTTGTCCATGACCTGTTTATCAAAGACACCAAACCTAGGCACCCAATTGAAAACATATCCATCCCTTTCAAACCATAAGTCTTGTTTATCTAGGGGTGGGTCAACTAACACATCTCCATGATCAATCATTTGGGTTGTTTTAGATAATGTGAGATTTTCAATTGGATCATCAATGATATCAAACCCAAACCATTTAGGTTCTGAAATTTCCTCATCTTGAAATGGCATAGACATTGTAGAACCAATAAGTGAATGAAGATTTTCAATGTTCTTTCCCTCAAAGGAATCCAAAGCAAATGGCTCTTCTTCTTTATCCATGCTTGTATAATCCTGATCACTTTCAAAAATTTGATGAGATTTGAATCCCTCTTCCAAAAATTTCTCAAATTGTACAGGGTTTATAATATCCTCATGCGAAAAAACAATCCTATTATCCTGCATATCAATTGACACAACAAGTTCATTAGAAGATTTTGTAGGCAGGTGAGTGAACATTAGAAAAAATATATTCATAGGTAGGTTTAAATATGTTTACAATAGGCTATGATTAGCCTTTAGGAAATATTAGAGAATATTATCCTTAGTTAACACTAACAACCAATGCGCTAACCATAAATCATGCTAACTTACTAACAACTAACTACATAGTCAAATTGACTACGACTACTAACCTACTAACCAAGATAATATCCAGGTTAAAGATAAAAAGTAAATACTAGTGGTAAAAAGTAACAGGCTACTTTTTACCATGTGGTAAATTAAGTCTACTTATTGTAGGGAAAGGGTAAAATATCCAAATGATGGAATAATTACTCTAGCATTCCCCCTTATTACATTATTTAGGTAATGTATATAACTGTCCCAATACAGTGAAAAAGATGTCGATCTGCTGGTTCTTACTCTGTCACAGTACTCTGGCTACTTCTAAGAAAAAAGTGGGTCATTCCTCACTTTGTCTTCACACCAACGAATGTCTTTATAGTAATCACATCATCCAATCAAATTGCATCGGTAACTAGCCACTAAAATCACTAGGTGTAGTAGAGTAGATCACTTCATACAAGATTCATTCATTTTACAATATGAGTTTGCAAAAGATTAGGTTGCTAAGGTGTCGGTCACAGCCAAAAATACACCCTTATAAGTTCCCCCTTCTCGTTGCAAAACATGTATTTAATTTCTAAAAGAAGTGTGACTAAGGTGTTGGTCGTAGCCAAAAATGCACCCTTATAAGTCTTCTTCCCTTTTTACAAAAAATTATGAAGAAAAAAAATGTATATCCCACCTTAATTACAAAAGATGTGCAACTCAAGAGTTTTGTGAAGGATTTTTACAAATATTGCCTCCTAGGCAATTTTACACCATAAAAAGTCTCTTATTTTTATTACAAGGACTTCAAACATTAAGAGTTTGCTATTTATGAAGCATAAAAGAGGTACAAATCACCCCTTATTTGTAAGAAATTCAAACAAAAACTTATGCTATTCTATGAAGCCTAAAAAAAAAACAGAGGATAATGGTGCTTTGCCCAATGTGACAAATATGTGTTTTCCCTCTACAATACTATTTTAGCAATGAGCACTCTGTGTGCTTTTTTTGAACCAGAATCTGAATCTGAATTAGACACTTCACTAGTAATGTTGCCTTTTTTTTTATTTTGTGTTGTGCCTTTGTCTTTCTTGTTTTGCTTGTTTTTGAACCAACATCGATTGGTGTCATGGTTATCTTTCTTACAATATGAGCAAAACAGTTTTTGAGATTTCTTTCCCTTACCTTTGGAGGATGATCCTCCCTTGTTATAGTTTTATTTCTTCTTCTCAACCTTATTGTGTGAATAAAGTGCACTATTTGATGCTTCATCTCTTTGGAGTTGATTACCTTCCTCAGTTTGAAGCAAATGGACTAACTCCACAAAGGTAAGAGTTCTTTATGAAAAAGAAATGGATGTAATCAAACTTTTGTAGGATTCAGGAAGAGCTCTCAAGATAACTGAAGTCAAAATGGCATCCTCAACTTTGGCCCCTAAAGCATTAAGCTTAGTCTTCAGTTCTGTAGTTCTGCAGAGGAAGGTTTCTACCGACTCACCCGAATTCATATGCAGTGTATGAAGTTGGGTTTGAAGTTTGAGAACCGTGTATTGATTCTTTCCTTCAAAAATGGTGGAGAAGGAATACCATGCATTTTTTCCATTCTTTGCCTCACTAATGTGAGGTTGTACATCATCAGAAGTGGCTAGAAGGATTAACATGAATAGACGATTATTCTTTTTATCCCAATCTCTTTGATCATCTCCTATTATTGTGGGTCGTGGTGTAGTGCCAGGAACTAAGTCCCACAAGTCCTCTACAGTCAAAATTGCTTTCATCTTAGTTTTCCAAGTTGTATAGTTATGACCTTTTAGCAATTGAGATTCACTCAAGTATTTGTTAATTGTTGCCATGAGGAAGGTCCTACAATGCACTAAGATGATATTCCTGTCACTCTCAAGTGGTATTTAATGGCACCTTCCTGAATATTATCTTGAAAACAGATAATCAGGTGGAGGAATTTAAGCCAAACACATAAGAGTCCAAATTTTTAATTCACTCAGATAGCTATTTAATGGCACCTGCCTTAACACACTTCAAAAAAGATGAAAAATTGGAGGAATTTAAGCCAAACAAATAAGAGTGAAATAGGGGTTTTGTTTTGATTTAGGAGAATATATCAAGTTTTTAGAAATGGCTTCTAATTGTGCAATTTGAGTTACACAAATTTGTGAAATTTTGGGGTATGGTGTGTTCTTGATTCTATGACTTATAATTGCAAAAGGAAAATGCAATAATCAAACAAGAATTCCTACAAAATTATTATCACTTAGGTGTCGGGTGCAACCGAGAATGCACCTATTTTTCCAATTTTGAAATGAATATATCGAGTAAAATCGAGAATGCACCTTATTTCCAACTTTTGCAACAAAAATGTGTATTTGTGCAAGAATGATATTTTTATGTCTCCTCCTTGTTTTACAATTTTGCAAAAGAAGAACAATGTTGTCTTTCCCCCTTTATTTTGCAAAATGAACAAATCGAGCACTCCTTTCAAGACAATTCGACGCACGACCCACTTTTGAAAGGCTTCCAGAACTAGTCGACACACGACTTAGTTTTTATGGGCCCAAGGTTACAATTTCTTCTCAATTTTGCAAAAAAAATGTGAAGTTTGATGTTTTGCAAATTTTGGAGTCTCCTGGTTTTACAATTTGCAAGAAAGAATTCAAGTTTGATCCTTTTATTGCATGCTAAATTAACAAGGTTTGAGAAGAAAGTAGGTTCCCTAATTTTACAAAAAAATGGTGCTATTAAATGTCTTAGATCCCCTTTTTGAGGAGAAAACAAAAGCCCTCTTTTCATTGGATTTTGCAAAATAATAATTCTTTTAATTATCAATTTGATTGCATTTATTCTAATTAATTTAAGTATATTTTTATTAATAATAAAAAATCATTTTATGTTAAAAATCATTTTTTATTAAAAAATATGATTTTATATAAAATAACATTTTAAATTATTAATAAAAAAAAAAGACTAAAAAGAATTAAAAAAATTACAAACAAAATAATTTTTTTTTAAAAAGAATGATGCAAGAGCATCCGGTGGCAGCAGAGCAATCTCGCACCAACAAAAAAATTTCTAAGTGTTTGCCTTGGTGTCGCGATATCGCGACAGAAAAAGTGTCGCGATATCGTGACAGTTTTCTTCCTTGCTTCCTTTTTATGCTCCTTCGGTCGCGATTTCATGACATTTTCTTCTCTGACCCTTCCTATTCCCTTTTGTCGCGATTTCGCGACATGTCACGAAATCATGACATTTTCTCCTTTGGTCCTTCCCTATCTGCTTTCGATCACGAAATCATGACACATCGCGATTTCGTGACATCTTTCTTCGGATGCCCTCTCTCCTGATTCGGTCATGATTTCACGACATGTCACGAAATCGAGACAATTTCTACGGATGTCTTCTTTCTCCTGCTTCGATCGCAATTTCGTGACATGTCACGAAATCGCAACATTTTTCACTCCTGCGCCTTGCTTCGTCATTTTGTCACGATAATGCGACATGTCGCGATATCGTGACACTTTTCCTCCCTTGCGCCTTCTTTCATCTTTTGGTCACAATTTCACGACATGTCACGATATCACGACATTTTTGCTCCACGTCTTCTCTCTCCTGCTTCGGTCGCGATCTCGCATCATGTCGGGAAATCGTGACATTTTCTTCGGGCACCTTCCCTCACCTACTTCGATCGTGATTTCGCGACATGTTGTGAAATCGTGACATTTCTCCTCCGTGCCTTCTCTCTCCTCCCTAAGTCACGAAATTGCGACATGTCACGATATCACGACACTTTTTCCTGTCGTGATATCGCGACACCAAGGCAAACACTTAGAAATTTTTTTGTTGATGCGAGATTGCTCTGCTACCACCGGATGCTCCTGCATCAGACAACCGGGGTGGATTGAGAAGTGACCTTCACTTCTGTACTGTTCTGTCACCTTATCACAACTTGCAAAATCTTCAACCTCTTCAACCTCCACCCTCATTGTTGTCAACAACCTCTTTTCATCCATCCCCTTCAGCAAACAGATTCTAGTGCTACTACATACCCCTTCGCCCACCTCCTTCAAGGGCTTCAGCTTATGGCGCACTCCATTCTTCATCACTGAGTAAGTGTTGGCGCGACCATCATGCACTGCACACCGATCAAACTGCCATGGCCTTCCCAACAACAAATGGTAAGCATCCATAGGCAAGATGTCACATAGGACCTCATCATAGTAATTCCCAATATTAAATTTGACCAAGGACTGTTCACTGACCAATGTCCTATGGTCCTTCCACAACCACGCAATCCGGTATGGATGCGGGTGTCTCCTCCTCTTTAGATGTAACTTAGTAACCATTTCTTCAGAGACTAAGTTATCAGTACTACCATTATCTATAATCACATTACAGACCTTACTCGAACTCTTGCACCTTGTTAAGAACAGGCTCCTCCTCTGGTCTGATCCTTTCTCCTCATTCAACAAGGTTATCCTTGTGAACATAACTTCTCCTCTCTCTGCTTCCTCAGAATGTTCTGATTTAGCTCTTTCATCTACTACAACAACTCTGGCAGGACCCTTAGGTCTCTTATTCATCCTTTCTCGGTGTTGTGGACACTCGTATGACCGATGTCCTTCTTCCCCACAAAGGAAATAGGTTCCACGAAATCCTCCTCTTCCATATCTACCTCTTCCTCTTTGGTAGCCATTGTTCTGATTATAGGATCTGTAATCATTATCTTCATTCTGATCTTGGTTGTTGCTAGCTTCTTCTTTCTTCTCATCTTGTCCTCCATCTATTCTTCCACCAGTTCTTCCACCACGACCCCTTCCTCTTTGCTTGTTCTCAAACCTTCTATTCAACTTCTCTTCAACCCTTAGGGCAAACTAGTAAGCATCCTCTATGGTGGTCATCCTGACCAGGCTTAACTCTTCTTGAATACTTGCTTGTAACCCATTAATATAACGGGCTACCTTCTCCTTGTTGGCCTATGAATGGCCAGTTCTGATGGAGATCTTATAAAACTCCTCTATGTATTCCTTGACAGTTTTGCTTGACTTTCTCAAGCTCTACATTTTCCTTAGCAGATCCATCTCATAGTCAGCTGGGAGGAACTACCTCTTCAACTTCTCCAGCATTCTATCCCATCTTGTTATTCTCTCATTTCCTCTTCTATTTATGTCTAGCTACACTCCCTTCCACCAGATGCTAACATGACCCTTCAGCTTGGTCTTAGCAAATCTGACCCTATCAGGATCTTCAACTTCCTCATACTCAAAGTATTCTTCCAAATCATTGATCCAGTCAATCAACTCCTCTAGATCAAGATTTCTAGAATATGTAGAAACCTCCACCTTTGGTTTCTTTCCAATCTGAGAGATCGCTCTGTATAACCTGGCTTGTGTAGGATCTACAGTCTCTTCTTCCTCCTCAAACTGGTCCTCTTCTTCATCAACTTCATCTTCACTTCCTTCTTCTCCTCTGGGTTCTAGCCCTCTATGTAGCTCCTCTTGCAGGGCCTGAACTTGCCTTTGCAAAGCTCTGAAATCTTCTGCTAGCACCATATTTCTTCCACCCCCACGGTTTCTTCTTAGAGGAATTCTTCTTCACTCTCTCCTCACAACCCTTCCACAAATCCTGGTGCAAACTGCCTCACTTTTGACGATCTGTTGCACACTCAAAAATTCTTGCTCTGATACCACTGATGGAGGGGGCCGAATTTCAAAATTCCAATCTGCTATTTTCTTTATCGAAAATTAATTTATAACACTAGCCCGTAGGTGTAGTTTTCTTTACAACACTAGCTTGTAGGCATAGTCTCCTTTTCCTGATGCAAGTTGCCTCACGTTCGGCGATCTGCCTGCGCTCCTAGGAAGAATACCTTCTCCTCAATCTCAAAAACTTGGCTCCTCCACCCCCTTCTCACTCGACCTTCACATCTTTTTATCTTATTTGGCCACTGCCACTGGGTCAGCCATGGACACACGCATTGATGAGTCGTCTGAATGTCTCTGACTTCTGGGTGCAGTAGTCGAGTGGCCGCCATGCTCAGCAAGATTATCGAGCAAGCAATCATGCATTAATGAGGCCTTTGACCACCTTGGGAAACACTGTCTAGTAACATGTGCCTTCTCGAATCGTGAACCAGTAGTATGTCATGATATCGCGACATTTCTCTTCCTCGCTGCCTTTCTCTTCTTTGGGTCGTGATATCGCGACATGTCACGATATCACGACATTTCTCTTCCTTGTTGCCTTCTTTTCCTTTGGGTTGCGATTTCGTGACATGTCATGATATCGTGAAATTTCTCTTCCTCACTGTCTTCTTCTTCTTTGGGTTGCGATATCACAATCTGTCGTGATATCGTGACCTATCGTGATATTGCGACATCTTCCTTTTTGGTTCTTCTTCATTTCTTTTGGTCGTGAAATCGTGACATGTCACGATATCGTGATAGCTTGCTTTCTGCTTCCTCCTCGCCTCTTCAGGTAGCAAAATCATGACATGTCGTGATTTCATGATCGAAATAAAGGAAGAAGAACCAGAAAGGAAGATGTCAGGATATCGTGACAGGTCGTGAAATCGTGACCCAAAGAAGAAGAAGACAGCGAGGAAGAGAAATGTCATGATATCGCAAACTAAGTTTTGGAGATTGGGGAGAAGGTATTCTTCCTAGGAGCGCAAGCAGATCACCGAACATGAGGCAGATTGCATCAGGAAAAGGAGACTATGCCTGCGGGCTAGTGTTGTAAAGAAAACTACGCCTGCGGGCTAGTGTTGTAAATTGATTTTCGGTAAAGAAAATAGCAGATTAGAATTTTGAAATTTCGCCCCCTCCATCAATTTCTAAATTAATTTTTTTTTTGTTTTTCCCTTATAATCCCTTTAGCAAAATAAAGGCTCTGGTGCACCGATGGGAGTTGAACTCTCGACCTCCCATCAGGCGCTTTAGCTCTGGGTCCCTTTATCGATCGGGCTAGCCAGCCTGATGGGTACAAAAGGGGAGCGTCTTCTATTAGAAGGATTTCTCACGAGCGGTAGAAGAAAAAATGGGATATTAATCCCACATGGCTCCCGCGAGAACTATTTAATGCTTTAAAAAGCGCTTTGGCCCCCCTTACTATGTGATTGCCTTTGTGCAATCACACATAACCCTTTTTGTTGCTTAATGAACCAATCGATAACTGTCACATGTGTGCCACGTAGACCAGTAGAATCATTGCACCTATCGCCTGATGAATGTCACTTGAATAGCCACGTCAGCCAACAAAAAAACCAACCACAGTTGTCCACATCAGTAGTCTATTTAGGTATCGACTAAATTATCCACATTAGTAGTCTGTCCAAGTGTCAGTCAAATTGTCCACGTGTTTGATTTTCATGCTTGATGTCTGTAGGTTTAGGTCATAAGTGTTTTCTAGTGTGTCCACCACGAAGGGTGCTCCTGCCCTTGCATGGTATTCGATTTACCCTCAATGTGTAAGGTGGCTTGCTTACCACGTGGCCTCCCACGGAGGGCATTCCTGCCCTCTCATGTAGGTCTGCTACTAGTGACGATGACTGGTCATCGTATTCGAGGGTGCTGCTACCATCGGATCAACACCTATCGGTCAGGCGTATGTGAAAATCCTGATAGGCAATTAATGCCTGTCAGAAAGCTGTCAACCTAACAGGTCTCCCAACAGGGTAGACGATGAGCTATCAGCTCTGCTCTCCTAACGGGGTGTCTGGCATGCTGGTGGCCTGTATTTTGGTAGGTCATCAGGAATCGAAGGGCCTCCTACCCTCTCGGTTCTCAATCGCCAGGACTATGGGGTTTCAGCTCCCGTGGTCACCCGAGGATGTGGGCTTTGCCTCACGCAAGTCTGACAGCCACCTGCTATCAAGTCTATGGGCCTGTGGGCCCTCCAAAAAAATCTTTGATCTATGGGCTTGGAACGGAGCTTCCAACCTGCCTTGTCTAGTACACCTTGCTTCAACCACTAGTATTGAGAAGATGCCTTGGGATGCATGCAAGGTTGTCTGCTTAGGATCCACCTCAGGATTCATTTCGAGCAACATGGTGTTGGAGGGAGTCCCATTATCCAGTCACATCCGAGCATCAAGGTTCATTGTCTAGGTAAGTCGCTCTGATACCAATGTAGGTAGGTGAGTGAACATTAGAAAAAATATATTCATAGGTAGGTTTAAATATGTTTACAATAGGCTATGATTAGCCTTTAGGAAATATTAGAGAATATTATCCTTAGTTAACGCTAACAACCAACACACTAACCATAAATCATGCTAACTTACTAACAGATAACTACGTAGTCAATTTGACTATGACTACTAACCTACTAACCAAGATAATATCCAGGTTAAAGATTAAAAGTAAATACTAGTGGTAAAAAGTAACAGGCTACTTTTTACCATGTGGTAAATAAAGTCTACCTACTATAGGGAAAGGGTAAAATATCCAAATGATGGAATAATTACTCTAACATATTTAGAGTGAGCATATTCTTCCTATTTCTTCCAAGAATCATAGTAATCATCTTCCAAAACCAAGTTGTGACACTCAAGTACTTCTTCATCATATTCCGATTCATCAACATGTTTCTCATCCAATTCATCGTCACCTTCCCTAGATGGTTCAATTATTTCCAAAAGTGGGTTATTTCTTGAATTCAAACTGGTGAGGCTGTCATAATCCAAATTTGTAACCCATGATTCAATTCTATCACAACTTGGAAGGTGTGGATATTTTTGGTCAATAATTTCAATGACATCATCCAACATATCTTCCAAGAACAAGTGGTGAAATTCAGTTATGTATTCAAATTCATTTATTGATTTAATTTCAAATTCATTTTCAACCACTTTTGATTGCTTAGGAGATTATATAATGGGATCAATTTTTACATCTCACTCCATATAGTCGCTCCAATCCTTTGCAAGTACATATGACCAAATCATATCCTCATAAGTTTGTTCATCCAAATCCTCCTTTGTGGGTAATGATTCTAGATATTTCTTTTCCAAAACAAGATGATGATCATTTGATTCCAACTTCTTGTTACCCATGCATAAAATTTCTTCTCCAAAATCTTCACGCTCTTCAAGAAATTTTGAATAGGTATTTACTTCAATTTAACTCACATTAAAATCTCTTTCATCACCTAAAGGAGCATAGAATGAAGTAACATTAAGGTTAGCATTATGAATTTTATTCCTAGGATGATTTGTATGCATACATTGGTGTGCTCATTTTTGTGGTGGACCCACATCTCTACTTAACTTCTTAACCACATTATTTTGTTCTTTTACTTTCGATACAAGCTTCTTTGGTTGAGTGGTAGAAGTAGTAATATTAGTTGCTTTGACATCAACAGACAAATTCTAAACATTTGTTGCAATGGTTCCATGAGTAACCACCTGATTCTCTAACTATGGAGTAGTTGGATGGATAGATGCACTCATATAAGCACATGTGGGAGCAAAAATAGGTATGGTAGGGTAAAATTGCTTATAGGGAAAAACTTTTGGTATCAAATTTTATTGTGCCCATGCTTGATTTGCCACCGAGGTTTGATTGCAAGCCCCTAGTTATCCTACTATAGTTAGTTTCTCCATCCCATAACCTTGTGGCCTAAATTGTTGATCTATAATCATAGATTTTGTGTAGGTCGATGCAAGATTAGTGATCAAAGGATTCATCCTAATGAACATGGCAAACAATGGATCCAATGCCATAAAGTATATTTTAAGAGTACCACTCTCCTCAATAGTATAAGGGGCATAATCTTGCATAGATATTTTGAAATCTCATGTTGAAAATTCTCACTGGCTCATTAGGCTCCCTCTTGCAAGAAGCAAATTGTTGATACATCATGAGAGGATCAATGGGAACCTAAATTGATTGATAAAAGCATCTTTCAATTGAGTCCAATATGTAATAGAGCTAGTCGATAAATTGATGTACCAATCATATGCCACCTCATATAGGGTTCCAAGAAACATTCTACATGCCACATCCTCGTGTTCGACATTCCATCTAACTAGGATATCCACATAGGCTTGAATGTGATCCTTGGCTAATGTTGTACCATTGTGTTTGAACTTGGGAAAAATTTTCTCTACATTCTTGGGTAAGTCATGAGCATCTCCACTAATGTTTAAAGGATTACCATGTACCCCATACCACTTTCCAGTAGTTGTATCCATTAGTGAAAATCAAAGGATAACTTCAAAAACCAATTTGTTAGTCATCAATAAAAAATAAGGAAACAAAACATGGTAAAGGAGTACTCTAAAAATGTAAACTAGTTTATGATTCACTAGATCACAGATGCACAAGTGAAGAGCATACTCCTAGTGTTGCAGGATTTTTGATTCACCAGATCGCATTACATGGCAAGTGAAGAGCATAATACCGACAACAAATACATTTTAGAAAAAAATATTCCTTACAAAGAAGTATGAAATGACTAACAAATCTTACATATGAATCATCATGTTAGCATCAACCAAGAGATATGTATTCATTAACCATGAAATCAAATACCATTATCGAATTTGTAAATAGATTATAAATAGTGCATCATCAAACATAGATAATGTTAGAATCAATGAAATTCATCATATGGAAACAAAACCTCATTAGTCAAGACCAATTTTTTGCAAATAAATATTTCAAGTGACATGAATGATTTAGCATCTAAATTGCAATAAAATAAATCAATTCAAATCCTCATAGCTCTACCAAATGTGAGTGTTAGAGGAAACCAAATATGCTAATCAAATGAACTTGAAATATTTAGCAATTCAAAACTTTTAAAATTAAATCAAATCACATCATTTCTGTATGAACAATTCAAAAGCGTTAGAACAATGCATAGCAATTCATGTCCTCATTTTAACACTACAATATTGTATGTTAAAAGAGGGCTAAATATGAAAATCATAGGGCATGAAATATTCTAAAATTTAAATCCTTATAGCATTTAAAATCACACTGAAATAAACCAATTCGGGCCCTCCTTCTAGCGCCAAAATGTTGAGTGGTATTTTCACCCAATTGTGAAAGTACACTCTCCCTTAGGATTTGTTTCCAAAATCCCCTCTTGCAAAGAAGTTAAACAAAAAACTTCTCCAAGGTCTCCACTATATTATCATTTGCATATGTGTATTAGTAATATCAAATATAGATGTATCAATTTAAATGCTTGGAACACCTTAGTGATTGCAAGTAACTGTAAACAAGGGGCATGTGTTGGTTTATTTTACCATGTTACTTTAATGATTGTTCATGAAACCAAACAAAAAGTAAATGTGAATTGGCCCTCATATGACCACAATGTAACCTTAATTCCTTTTATCTTGAACATTTTAAAGTAGATTTTATCTTCTTTATTAAGTAACTTTTAAACAAGTTTTATCTTGCATTAAATCCTAATTTTAAACATGTAAATGAAGATTAAATATATCTATGAATGTAAATCCAAAATTATGAATAGGCTCATTGAATATAGCTTCTTATCACGAAGATAAATATAACTTTAAATGTGATTAATAAACTATCCCTCTTCGATGAAATTGATTTTCACAAAGAGGCAATAATTTATGGTCTTAAAATGTCACCTCCACTTATCCCTATTAAATAATCAAATTTTCATAAGATGAATAATTTGGTGCTTTGAAATAATAATCTTCAATATTTCATGCAAAATTACACCCTTCAATGAAATTAGAATTTTCATGAAGAAAAGGTACATTTATGCTCCAAAAACGGTAATTTGTGAAATGCGATAAAACATAACCCCTTCAATGAAATTAGAATTTTCGTGAAGGACATGTCATCATAGGCTCATGAATGAAATACAAAACTGAAAAGATGAAATTTGGCCTCAAAATGTAAATTTTGAAATTTCAAATTTTTAAAATCTGCATTAAAACAACTTTGACGAATTTTTAAAAATACGAAATGACTCCAAAGTAAAAACGTCTAAGTGCGTAATGGAAACATGAATAACATTCTACGCAACCATGCAATTATTTTTGTATTTTGAAATTTTTTTACTTTTTATTTTAATGTCCGAAAATTTAAAAAAAATTAAAAAAATCTGAAAAGTAAAATTTGAACAAACTGAAAATTGAAAACAGAAAATGCAAAATATACAACAATTAGTTTGATGTCATCCTATTCCAGAAAAACCGAAGATATGAGACATTCCATTCATGCAACCTAGCCTGTTAGACCTACAAAACAAGCACAATCAAAATAGACTAAGTGTTGGTTCCTAGGGTTAAAAAAAAAATTCAGATTCAAGCATTCACATGAAGGAACCAAGAAACTTGCATTAACTTCATCTACAAGCCTAAAATATGAAAGGGGAAAAATAGACAGTTGAATCTAGCATGCAAGAAAAATCTCCTCCTTTCTTGCCCATAAGATACAAATTTATGAAATTTTCTGTATTAAAAATTTGTCATTTTACAATAACAGAAATTTTTGGTTTTCCCAAACCAGTCCATGGAAGAAAAACAACCCAAACAGGTCCAGAATGGCCCTCTTGCTTTCAAATATGCAACTCTGCTTGCAGCAGTTTCCAACCCCTGTCTCGTTCCTCCAATGGCCTTTTTAAAGTTTACATGCAGACTTTTTGTTTTCTATTTTCTTTCCATGAAACTCTTCGTTTCATTTTGTTGGTTTTTTTTGTTTCTGTTTCAAAACGCTTAAAAAAAATCCTTCTCCTTCCAACAATGTTTGGTTTTTATTTCTTGGTTGTCCATCTCCTTTATAGTTTTTTGCTCGAAAAACTATAACAATGCTTTGTTGTAATGGCGAGTCTTTCAATATTTCCCTTTATTAAAGGGCACTCAAACAGACAATATAAAAATCTTTATGTTAAGCATTATATTAACTCTTCGTTTCATTTTGTTGGTTTTTTTGTTTCTGTTTCAAAACGCTTAAAAAAAATCCTTCTCCTTCCAACAATGTTTGGTTTTTATTTCTTGGTTGTCCATCTCCTCTATAGTTTTTTGCTCGATAAACTATAACAATGCTTTGTTGTAATGGCGAGTCTTTCAATATTTCCCTTTATTAAAGGGCACTCAAACAGACAATATAAAAATCTTTATGTTAAGCATTATATTAACCTTTTAATATAAAATCTAAATGGGCTCTTTTTTCCACGTGGGTTCCACATATATGTTTCGCTTAAAATATTAAACACTTCTTCACTAATCTTAATGAATAAAGGCCACTTCCTTTATTGAAACGGTCATCCTTCTTACGTTATGCAAGGGTTCAAATCTTCAGCGACAATGTGTGAAATCTGCCATATAAGTTATGCTACAACACAAACGAACCTCCAAATACATCGTACTTAGAACTGCCCGCGGATAACCCTTGTTTGAAACTATCGCTGCTGTTGTATTTTGATGCCTTCAAACCACACGACTAAATATCGTGTCATCTATTCATCAAGTTTTTTGACATCAGTGTGCTATATATATTTGTTGTGTTAACCTGTTTTGCTCTATAGACCCACTGAAACCCACACTACCATCGATGCCACGTGGCCTCATCATCTCTGTGATTCACTGTACGTTCGTTCCACCAGATGCTGGCGATATTGCCGTCTTCATCATTGCACATTGTACTTATTGCTGATCTACCAAAACCATGCAATGCTTTGTTTCACGACGTCACATTGCTATCTTACACTCCAAAATGCTCTTTGCGGTTTTGACTACATGCCCGCGTCCATGAAATCACCATGTTCATCGACTTCATTGTAATTAGGTTCATGCCTGCCACTTTGGGCCCACTGATTACGTGGCTGCAGGTACCATTCGTAATCGTCATATTTGACTGCCGAAAGCAACACCCGCTGTGAGTGGACTGTTACCACCACTGTATGCGTTTCAATGATAGATGTCAATATTACCATGGATGTCGTGTAGTGTTTGGTGCCAAGCAGGTCTAGATGTCATTGGCGCGTCCACGCCATGTCAAAAACTTTCATCATTCACATCCTCCATGTTGAGGTTGTCATTTCTCAAACAACCTTAGTGATCGTTCTCACTGCCATGTCATCGACGTCTGTGTATGAAGCATCCTCCTTCAAACATTATAGCTGAGGTCGAAACCAATGTCCCCACTTCATCCTTTCATCGTAGACATCCACCGTTGTGTATGCATTCGAATTGCCATGATACCAAATAATGCCATATCACATGCCCAATCCAACGGTTTCCACATCTAAAATGTTTTACCGCTATCAACTAATGGCGAAAATACCATGTTCTGATCACATTACCAACCGTTGGGTCTACGTTGAATATGCTCACTCACCGGCGACATCGAATATTTTTTTGAAATCTACTAGGCTATATTGAACCCTGCTCGGGTGCTGCATCATATTCTGCATTCTCTATTTTTATGCTGACTGTACATGATTCCTCCTTCGTACAATCCACCAAGACTATTGTCAATGATCCATGTCAAATCCACCTGGAATCCACTTCGTATCGTTATCGGGCTCTAGTGGCTCCTTAACATGGCCAATTTATCCATTGCATGCTGGCCACATTCCTCTGTTTGGTGTTTGAATTGGGGTCCTCATTTCCAAGTCACTTGTCCATGTTTTCCAACGTGGAGCCCACCCATGCCATCCACGCGAGGTGTTTGGTAATATCATCCTCTATTCCACAGTGTCGAATTCGTTGGCCACTTTGCTGCTTCCAAATCACCATCGTCAGGCCTATCATGGTCTCCTCTGACTTTTTGAAACTATCCTCCAACGTCATGCTGCCGTCGTGACTCACAAACTTTGGGACTAAACCGCTGCATCATTTTTTCTTCCTCCTCGATCAGTGCCTAGTTTCAAATGGATGCCCGCCTATTTTGACATCATGACCACCTTTGAAAGGTTGGAATCCCAATCCTCGCGTATGTCACCCAAGGGTATTCATCCATATTTTCCATCTTGATGCCATTACTCCGTTGTTTCATTTGATGCATGCACCCTCACCTCCGAGTATAGCTAAAACATCTGCCGTTGACTGCCTATTCGTAATTAACGTGTAAGTTATATTACCGTCCACCTTAATGGCCATGTGGTTAGCTCGTTCTTAGGCATGCCCCAGGTTCCATGATCGATATTTCATCTTCCATATGTGTCGTCACCTCATTGGGTCGTGCATCCATGTAGGACCCTTCGTGCTATCTCTAAGCATATGCATCCTCGTTGGCTCATTGCTGCCACATAATATCTGGAACGTCTATCGAACCCGACGCACGATGAAACTCTACACAACATAAAACCAACTTTTAGTCCTCCCAACATGCAGATAAATGACATTACCCTAAAGCTTGAATATAAAGTCAAGAGCGACAAAGGGGCCTCTCATTTTAAATTTACTTCATTGTATATATTATGCATAAGGTCCCCTTTCATATTCTAGCTTTATTATTCTCTGAATATATATATATATATATATATATATATATATATATATATATATATATTTTTTTTTTTATTTTATGTTTTAAGATATATAAAATTAGTAATAATAATAATAATAAACCATTTATTTATTTATTTAGTATAAGCATATATACTATATTAAATATAGATATACACTTTTATTATTACTTTTATTTTATTTGAAACAATTCAAATACTTATTTAAGTTAAGTTCATTTCAACTCAAGCATTTGAATTATTTTAATTTGATTGATAAAATTTTAGTTAACTAGGATTAGTTTTAAAGCAAAAGGAACACTTCGATAACTCTAATCCCAAGTCTAACTCCAAGACACTTAAGGCAAAAATCGGCATGAAAGAATAAGCCATCGAGGTGCACCTCAAACCTCCCATTACGAGCTCATGGGTATAAAACCCCTTCACAATATCACTTGAAGACAAACAAAATCACTCGAAACTCAAAACAAAATCCTTGGAAAAAATAAAAAATACAATATTCCAATCAAGAATCTTGGAAGGCGAACCCATAAGCGGAGACCTATTGAGATCCTTACTCGAGTAAAATGAAAAATTTCCAAAACCAAAAATTGAAAAATGTGGGTCCCCAAGCCTTGGGGCTAGTTGTGGAGCAGCCACAACAAGCCCTGGTTAAGTGGAAGTCTAAGGGAGCTCTAGATATTGTGGCAACTTCCAATTATTTTTTCCTTATTACGCTTAACTATGAGGAGGATTCAAATATTTTGGGTGGAGTACCTTGGTTCTTTTGAAATCAGGGACCCTTTCTATGAAAATGGGGACCCGATTTTAATCCTAGAACCCAAAAAATTAATCTGGTTCCATTATGGGTCAGATTACTAGATATACCCTTTCACCTTTGACATTATGATATTATCAAAGGTATAGCTAAAGTCATAGGTGAATTAGTACAAATTGAATCGTTAACTAGGGCCAAATCCAGATTAGTATTTGCCTTTGTGTGTTATGATGAACCTTGAAGCTAATCTTTTGGATTGCATTAATTTGTTTTCAAAGTTTAGGCCATGGATTCAACTTATTGTATATGATAATGAACTAGTAAAATGTTCGATCTATAATAAGGTTGGTCATGTCCCTAGCTTATGCCTGATACAAAACAGGAAGGCCCATTTCACGTAGAAGTAGGAGAAAAGGAATTCAAAGCAAAATCAAGACCAGCTCTTGGAAAAGAAGGTGAGATCTAATTCTGCAAGTCCCTTAAGGGAGGTTCTTGGTCTGAGGGAATTTATTGAGGAATATATTCAACAAATGACTTCAAACGATGGAGAAAAGTGGTGTATGATCTCGAGAAGTACTTATTCTAGCCTACAAGTGCCCAAAACTAAATATTTAACTTTTGAGACTCCAATCTCTAAGGAGTTTCTCCAAGACTCTTTTCAATGCCTAAAATCAGAGGAGGATAAGCAGGATGGCTCTGAATACCCTTAGGTGGGAGAGGGATCTCCTCACAAGATGGATTTAAAAATGGACCTCACAATTTTGGGTGATGTCAAATCCCCATCGGCCAATGTCAAATCCTCCTCTGGTGAAGGTCCTTCAGGGGTAAGGATGGTGTATCCTAAAACCAGAAGCTTGTGCATGGACCCGATTAACGTGGGAGTTCCAAGGAATGTAGGAAAACCATTAAATAAAGCTCAAATAAGGAGAGAGGTGAAAGTTCATATTGCAGATGGAGTTCAATCCAAGCTCAAGTTCAAAAAGTAAAATGATACAAAAGGTAAGCAACAGAAGCTAGATTCATTCTTTTAGTCCCCCAAATATAAGGATGGGGGTTTTCCTTCCAATAATTGTAAATGAAAATTTTATCATGGAACATTAGGGGCCTTAATAGGCTATCTAAATATCATGCATTGGAATCCATCAAAAAATATTTTAAACTAGATATAATATTGCTGCAAGAAATAAAAATGGATAGTGGTAGTGCTGAAATAGTTAAGAGAAATACTTGGGAGGAGGCTAAATTTGTAGCTAACTCTACTAACGGTGCCTCGGGGGTCTCTTGGACATGTGGGACCCTAAAAGAATTGATGGATTGATTGTGTTCATATCTGATTGAGTGATTAGCATCCTATTTTTTCCAAATATTCATGATTTAAATGGATAACCTCGAATATTTATGCCCTAAATTTGAGACCCTCTAGAACCATGCTTTAAAATTTACTTGGTTCTATGAGAGAACATTTTATAGGAGAGGTCTGAATTTTTGTGGGTGATTTTAGCACACCCTTATATCTATTTGATAAAAAATGAGGAACCCCGATGCTCAATAGGATGGATGAAATTACCTCTTTTATTTACTCCTAGGAGCTAATGGATTTGGACCTGAAAGGGTCAAGATTTACATGGAGTAATAGGTGAATTGGGAATAAAACATTCAGTTTAGGTTGGACAGAATACTAGTGTCTAAAGAAGGTATCTCATTTTTTTTTTATGCATCCTTATGCTCTCTCTCTAAGTTGACCTCGGATCACAATAAAATTTTTCTTGAGAAGATACAGGATTCGACCTTCTTTCCCTGGACATTTAGATTTGAAGCAATGTGGCTTCAAAACCTCTAGAACCCAACATTGAGGAATGGTGGAGTCACACATTTTTAGGTTCTCGAATGGCACAAAAAGCCTCCAAGTTGATATTTATAAAGGATAAGCTAAAGTATTGAAATAAGTAGGTTTTTGAAAATATTATCACCAAGAAGATATAGATTTCCAACCAGTTGCAGGAGGTTGAGCAAATAGTCGAAACTTAGGATTACTTTGCAAAATTAAAGAGGCAAGAAATATCTATTCTTATAGAGCTTCATAATATTCTAGGAGGGGAATAAATTATGTGGAGGCAGAGAGCCAGGGCCCTATGTCTTAAGGAGGGTGATCGGAACACAAAATATTTTCACTTCACTACGCTAAAGCATAGATGTAATAAAAGGATTAGGGTGATTATGAAAGAAAATGGAGAACTCTCTAAAGACATCGAAGAGATTAGATTCGAGGTAGTAAATTTTTTTAAGGACCTATTGTGTTTCACATCAACAAAAAATCAATAGGTTCAAGTTCGCTTAATGAATAACATACCACCTCTAGTCTCTACAGATATGAATAATGTTTTGAATATTCCATTTTTAGATGATGAAATCAGTAAAGTAGTTTTTGTAATGGGCAAGATCAAAGTGTCGAGACTTGATGGGTTTTCCCCTATATTTTTTCAAAAAAATTGGTAAATTTTGGGGTTAGATATTTGTGATGCCATCATATATGTTCAATCTTAGAAACAAATCCCTTCATATGTCAACTCTAAATTTTTGGTGCTTATCCCTAAAATGGTTGATGCTAAGGATTTTGCAGCTTATAGGCCTATTAGTTTGTGCAATACTATTTTCAAAATTTTGATGGCAAACAAATTGATTTTTTTGTTACCAGGCATCATTGATATCCCGTAGAGCGGTTTTGTGGCTGGGAGGTAAATTATAGATGGAATCATTGTAGTACATGAAATCATCCATTTGATGACCAAAAGCAGTAATTTTGGGACCTTGTTCAATTTGGATATGAACAAATCTTATGATAGGGTTGATTGGGAGTTTCTCTTCAAAATATTGCATAAATTTAGCTTTAGTTAGGAGTGGATAATTTTGATCAAATCATGTGTCTCTTCAGCCAAGTTCTTAGTTTTGGTGAATGGCTCTCAAGTGGGATATTTCAAGAACTACAGGGGAAATCATCAAGGATATCTGTTGTATCCATACCTTTTTATTTTTCTAGAAAAATCTCTAGGGCAGGCCATCAAAGTTGATTTTTCTATTGTAGGTCTTATGTCCTTTCAAGCTTCAATTCCACAAGAAAAGTTGGTCAAAAGTATTCTAGAATATTATGAACAAGCAGTGGGTTAGAAGGTTAAATTCAAGAAAAGTATTATTTTTTCTTCAATAATCCTCTAGAAAAGTAGTTGAGAATTGCATATATTCTGGTATGTAATATTTGGTCTCTATCGTCAACCTATATGGGGATGATAATATTTTTTTGGGCTTTAAGATCATCCCTATGGGAACCGATTGTGGAGTGTGTCCAAAGAAAGATTGTAAGTTGGAAAGAGGCTCTCCTGAGCTAAGCAAAAAAATAGATGCTAATTAAGGCCACCCTTTAAAGCATCCCAATATATTTTCTTTCTCTATTCTGAATCTTGGGTAAGATTCCTAAAAGAATAGAACATATCCAACACTCATTTCTTTGATCAAGAGCAAGTGAGAAAAATAAATTTCATCTAGTGGTGTGGGACCAAGTATGCAACGAGAAGGAGGAGGGTGATTTAGGTCTTATAAGATTGAAATTTATGAAAAAATATCTTGTTTCCAGGCAAGGTTAGAGACTGGTTCAAGAGGTTAAAGTAGGATGGGTTGATATTTTCAAATTCAAATACCTAAATGATGGGAAGTAGTTTATTAGAGATTCGTTACCCCTCCAGGGTTCAGCTTTTTGGTCTAGCCTAATACAGTGAGATCGGATATCTATAGAGGGGGTAGGTGGTGTTTAGGATATGGTAATTTTGTTGACTTATGGAGTGACATGTGGGTGATTAAGATTTCATTGGAGTCAATATTAGATCTAGCTTTAGTCAAACCAATTACAGATCATTTTTGGGGAATAATGTTTGTGATTTTATTGAAATGATTGAAGACCACCCTCGATGGAAACCATTTGACTTCCCAAAACTTTTGGTGGAGGAAAGGAGGGTATTTAATGAAATTTTCAATATCATTAAATGGATTATAATTCATGGAAGAGAAATTTTGGATAGATTCAGCTTGGATAGATTCAGCTAGGGATTAAAGAAGGATGGGAAATTATTTGTCAAGTCAACCTATTTAGTAGTATATGGTCCTTCTAATCCATGATTTCTATTAGATAAAATTCGGTTGAAAGGACTGACTCCAAAAATCAATATTTTCTTTTGGCTAGTCATATAAGAATTTTTTTTAACTTTAGATAATCTCAAGAAAAGAGGTATGATTTTACCTAATGCTTTTTTCTTATGCAAAAATGTAGAGGAATATCCACTCCATCTTCTTTCCAGCTATCCTTTCTCATAAGAGGTTTTTAGCTACTTTTTCAAATATTTGAACATCCAATGGGTGTTTTTGAATCATCTAGAGGATGTGTTGACCCAATGGGTTTCTCCATTCCTATCTATCCACATTTTTTGGTTTTGGAAATTCAGCCTTCCTCATATCTAGTGGCATATTTGGAAGGAAATAAACTCAAGGGTGTTTAAGTGTAACGACCCAAAAAATAAACAAACAAAAAAATACAAAAATAGAAAAATTTTTTTTTACTATGGAGAGAGGTACATGAACTCTTCATGAACCCCTAACCAAACCACTATTTTCCTAAAGTCTCGATCTCCTAAGTTTTCCTGAAAGCTACATCTCACGAGGTACCCTAACACAAGTCCATCTGTGTAGGCGTATCATGTGTTACTACAAATAAGTCTATCTTTCCCATCATTCTCGATGAGCTAGACTTATCACCCTCCATCCATCGAAGGTATACACGCATCTCCATGCCATACACAAATCATCATGTGTAGGCATGCTACGAGTATTGCGAGTTAAGCTATCTATCTCATCTCCACGATGAGCTATCTTAACTCAGATGTAGTCTCTCCACAACCTAGTCCTTTATCTCCCTAAGGGGGTCTCAATTCCCTTAGGTCTCCTATGTTCACCCTAAGGGAGTTCTCAATTCCCTTAGGTCACCTCTGAGTTCACCCTAGAACTCTACACTTAGATTTCTAACATCAAGCAATCCAAACAATGATACAACTAGATACCACATTACCAGAAAACAATCACCAAGCATCTAGAACACAAGCAAGATTAACTTTAAAAGAGAATCATCTACATAACATAAACAATTACAACCATAAAGTAAAAATACCTTCTTTAATCCAATGAACAGTTATTGCATCAAAATTTGCACATTAATTCCTTCTTACTCTAAGGAATATTACAACATCTATATTGGGGATATCTCCCCACAATTCTAATCTATTTGAGCATAGTAAAGCAACATAAAATACAATTACCTATACCTCACTTCCATTGAACTCCTTGCTTCTCCTTGCTTCCCATTGATTCTTTGAGGGTAGTAGGGGATCAAGGTACTCATGGTTCAAGATAGGCATACCTTTAAATGCATCTACTCATTTACTTTTCCAAATTGCAACTATACAAAATCTAAATAAGTTTCCAACCATCTAATGCATAATGGATATCATAAAAGATCCTTTACTTTTATCTTCACCTCTCAAATTCCTTTAGAGAGTCATCCAACATGTGCTACTTAGAACAAGGCCTAACTTAATCACAATTCATTCATGCTTTAAAGTGATAAAGTCCCATACCTTTAACCTCTAAAACAATCCTTTTCTTTTCATTCCCTAAATCAAAGCCCCATAACTTCAATCTAAAGAATAAATCCACATCTTTTTCCATTCACAAAATCCAATTAAATCATTTACTATTTAAAGCATTAAAATCACACCCCTTTTAATCTTTAAACAAACAATTCATTCATTCCTTAAATCAAAGCCCCATAACTTCAATCTAAGGAACAAATCCACATCCCTTTTAATTTTAAAAGCCCTAAGATAATCATCAAAAATCAAAGGTTTCCTTTTAAATTAAAACCCTAAGATAATCATTAAAATCAAAGGTTTTCCTATTTAATCAAATGCCCTTTAATAATCATTAAAATCAAAGGTTTCCTATTTAATCAAATGCCCTTTAATAATCATTAAAATCAAAGGTTTCCTATTTAATCAAATGCCCTTTAATAATCATTAAAATCAAAGGTTTCCTATTTAATTAAATGCCCTTTAATAATCATTAAAATCAAAGGTTTCTTATTTAATCAAATGCCCTTTAATAATCATTAAAATCAAAGGTTTCCTATTTAATCAAATGCCCTTTAATAATCATTAAAATCAAAGGTTTCCTATTTAATTAAATGCCCTTTAATAATCATTAAAATCAAAGGTTTCCTATTTAATTAAATGCCCTTCTTCCAAAGCATGGTGGTTTCCACAGACGACACTCCCAAACACAATGTCCCTTCTTCCCTGTACATGGAGGTCTAACTCACAACTTTGAAACACTTAACAGAGTCTCTAAGCATACCCAGGCGGTTCCCTAAAAGCACAACACCTGAGCTTACACAGGCATCTCTTAAAACACATAGCATTTAACTTGGACAAACGCTCTCCCAAACACACACACACAATGCTTAGCTTGGACAGACACTCTCCCAAACACACATTACATCTAGCTTGGACAAACGCTCTCCCAAACACACCACGCTTAGCTTGGACAAACACTCTCCCAAACACACACCCACAATATTTAGCTTGGACAGACGCTCTCCCAAACACACACACAATGTTAGCTTGGACAGACGCTCTCTAAAAATATAAACACCACCCAAATTAGGACAGACACTCTCCCAAACACACACACAGTTAGCTTGGATAAATGCTCTCCCAAACACACACATCGTTAGCTTGGACAAACACTCTCCCAAACACACACCCACAATTTAGCTTGAAAGCTCCAACACATTTAGCTAAAACACTCTCCCAAACACACACCCGATGCTTAGCTTTCAACCAAACAATTTATGGTTTCTAAAAAACATCAACAGGGCAAAAACCTAGAGCTTTCAACCAAGCAATTTATGGTTTCTAAAAAACATCAACAGAGCAGAAACGTAGAGCTTTCAACCAAGCAATTTATGGTTTCTAAAAAACATCAACAGAGCAAAAACGTAGAGCTTTCAACCAAGCAATTTATGGTTTCTAAAACACCAATTTTCACCATACAAAGCATGCACTAAAAAAAGGTAGGTTAAAGTCTAATACTCCAACCTCAATGCTACTATGAAATGGGGATCAGTGGAGTCTAGGTCACTTCTCCTTCACTCACAATATATTCCTCACCTTTCCTATCCCTGGTCTATGTTCTCTCCCTCCGCTCCTTCATCCTCCTCCATCCTCTCTCTATTATTTCCTCATTTTCTCCTTCTCACACCATACGAGCTTCTTCTCCTCCAGGTGGCCCATCTCGAACCTCGAGCCCTCTCCTCGAGCCTCCTCCCCTTCCATTCTCCATCCCTTTCTCTAGCGGCAAGGAACCCTTCATCCGATGGTTTCCATATTTGGAAGCCTATCAACCACCCTAGATTATTTCATAGCTTACGAGCTATAAGGGAATGGGATATTTACATATTTTATATTATCCCTTTTTATATTTTAGAAGGATGGTATTATTTTAACATATCTCCTTTATTTTAAATATATATCCTTTATTGATAATTATCACCATTAAGATACCTCTTTTATTTATACAATTTCATAATTGTTTTTCATTAAAATAAAAGACATCTTATTTCTTAAATGGATATATATTTTTTTTTTTTAATTAATTAAAGTCTTTCAATGACTTCTCTATTAGCATTAAAATGAATACCTTTAATTAACTAAAAAAAAACTCTCATCTATTAAATAAAATGAGGTTTACTAATGAGCTTAATTAAATCAATTATTTAATCAAACTTCATTGATCCTTTTGAATGAATCTTTATTTAACATTCAAATTTAATATGCTTTTCTCTATGAAAATGATGCTCTATATTTTCTTTAACAAAACAATTAGTTTTATGCATCCACATATATTTGGAAGTTGTTTTTCTATAGCAGTTCCAACATTATGCTACTCCAACCACTATGCAACAAAGAGCAAACAAATTTATAAAGCAACAAAGAGGGAATATTTCCATCGACCCTGTCACCTATCTCAGCCAGATATTTTATGATAGCTACTAGGCTATCAACTAAGGCTCAAGGTGATCAACCATCGATGATTATCCCTTCCAAAAATGCATGCCTATATGAAGGTATCTATCCATGTTACCTCCGAGTACCTTAATCATCATTTCCCCTAATCTTAGGCACCCTCATTTCTGGTGGATGCTTCTGCCTTCTCCACCCATGAGTATACCAGATCCTGCACACTTGGAAATATATTAGCAATAACATGCCCTTCACAAATCAACTAAACATCATATAGTTGGTACAATTGTTCAAACTAAGTATCACCACACCATAGGTTAATACATTGTTCCTTTGTGCCATAAAGTCAACTAGGGAGGGTCATGACATCCTCCCCCACTAGAATTAAACATCATCCTCGGTGTTTCCAATTTTTCTTTGTTTTAACAACACTAAAAATAAAATTTATTACATCACAAAGTTTCAAATAGAAAGGGAAAATATTTTTGCATAACCTCCACTTTCTCCCAAGTGGCATTTTTCTCAGAGAACTGGTCCCACTGGACCTTACACTATTCGAGAGTCCGATTCCATAGAGACTTGGAATGAAACTCAAGAATCTTCATCGGTAGTACTTCAATGGCCTCCGGGTTTGCCATATACAAATTAGAAACATCCCACACATGTTCAGGGTCAGCAACATACTTTCTAAGCAAGGATATGTGGAAGGTGTCATGGATTTTGGATAGATTAGGTGGTAATGCAAGTCGGTATGCAATCGGGTTGATATTTTCCATGATCTCAAAGGGTCCCACAAAGCGTGGATCCAACTTCATGGATTTGATAGCACTCTTCTTTGGCTTAACCCTTAAGAACACCTTATCTCCAATAGAATACTCTCTGGGAGTCCTTTTTAGATCTGCATAACTCTTCTACCTATCCGTAGCTTCTTTAAGCCTTTGCCTAATTTCCTTTAACTACTCTTCCATTACCCTGACCATTTTTGGACCAATCTCAACTCGATCCTCTAGGTTGTCCCAAGACAATGGTGTTCTACACTTTCACCCATACAAGGCATCGAAAGGTGCCATTCCTAGCGAGGAGTGATGTCCATTATTGTAGGCAAACTCTACCAAAGGTAGACAATCTTCCCAATGAGATTTGTGATCCATGCAGTACATGCGAAGCATGTCTTCCAAAACTTGGTTTACCCACTCTATTTGGCCATCCATTTTAGGGTGGTATGCTGAACTCATATTCAATTTCGTGCCAACCGCACTATGAAGGGACTTCCAAAATTTAGAAGTGAATTTGGAGTCTCTATCTGAGATGATTACCTCAGGAAATCCATGCAATCGGAATACCTCTTTGATGAATCTGCTAGCCACCACCTGAGCATCATCCTTGGTATTTCTTGGTATGAAGTGGGTAACCTTAGTTAATTTTTTGACCACTACAAATATGGCATCATGTTGGTACCGAGTTTTGGGTAAACCTACTATAAAATCCATAGATATAACCTACCATTTTTGCATAGGTATATCATGCAGATATAGTTTTCCTATAGGATGTTGGTATTCCACCTTGAATTTCTGACATTCGAGGCATCGAGCAACAAAATCCATGATGTCCTTCTTCATACCTACCCAAAAGAAGGTTCTTTTCATGTTTTCTCGCATTTTGGCTCCTCCTGGATGAGCAGAATAAGGAGATCTATGAGCTTCTTGCATTATCAAGTTCCTCAGATTGCCCATATTTGGTATGATGACTCTTCCCTTATAACACAGAAAGTCATATTTCACACTAAATTCCTTATTTCCTTCAGGATCTCTATCCATCTTGACTCGAATTCCTTGGTAATACTCATCCTGAGATTGCTCCTGTCTCACTCGATCCATCAGGTCCATGTGAATTCTAGTTATGGATGCTATATATTTCCTTCTACTTAAAGCATCCGCTACCTTATTCTCTTTTCCCTTTATGTACTCAATCTCAAAATCGTACTCAATGAGAAATTCCACCCATCTTCTCTATCTTGCATTGAGTATTGGTTGGGTGAATATATACCGCAGACTTTGATGATCGATTTTCAATTCAAAGGGTCTCCCCACTAAGTAGTGGTGCCAAAATTTTAAAGCATGCACCACTGTAGCTAGCTCTAAATCATGCATAGCATAATTAACTTCATGCTTTTTGAGCTTCCTTGAAGTATATGCCACTACTAAATCTTCTTGTGAGAGCACCCCACCCAACCCTTCTATCGATGCATCAATGCACACTAAAAAGTCTCCCTGGGGATCGAGAACCTTCAATATTGGTGTCGTAGTAAGCTTATGCTTTAGTAGTTCGAAGGCAGCCTCACACTTTTTTGACCATTTGAATTCTTTCCCCTTCTTCTGAAGGTTTGTTATGGGTCCAAAAATCTTGGAGTAGTCCTTTATATAACGTCTATAATAGCCCATTAACCCCATAAAACTTTGCACTTCAGTGACATTAGTAGGGGGTGGCCAATTCAGAATAGCCTCTATATTTTTTGGATCCACAATGATCCCCTTTTTATGATATAATGTGTCCAAGATATCGTACCTCTGGGGCATAGAACTCACTCTTCATCAGATTTCCATAAATTTGATTCTTCCTTAACAATTCCAACATAATCCTAAGATGTTTATCATGCTCCTCTTTATCTCGAGAATATATAAGGATATCATCAAGGAATACCAGGACAAACTGGTCCAAATATCTTTGGAACACATTGTTCATTAGGTTCATGAAAGCAGTTGGGGCATTAGTAAGTCCAAAGGGTAGAACAATAAACTCATAATGCCCATACCTAGTCTTAAATGTCATCTTGTGAGTGTCTTCCTCATGGATCCTTAACTGGTGATACCCTGACCTTAAATCGATCTTAGTAAACACCTTGGCATCTTTTAGTTGATCAAATAAATCTTCAATCCTAGGTAAAGGATACCGATTCTTGATTGTAGCTTTATTTAACATCCTATAGTCAATACACAATCATAGCGAACCATCCTTATTTTTCATGAACAAAACTAGTGTACCCCATGGTGACACACTTGGTTTTATCAAACCCTTCTCCAATAATCCTTGCAATTGAACCTTCAGTTCTTGCATTTCAATAGGATTCATCCTATACGAGGATCTATGAATAGGTTCAGCTCCCATCATAAGTTCAATTATGAAATCAAATTCCCATGCAGGAGGTAGCCCCGATAGGTCTTCTAGAAACACATCCTAAAAATCTTGTAGGATCGGGTGTTGTCTTAGTATTTCTCCTTTCTCATGGTCTTCCACTTCATTAAGTTTTACCACATACACTATTCCTCCTTTCTTTAGGGTCTTTTTCACTTGCATAGCGGACAACATCTATGGTTCAAATACCCCTTGCTCGCTATGAACTCTCATTCTCCTTTCACCTTCTTCTAAATACTCAATCCATCGGTCTTGAAAATTGACCAAGGCTTTATGAGCCTACAACCAATCCATCCCTAGGATCACATCAAAGGCATGTAAGGGAGCTACATACAAACAACCATCCATAGTTCCACTTGATAGAGTGATTTCTACCATAGGATAGCATTGGTTCACCGAGTAGGTCTATCCAGAACCATACTCAACCTTCCACCCTTGAGCCAAATATCTAGGCCTTTTTAACATAGTCCTTGCTAGACTAGATGAAATAAAACTATTAGTGGCTCCACTATCTATCAAAATATTTACTAGTTTATTAAAAACCTTACCTTTCACCAGTAATGGGGTGGCTTGTCCCTCTAGCTTCTGCTTCCCGGTTGTGGCATAAATCTGATGTTTTAGTTCCTTCCCTTTCGCATTAGCGATGCTAGTCCCTGCTCGATATGGACACTGATTGTAGTAATGAGATCCCCAAAAATTGTAGCACCCTTCCTTGGGTCCTTGCTATTTTTTAGGTTTCTCATTCCCATTCTTAACTGCTGGAATTGGAGCCTACGACTTCTATGGTTGAGGTTTCATGTTGTTGGGTTTGTTATCCTTCTTACAAAATTTCTTTTTAAACTTTTTCTAATTTCCATAAGATTTCTTCTCAGGATTTTTGGGGTTCTTAGCCTTTCGCTCTTGATCAGACTCCCATTTTACAAACCCAACACTATTCCTCTTCTTTAACTCCTACCGAGCTTGCTCGGGAAGAGTGTCATATTTATAACAGAAGTGTGACTCTACTTTCTTTGCTAGGTCATATGCCTTTTGTAGTGATTTAGGCTCCTGCATTTCCACATCATGCTTTAACCTAGATTCCAATCCAAGAATGAACTTGTGAACCCACATTTTCTCATTATAAATAGGCACATATTTGAACAACCTTACCAGCTTCTTGTAGTACACCTCTACTATGTTGGTTCCTTGTCTAAGACCAACAAATTCTTCAAACTTTAAGGCATAAAAATGCTCCGTTAGGAATCTCTTCTTAAATATATTTATAAATTCTTCCCATGGGGTATCAATGGGTTCAATATTAGTTTCCTCATAGTGGGTTTCCCACCACTCCAGAGCAGCCCCTTCCAGGTTAATTGTAGCCCAAAGTGTTCAGGTTCCTGATGAGTAACCTTTTACCATAAAGTGAACCTCTACTTCTCTCAGCCATGCTTCCACTGCATCACCATCACCCTCTCCATAAAACTTAGAGATACTGATGTTTTTCATGTCCCTAGCTATTTCCTTTTTTGCTAAGGCTCTGGCTTGTACTTGTTCTATAGTTAGTCCACTTTCTAGACCGGTCTCTGAACCATGAACTTGCGAATTCTGATTCGCAACCATCTCTAACAACTATCTTATCTGATCCTGCATAGCAGTGACCGTAGCAATGAGGTCTTCTACCTCCCTATTGGGGTTTGTTGGTTCCCCCTCCTGGTTTTCCTCTTTGACATCACTTTGTCGAGTTTGTCTAGGTATAGGCCTCCCTCTTCTGGTCTTAGGTGGCATCTCAACCTGATTCCATCCAAGAAAGAGGATTAGATTATAGTTTCATCTTAAGTTATAACTCTAATTCAAGCCATATTACAGAGTTCTCTTGCTATATGCATTAACCAATCTAACTAGGGTAATATCCTAGGCTAGGGTGTGTCACTGATACCAAAGCCCATACTAAGGTATCCTAACATCCTCGCTCTCTTGGGGTTAAATCCCATCAGATCCTAGAAAATAGGGTATCCTAGATCATCCCAAATTTAGCCTTTACTTTAAGCAAGCCTTCAGTGGATTCATATGATTTCCCTTAGCACACATAGAAGCTCTATACCCTCGTACCTAGAGCTCTGATACCAAATGTAATGACCCAAAAAATAAACAAACAAAAAAATACAAAAATAGAAAAATTTTTTTTACTATGGAGAGAGGTACATGAACTCTTCATGAACCCCTAACCAAACCACTATTTTCCTAAAGTCTCGATCTCCTAAGTTTTCTTGAAAGCTACATCTCATGAGGTACCCTAACACAAGTCCATCTATGTAGGTGTATCATGTGTTACTACAAATAAGTCTATCTTTCCCATCATTCTCGATGAGCTAGACTTATCACCCTCCATCCATCGAAGGTATACACGCATCTCCATGCCATACACAAATCATCATGTGTAGGCATGCTATGAGTATTACGAGTTAAGCTATCTATCTCATCTCCATGATGAGCTATCTTAACTCAGATGTAGTCTCTCCACAACCTAGTCCTTTATCTCCCTAAGGGGTCTCAATTCCCTTAGGTCTCCTATGTTCACCCTAAGGGAGTTCTCAATTCCCTTAGGTCACCTCTGAGTTCACCCTAGAACTCTACACTTAGATTTCTAACATCAAGCAATCCAAACAATGATACAACTAGATACCACATTACCAAAAAACAATCACCAAGCATCTAGAACACAAGCAAGATTAACTTTAAAAAGAATCATCTACATAACATAAACAATTACAACCATAAAGTAAAAATACCTTCTTTAATCCAATGAACAGTTATTGCATCAGAATTTGCACATTAATTCCTTCTTACTCTAAGGAATATTACAACATCTATATTGGGGATATCTCCCCACAATTCTAATCTATTTGAGCATAGTAAAGCAACATAAAATACAATTACCTATACCTCACTTCCATTGAACTCCTTGCTTCTCCTTGCTTCCCATTGATTCTTTGAGGGTAGTAGGGGATCAGGGTACTCATGGTTCAGGATAGGCATACCTTTAAATGCATCTACTCATTTACTTTGCCAAATTGCAACTATACAAAATCTAAATAAGTTTCCAACCATCTAATGCATAATGGATATCATAAAAGATCCTTTACTTTTATCTTCACCTCTCAAATTCCTTTAGAGAGTCATCCAACATGTGCTACTTAGAACAAGGCCTAACTTAATCAGATTCATTCATGCTTTAAAGTGATAAAGTCCCATACCTTTAACCTCTAAAACAATCCTTTTCTTTTCATTCCCTAAATCAAAGCCCCATAACTTCAATCTAAAGAATAAATCCACATATTTTTCCATTCACAAAATCCAATTAAATCATTTACTATTTAAAGCATTAAAATCACACCCCTTTTAATCTTTAAACAAACAATTCATTCATTCCTTAAATCAAAGCCCCATAACTTCAATCTAAGGAACAAATCCACATCCCTTTTAATTTTAAAAGCCCTAAGATAATCATCAAAAATCAAAGGTTTCCTTTTAAATTAAAACCCTAAGATAATCATTAAAATCAAAGGTTTTCCTATTTAATCAAATGCCCTTTAATAATCATTAAAATCAAAGGTTTCCTATTTAATCAAATGCCCTTTAATAATCATTAAAATCAAAGGTTTCCTATTTAATCAAATGCCCTTTAATAATCATTAAAATCAAAGGTTTCCTATTTAATTAAATGCCCTTTAATAATCATTAAAATCAAAGGTTTCCTATTTAATCAAATGCCCTTTAATAATCATTAAAATCAAAGGTTTCCTATTTAATTAAATTCCCTTTAATAATCATTAAAATCAAAGGTTTCCTATTTAATTAAATGCCCTTTAATAATCATTAAAATCAAAGGTTTCCTATTTAATTAAATGCCCTTTAATAATCATTAAAATCAAAGGTTTCCTATTTAATTAAATGCCCTTCTTCCAAAGCATGGTGGTTTCCACAGACGATGCTCCCAAACACAACGTCCCTTCTTCCCTATACATAGAGGTCTAACTCACAACTTTGAAACACTTAACAGAGTCTCTAAGCATACCCAGGTGGTTCCCTAAAAGCACAACACCTGAGCTTACACAGGCATCTCTTAAAACACATAGCGTTTAACTTGGACAAATGCTCTCCCAAACACACACACAATGCTTAGCTTGGATAGACACTCTCCCAAACACACACAACATCTAGCTTGGATAGACACTCTCCCAAACACACACCCAATGCTTAGCTTGGATAGACACTCTCCCAAACACACACCCACAATATTTAGCTTGGACAAACGCTCTCCCAAACACACACACAATGTTAGCTTGGACAGACGCTCTCTAAAAATATAAACACCCAACTTAGGATAGACGCTCTCCCAAACACACACACACAATGTTAGCTTGGACAAACACTCTCCCAAACACACACAATTTAGCTTGGACAGACACTCTCCCAAACACACAATTAGCTTGACAAACCTCTCCCAAACACACACATTTAGCTTGGATAGACGCTCTCCCAAACACACACTGCATCTAGCTTTCAACCAAACAATTTATGGTTTCTAAAAACATCAATAGGGCAAAAACGTAGAGCTTTCAACCAAGCAATTTATGGTTTCTAAAAAACATCAATAGAGCAAAAACGTAGAGCTTTCAACCAAGCAATTTATGGTTTCTAAAACACCAATTTTCACCATACAAAGCATGCACTAAAAAAAGGTAGGTTAAAGTCTAATACTCCAACCTCAATGCTACTGTGAAATGGGGATCAGTGGAGTCTAGGTCACTTCTCCTTCGCTCACAGCATGTTCCTCACCTTTCCTATCCCTGGTCTACGTTCTCTCCCTCTGCTCCTTCGTCCTCCTCTATCCTCTCTCTATTCTTTCCTCTTTTTCTCCTTCTCACACCATACGAGCTTCTTCTCCTCCAGGTGGCCCATCTCGAACCTCGAGCCCTCTCCTCGAGCCTCCTCCCCTTCCATTCTCCATCCCTTTCTCTGGTGGCAAGGAACCCTTCATCCGATGGTTTCCATATTTGGAAGCCTATCAACCACCCTAGATTATTTCATAGCTTACGAGCTATAAGGGAACGAGATATTTACATATTTTATATTATCCCTTTTTATATTTTAGAAGGATGGTATTATTTTAACATATCTCCTTTATTTTAAATATATATCCTTTATTGATAATTATCACCATTAAGATACCTCTTTTATTTATACAATTTCATAATTGTTTTTCATTAAAATAAAAGACATCTTATTTCTTAAATGGATATATGTTTTTTTTTTGTTTTTTTTAATTAATTAAAGTCTTTCAATGACTTCTCTATTAGCATTAAAATGAATACCTTTAATTAACTAAAAAAAACTCTCATCTATTAAATAAAATGAGGTTTACTAATGAGCTTAATTAAATCAATTATTTAATCAAACTTCATTGATCCTTTTGAATGAATATTTATTTAACATTCAAATTTAATATGCTTTTCTCTATGAAAATGATGCTCTATATTTTCTTTAACAAAACAATTAGTTTTATGCATCCACATATATTTGGCAGTTGTTTTTCTATAGCAGTTCCAACATTATGCTACTCCAACCACTATGCAACAAAGAGCAAATAAATTTATAAAGCAACAAAGAGGGAATCTTTCCATCGACCCTGTCACCTATCTCAGCTAGAGATTTTATGATAGCTACTAGGCTATCAACTAAGGCTCAAGGCGATCAACCATCGATGATTATCCCTTCCGATAATGCATGCCTATATGAAGGTATCTATCCATGTTACCTTCGAGTACCTTAATCATCATTTCCCCTGATCTTAGGCACCCTCATTTCTGGTGGATGCTTCTACCTTCTCCACCCACGAGTATACCGGATCCTGCACACTTGGCAATATATTAGCAATAACATGCCCTTCACAAATCAACTAAACATCATATAGTTGGTACAATTGTTCAAACTAAGTATCACCACACCATAGGTTAATACATTGTTCCTTTGTGCCATAAAGTCAACTAGGGAGGGTCATGACATTAAGGATTTTTCTCATTTAGCTAGTTGTGGATTTGTAAGTGATTTTTTTTCCATGGATAACATTAGAACCATAAATATGAATATTATGACTATAGAGCGAGAACCATTAGTGGAGAAATCCCTTGGATTCAATGTCAATCCTCAACTAGTAAAACATGCTATGCCTCTGGATAGAGCTAGGGTTAAGTGAGAGCCACCTCCAATTGGTTGGCTGAAGTTGAATTTCAACGGTGCATCTAAAGGGAATTTGGGTCTTACAAGTATTGGAGGGATTGTAAGGAACCATGATGGCTTTATAATTTTAGCTTTTTTCTAATAATCTTAGCCATCAAACCAGTCACTTCACCAAAGCTAGGATCCTATTACAAGGAGTTTCTCTAATGGATTTTTCTTTCTAATTTCTGCTTAATATTGCAATACTATTTTTTCTCTTGTTTCTTTTTACATGAGGAAATCATAGATGGAGGCCATTTTGGTAGTCAAAAAGGTCTAACTATTCTTGATCTTGCCTAAGCTGCGTGATTTGTGCTTGGCGGGCGGCATGTTTTGCAAACGCTAAGTCACTTTTTCCACCGTCTCTTGTTTAGGAAGCCTAGATGCCTCTCCTATATGTCTACCTCGGTCGTGATGATCTGAGACCTCTATGGGCTGCTTTCCTTTGTCGAGGTTAGCTACATTTACCTAAGGCTATAGCCTCAATAGGTGATCCTGATAGATGGTAGGTGCAGAGGTACATCGTTCCTGTGCTGTGTACTGCTCTTGAGGAATGCGGTAATCTTCCTCATCCTCTCTTTCATAAGGATAAAAGGTAAGGACATAATTGTCTTGCCCTATCTAGAAATCTTGATACTCTAGATATTGTCTAGTGTTTCTAACAGTAATGCGGGGTAGAGGAGGGATGATGAAATCCTGTGGCCCCTTCGTCTGGACCCTCTGTTGCTCTAGCACTTCATCACTAGGCCACCCATAACGAGATTCTAAGGGAGGTCTCTTGTCTATGTTAAGTGCTACGTGTAGGTTATCCTCTTGAAAGGGCCTCTGCTGAGTGGGGGTACCTCTCCAAGAGGTGCCTCTATAGTCTTGTTCTGTTATGGCATGATGTGGACTCTCTTGTGTGTCAGGCCACCAAGGCGGGATGACCAGGTCCTCAAGACTATATCGGAGGTGACTTGTCCCCCTTGGTGCACTTTCTGTAGTGCTTGCTCGTGATTGGGCTTGGCTACGAGTGAACACCATGGTGATGTGTTCCTAAAGACGAGTAGATTTTTATCTCTTTCAGGATTTTTTTTTACGCTACACTTAAACAGAAAGGAAACACACAATCCATGCAGTGGTTATCTCGTTTAAAGATTTAAAAGTGTGCCCTAAAATCTGGTTTTAGTGTGTTCTGATGTTGTTTTGAAAGATTTTTGAAAGAACATTTAAATGCAAAATGAGGGCTCTTATGACTCCCAAAAAATGGTCACCCCTTCGATATACCGTTTTCAGACTGATATACCAACCTCTCTATATACCCGCCCTTACGTGAGGAAAACTATTGGTACGTGAGAGCAGATGGTACGTGGAACATAGGTGGTACTGAAGAGCGATCACTATGTTTATGACACCTACCATAGAATACTTATCCTCATGCACTGGGAATCACCCCTGCTACACTTTGTCAGCTTTCATCAGGATTTACGTCTAGCAACAGTAACGATCGGGGTAATGTATGCAATATCTCAAGCCAAAGTGATGATGGAATCCACCTTTGGTCTTGCTCAAGGGTTTGGGTTTTATGACAAACTCCTTGTTGTTTCAGTTACCATGTGGTGTGTGGGGTTCCTTTTAAGTTGCATAAATGAAGCATGCAAGCATTCAAACTCTCCTATGCAAGCAAATAACCAGAGAACATAAAGCAAAGAATTGACAAAAGGTGTTTAAGACCTCTACTTCTTCTCTGCCCAAGTCAGATGTCTCTGAATGTCTGCTCTGAATAGTCTAGTGTTAGAAAAATTGGTACCTGTAATCAAAAGAACAAGCAAATCTAATCAAAAATTTAATCTTAAAAATCAAGGGACAGAGGTCCCACCGTGATCGCCACTGAAAGCACGAGGATACGAAAACAAAAAGGAATATGCCATAAGAGAGAACAAGAAAGGACATATACAAATTGACACAAGATAAAAGCAATACGAAATATGGTAATCTCTTTATTGATATGCTTTGTAAATTGTGTTACAATATGTCTCATTCCTTTTTATGGGATAAGAGCGTCAAATACGTTTCTTGTCACAACATGCATGGATAACAATCCTTCTTCCGCATGCCTACATGTAATATAGGCAGACCCAAACGTCACTGCCACTTGTGTATGTGATTATTTTATATTTCTTGCTCCTCTGCTATTGAAAAGCTGTGTTCAAAGAAATATAAAATATTAGTAGCACCTGCAGACAAAATGAAACATGTATTTCCCAAGGCCTACTATCAGTGTATGAATGAAAATAATAAAACGACTATCAAATGACCTCTAATTGACTTGAGATTTTGACAGAAGAATAAATATATTATCAGAAGACCACTGCAAAAAGAACATTTTGTAAATTCCTCACAGATTTGTATTCGCTCTAGGGTGGGACGAATAGGCCTGCAACAATTTGTTAGAAAGCACCCTCTTCAATGTCCTACTTAGGAAGCTCCAAATGACCTGAAAAGTTGGGGTTAGCTAATTGGGGGTGTTTTGGGAAGACCCAGATGGTCATATTTCTCCAATTTTACCTCTAGAATCCATATTTTGCTAGTGCCATCTACAAGTTAGTGAAGGCGGGAAATAACAAAAACCTGGTCAAAATTGCTCAGAATGAAATGAAATTTGAACTGTAACCTATTTAACATATCTAGAATCAAATGCAAAATAAAAAATAGATAAATCTATCACATATTTCTAATCATCCTAGGGTGGGGCGAATAGGACTGTGACAGTTTGGGGAGCGCCCGGGGGCAGGACGCCCACCGTTTGGGACACTTTTTTGGCACAAATCCACTTGGGATGGATCCAAAACTGATTATGGGGTGTTTTCGATAAATTTTGTGGATAGTTGTGGCCAAAAATTAGTTTTTGGGTCCTGATTCGCGCTTCCAATAGTCACCCAATAACCTCCCTTTCGAATGAGAGATTAAGGATGTAAAAGCACAAATCGTAAGTAGGTATGTAAATTGGCAGCACTTCGTTGCTCAAATGCTCCTTCTATGTATATCTTTTGGGTGAGAAAACTCACCAATTTATAGACCTTAGGGTCTCCTTGTTTGAATTGCGCATGCGAGGGCGCCACTTGAGTTAACTGTCCTATTTTTAGAGAAAAGCTAAGTTCTTGATTTAGAATCTCCTTGCATGAGGTATCTAAAATAAAGACATGCATGACTGAAGTATCTCTTCTTGAATAAAATCTATTCCTCACAATTGCATGGCCTAAAGCCTCAGTTAACTAGTAGAGTTACCGAGGTTTGACTTTTTGCCAATCAAACTTGCTATTCACCTCACCCTGGGGCGAATGCTGCTATTCGTCCTTGGGTGGGATGAATGCCAGTTTGTATTCATCCCTGGGTGGGACGAGCTGAGAGCAAGGTGCCAAAAAGGTTCCAAATTGACCTTTGACCTCTAAAACTACTTTTGGAAGTTATTAAGACCACTGTTTAACCTCTGGGGGCTGCCCTAGGGGCTGTGTGTGTCAATGCGATCAGCGCTTGTTGTCACATAATTGGATTGGTGCTGTTTTGGTGTCTACACCTTAATATTATAAATTTGGCAAGATGGAATCAGTCTCCTACCTAGAATATTTCAAACCTTCTTCTGGAATTTCATAGATACATCCAAAATCTAGAAGAGGTTCAGTTTAAGCATACATATAGAAAAGATAATTGAACGACCGATCTATTGGTTAATAAAGGAGTTATTCGGAATGTTTTAGTGGTGTGGCGGGATAATTTCCCAATGGATATTGCTTCTATCAATAATGACCTCATACACAATTAACCTTTGCTCCACTCTAGTCGAGTTGTTTTTGATGACTTGGATGTAAAACTTAGGGGTGCTTATTGATTTTGGATTCCCACAAAAAATTTCATATCTTCAAGCTACTATTTCCTCCTTGCAAGCCACAATATCCAATTCAAAAAAATTCTTGCCTTGATTAGCTGGCAAGCTTGGGAAAGAAGTGACCTCATGTGGGAGAATGAGATTGGTACTGTAGACACCTAAAACATGTCATGTAAAGGGCAACTACTCATATAGTACATGCTATAAGACCATATGGAAGATCTTGGATAGACTCCAAGATAAAAAAGTGGTTCTAACCACTCAATTTGGGCTCCTTTACCTAATCAGTTTGAATCACGGTTGAGACCTACGGTCTATAGTATGAACCATAGATAAGACATGTGGTCTACATTTTGAACCACAACTGTAACCTATGGTATAAACTGAAGTTCAGTTTTCCTTCATTCAAGCCAAATCGATTTGAACAACCATTTGTTCTAGAAGAAGGCATTTGAAGGACGAAATATTCCTTCCAATCCAACTGTCCTAACCACCTCTTATTGATATTGTCTTCTCCATGAAGCCACCCCTAGCCCTTGGCTAATCATATAAGTACCCCTTCAAATTAGGGCAAAATATATAGTGCATGTTGATAGCGAAGCGCTGTCTAGATGACAAAGTGTTGGAGATTAGAGCAGTGAAGCCCTGTCAAATTGTATACCTGCTTGAGAGTATTGAGAGATATTTGTTGCCAATTCCTTGATTAGAGCAGTGAAGTATTGAGAGACAATTGTGCAATTCAATTGCCAATCTAGTAAGAGGACATCAAGGTGACCCTTGATCATCAATTGGACAAGGAATATCAAGACAACAACCCTAGACTTGGAGGGTAAACTTACTTGATTGCTAGTTGTGACTGACAGCCATGATGTACAATGTAGACCGCTGAACAGAGCTGCATTTTACAACTGGTGAAATATCTCCTTATTGTTTCTTTTGTAGTGTACTTAATTACACTAGATTAAGCATTTTAGTAGTTTATTTCATGTTTTAGAGACATTGACCAATTTAATTAGGGTTTTACATGATTCATATAAGCGACTTTGCACTAATATCTTGTTTCCATGCATTATTACATGCAATTAGCCTAGTAGGTAGAGAGCAATATTCTTCATTTCTATGTTTCAAGCAATATTTATGAATTTGGTATAAGCATAGCATATTTTATTCATTTTCTTGATTTACTTAATGTTATAGCATCTTTATTCTCACATTCCTCAAAGGGCCTCATCATGAGAGGCTGCCTATGCTATTAACACTTTTGTGTTGTTTCTTGACCGTAGGAAAAAATATTTGCAGGAGAGTAAATCATCTAATTCCTTCCTCAACACGAAAAAGAGGGTCAACTCCACCCTAGAGCAGTTTGTGTCACCCCTAATGGCCTGAAATTCACATTCACCCTTGAGAGGGGTTTCATATTATTTTTCTATTGTAATAAGAGTATAAAAATGGTATCCCTAAGAGGGATGTATTTGTAATTGGAATTGGCTTCTTTCTAAATGAAATAAAATTGTTCGTTTCCTTCTAATTTGTTGTCAATATTGCAATGCATTATTTTGTATCTCTTGTTTCTTTTACGTAGTAGGAAACATAGGTGTGAGGCCATTTTTGTGGTCACAGAAGGCGATCATTGTGGGATCACTATTGTACCTTATGCATGATGATACATTTGATGCATTAGCACCTCACTTATGTACAGACCAATGTTTGAATATGGAAGAGCCAGCTTCAGGTGTCCTACATCACCTGGTGGTCTAGTCCAACTAAAATCTAAATCTAGGATTGGATAAAAAATGTTGGACCCCAATATTAGCAATGAGCTGAAAGAATCTCGCCTTACATTGGGGTATGCTTATGCCTTATCTTAATATACTCATGTGCACACACATGGATAATTAATAGTTAGGGCCTATCCTAGGGAAAACATTATGTTTCAGAAGTCTAGTATGGTTAGTATACAACTTTTGATAAGTCAACTAGGGTTTTTGAGTCTCATGAAAAACCTCAAAAATTCCTAAATAGCAACAAATAATTTTCAATGCAATAATTAAAATATTAATTATTTTATGAGAGTTTGTTTATTAGAACTATTTTTAATATACGTTAGATACCAGATGGATGTCAGAAATGATATGTAGATGGCCACTGACTATGTTATCCATATTTTTTTAATTTACAAAAGCTCATGAATAGAAACAATATATAATTGCATCTCACATATAGGTGTACTATATTTCATAAAAATATAAAGCAACTACAATCCATGATTGTTATAGATTCGGTGATGTCATCCATTAGATTGATTAAAAATCATATTGCATACATTATGTTTAAAGTGATTAAAGCATACATGGCTATTTCATAAACACATTATCAAAGAAATAAAGAAAATTATGCTGTACATACATGGCATAGATTATGTCATAACAACATAAATTAAATGCATACAAGTGAAGCAAAGTATACACGCATTTAGCATCAAAATATTGCATTCATATACAGTCATCATAAGTAGTATACCTACACATGTATATCATTGCATTCTAAAATCATACAACTATCATCTAGCTAGTGCATGTCATCCATACATCACATCATATAGCGTCAAATCAATATAAGAATTGCATCCATGTGCATCTCAAAAATTTAAAAATAACAAAAAAAAAATCAAAATCCAAATGTGTGTCGTATCTAGTTATTTACCCTACACACTTGGCGGTTCTTTGTGACTTGCACATCATCGTAGAATTGTATGCTTCATTTTAATCCCTAAGAAGACATGACGGTTGGACTGCTCCAAGGGAACGAGATACTCATCACAATTCTCATATGATATTTTTAGCATATCATTGACAATATGATTCAACACACGCCTAATTGGAATTGCTTTCATTTAGATTCCAGAAGGTCTTCATGGCTAGACCGCTTCATGGGATATAAATAGGCAATTACTATTAATAGTTGCAATCATAGATGATTAGTCCTTACCAAGTATTCAGATGCTAAATCTTAATTTATTCAAAGCTTTCATAGTGGTTAAGTAACCTCGTCACTTCATTTAATTTTCATTACCCTCATCGACTCGTCGTTTGAGGTGGTAGTCATAATATCAAATCATAAATCAAATTCAACAGAAAATCCCTTGATTGTAGATCACTTGATCTTATAAAAATTGTGTTTGTCTTATGAATCATTACCAAAAATTATCATAAGTTTACCCTTTACTAGGGAAAAAAGCAAAAATTATGAGTTAAGCCTTTGTCACTCCGTCTATCGGTCCTATTCGATTATACCCGAAAATGCCAAAGCACCAAATGTAAGACTTCCATTCAGTTGGAAGTAAATTTAAGCCTTTCACCCAATTGAAAGCAATTATTTTAGGATGTGCATCCTTTTGCATGACCTGGGGAATCTAATGTTGATCCGAATAATTATCATGATACAACCTTTGACATCATTTTAGGTGGTGTATTTTTTCTCATGCATCATTTTATATTACAACGCATATCAAAAGAGGCATCTATAGATACCTAAAGCATGTTATGTCGAGAGCGACTACTCATATGGGACATGCTATAAGACCATATGGAAGATCTTGGATAGATTTCAAGATAGAATAGTGGTTCTAACCACTCAATTTGGGCTCCTTGGCCTAATCATTCTGAACCACAATTGAGATTTGTGGTCTATAGTCTGAACCACATATAAGACCTATGGTCTACAGTCTAAACCGTAGCTATCACCTGGTGTCTAAACTGAAGTTCAGTTGGCCTTCATCCGAGAAAAATCATGTTGAATGGCTATTTTTTCTAGAAGAAGGTAGTTTAAGGATGAAATATTCTAGAGGCTTCCAATATAACTATCATAACCACCTCTTCTTGATCTTGGCTTCTCCATGAAGCCACCCCTAACCCTTGGATACTCCTATAAGTACCCTTTCGAATTATGGCAAATATGTAGTGAATACATTAGATATTAGAGCAACGAAGCCTTATCGAATAGTAGACTCACCTGAGTGTACTGAGAGAGGGTTTAGTTGCCATTCACTTGTCAATTCACCAAGCATCATGTCAATTTGTGGATGGATGCCCTAAGGAGCTAGAACACCAAGAAACACAAATCTGGGCGAACAGAGGCCCAATTGTACAATTCAACTGTCAAACCAGTCCGAGGATACCAAGGCAACCCTTGATCATCAATTGGACAAGGAGGATCAAGCCCATAGTCCTATATTTGGAGGGTAAAGTTACTTTATTGCTCATCGTGGGTTACAATCATAGTGTACAGTGTAGATCGATCATCGGAGTTGTAATTTGCAACTGGTGAAATATAGCCTTATTATTTCTTTTGTAGTGTACTTAATTAGAATAGATTAAGCATTTTAGTAGTTTATTTCATGTTTTAGAGGCACTAACCAATTTAATTAGGGTTTTACATGAGTTCTTTCCATTTGAGCTACTTTGCACTAATCTCTTGTTTCCATGCGTTATTTCATGCAATTAGCCTAGTAGGTAAAGAGTAGTATTCTTCATTTCTATGTTTCAAGCAATCTTTACGAATTTGGTACAAGCATAGCATATTTTGTTCATTTTCTTGATTTCATTAGTGTTATAGCATCTTTATGCTCACATTACTTAAAGGGCCTCATCATGAGAGGTTGCCTATCCTATTAATGCTTTTTTGTTGTTTCTTGACCGTAGGAAAGTAGATTTGAAGGAGAGTAAATCATCGAATTTCTTTCTCAACATTAAGAAGAGGGTAAACTCCACCCTAGAGTAGTTTGTGTCACCCATAATGGTCTGAAACTCACATTCACCCTTGAGAGGGGTTTCATATGTTTTTCCTACTATAATAAGAGTATCAAAATGGTATCCCTAATGGGGACGTATTTGTAACTGTAATTGGCTTCTTTCTAAATGGAATAAAAGTGTTCTTTTCCTTCTAATTTTTTGTCAATATTGCAATGCATTATTTTTTATCTCTTGTTTCGTTTACGTAGTAGGAAGCATAGGTGTGAGGCCATTTTGGTGGTCACAGGTGCATGGCTCGATTCATGGATCAGGTCCTGCTACTGATCTGTGTTCGATTGATTATCTCTGGCATCTTGATTTGGTTTCAATTTATTTTAAGTTTTAAATTATGTATGGTCTTACCTATGTATTGGTTTGGCTTTGGAAGGGGTAACTCCTTTGATTGGTCATTCCTTGATTATTACCGTATGTAAGTAATTTTGGCTCCCTCTTTTTGGGTAAGGCTTAGTCTCTTTTGTACAAGGTTTGGATATCCTTTCAAAACTTGCTTTGTTGATCTAATAAAAAAACTAAGGATATATATTGATTACAAAAAGCTAAATATGGTTACAAATAAAGAGAAATATTTCTTCCCTTGTTAGATTATATTTTGGATGAAGTTATAGGATAAAAGTGTACTAGATTTATGGATTCCTCTAGTGGATATAGTAGAGTTTACATTATAGAAAATGTCCAATTTAAAAAAGCCTTATTTTAATTGGTCCATATTTTACATCTTAAAACTATCCCTAATACAAGCTAATTGTTCTTTCTTGTCTATATTTCCTTCTACAATTTTACTTATTTTGGCTATCCTTATCCATTTCTTATGTTTAATTATATTTCCAATTTCTGAAGCAAGTTTTGTGAGATAGGTGAGGACTTGAAATGCTAACCTTGATTTCCATGGAATATTACATGTTTTAATTCATTATAGGGACTTTTTAGGAAGGAATTCATTATATATAGGCATATGTAGTTGCTTTCTTAGTAGAAACTCTAGCTACTATCCTTAAGCATTTGTCTAGTAGGAACTCTAGTTACTATCCATAGCTACTATCCTTAAGCATTTGCCTAGTAGGAACTCTAGTTACTATCCATAGCTATACGTAGTTACTTGCCTAATAAACACTCTATCTACTATCCATAGTTGTCTATAGCCACTTCCCTAGTAGGAACTCTAGATACTATCTATAGTTTTTCATAGCTACTTTCCTAGTAAACATTCTAACTACCATTAGTAATCATCTATAGTTGCTTTCCCTATCTAGGCACTCTAGATACTATCTATAGTTGTTCGTAGTTACTTTCCTAGTAGACATTCTAACTACCATCAGTAATCATCTATAGTTGCTTTTCCAAAATAATCATTTGTACCTGTCTCCTACTACTTGCTCAAATAAGTGCCAATAGCCAATTTGTTATAATTGTATGTTTAACCTACATTACCATAATAGGTGTTTTTGGATTTTTCTAGCCAAATTTTAGATACTTTGTAGCTAGATTTTTTATTGGTTTCCAACAAATTTGTGATGAGTTGTGAAAATACAGTTGCAGGATTGTGAATGTAATCGATTTTCCTATGTTAAAAAACATGTGGCTACCGTAATTATAACAGTCCATTCTTCATACTTAGCCATTCATCCTAGTGATGCTACAGTATTCCAGTTATTGATGATCTTAAAATTTTTACTATTCGTACCTTAAAGTTTACTATTGTAGAATGATGCATTGGTATTCCAGTTAATCATAGTCATAGTAATTTTGATATTAAATTACTTAGCATCAGTCTATTGAGTGCTATAATTGCAACGTGGGATCGGTGGAGATCCACGTGGATAGTAATGAATAAGCGAACTATTTTCCCCCTACAAATTTAAAAGAATTATCTGTCCTCAATTTTCATGCCATCCCGCCCTACGACCATCTTTTGTATTTTTGTTGGAAATAGCAAGATGAGTATAGTTACTGCGCGTGTCAAATCATATCTATCTATAGTCAAAATGCTTGAAAATTTCACAGACGGCTAGATGATTATATATTTGAACACCTTATCGAATAGAATAAGTAAAAATTTATATTACCGGGCACCCTAAATGTCCAATAACAAATTTCATCCACCAATTTGACATATACATCTTTAAATTCACCGGATCGATTTTATTAGCTTTTTTTGCATAGTTACACTTGATTCATGGAAAAAGTTATTTATAGGATCTATTACTTTAGATGAGAAGTTCATTAATTATGTAGTCCTCAATTATATAGTCCTTGTACAACAAGTTAATTATTAAATGTACATTGTCACAATACACTTTATTGCACAATGACATACTCACAAAATTAATTTACATTTTAAGAAATATAGACTCTAGTTATATTAATCTTTCACAATTATTTTAACTAGTGTTTGGTGTTTGATATCTTTTGTTTGGTCCTAATTTTGAAAAGGATGTTGCAGCGAGCGATAGGAAACATTTGATCATGCAGAATTCTATAATTCCTCAAATGTTGGTGTTAAGGGCGAATGCCCATAGGATGTGCAAAATATTCATATTCGTCCTTAATGTGTTTCCGAATTCTGTTGAAGCCACTATGGGGTCTCTTACGCTTCAAAAGCAGAACCATGACGTTTAAGTTTTCTTTGAGGGAAAATGGAGATACTTTCCCTAGAACATGAGCGTCCGTATATACAGCAACTAAGACTCTCTTGCTTCCTATTTAGGGAAAACGTTTCTAGTTTTATTACTTGCATACTCAACTAAAAAAAAAAAAATATTATTCTACTTCTAAAGCGATTCTTTTCTCAACACCTAGAAAAATGCAGTCTTATATGGCCGGCCGTATTTAATGCAGTGGATTTCTGACCCACCAACAATATTTTATTTAGGTGACCCACCAACAATACTGGAAGCTTATTAGAAGGCTGTCGGACAAAGAGTAAATTACTTGAAAAGCAACATCTACTTCATCAATATTTCGGTTGACAGACAGACGAGAATAGCTCAGATCCTGGGATGTTCCATTGCTGAGTTTCCTGCAACTTACCTTGGCCTACCGATGTTATAAGGACACCCAACCTTGAGGATATGGGACAATGTCATTAAGAGGGTTATGAAGAAGCTTGTTGGCTGGAAGGGAGCCTTGCTCAGCAATGCAAGGAAGTTCATTCTAGTCCAATCTTGTTTTTAGAGTATACCGATATAATTTATGTCCCTGTTTCGAACTCCGATAGCTATTTGTAATAAATTGGAACAACTTCAACGGAATTTCCTATGGTCAAGAACAGAGAATAAAAGCATATTTTCCCTTGTTGCATGGGTAAGGTTTACCTTTCAAAACATAGGGGAGGATTAGGTTTGAGGAGAGTTCACCAGATGAATATAGCCATGATGTCAAAGCAGGGATGGAAGATTGTGTCTAACTACCCAGATCAGTGGGTTGATATTGTTAAGAACAAATACCTCAAGCAACAGTATTTGATGGAAAATTCCTTTATACCTGTTGGGTCTGCATTCTGGAACTCGGTGTGTCAAACCCGGTATATCGTTCAAAAGGGTAGACGCTCGAAGCTTGGAGATGGATCATAAATTAGATTCTAGGAGGACCCATGGATTACAACTCAGCTCCTCATCATGATCAGTCTGTAAGTATTCTTAAACCTTTCACTAATATGTCTTTTATCCCCAAAGTGGAGAATTTTATTAATAATGAAGCAGTGGTTCCCCATTGGGTTGACATCCATGCTGATCTGGATTCTCCAGAGCTTCACTCTACCCGCCTCTGCCTATTTGAGCTTCTTCGAACTCATGTGATTCCAAGCACTAGGCCACCTGATGTTCTCTTCTGGCAACTCAGCCACTTTGGGAATTTCTCAATAAAAAATGTATATAAATATATTGTTCGATGATGCCTTATTATCATATTTGGATTGCATTTAAATACCTAGTCTAATAGTTATAAGAGTGAAGGGTTGTGACCCTAGAATATAATTAATAAATAATATGAGTATGAGGACATGTTAGGAGGGTCCTAACATGCCACCCCCCTTAAAGGAGATTTGTACTCAAAGCTAGAAATTTGGAAATTGCTGCTGGATATCTTGAAGATTTTCCCACTTCGCGTCTTCTAAAGGTAGACCTTTCCAATGGATTAAAAATTCCGTGATATCACGAGTACAAAGGTTACGAGAGCGACGATCCAAGATAGCTTCTGGTTCGACTAGAAGTAATCCATCCTCAAAGAATTTTGGGAGAGTGGTTTGTGTCGTGATATGGGCTCCAAATACGAGCTTAAGGCAAGATACATGAAATACGAGGTGAAATTTGGAAGAGGGAGGATGCTCAAGTTTGTAAGCAACGGTCCCAATATGTTGGAGAACTTTATACGACCCGTAAAATTTGGGTGCTAACTTCTGAGAACCTTTTTGTTTAAGAGAGGATTGAAGGTAAGGTTGGAGATGTAAGAAAACCATATCACCCTCATGGAAACTACGCTCGCTTCTATGTTGATCGGCTTGCTACTTCATGTGATGCTGGGTGGTGTGTAGGTTCTCTTTTAGGATTCGTAGTATGTCATCTCAATTAGCAAGTTCTGTTTCCACCGCATGGACTTTTGTAGTCCCTAGAATATAGGAAGTAAGGGATGGTTGTGTTTGACCATATAGTGCTTCATAAGGAGTCATTTTGATGGACATATGGTATGAAGTGTTATACCACCATTCCACTAGTGAAAGCCACTTTACCCAATGGAGTGGTTGAGTTGAAATAAAACATCAAAGGTATGTTTCCAAGCATTTATTTACAACTTCTGTTTGGCCATCGGTTTGAGGATGGTAAGAGGAGCTCATACAAAGTTGAGTACCTTGTAATGTGAACAATTCCTTCCAAAAGGTGCTAGTGAAAGTTGGGTCATGGTCACTAACAATTGTGGAGGGCATACCATGTAATTTAAATATGTTATCTAGGGAGAGGTGGGCTATAGTGCTAGCGGTATAAGGATGAGCCACGGGAAAAAAATGAGCATATTTAGATAAATGATCAATGACTATGAAAATGGTTGTTTTTCCTCCTGATTTTGGTAATCCTTCAATAAAGTCCATAAAAATACCTGCCCATGTTTTGGTGGGTATAGGAAGATGTTGAAGTAATCCTGGAATAGCGAGGGTCTCCCCCTTTTTTCTTTGGTAAACTTCACATTCTTTTACAAAGTTTTTGATGTAATTTTTCATTCCTACCCAATATAAGGAGGTAGTGGCTATTTTATAGGTTTTTAAGAACCCTGAGTGGCCTGCAGTGGGTGAGGTATGTAATTCATGAAGAAGTTTTCATGATAAGTTGAATTGGGGGTGAGGACCATCCTCCCTTTGTATCTTAATATATTGTCCTTCCAAGTGTATGGAGGTTTGCTACTAGGATTATGTTGAAGTTGTTGAATTAATGCGTGGATAGTAGGATAATTTATCCATTCTTCATGCACCTCATCTACCCATTTAGGAATAATGGAGGAAAGAGCATGGACTTGAGGCATATCTTCAAATTTTCTAGAAAGTGCATCAGCTACCATGTTGTCCTTTCCCTTTTTATATGTAATTTCATAATCATAGCCAAGAAGTTTAGTAACCCATTTTTGTTGTTTTGGGGTATTAGTCCTTTGTTCCAAAAACTACTTCAAGCTATGATGTTCAGTGCGTATAATGAAATGTTGGCTAATAAGCTAAGGCCTCCAATGTTGAATAACATGGACAATCACCAACATCTCTTTTTCATACGTAGAGCGAGCTAAATTCTTAGGAGAAAATGCTTTTCTTATAAAAGCTAGAGGCCTTTCATCCTGCATGAGTATGGCTCCCATTCCTATTCCTAAAGCATCACTTTCAATGACAAACGGTTTAGAAAATTTGGGCATGGCTAGAACAGGGGTGGTACACATTGTAGTTTTCAAGGTGATAAAGGCATCATCCACTTTATACGACCATTTGAAAGCATTTCTCTTAAGTAATGTTGTTAGAGGAGCATCAATTTTACAATAGTTTTGGACAAATTTTCTATAATATCCCATTAGTCCAAGAAACCCACGTAGAGATTTTAAGGTTTTTGGAATAGGCCAATTTTTCACCTCCTCGATTTTGGAAGGATCTACCATAACTCCTTCCTTTGAGAAAATATTCCATAAGTATTCAATTTCTTGTTTTCCAAAGGAACACTTTGATCTTTTTGCATAAAGTTGATTTTCCTTCAAGATTTGGAATGCTTGCCTAACATGGTCCAAATGTTCTTCCCATGTTTTGCTATAAATCAAAATGTCATCAAAGAAAACTAATATAAATTTACGAAGGAAAGGGTGAAATACATTATTCATTAGACTTTGAAAGGTAGAAGGAGCATTGGTAAGGCCAAATCACATCACCAAGAATTCGTAGTGCCCTTCGTGAGTGTGAAAGGCCATCTTAGGAATATCCTTTTCATTGACTCGTATTTGGTGGTAGCCTGACCATAAGTCTAACTTGGAAAAATAAGCTGCCCCATGGAGTTCATCTAATAGCTTGTCTATGACCGAAATAGGGAATTTATCTTTTATGGTCATTTTATTAAGTGTTCAAAAATTGACACATAAATGCCATGAGCCATCCTTTCTTCTAACTAAAATAATTGGATAGGAGTAAGGGCTTTTGCTAGGTCTAATGACTCCTGCCTTAAGAAGATCTTGTACTAATTTCTCTATTTCGGTCTTTTGGAGGTATGGATAATAATAAGGTCTAATATTAGGAGGTTGATGCCCTGGAAGTAGTGGAATAGTGTGACCATGACTTCGTTGTGGAGGTAGTCCTTTTGGTTCATTGAATACCGCCTTATGGTGGTATAAAATATTTTGCAACTCTGGTGTCTCGTATTCTTTGTGACTAGGTTGAATTGAAAATAATTGGGTGACCATTCCTTTGTTTCCTTTTCAGATAATTTTCTCCATTCGATGCGAGCTGACGATTTGGGAAGGTCTTGATTTCAGGCCTTTGATAATATAGGTGTGGTTCTTTGCTGTGAACTTCATCCATAGTTCATCAAATTCCCATTGGACTACGCCCAATATTTGTAACCATTGTACGCCTAGTACAATGTCACACCCACCTAGGGGTAGGATGTACATGTCACCTTTCATGTTATAAACCCCCATAGTTAGTTTTATATTTCGGCATTTTCCTTTGCATGCATTTTTTTTGCTGTTTCCAATCATCACTTCGAAGTTATTGCAAGGGCATATAAAACAATTTGCTTGTTTAGCCACCTTTGGATTGATAAAATTATGCGTGCTACCAGAATCTAGGAGCATGGTAAGGTTTTGTTTCTTAAAATACCCTTTAACTCACATTGTTTGAGGGGCAAAAAATCCTGCAAGGGCGTTGAAGGAAATCTTTGGTGCATTTTCTTCGTCACTTTCAAGTGTGTTGGATAATACCTCTACTTCGAGTTCATGTTCCTCTTCAGTAGAATCCCCTTCCTCTGTGGCATCTAGAATATATAATTTCCACGAGGCACATTTATGATTTCTGTCAAATTTCTCATCGCAATGGTAGAAAAGACCCTTAGCTTGTCTCTCCTTAATTTCCTCGAAACTCAGACACTTAATTGGTAGAGTGGGGTTAATTTTTGGGGTTTTGTACGAGTTTTGGGTTCTTCCATTTTGCATTGGTTTGGGGTTGGTATAAGTGTTTGATGGTTTCCCCCAGGTTGGTTTTGTGAACCGATTTCGTGCCTTGATTTTGTCTTCCACTAATTTTGCCAAGCCGATGGTCTCTAACATGTTTGTAGGGTTATACATTTGCACCTCAATTCAAATTTCTTCTTTTAATCCATTGACAAAATATTCTTGAAAGAAGGCAACATCTAATCTGGATGTTCGATTAGCTAGCCTTTCAAATTTTTCTTGGTATTCGCTTACCAAAGTGGTTTGGCATAATTTAGTGAGGGCCCTTGTAAAGCTTTGAAACTTGCTAGGACCGAATCGCACTAATATATTCTGTGTAAAGTTTGACCACGTCGGAGTGCCATTGGTTTTCTTGAACCATTGGTACCATTGGATGGCATCGTTTTCCAAGTGGAAGGAGGTGATATGCACTTTTTGCATTTCCAAAATTTGATTTAGTGAGAAATATTGTTCTGCTTGGTAGATCTAGTTTGTAGGGTCTTCGCCTTTGAATTTTGGGAAGTCTAATTTGGTCCTCCCTAGTAGAATGGAATTTTGTGGACCTCCTAACATTGCTCAGTTTGATGACCCATTGTTAGTTGAATTTACATGTGTTGTTGCCTGATTTTGATTGATAGCATCAAGTTTAACATCCATTGCAAATATTTTCTCGAAGAGTTCTCTTGTGTTACGGGCATTCTCCTCTCTTTCTTGTTTAACTTCTTCGGTGAGCCTTTCGTGTTTCTCATGAATGGAATCTAGTGATCATCGTCCTTCAGCCATTATGGTTGGTGTATATAACGATCAATATGACTTGGTACCACGTGAGCAAAAAAAAATAAAAAATTGTCAAAATTTGTTGGGCAATGCCCTATCAACTTTTAAATTTGGTGCTCTCTATTATTTAATAGGTAGCTTGTAGAGGCATCAGGATCGAGAGCGCACGACGGTCGGTAGGGTGATAGGCGAAAGGCAGACTGGTAGGGTGGCAGGCAGGAAACACAAGGAGTGGGCAGACAAGGACGACAGGCAGGAAGGCAGACTAGCAACGTGGCAAGCGGAAGGCAGATTGGCAGCGCGGTAGGTGGGAAACACAAGGAGCGGCAGACAATGGTGGCAGGTAGGAAACACAAGGAACGGGCAGACAAGGGCGACAGATAGGAAGATAGACTAGCAGGGTGACGAATCGAGAAGGTGGAGCAGAAGGTTGAATGAAGTAGTGACGGTCACCAAGTGGAGTGTGGGTGGAGTAGTGGCGATTCGAAGGTTCAGCAAAAATAATTATCACCGGATAAGTTTCGTATGGCAAGGGTAACTTCGATTGCGCAAGGGTAATAAGAACACGTGACCGAAGTCACAATCAATTGTATGTGCTATGCTTGTTTTAAACGCTAATGCTCCCACTCTTTTCTTCGATGTGGGACAAAGATAATAACTAATTTTAAAATACTTTAACACGACGTTGTCGTCGATCGAAAAAAACTTGCCGATGTCGGAAATACTTTGTAAACCTTAGGTTAAACTCAAAAATTATAACTTTTTTGTTATCGAATTTTAACAAAGTCGCTGGAAACGTCACAGTGCGTGAAAGAATTGAATTTTTTTCTTCGTTTTTTAATTCGTGTGAATCTCAAAATGAATTCAGTGAAATTTCAAATGGTAGGATCAGATTATGACAATGAAGGTGTATTTTGCTTTGGAAAAAAAAATTATGATAGTGATGATGGATTGTAATGGCTCTGATCCAGATGTTATAAAACTAAATAGTGTGGAAGGAAGAATCATTTTTTGATATTGAATCGCCTTTTGATTGTAAGGTAGAAACCCACAATAGACTTAATTAATATATTGTTCGATGATGCCTTATTATCATATTTGGATTGCATTTAAATACCTAGTCTAATAGTTGTAAGAGTGAAGGGTTGTGACCCTAGAATATAATTAATAAATAATATATGTATTAGGACATTTTAGGAGCGTCCTAACACCCCCCCTCATTGGTTCAAGTTAAATTTGGATGGTGCTTCAAAATTCAATCTTGGCACTGTGAGTTGTGGATGAGTGATCCGGGATAACAAAGATCAACTCATTTTGGCATATGTAGAAAAAATTGGAGTCCAATCTAAAATTTTTGCTAAGGCTTGGGCAGCTTTTCGAGGCATTCAAATGGCCATCAATCTCAATATCCAGTACCTGATAGTCGAAGGAGACTCCTTAAATACCATAAACTATTTGAATGGGGTATTGAATCCTCCTTAGAATGTGGGACCAACCATTGAAGAGTCCATTGTCCAGCTAAGGGCGATCTGGAATAGGTGTATTCAACATGTGTATCGGGAAGGCAATCAGGTGACACATACAATGACACACTTTGGCTTAGCTGTTCAATATTTTTTGACATGGTAGGGGAATATTTCCTGATGTATTGTTGATTCTTGTAGTGAACTTATCGCTACCAATGATGATTAATGCCATGATTAATGTATTTATGGATGATCCCAAAGATGATGAGGACTACATCCTAGAGTAAAATAGCTGGTCCTGAACAGGATTATCCCATTTTGTTTATTGGGATGGTCTTTGTGCTCTCCCTATATTTTTGTATGTGGTTGTTTGGGAAGGTCCCTATGATATCTATGCTATTTTTGTTTTCTATTTGTGCCCATGGGTGGTATGTTTGTAATAGTTTAGACTATTTTAGTTTATGGATTCTGTGAATGGTCCAATTTTGGCTTGTTCTATAGGAAGTTGAACCTTCACAAGATCCTCCTTGCAACATGTTATAAGATTTTGGGTCCCTTTTAAAACCCGGTACTAATGAAAAAAAACTTTATTTAGGTGACCCATCAACAATATTTTATATAGCTTTTAAATTGTCAATCTATGAAAGAGATATTCACTTTGATTAGGAAAACATTTTATTTAGGTGACCTTTCATATTTAATATATTATATTTCTATCCAAACCCCATAAGGGGGTGGAGGTCCAAGGTTCAAATCTCGGGCCTCACCGGACTGAATGCTTGTCCCTTTCCTGGTGCTTTTAGTGGTGTAAAAGTTTTAAAATGATTATGGCATAGTGGTTATAGGGGCGAACTATGCGAAGATCTGTGTGGCGGCTTCTGGGGTGGACAGCGCAGAATACTGTGGTGGCCATAAAAAGTTGGACAACCTGCCCGGATTCGTGGCGGCTACCGATTCCACCATGTAAATTCAAAAAAAAAAATATTATATTTCTAACATGTAAATAATATTGTATAATCAGATATTTATTTTAATTATAGAAATATTTTATTTAGGTGATCTTTCATATTTAATACATTTAATACGGTAGATTTTAAATTTTTGGATCTACTCAGAATTCTAAAAATTTGGATATGTGGTAATAAACTAGTCTATATTACAACTGTATGTCCATAAACATGAGATAAAAATATCAAAATTTTGGTTATTAGGTATAAGATCCCTTGAGTACCTTCCTTTTTTTTTCAAATGATCTTAAATGGCAAATAGAACAATCAACACTAAGACAATTAAACCATTCAAGGAAATGTCAAATAAATCCTTCATCAAATAGAGAAATTTAAAGTTGGATTCAATTGTTCAAATATTTTAATGACTTTCTAACACCATTTCTATAACCTACTGTTCACATCCTCTCAATTGACCAAAACCATTTACTTCTCACACACCTTAAAAGGAAGAGGTCAATTTTTATATTCTTATGTTTGAAGGGAAAATTAATGTTAATGCCCTAGAAAATTAGTTGTATCAATTATCTTCATACTTCTACGTCAACAAATCCATCAACAATGAGAATATAATTTTTGTTTGCACTTTTAAAACCTTCAATACCTATTTGAAACTGGTTGGAATCATATTGTAATAGTGTCAATAAACGCAATGAATATGAAGAATTACTCTTCACATGGGGTTATTTTATGGAGGTTGTAAAGGAATAATATTATCCTATTGGACTCTATGCAAAACAACACATCAGATGAAAATGACTGGGTCTAGGTAAAGACCAATAAATTTAAAATTATACTAATTCTATACTTTCAATGGTAGCAAAACTAGTTACTCAATATATAGACATGCATCTAATACTTATATATCACAAATGGATACAATGATACATTTGAGTGGAGATGTTCAAATTACAGGAATTGGGAGAGACACAAATTTATTATTAAATGGGAGTAGAATCAGGAAAATAAATATAAAAAAGAAGGAATATAAAATAATAAGAAATAAAATACAAAGTACCAACCAAATAAAGACAAGTGTGATATTTCAAAGAATAAATATAAAAGGGTAAGCCCCAAAATTAGAATTAGAAGGAGAAAACACTCTAAAAAAAAAAATCCCCAATGGCCAAGATGGAAAATGGTATGATTATCACAAGAGGAATCAACATTTGAGGAAGGAGTCTAAAGCAATTTAGTTATTTTTTACTGAATTACAATCCCCTACATCTATTGCACCACTACATCAACATCCATAGGATGAGGATAGAGGAAAGCATATCATGGGGGCTAAGTCAAATATGACCATTGCTACTGCACATGTTGGACTAGAGGGATCACAAGAGGATAAACATCTATATCACTTACAAATATTTGTTAAGAATAAGCCATCATACTTTATTGTTGATATCAAGAGTTAAAATAATTTGATTATTCTTAGATTGTGAAAGATTTTAAATGTTTTCATACTACACCCAAAACTATATAATATTAGGTCGTTGTGATAGGGAAGAGACATTCATGTCATTTAATAATGTCTCTTTTTTTTTCTTGACAAACCCATCAAGTAAATATGAACCCCCATGGTACCTTCATGGTACATCTTGTAAATATTATATGAGGGTCAAGTCTTATATTAGAGTGTGATTAAATATTATATGTAATTCAATAATGTGCAAGAAATGCAAAAGTGTTATGTAAGTGTGTATGTGTAGGAAACACACAAGTGTCATGTGAGTAAGTGTGCAAGTGTTGCATGAGTATATATGCACAAGTGTCTTATATGTAATGTTAGGTAATGGAGCCAAATTTATAAGAAAGTAATTAATTACCATTAAATATTTTTGGCGGGGTTCCAAGGCCATTAAATATTGTTGATGGGCAACGATCAACAATAGGAACATGAATGGGGTTCCAAGGGGTTACGGGTAATGTTTTGAAAATTTAACTGTATTTCTTGGTGAAAACACTTGTCAAAAGAATGTGATAATCGTATGGGTTGTTTCAACCCATGTTTTTGGCCCATTGTATTCCAATACCACTATGTGGTTTCACGTAGTGGAAAAGTCATGAATATCTATATACTTTGTACAGTAAAGGCCATCTTATATGTGAATGTTTTTTTTCTGGTTTGGAAGAAGAGAGAGGAGGAGACATTGTACAAATGGAGAAGATTATTGTATTGTTGCTAATACAAAGGACTAATTTTTTCTTCATGGATGTAGGGTACACTGCCCAAACCATGTATATCTTGTGTCTCTTACATTTGTATGATTTCTTGTTGTTTATTGCACTGTTTCCTATTTTTCTTATGGGGGCTTAACTAGGGTTTGAACTGTTTCTCCATTTCTACTATTATTATTTGTTTTTTTCATAGGTTGTGTATTGTTTGTACATGGTAAATTCCCAAAAACTGGTATCAGAGTGATCTTGTTGGAAAAGGGAACTCACAAGAGAGTTTTATATTTGAGTGGGGGAAATGGGAGAAAGTTCAAAGTTTAAACTAGAGAAGTTTGCTGGACAAAATTTTGGTATGTAGAAAACCAAAGTGGAGGATTATCTGTATTAGAAGGATGATCTGTACTTGAATCTAAAATGGAATACTGATGGTAAACCTAGGACGATGGATGATGAGGAATGTGATCTAATAAATAGGAGGGCACCGGGGGTGATACGATTAAGCATGGATGATTTTGTTACATACAAAATCAGGAATAAAAAACCACCAAAGGAGCCATGGATACACTAGATAAGTTGTATGAAAAACCCTTAAATTCAAATAAATTTATCTTGATTAGAAATATTTTTACTATGAAGTTGCAAGAGGGTGTATCTATCCAAGAACACCTTAACAAATTTTATGCTATTATGGGTTCTTTAAAATTTGTAAGGCTTGATTTTATGATGAGGTTATGGCTTTAGGGTTTCTTTATTCACTACTAGACTCATGGGGTAGCATTGTAATGGTAGTGAGTAATTTTGGGTCTGTACCTAGAAAGATGGTGTTTGATGATGTGGTTAGCACAATCTTTAGTGAGGATATGAGGAGAAAAACCTCAAGGGATACTTCATCATCTAGAGTAGCACTATCTACAAAAATCAGAGGTAGAAACAAAGAGAGAGGAAAAGGCCAAGCTAGATGGAAAAGCTAGAACAAAGGAAAATTGAAGGGTAGATCTAAAAGTAGAGACAAAATCAAGATTGATTTCTAGCATTATGGGAAGATTGGAAACTTCAAGAGGAGTGTAAAAATAGAAATAATAATGAGGACAATAATGGGAATGATGCTTAAGAGGTAAACATTGCAGGTGCAATTTATCAAGATGCCCTGATTCTTGCAGCAACTTGCATGAGTGAGTATTGGGTTATGGACTCTAGAGCTTCTTATCATGTCACTTCTCATAGGGAGTACTTATCTAATTATACTCGAGGCCGTTATGGAGACGTTTTTTTGGGGAATAACTTTCCATGTGAGATTGTGGGTATTGGCACGATGAATGTAAAATTGCCAAATAAAATTATCTAGGTGCTTAAAAATGTTAGGCACATTTTTGATTAGAAGAGGAACATGATGTCAGCCAGTGCACTTGATTTGAAGGGATATAACACTAATTTCAAAAATCAACAATGGAGAGTGACAAAGGGTTCAAAGGTGAATTGATTGGAATTTTGTATTTACTGTAGAAATCATATTATTGTACATTGAACTATGCTACTAAAGATGATGCGAAAGCATGGCATTTTTGGTTGGGTCATGTGAGTGAGAAAAGGATGAAAACCCTTCACTCCAAAAAATTGTTACCAAAAATCAAGGATGTTGATTTGCATTTCTGTGAAGGTTGTGTATATAGAAAACAAAAAAGGGTAAGATTTTTTAAATTTGGTCCAGAAATGAAGAAAGAGAAATTAGAGTTAGTACACTTGGATGTGTGGGGTCCCTCACCAGTACTTTCTCTTGAGGGTTACTCTTATTATGTTATTTTCATTGATGATTTTACCATGAAAACATACACAACCAAACATAAATCTGATGTTTTTGACACTTTTCAGAAGTGGAGAGAATTAGTGGAGATTGAGGTAGGTAAGAAAGTAAAGTGCCTTAAATGTGACAATGGTGGTGAATATTGTAGCAATGAGTTTGACAACTATTGCACAAAGGAAGTAATTAGGAGAATCAAGACTACTCCTAGGACACCATAGGAGAACAAAGTCTCAGAGAGGATGAATAGAACTATAATGGAGCATGCCAGATCCATGGGATTGCATGCAGGGTTGCCATTGTTCTGTTGGGCTAGTGTAGTTGATACAACAGTTTATTTGATAAACATAGGACCTTGTACTACATTAGATGGAGGTATTCCAGAAGATACTTGGAAAGGTGAGCTTGTAAACTACTCTTTCCTTAGAGTGTTTTATTTTGAGGCTTTTACTCATATAGCTAAATAAAATAGGAGTAAGCTTGATGCAAAGTCTAGAATGTGGTATTTTCTTGGTTATGGTGTGGATGAGATGGGATATAGGCTATGGGATAATTTTGGCCAAAAATTTATCAGGAGTAGAGATGTGATTTTCAATGAGGATAGGTTGTACAAGGATATACACATACAGGTTGAAGAGGATGCACTTGAGTTTGTTGACTTGGATGCAATCCCAGAGCATGGTGTAAAAATATAGCCTCTTGTTCAGATTGATGAACATGGTTCTCATGAGTAAGAGCAAGGTGAACATGAAATTTCTATTACTCCACCATTATCCCCACAGGAATTAAGGAGATCTACAAGGGTAAGACATGCACCTGATATGTATTCTCATTCTTTATATTATGCACTATACATTGATATCGGTGAACCTGAATGCTTTCATGATGCTTTGAAAGTGGATGCTAGGATTAAGTGGGAGCATGTTATGAAGGATGAGATGGACTCACTAACTCAAAACCAAACTTGGGATTTGGTTGAGCTTCCCAAGGGAAAAATGGTATTGCATTGCAAATGGGTGTATAGGGTGAAGGACGAAGTTGATGGTAGAAAGAGATACACAACAATAATATTTGTGAAAGTATTTGCATAGAGAAAAGGTATTGACTATGATGACATTTTCTCACCTATAGTAAAAATGACTTCAATTCAGACTATTTTGAGTATAGTTGTAGTAGAAGATATTCATATTGAATAGTTATATGTGAAGACATCATTCTTTCATGGATATTTGGAGGAGGATATCTACATGCACCAAATAGAGGGGTTTGAGGTCAAAGGCAATAATATCCTTGTGTGTAAACTAAAAAATATCTTGTACGGTTTGAAGCAAGATCCAAGGCAATGGTATCTCAAGTTTGATAGTTTCATGAGTGAGCATGATTTTACTAGGAGCTAGAGTGACTATTGTGTTTATTTCTAGGCTACAAGAAATCATATCTTCCTTATTCTCTTATTGTATGTTGATGATATGCTTGTGTTAGGATCCAATATGCAGGATATTAAGAAATTGAAAAGGGAGTTGGCAAGTAGATTTGCCATGAAGGATTTGGGGGAAGCCAAAAAAATTCTTAGCATGACAATCACTAGAGACGGGAAGTAGAAAAAACTGAAGTCATCTCAAGATGATTATGTGGAAAATGTTCTTAAGAGGTTCAGTATGCATGATGCAAAATTGGTAGCCCAACCTCTTACAAAGCACTTTAAGATCTCAAAGAAGCTATGTCCCAAGACAAAGGAGGAGGAAGAGTACATGAGGAAGGCACCCTATGCTTTAGTAGTTGGGAGTTTTATGTATGCTATGGTGTGTACAAGACCAGATATTTGTCCAAGCAATGGAATTTGTGAGTTGATATATGAGTAATCCAGGTAAATATCACTAGCAAGCAGTAAAATGGATACTCGGGTATTTGAAAGGGACTTAAAAATTTTGTTTAAATTTTGGAGGTTTCAAAGTTGAGTTACAGGGATATGTGGATTCAAATATGGTAGGTGATTTGGATGGTGGGGGGAGAACTACTGGGTATGTATTCATAGTTGGAGGTACAACAGTGAGTTGGATATCCAAGCTACAATGTGTTGTAGCTCTTTCTACTATGGAGACTGAGTATGTAGCCATCACGAAAGGTGCCAAAGAGTTCATGTCTTCAGAGGTTGATTGAGTAGTTGGGCCAAGATCAAGGAGATGGGACACTTTGGAGTGATAGCCAAAGTGCCATTCAATTAGATAAGAACTTTGCTTTTCACTGATGGACAAAGCACATTAAATTGAGGTATCACTTCATTTGATTAGCAATGGAGGATGGTTTGGTAAAGTTGGGTAAGATTCACACTTCCTAAAATTTTAATGATATGCTTACTAAAGTAGTAACTAGGGATAAGTTGAGATTTTTCTCTACTTCAGTTGGCCTTAAGTAGTAAGGTCATGATTATGAGAAACTTTCAGTCCTAGGGTGCAGGTATGTTGCATCAATCTTGTCTCCACGTGGGAGATTGTTAGGTAATGGAGAAAAATTAATAAGAAAGAAATTAATTACCATTAAATATTATTGGCAGGTTTCCAAGGCCATTGAATATTGTTGATGGGCAACGATCAATAATAGGAATGTGAACGGGGTTCCAAGGGGCAGCGTGCATGGAGAATTTTTTTCAAAATTTAACTATATTTCTTGGTGATAAACACTTGTCAAAAGAACATGATAACCGTATGGGTGGTTTCAAATCATGGTTTTGGCCCATTTTATTCTGGCACCACTATGTAATTTCGAGTAGTGGAAAAGTCACGAATATATTTTGTACTGTAAAGGTCATCTTATATGTGAATGCTCTTTTTTGATTTGTAGTAAGAGAGGGGAGGAGACATTGTACAAGTGGAGAAAATGTTTGTATCGTTGCTAATACAAAGGACTAATTTTTTCTCTGTGGATGTAGGGTGCACTTCTCGAACCACGTATATCATGCGTCTCTTACATTTTTGTGATTTCTTGTTGTTTATTGCACTGTTTCCTAATTTTCTTGTGGGGGCTTAACTAGGGTTTTAATTGTTTCTCCATATTTGTTGTTATTATTTGTTTTTTTTCATAGGGTGTGTATTGTTTGTACATGGTAAATTCCCAACAGTAAGTGTGCACAAGTGTGCATTAGATTAAGGAGTGCTAAGTGAAGAGTCATGTGTATGCAAGTGTGAAGTAGGGAATCCACGAGTCATGAGACTTGGCATAAGGAAAGGAATAGTCAAGTATACAAAGAGTCATTCTACTATGGCTATATACAACTCCATCGTAAGCATAGTGATCATAGCAAGCATAGTGAACACGAGTATAGAGAGAATTGTTATCATCATTATAATAGAGTTTTATGATATATTTGTAATAGAAAGAGGAGTAATAAAGTTTACATATATTTGAGCAACTAATATTGTAAGTTGTATTACATGCTTTGTACATGTATGATTCAGAATATTACATTCATATTTTTGCATATTAATGAATGTTAATTGATATATTATAAGCCTTGATTTACATATTATTTGGCTCATATTATTCTATTTACATCATTATCTTAATCTTATTATATTGTGGCTATCTCATATTTGATCCTATGGAATTTATCTTCTAATTTTCTTATTAAATTAATGCCTCAAAATCCATAAATGACATCAGAGCTACCACGGGTAGTTTCTTGCATAGGTTAAATAGTTGCATATAAAATAAATTTGTGTCTAGTGTGATAAAGTTGGTTTAGGGTATTTCTAATTTAAAGGGAGTTAGACCTAGACTCTATTTTAAGCAAAAATCTAGAGTCATATTACAGTTGAATATTAACTCGTGAAGATAAAGACTCATATTGGATGTGAATCAAATTTGAGGGAGTTGATCATTCAAGGTCATAGCAAACCTTGACATTGATTTGAAGATTTGCAGATTAGAGATTGAGGTAGAATAAAATCTTAAGATAGTTGGTAATTCAAGTAAATAGCCAACCCTAATATTTATAGAGGATTTCAAGGACAAAGATAATCCTTGACACTATTTTATATCAATTCAAAATAAAATTGAAGGATTTACTATAATCAAACTATCTTCATATTTATTGGAGCATCAGGGATGTTAATAACACCTTGACATTATTGGAGTTCATAGGTATGATCTAAGACATTATTGTAGCAGATATCAAAAGTGTGAGAAGATTTGTACAATAGATAGAGAAGACTTTCATATTCAAGTACAAGAGAAGGAAAAAAAAATCATCAAGTAGAGATTTATTTAATTTGTAGACTATTATTGATTCAACTTTTGAAGAGATATCTTGATGAAGATAGATAGATCTAGTTTACCTATTCTAGAAATTTATTTGAAATAGAGGTAGTCTATAAGAAGATTTAGATCTTGATGATAGACCTAGATATTTACATTTATATAGAGGTCTAGAATAAAGGCCTTGATAATTTTTTTTTTTAAGTTTTAGAGGTGTTAAAGAGTCAAGTCACATTGACATTGACATTGGTTCAAGAAACCAATATAGAGAAGATATAGACCCAAGAGGTCAAGAATAAAGGCCCTTATAGGAAATAGAAAAGAGGCTGGTATAAACTAAGAAACAAAAATCTATGATAAAAGAGAAATGTTATTTATGATAGAAAGCATGTAGCTCGGTTTTGCTCTATAGGTTAAATGTAGAGGCAAACATCTAAGTAAAACATAGAGGTCTAAAAAATGAAAAGCCCATGATAAGACTAAAAGTTTCATAATAGTTTAGTTTCATAATAGTTTAAAGGCAATGACAAAGAAAATCGAGCAAGTGAACAACTATTCGGTGTTTGAGCCAATGCAAGAGAAAGTTACAACACTAAGAGTGGTGCTATCTTCCAAGTGAAATAGAAAATTCTATTTATCTAAGTAAAGGAGAATTCTATTTAGCTAAGTGAAGGAGATAACTTATTAAACCAATGGCTAGAGAATCCTATTAAGCTATGAGAAAAAGATAATATATTCTGCTAGTGAATATAGATAGTTAGAAAGGGTATCTAGAGGTTATCCAAACAACATAAGAAGGTAGCAATCATGTCATCTAGCTAGCTTGCACATTAAAGTAAATTAAAAGTATTTTCTAAGAATCTATTGATGCATTAAGAGAGGAAATAGCACAATCGTGCACTACTAGAGTGCTTATTCATAAAGACAAAATTAAGGAAATATTAGTGCATCACTTATCAAGGTAGATTACCTTTTTAAAATAGAAAATAAATATTAAATAGTGTAGAAAATTTTATTCAAATCTTGTGCTATCTACTAAGCTATCAAACAATGAGTGCAACTAGAGAACTCATACCATAAATCTATCAGGTGGAGAGCTCAATCTATGAGCCATTCACTTAACTACATCAAGAAAATACATTAAGGGTATTCAAAATTCCACCTCAAATATTGAATGCTCCAAGGAAATTCAAAATATCATTAGATCCATTGAGCACTCCAAGAGCATTTAGAACATCACCTAAGACATTGAGTGAATAATCCAAAGGTAGAATCTAAAAAACTAAATATACACTCAAAGGACTACATTTGGAACATCTAAAGAATATAATAAATAACTAATAGGCAAAAATTGAAGACCAATACCGAAGTGAAGGAGAAAGGAATCGAGAAAATAAGTTTAGGGTTTTTGGAGTGTTATAAGACCTGACATATTGGAAAAAACTAATTAGACCATATCAACGTCAAAGAGTGTCGAAGGGATAATTATTGAGAAGTGTTCTCTCCTACAATTCAAAAGTTAATGATCAAGTGTGAGAAGGTAAATGTTATGAGCCATGTAATATTTTTTTGGAGCATGCAATTTAAATATTCCTACTAAGGTTTCTTGGAGGGTAGTCAAGCTAATACAATGGGGTAAGGTATAATTGGTATGTGCAAGGTTAAAGGTAAATTCAAATTCAAATTAGGGTTTTTCAAGTTTATTTTTGGAGCTATAATGTTTAGTGAAAGTTTTAAATATTAGGACTTTAGGAGAGAAGCTTTTTTATTATTAGGGTTAGTAAGTTGTAATCTTAAGTTTAATTAATTTTAGGAGTGATAAAGAGTTGATAAGAAAAATAATTTACATAGTGGAGAGATAAGTAGATTAATTGTATAATAAAATTGGAGCTATTAGGTTTCTTAATAGTTCTCTAAATAATTTGATTTATTAGTTTTTGAATTAATATATTATTGAATGTTTACAAATTAATTAAGTTGGGAGTCAAAATGTATTTGACTTCAAATTTAGAAAAATTATATTTTTTTAGAGTTTTCATATTTTCATAGTTTCTAAATATTAGGGAGGTATAGGGAACTCTACTTTATAGTGTTTTTATCTTAGAAATTTTGAATTTATTTAAAACCTAAGGATTTTCAAGGAAGTATACTTCAAAAATAAAAATCTACAAATTCAATGGATAAGTTATCAAGAGACAAATTTCAACATAGAAGATGTTATCAAAACATAAAACTATATCCTTTAAAAGAAAAAGTTCAAGAACAAGGTACATCAAGTGAGAAACATCATGTTACTCATCTCTTATCAACAATGCAAAATAATTTCAAGTAAACCTAATCATGTGATTCAAACAAAAAGACATATTCGGTATATATACTAAGGTGCTAGTCATCATATGACTGGTAATTTATAGTGATTTGATTGTTTAGAAGTCAAAGATAATTTCTATTTAAAAATTTCTTATGATAATAGGTATCTAGTTTACAAAAGTGGCTATGTAACACTTAGTGCACCATTCTCATATTTTGTATTGAAATATGTTAAGTATATTTTAGGGTTGACAACCAATCTCATTTAAGTTACTAAGATAGTTGAAAGTGGAAGATCAATTGAGTGCAAATGTATAAATGAGAATAATAGATGTATTATCAAGAATCAAAATAGAACATAGGCTATAGGGTCAATTAAAAATAGAATATATGATTTATATTTAATTGTTTTTTCTCAAGATCTTATCTTATTTCAAGATAACATTGTTGATTGCTTTGAAAGATAAAGTGCAAAAAATGAGAATCGGGAACCATTCTACCATTAAAGATATTGGAAGAATATAAAGTTTAGGATGATGAAAATTATTCAAGGACAACATAAGATCACATGTACTACAATGAAATTTGTAGATTGAAGATGAAGGATGATGACCAAGATTGAATACTAAAGCTTTCAATAACCAGATAATGTAATACAGGAGGGTGTTGGAGAATATTACATTATTTGGTATATGTTATGTACCCCCATGGTACCTTCATCGTACATATTGTAAACATCAATTTAGATTCAAGTCTTATATTATAGTGTGAATAAATATTATATTAGAGTCAAGTCTTATATTAGAGTGTGAATAAATATTTTATGTAATGTAATAATTTGAAAAAATTGCACAAGTTTTATGTAAGTGTGTATGTGTAAGAAATGCACAAGTGTCATGTGAGTAAGTGTGCAAGTGTTGTATGAGTATATGTGTACAATTTTCTTATATGTAAGTGTGCACAAGTGTTCTTAGATTAGGGAGTGTGAAGTGAAAAGTCAAGTATAGGTTGCATACAAGATATAGTCATGTGTATGCAAGTGTCAAGTAGAGGAGTAATAAAGTTTGCATACAAGATATAGTCATGTGTATGCAAGTGTCAAGTAGAGGAGTAATAAAGTTTGCATACATTTGAGCAACTAATATTGTAAGTTGTATTACATTATTTATACATGTATGATTCAAGTTATTACATTCATATTTTTGCATATTAATGAATGTTAGCTAATATATTATAAGCCTTGATTTACATATTAATTGGCTCATATTATCCTATTTACATCATTATTTTGATCTTACTATATTGTGGCTATCTCATATTTGATCCTATGGAATTTATACCACCATGTTTCTATTTTTATGTGCCCCTGGATGTTTTTTAATGTCTTTTAAGCCAACCATTCATGTCAAAGAGGTATATGGTGCATGAGTCTTGGGTAAAAGTGTCATCATCATTATGGGAGGTCAATGCTTTAGGATACTAGAGGTATATCCTCCACCTATTTTATTAATTAGTTCTAAACAATATAGGATGATGATAGCAAAAAAAAATGAAATTTATTTTTTTGATGATCAAGCTAGAAAGCAAAAGGAGGACTGTTCCTAGATCAATTAGAGTCTCTACATAATAAAAGCAAGGTGAGCATATTATAGCATAATATGAAGAATTTTTAAAGACACTAAGTGTTGTTCCACTTTATTATGTGGTAAACCATTCTATTGGTTTAGTTCTCAATTCTTATTTTCCTAATATACTTGTTTATCATATATTAGTCTTTCAAAATGATGGCATAATGAGGTAGATCCAAAAAATTATCCAAAAGAGGTACATTAGACCAAGTGCTTCACCAAGAAATAAAATTATCTTAGATAAAAACAAATATGGGATGTGAAGACTATGTATTAACTAATTTTTTATGAATAAAGTCATTGTGAGGAACCACTAGCCACTCCCTTAGATAGATGACTTGCTAGACCATCTCTATGGTGAATAGTTCTTTTCAAAAATTGATCTAAAATCCATCATCAAATAATCATATATCCCATTGATTTACACAAGATAATGTTCAAATACAAATATGGTTTATAGAAGTGGTTTGTTATGCCTATTTCTTGACCAATACACCTTCCACATTATTTAGAATCATGGATGACATCCTTCATTACTATACTAGGTCATTTATGGTAGTCTACTAGGATGAAATTTATCATCTATAGTGCAAAATAGGAGGAACATTTATAATATGTTTGACAAGTATTTCAGATATTTTTAAGACACAAGCTATATGTGAGTTTGGAGAAGTGTTCTTTTGTCATGAAAAAGATTCAGTATCTCTTATAGATTATTGATAAAGAGGAATTCCATATTGATCCCAAGAATATTTAGGTAATTATAGATTGGCCTACTCCAAAGACCCTAATATAAATTTATACCCTTTTTGGCCTTTCCAAATTCTATGAGATTTTATATTAGGGTTCTCACACATTACTTGGCCACTATACAAAGTGAAAAATGTATATGAAAAATCAAATTTCCATTGGGGAGACACATAATAAAGGTAATTATTGAATTTTAAGGACCAATTATGTTCAAGTCCTATATAGTCCCTACATAATCTACATCAATATTTTGTGGCAATTACTAATGTATAAAAGTATAGATGGGTAGTTGTCCTCACACAATATGGTCATCTAATTGCCTATCATAATGAAACATCAAATAAAGTAGTTCAAAACTACTACATATATGATAAAGATATCTGTCATTATCCAAGCATGTAAAATAAGAAAGAACTATATATTGCATGAGGAAACCATCTTGTATATAGATCGTAGACCAATGAATATCATTCATATGTATAATAATACAAGGAATGAAAGACATCAAAAGTGGCCTAGATATTTTTAACAATTCCATCTAATCATCAAGCAAAAGAAAGGGAATGTCAACTTAACAATAAGTTGTCTAAGATGGCCTCCACATCATAGCATTGACCACCATTCTTGATTCCTCCATGCATGATATTATTAAATGGTTCATATTTTATGAAGTGTATTTTAATTTTTGGGATACATACAAAGATCTTCATGTGGATAGGCATATTTTTTGCTTTCATTTGTAATATAACCTCCTCTTTATTATGGTACATATTTGTGTATCAGTTAGTGAGAACTCAAAAATGATTTGTAAAGTGCATATCAATAAAATAGTAGGTCACTTTGAGGTGGAAAAAATATCGTATGTTAGTCAAAACTACTTATGTTGGTCCAAAATGAGGAATGATATCAAAAGGTACATGAAGTTGTGTATCCACTACTGTAGCACCCTAAAATTGGCACAGTAAAAATGCAATAATTACATTCACCTTAGTAAATAATTTAAAATTCAAATTTTACCTCCCAAACCGCCCGTTAACTGTCGGGAAATCCGTTTCCCCCTTTTTCGTGCCATTTTTAGAGGTTGTTTTGACCGTTTGACGATATCGTCGCCGATCAGACGATATCGCCCCAGATTTGACGATTTCGTCTGGACTAGGACGTCCAGACGATCTTGTCGCAAAACTAATTTTGCAAAGTTGGAATTTGTTCCAACGGGTCTCCAATCTGGGCAGAAGCGTGTCTGTGCCGTTGGGACCCTCCCCCGTTGGAGATCTCCCAAATTGGGATGATCTCCAACCTCCTAACTACTCCCCTAAGCCTATTTAGTCTCTAGGATTTTCCCTTCCCAACCCCTGGCCGAAATTCTCTGCAATTCAATTCCATATACGTTAAATCATCTCTATCTTGCATTTGCACTAGTTCCACATCAATTTTGTTGTAGGTACATCACTATTTTTCAGTCGGAGCCAGCACCTATCGTCGTCGACGAACCTGTTCAGATCGGAGGCGAACCTGTCGAATTCGAGGCGATTTCGTACTGATGCGAGACGATCTCGACTGCAGTCCGTATTAAGGCAATCAGTGCCTGAAGTTTGCGTTCCTCAACCCTTTTTCTGTCATTTTATTCTGCAAATTAGATAATCTATTCAGTGTTTTATATTATCTTGCATTTGGAGTTCACCCATTTAGATTAAGTGCATAATTAAATCTTAATTATCATCAAATTAGCACAATTCATTTTTGTTTCTGTGTTTAAGTTGCGGTTTGATAACATTGCTGCCATTTTATATCATTTCCCTCTGTTAGCACTGTAGTATTTTTTGTATTTTGCATCTGTTTTTGGTTTTGCAGGTCTCTGACGAATTCGTCTGACGAATTCGTCAGATCTCAGACGATCTTGTCTGATTGCAGACGATTCTGTCGAATCTCAGACGATCCAGACTACTTCAACATCAGAATCTTCTTCAGACATCCGGATCAGGTATTCCTCATCTTGCATTTTGTACTCTCTCTGTTTCTGTCTTTAAATCTATTTTCTGTATTCATTGAACTTGCATTTTCATATAGATTAATCTAGATTCATTCGGCCAAACCTAGGATATGAATGCTTAAGGTTAAAACGAACACATTTAAACACATTCCAAAACCTAGGCGTGGAAACTGTCATCAAATGTTTCCTGGTGAACCCACCATCCATCGAAAAATCATCAAAATACACCTCCCTTGAGAGGCGGGACCTTCGCAAAGTCCTCTCAGTCCGAGGTACCGCACCATCCTTTTCCCATCCTCCTTCCGGGCGCGGATCCTATAGCCTGAAGGTAGGGATGCGAAAAATTTGGAGCGATACATTTTGGTGAACCCGACGTGAATGCATTGTAAACCTTTTGAAAACAAAAACAAAAATATATATATGTATACAAGAAAAACAAAAACAAAATCATCATTTCAAGTTATGTTTTAGATTCAATTCTAAATAGTAGATGTTAAATATTACTTTTAGAAGTACTAAAGAAACCATGAGTTTTTACTCAAATCAATATGAGCCCATTAGTAATGTTGGAAGAATTCAGCCAAATACATTTGTTGATTATGATCAACCTTATCCCTATTCAACATCACCTCCATCACACTCTTCTTATTTTTCATCCTTACCCCAACAAGACAATCCCTTTGCCAATCCTCTTCATAACGATATTATCTATTCTCCCATATATCCATATTATGTCTATCAATCCACATATAATCCTCCACCACCTTTTCAATACTCTTCTTTCAATACAACACATCCATTTCAACAAGAAAATACTTATTCTTCCAATTCTACCATGCACTCACCTCATACATCGCAATCTTCCTATCATCATTCTACCCATAATAAAGAAAGTAGAGGTGAGAAACCATTAGGTCCTTTTATGATGAAATTCCTAAGGCATTTATCAAAAACCTCTCAAAAACCTTCATCACGTAAATTTACTAAGCTCAATCAACCAATGGATATAATTCTCAAGTATTTACTTGACACAAATAAGATTGAACTCCCTTCCATAAGACAACCTGATACCACATCAGATTGGTTTAAACCTGAGCTACATTGTGAATATCATAGAGTAGATGGACATATGACACAAAATTGTAAAGATTTAAGATGTGCAATTCAAGATTTGATTGATAAGGGTCTTTTTAATATAAAGGAATTACAATCTACAACTGATGATAAATCTCCAGTAAACAATCAAACTCCTACACAACAAATACCAATAATCAATCAAGACATGGAGATCTCCCAAGAACCCCTATTCAATTATCAACAACAAGAAACCAATCAAATATTGCATGTTAATGTGTCCCATCATGATGATATTATTAATATTGTAACAAAAACTACAAATGAGCAACCTCAAGTTCAATCAACTCAATCCGATATTCAAGATATGGATTCCTCATTTGACCAACCTTCAAAACTATCTTTGGCTCTAGAGAATGATCCAAAATGGAATGTAAGCATAGAAAGCTCATCTTTAGAATCAAAATCTCAATCTGAAATCCACTTTGATAACCAACAACAAGTGATTAATCCTCAAGCAAAGATATCCCTTTTAGAAGTATTACAAATTTATCACAAGGAAATTTTGTTCAAAATACCTAGCCAACAATTTGTTCCTCATCATATTTTCTCTAAGAACATAATTAATGGTGTAAACCCTCTTGAGGTTAACCATATTTCATTCTATGATGAGGATATTCCTTCCTCTACTCCACAAGAAGACTCCTATCTTTACATTACAGGATCTAGTAAAGAAACACTTGTTAGAACTATCATGGTAGATAATGGCTCCTCTCTTAATTTATGCACTTATCAATTATTCCAAAAACTCAAAACAAAGGAAGAAGATCTTAATGAATCAAATGTTATTATAAAATCTTTTAACAATGAAATTCAAGAAGCTCAAGGTACTATAATTCTTCCCCTTAATATTGGATCCAAGATCCTGGATACTTTATTCTATGTAGGATATTGTCCTTCACCTTACAACCTACTTCTCCAGAGTCCTTGGATTCATACGATGAGGGTTGTCCCTTCCACTCTTCACCAATGTTTGAAGTTTGAAATTGCAAATAAAATTGTTACCATACATGGTGACCCAACACCATTTGAAGAATATTTAACGGTTGAAACATCAAGTTCTATACATTCTCTATTATCACAATTATCTTCTATCCATCACTTTTCTTCATCCATATATGATCATCCTTGTTTACCAAATAACACCCATGCATATCTTTCACATATACTTTCTCCATCTTATCAAAACTTGGAATATAATAATAAGAATGAAGAACTTTCTTATATTTCTGACATTTTATTTTGTAACATGATCAATTTTACACATATAAAAGTCAAATCTTTTGCTACATTATTCTACATTATAACAAAGCTTTTGTTATCACTACCTTTTATTCATCACCTTCTATTCTTACCTTCACCTCAACCAGATTATCCTTCAAAACCTCCTTTGATTTTGAAGCAACCTTAGACATGCTATACTCAAATAACCTTGTATAGTGTATATAGATCATCTTGTATATACCACCAATTTCAATTCATAAATTAAAATCAAAATACAAAAAAATCAAAATCCTCAAAATCTTCAAAAAAATACAAATGCAACTAAGGACCTTAAAGGTAAATTTGAGCCCAATTGGCTTGGACCATACATTATTACTGCTAAATTTGAATCAGGAGCATACAAATTATCTACCTTAGATGGTAAAGAACTTAAAGAACCCATGAATATTTTGCATCTTAAACGTTACTATGCATAAATTTGGTCATTTCATCCATGTATATATTTGTTCAAAATTACTATCTTGTATTTCTTTCAATTTATTCAAAAACATCAAAAATATTCATAATCATCCAAAATCTTCAAAAACTATCTATTGCATTTATTTAAAGCACTTGTTAAATTGTTTACTCAAAAACAAAAATCAAAATAATGATAAAAATAGCTATATGCTTGACTCTTTCGAAACCAAAACAATATACAGAAGAAAGAGAGAGTCAACATTCTCCAAACTTCTCAAAAAATCATTTATATATATTTTCTTACAATTATTGCAGTTATATGTTTCAACTTATTTTGGGATAAATTAGCATTTATTTCGAATCCCTCACTTGCACACTCACAACAAATAAATATCTTGATTTTATCTGGCATGATTACTAATCTCTCTTATATCAAAGTCCACAAAATTCAATTAAATAAAGTTTGAGCATAGAGAATTGATCTTGTTATTTACTTAAACCAAGCACATCTTTTCACAATAAAATGATTATATTTGTAATTTCCATGTTTTGCTACATAGTAGAACTGATTTCTTGAGCGAAAAGTTTCCCCTGCTATCCTATCATGCACATGGTCTAGAATCTTTGAGAATTGGCAAAAGGACAAGCTCACCCCTACCCAGAATAAAAATCCCTTGCTCTACAGCTAATCCGAGCAAGTATCCCTAGCAAAGAAAAAGAAAAGAAAAAGAAAAGAAAAGTTCAAGAAAAAGAAAAGAGAAAGAAAAATGTTATTCTATATCATTACAGCAATATTCCAAGCATTATCAAGCAAAATAAATGCAAAAGAAAAATAAGCAAAGTTCAAAAGAAAGCAAGAAAGCAATAAAATCCCTTTCCCTACCCTTTGAAAAGAAAAGAAGGGTTGATGAGCTTGAATCCCTGGAATTCTCAATTATTCGAAAACTGTGAGGTAAGCCCCATAACAGGTGGTTTGTGCCCAACCTGCTTGGCCTTGGGTAACTCCTAGCGTGGTGATATGTCTGTCACATTAGCGACCTTCTTTTGTACAGACCTATGTCTGCTTATGGATTAGCTAGCTTTTGATAATCCGATCTACATAGTAGCCTAGTATGGTTATATGCATCTACATCATGGTTAATGAACACTTATTTGGTTTCTTCAAATCACTTGTATCATAGTATCTTGCTCAAAACTGGTAAATGAACAATGCAATTGCACACACATTTGTATTTGAGAGATTTCGTGTATCATTATGATAAATCAAGATCAGAAATGAATTCACATATGCACATGGGATTCCTTATAAATCTAACTTTTGTCTTCAAAATAATTTGAAATATTATTTTTGCAACTTGTTTGGAATAAATCAAGTACAGTTGTTTACCCCAAAGACAACTATATAATAGAAAAATCAAAAATTTCTTTCAAACTACACAAAACATATACATATATATCTGATTGACTTTCGCGACGATGGTATAGTTTCAAAACCCAAATTGAAATATTATGCCTAGCGCAAGTCCTCATTTTCATATTTTCTGTTCATCAAAAATCAACCATGCAATAAAACTATTTTTTTTGGATTTTCGCGATGATGGTATAAGTCTATACCTACATATTCTATGCCTAGCGCAAACCATTGTAACAATTTTTATTCCCCATTTATTCAAAAATCATGAAAACCATATGGCTTAATTCATTATGTTACACAAATTATGCTTTTCCAAAGCAAACACATTTTCATTATTTCATGTCATTATGTCAACCTTTAATTTTGCAATGATGGTATAATTCCTAAGGAATTATCCAAAAAAATTTATCACCCTTAGGAATTTATGCCTAGCAAAAATCATTTTAAAACATCATTTCATGCACAAACATTTTTATGAAAATCTGAAAACAAACCATCATCATCATTATCATTTGCACTATCACAACAAAGTCTTAAGACAGTCTCTTAAGCACTCTTTTACTTTTAACAATATTTCTATCCTGGGATTAGCTTGACGACCGAGTGAGCAGCGACTCCGTGAAATGGTCTATAATAGCGACAATGTCCTTTGAAATTATTGTTAGAAGTCTCTTTTTATTTTTTATTTTTATCACATTTCATCATAAACAATCAATTTGTTACATCAGATTATTTCATTTAAAAATATTACAAGCATGACATTCAAATTATAATATCTCCAACGACATAATTACATCCAATTCTCAAATCAATCAATCAAAACATAAAAGCATCATAAGCATACACAAAATATAAGTCATATGATCAAAAATATCTCATATATATATATATATCAACATATGTACATCATCAAAACTAGATTGGTATGCCACAATCTGTACCTCGGCATACTCAATCCTCTATCAAAAATAATCATATAATACAAATGTCAATCCAACCCTCTAGCCTCGAGAGCCTCTCGAGCTCTCTGCCTCATCTCCTCCCCCGCCCTGAGGTGGAGGAGGTGGCCCCATCGCCGTCTGTGTAGTCCTCGTCCTCGATCGAGACGTAGTCCTCGAGGACCCAATCCTGATAGGGTCAGCAATGCCGGCTGGCAGCTGTACCCTCTGACCCTCTGGCACCATCTGGAAGTAGATGCCCTGGTAAAACGTGGTCTGAGCAATCGACCGCGCCAGCTCCTGTGTGCTCGCCCCTCCGCCCCGTGCCCTGAGGCGTGCAATCTCATCCCGTAGCTGTGACACCTCAGCCCGGTGTCGTGCGGCCGCATCCTGTAGCGTCTGCACCTGAGCCTGCAGATGATCTCTCTCCGCCCGGAGAGTAGCCATCTCGCTACTCTCTCCTGTATCCACACCCTTGCCCTTATCGGGCGATGGTGGCCTCTATGGAGATGGGGGTCTCACCTCCCTCCTCTCCCTCTCTCTCTGCCGTGGCCGCTCCTGTGCCTGTGGCCGCCTCACCTCTCTCCCGCCGTGACCCTGGGCTGCCTCCATCGTCGCCTGGCGCCGCCTCCCTATCCGACGCACAACTGCATGGATCGGACCCTATGCCCTCGTCATCCGAGGAGGGCGGATGCCTACGTACCAGGCATCGTAGCCATCGGCTACCCCTACGTCGTCCCCATCCACTGGCTGGATGGGGGCATCATCTGTGTCCTGGCTCCAGAACCGCTGCATGTCCGGAGCCCCGCTAACCGTAGTGTTATCCCGGACAGTCCAGGAAAACTCGTAGTCTCTGAGGGATGGGATCCCCTACTGTAGACCGAACTGCCTCAAAACTCGGTCGTACCTATGGAGCTCCACCTCTCCCCTCTCCATCCTCAACCAACAAACTCGCCTGATGCGAGCCAGCTCCTGTCCATCCTCTGGCCACCCTGGATGCTCTCTCCATGGCCTCCAGGTGATCTGGTCCGGGACTAGGTCATCCAATAGCCTCTGGGACATCGACAGGTCGATCCGCCGCTGTGACCCTCTCCGGAGCCACCAGTAGAAGACTCGGGGCCTCTCCCCGTCAACCCCTATCAGAGGAAGCCCTACCGGCCTCCGCATCGCAATGTGCTCCCAGCACCAAACCTGTAGTAGCGATGTCATAACCAGACATCGGTCGCCCTTGTACACGACCCCATACAGGATCCTGTACAATCGGCATAGAACAAAACTGCCCCAAGCAAACCTGTAGCCGTGGTCTCTCATATCGTAGATCACATCTGCGAGCATCCATGGCACCCTGCACCCGCTCTGGTGGCACAGTAGAAGTCCACCAACTACTCCAGCTAGCACCCGTGTGAGTGTAGATGCCCCAGGCATCTGGCGTAGTGCCTCGATGTTAACTCCGCCCTTCTCCAGGGTGAAGCTCGGGTCATCGCATAACCGTCCCATAGCGTGGCCCTGATTGGCCGTAGGAGTAATGAGCCATCCTTGTATGGGGATTCTCAGAATCCTCCATACGTCCTCTAAAGTGGGAGTCATCTCCCCTATCGGTAGCCGAAAACATGAAGACCCCGGATACCACCTCTCTGCTAGGGCCGTCAGTAGCCCCATGTCTGTAGATACTTGTGGCATTTCTGCCACATGCAGTAAGCCGGCCTGTGCCAGCTGATCTCGCTCTGCCTGTGTCAGAGCGGCCAAGTCGTCTCTCAAACCTCCATATTTCCATTCTCTGCTCTTTAGTAATCCTCTCTGCAAACATAAACAACAAAACAATAAACAATCATTAATCAACAATTCAAATAATCAATAATGCAAATTAAAAATTCAACTTTGTGCAATTGATGATATCGCCCACTATTGGACGATATCGTCCCAAATTTGAGCATAATCGTTTTCGATTTCGTAGTTCGAAATCGTCTCTAATTTGACTAAATCGTCCCCCTTTCGACGATTTCGCCCTCGGGCGAAATTGTCGAAATTGAGACGATTTCGTCGAAATCGGGACGATTTCGTCCCGATGACGTCGACGGCCCAAAAACGGCCGCGATGCTCAAAATTCATCTAAAATTCATCTAAAAAACATGTAAAGTTAAAATTAAAGCATTCTAGATCAGTCTGGACTCTTACCCGTAGACCGCGTCGGACCTCTGTTGATCTGTGCGTCGTCTCCACCATTTTTGCTTCCAGAGCTCTAAAACCAGAAAATGAACAGTAAAAATGAATTAGGGTTTTACCCTATTTTTCTTAATTTTATTCAAAAATAATTTTTTTGCTTTTTCGCGTTTTTACCTCAAACGTTCGATTTGGGTAAAAACACGGAGGGGGCACCATAGTAGGCTGTCGTACGATTCGACCAAGAATCGTCGCCTAAAAATGGGAATAATTTTTGCTTTCTCGTAGATCGAGAAGAACTCATCTTTAACGCATTTTCTTCAGAAAATTCGCTAAAGAGGGGGCAAAATGTAGCACCCTAAAATTGGCGCAGTAAAAATGCAATAATTACATTCACCTTAGTAAATAATTTAAAATTCAAATTTAACCTCCCAAACCGCCCGTTAACCGTCGAGAAATCCGTTTCCCCCTTTTTCGTGCCATTTTTAGAGGTTGTTTTGACCGTTTGACGATATCGTCGCCGATCAGACGATATCGCCCCAGATTTGACGATTTCGTCTGGACTAGGACGTCCAGACGATCTTGTCGCAAAACTGAATTTGCAAAGTTGGAATTTGTTCCAACGGGTCTCCAATCTAGGCAGAAGCGTGTCTGCGCCGTTGGGACCCTCCCCCCGTTGGAGATCTCCCAAATTGGGATGATCTCCAACCTCCTAACTACTCCCCCTAAGCCTATTTAGTCTCTAGGATTTTCCCTTCCCAACCCCTGGCCGAAATTCTCTGCAATTCAATTCCATATACGTTAAATCATCTCTATCTTGCATTTGCACTAGTTCCATATCAATTTTGTTGCGGGTACATCACTATTTTTCAGCCGGAGCCAGCACCTATCGTCGTCGACGAACCTGTTCAGATCGGAGGCGAACCTGTCGAATTCGAGGCGATTTCGATGCGATGCGAGACGATCTCGACTGCAGTCTGTATTAAGGCAATCAATGCCTGAAGTTTGCGTTCCTCAACCCTTTTTCTATCATTTTATTCTGCAAATTAGATAATCTATTCAGTGTTTTATATTATCTTGCATTTGGAGTTCACCCATTTAGATTAAGTGCATAATTAAATCTTAATTATCATCAAATTAGCACAATTCATTTTTGTTTCTGTGTTTAAGTTGCAGTTTGATAACATTGCTGCCATTTTATATCATTTCCCTCTGTTAGCACTGTAGTATTTTTTGTATTTTGCATCTGTTTTCGGTTTTGCAGGTCTCTGACGAATTCGTCTGACGAATTCGTCAGATCTCAGACGATCTTGTCTGATTGCAGATGATTCTGTCGAATCTCAGACGATCCAGACTACTTCAACATCAGAATCTTCTTCAGACATCCGGATCAGGTATTCATCATTTGCATTTTGTAATCTCTCTGTTTTTGTCTTTAAATCTATTTTTTGTATTCATTGAACTTGCATTTTCATATAGATTAATCTAGATTCATTCGGCCAAACCTAGGATATGAATGCTTAAGGTTAAAACGAACACATTTAAACACATTCCAAAACCTAGGCGTGGAAACTGCCGTCAAATGTTTCCTGGTGAACCCACCATCCGTCGAAAAATCATCAAAATACACCTCCCTTGAGAGGCGGGACCTTCGCAAAGTCCTCTCAGTCCGAGGTACCGCACCATCCTTTTCCCATCCTCCTTCCGGGCGCGGATCCTATAGCCTGAAGGTAGGGATGCGAAAAATTTGGAGCGATACAACTACACCATGGAAAAACCAACCAACAAGAAAAAATGACTATGAAAATCATTACCAATGCCATCCAATAATTGGGATTTTGTTTCCATAGCTTTCCTTTTATGTTTAACCACATCTAAGCATTGTAATTATTATGTTTTTATAGTAGTTGATTATTTTTCAAATATGGTTATCATGTTTACTTGTATGAAATGAATTTCAATTTAGAAGATTACTATGATCTATTTTTGTCATTTATGCCCCAATATTGGATTTTCAAGATCTATTGTCTCTAACAGTGATAATATATTTTTGAATATTTTTTGGTCCACCGTATTGATTATGATGGACACCAAGTTGATGATATCCATAATGATACATCTAAAAATTAATGTTTAGGAAGAAGTTACAATTGGACTAATTGTACATCTTATTCAAATGTATAATTTGAAATATCCATTCAATAGGATGACATCCTCACCTGCATTCAACATGGGAACAATCAATATCTTCATAACTCTACCATACATAGCCTATTTCATGTCTATTTTGGGTTTCAACCCTTGGCTTCCATTGATGTAACTTTCCCTATGCAATCCATGGACTACTCCTCTCATGGTAGAAAACATGATAGAATTTATGGAATAGATTCAACATATCCAAGAATAGGTCCATGCCCTCTTATAAATGAAAAATAAGAAATACAAGCAACACCATGAACAGATTATAGATTAACTTATTATCCTCCGGAATATCAAACCAAAGATAATGATATCTTGGCAGCATTCTGAGTCACTCCTCAACCCAGAGTGCTTCCCGAGGAAGAAGGAGCAGCAGTAGTAGTAGTAGCAGTTGAATCTTCCACTGGTACATGGACAACTGTTTGGGCTGATGGACTTACCAGTATTGATCATTAAAATTTATTGTGCAATTAATTTATTTGTGGATGCATGTGGGTTCAAGTTGTTCTTTGGATGAGCAATTTTTTTTTTAAATGAAAAATTTGTATTAAATTGTTTAGCAATCATTTTAAGAATATTTTTGCATCAGCATGCAAGTTATTTTGAGTACTACAAAAATGACTACTCACTTGTTAAATTTTGATAAGTAATGAGGGATTTATAGTTGTTGCAATTTGGGCATTTGGTGTTGTTTTTGAGGCTACCGGAAAAAAAGGGAAAAATTCATAACTTTCAATTCGGGTAAGTAAATTAGTTTTCATTTGTTTTATTTTGAAGAAAATTTACATATTTAATGGTTGAAGGACATAGATGATATTTCAAAAATTTTAGTTTTTGAAAAATTTGGGTCATTTCAAACCCTAACTACTTCAAAAAAAAAAAACAATCATGAAGTTGCTAAAATTTATTGGAGAAGATGATATTGATGCTAGGGAATGGTTGAAATTTTTTAAGTCTTTATATTCTCCTACTTTTTTATCTTGTATTTGGCTTTACTTGCAAGGGGAAGCTTTATCTTGGTATTTCAACTTTGCTCGTCCTAGTCATTATACATTCACATGGGAAGAATTTCAAGTTGCATTTTTAAGAAAATGGGCATCAAAGAAAAAGGATAATAATGTGCAGGCTATGGAAACTACACCTTCTGTGTTAGGTCCAAACAGTAATAAAAAAAGCTTTTTTTGAATGTAAAAATTTTATTTTGCAATTTCATGGGTGCATTCAAAATCAAAAAGTTATTGTTTCCATTAACCTTAGTAGAAAATATAATTTTGTCAATATGTCTTTGACTAAGAGGTTGTAGGTTCAAGCAACAAAAATTTAGAACACACAACTAGAGGGTGAGAATGTTCATATTTTTGAAGATTTGAATATCACCATGGATAAATATGTTTACATTCAGATTTTCATGCTATTGAGATGAATGATGGAGATATTGTTCTTGGTTATCCTTGGTTGCATTATTTGGGTACTATTAACATTAATGTGCAAAATAAATTCTTGAAGTTATGCTACTTAAAGAAGAAGATAACATTACATGACATTTCTTAGTGTAAGTAAAATTAGGTAGTTCTTGCAGAGGAACAAAATGAAGAACAATCACAAGAACCTGAAATAGAATATCAATAGGAGATCAAGGAATAAGTAAAAGAAAGGAATAAAACAAATGAACAAAATAAGAGAGAAGAGCAAAAATAGATTGAACATCAATCTAAGGTTGGAGTATATCTCTATCCACGCCACCATGAGAGGCAAAAATCATGGAGATAGGGCTTGAGGCATCATAGGAACAATGAGGGACATACAAGGAACCAAATAAAGCAAAACTTTGGATATGCTACAAGTTATAAATACAAGTAGGTATGGATGAAAAAATATGAAATTTATGCTTTCAACACATGGCATTGGCATCAATGAAGACCACCACCAATCATAGTTCCACTCGGATGGATGGATGATCGATATTGGTACCATTATTCAGCATGGCTCAAAAGATCATATTATTTAGCCTCTTCTAATGTTTCAAGGACAAAATATTTGTAAGGGGGATGGAATATTAGGTACCAAGATAGGTATTTAATATTGAATAATTTAATATTGTATTGTATAATGGTATGAGCCATAAATTAATTATTGAGTAAGGAAAGCCACATGTCAAATTAGAAATATATATGCCATAGAATCATATATGTAACCATTGGGGAATATTGTCATATGTAACCTCAAGGAATATTGTCATATCATTATGCACTTTGTAACTCATGGAAGGTGAACCATCATGCTCTTGTATAAAGAGAGATGTACCCCCATTGTAAATGATATCTATAATCTATGATGTATTCTTGGAGAAATCTTGGCTCGTGTAGATAGAGATCTTGTGGATTGGATTCCTTCCTAAACCAGTATTTTATGGTGTTGCTCTACCTCAAGGGTATAATAAATCTCTATTTTATTCAGAAATTTATTCTGTAATTAATTTATTTGTGGATGATTGTTGAATATTTTGACATATTTTTGAAATATATATGGAATGAGAAGAGAGGTTCATTATAGGTCATTTCCAATTGATAACACTAGTTAATCTATTTCTTTTGAACTTGTTGGTTGTACTTATTGGTATATGTGTCCAATGAAGTGTGATCAACAAGAGTATGCCTTAGTGATCTTGTGGATAGTTTATGATCACCCCATCATCCTGTATAATTGGTTGTTCTTATTTTTATCTGTGTCTACACTTGAGGCATAATATTAATGAATTATCAAGCAAAATATATTATATTTGGTATTCATAGTACTATAATGGAAGATTCATATTTCAATTCATGAGATATTGAATTTTTCTCTTGGAAGAGTTATACTTAGGATTACAAGGCTATAGTAAAGATTAAAAATGCAAATATTTTCATCCCAATATTTTAAGATGCCAAGAAGTCCATTCAAGAATATAGGAGAACATGGTTTATAATGCCTTTATGTGGAGGGATCAATGTGTAGAGTTCCTTCCAATATTTTTAGACGATGCTTCTTTTAAGATGGTATGATATACAAGAGAATCAGATTAAAATTTATGGGATGATATTAGTGATAAGATGATTTAGGAGTATAATTTATGCGAATAATACTCTAACTTGATTATCAAGATAAAAAAGTTGATCAAAGGACCTAGAAATAAAGTTCATGACTACTATGGGTGATTCCAAGATATTTGAAGGAAAGTGGAGTCCTAATTACAAAAGAAGAACATGTGTAGTGGGTCAATCAATGATATAGATAACATAATTTATAAGCATATTTATTCAATTTCAAAAGGAAAAAATTACCCCATGGGTTAAGTATGAGCAACCTACCAATACTCTACATGCATACATGGTTGTAAAGTAGCAAGAGGAATATCTAGAGTTGTAGCTAGCTCTACTAGCACTAGTTACTCTAGTAGCTTCTAGGAAAGTTCCACAACCAATAACAACAATAGCAATAATAAGTCCATATTCCTCTACTCTTGCAACTGAGATAGAAGATTTAAGATAAATATTGGACAACATGCAATCAATTTATTACAAAAAAAAGATATATAAATACATTGACCCCAATATAGAAATGTAAATATGAGGAAGAATATTGTTAGCTTTTGAAGATTTTAACTTAAAGGTAATCTAACCACAAATATGGAAATAAGCATGCAATGTTATAACTATGATAATGGTTAACTAATATGCATGAAAATATGATAGAAAAATTGATACAACACTCAAGAAATGCTCATATAAGAAAGATCACGAAAATATACAATGCTCTCCAATGGAGGTCACCTCTCCATATTTTAAAAAATGGATCTACATTGTATCTACTACTACTCTACCTATACACTTCAAAATCTTCTCACTTTTCTATTCTATGAAGGTGTATTTATAATGAGATGCAAATATTTGCCTTCAATATTCCTATGACACATCACTATTCTATTCTAAGGACTTATGTACATGTGGACTACATGCACATTTACATCATTGCACATTATAACACTTGTGCACAGATTACATTGCTTTAATAAAGTACTTAAGTTCTAAAAAAACTCCTAATCTAGTTGTGTACCCATGATGGTACATTATTAAAGAACCAAATAATGTAATGTATTCCAACACCCCTTGTATTACATTATTTGGGTATTGAAGACTTTTGTGTTTGATATGGATCTTCATCTTGTTCTTAAATTTTGAATTTCTTTTCTTTGATTTCTTCATTGTCTACTTTATCTGAATTTGAATGTGCATATTTTTTGAATCTTCTACTTCTTCTTCTTCTACTTCATTATTTATGTTATCTCTCCATATTTTACTCATCCTATTATTTTTTGGTATTTTGAAGTGTTTAATAAACTCTTGAAGTTTTCTAGATAACCTTGTTGAACTAGAGATTTGATAATCTTGTGAGTTAGAAGTGAATCATAATCGCTTCCTATTTTGTTCCATGGTTTTCTATATGGTATGTATCCTTGATCTTCAAAAATTCTAAGCTTGAATTCAGTGTTCTTATATGACTCTAAAATAAGAACTTGGAAGAAACAATTTAATCTAAATATTAGTCTTTTTTCGAAGATTTTATATTATTTGTCCTTGTGATAACTGAAGAAAGATGAATGATATTTTCCTTTACAATTTTTGCATGGATGGATACCCCAAAAATTAACTTTCTCACGACCAAATTCATTGCAATAAGATCAAAATAAAGAAACCCCAACTTATTTGTAATTTGTTTTAGGAATATCATGTTTAATTATTTATTTGATGAAATAGTTAAGCCATGTGTGAACAATTGAGGCAATTCCAACTTTACTTCTTTCATTAATCTGTATGATGCCTTTCTGATCAATATTTTTCCTTATTTTTTGAATATGATCTTCAATATATTTATTGGTATATAGTGTCATTTAGTTCATTCACTGTCCCATTGGAAGATATTCCTGAAGAATTTACTTTTGTCAAAATATTAGTTTGTGGGTTTTTAGATATTTCTTTAATTCTTATTGATTCTTCTTATTCATTTGTATCTAGATTACCAATAATGATTTCCACTAAATCAATAGTATTTTTAATCCATACAGGTATTTTCCTTTCTATTTTTTCAATTGTTTTATTTTATGAGTTCTTTGGAGTAGTCATTCTTATAGCTTCTTAGTTTATAAACTGAGAATATTTTTTATAGAACCTTTGGATTAGTCTACCTTATGATTCCCTAGTTGTTGGTATTATGTCTAATATCTTTTAATTTGAATAATCAATCTTGAAAATACTTTTCCAATTTTTTTGTAGAAGTATCCTTTTATGATAATATGCTTAGTTTTCTAGATCTCCTTTAGGTTGAATTCCTTTTGTCTCCCTAGTAATGTGATGACAAGATCAATATAATGTTCAAAAATTATTTTTCCTTGTAGAAATATCAATGATGCAATTAGATAGAAATTTTCAATATATTTAAGATATTCAAGTTGGATTTTCTATGTCTCTTCAACTTGAGTATGAGACTAATAAAATCAATCTTCCAACTTTTAAATGAATCTAGAGTTTGACTTGCCTCTACCTTTGTATAATGTAGTTTCTAAATTTCTATGATTTTAATTTGATGTAGGATTCATTATATCTCCCTAGTTAGAAATTTAGATTAAGTATGTATTTGTAAATTAAGTTTTACTAACCTTATAACTCCTTGTCTTTATGAAATTGCAAATAGTTGAAGCAATAATAATAAATATTTTAATGCTTCTATTTTCTACTTCCTTCTCAAGATAATCAAAATGCTTTCTAGAGATTTAACACCTTATTACTCCTATAATTCAATTTATCTAGATTATAAGGTTTAACTGATTTCAACCTTAATAAAAATGCAATATAACTCTTACCTTTTCAATACTAAGCTTGGTATTAAAATTTATCTATGATCAACTCAAACTCTACAAATGGGTGATGTAAATTCACTGCAGGAGACCGACAATGGACTCCAAGGGTAAAACTACAAGACAGGACATCATACAAAATATGCCAGTAAAAGAAAACCTGCAAATAATTCTTTTCATTATCTGAATTCACACCCCCCTTACAATAGAATCTCCAACTCCTTACACTCCCCAAAAAGAAAAACCCTAGCCTACGTTACCCCCTTACTATTTTTAGTCACTTTATATTTTTAGAAACACACTTGCTATTTTTAGTAACCCTAAAAATAGGGCTCGGATGGCATCCAAAATGGAATCATGCACTCGTTATTCAATAACACCTGCTGCCCCAAGATAGCAACCCCCCTCTAGTTCTACACTAATAATTATGATCACTTTTCAGTTGCAAAAATATAAAATTACATTAAAAGCTAATTTTGGGCCTCCTAGAGGTATTTTTGGCTCCGCAAACATTTGGGCCACTTTTCTTAAGTTCTCCATGCAATTATGCACGTTCTAGAAAAATAACGGGCTAAAACGGATACTCGGAGCAAAAGTTATGGCCCTGTCAAGGTGCATTATTCTCCTTTGGTTGAAAATGAACTCAACTCATGTGAGTTATGTTGATGAAATACCTTAATCTTGTCAATGTTAATAATTTTCAGTTCCTCTTAAAAAATCCAAGTGTTATTATCCTAGGAAAAACCTTCCCACTATACAAATTATTTGTTATAGTTGTCATTGCGTATGGTGATCACTTTCCTGTCAAGGACCTATGCAATGTGTTTCTTCTTCTTCTTGGGGATTTGCTTCTCCCAAGCTATGGTGTTTGCCTCTTCAACAACTGTAATATCACCATGAAATTCATGCAAATTAGATATATTTAAATTTGTGAAATATCGAGGTCAACATGTAATTCCACATTGTAAACATTGTTTTTCATTTTTTGTAAAATCCTACAAGGGCCAATTTTCTTCATTTTCAATTTATTATAGTCCCCTTGGAAAATCTCTCCTTTTGAAGGTGAACCATCACTATGTACCAAATATATAATACTTGGACATGCTTGTATAAAATAACAGGGCAAATAGACACCCAGAGCAAAAGTTATGGCCCTAATAAGGTTCATTAATTGGTGATAGTTGACTCCTTGCCAAATTCAAGCTATTGTGTATAGTTTCACTCCTTCATTATCATCAAATTGTGTGCCTTCTCAATTGTTCACTTACAACTCTATGCTCTCTCTTCTTCAACCACTGAGTGTGCTCCTCATTTACATCTTACCGCTACTTTGTGCACTCCAAATCAACTAGTGAGCTTGCCCTTCAACATCGATGTTTCTATATGTGCACTTCTTCTTCTACATGTGAACCAAAAATATTTTATCACTCCTTGATCTTTGTGTACTATATACACTTAATGCTACCTTAGTTTTGCTCTATGATATTTGAATTTACGTCCTCCTTTGAGCGTTACAAATTCACTTCTTTTAAAGTGGGTGCCTATATGATTAGAACACGGTGTAGGAAGTATGGTTCCAAGTGGCACTTACTTTGCCTAACTACTTTAAAATGCTTATATTGCACCTTCCCAACATCAAATAACAAGTGGCATTGAATAGGTTATCCATTACCTTCAATGCCTCTGACCTAAAAATTCTACAAGAGCATTATATGAATGATGCTTTGTCAAGGTATACTTTTAATTGTTGAATACTTGAGATATATTCGATGCGGTTGTAACTTTTTATTGTGCATGAGATGTATTTTTCCACATGGTGTAATTCCTTCACCACTTTTCCCTAAATCCATTGGGCTATACAAAAATTTTCACCTTGCTTGCTTAACACTCGTACATTGTATAATTTGCTAGTATAACAACGCTTCAATAACTGATATTCTCCAACCACTTTACTTGAAGGTAAATTATATTTATTCTCTCAATGCTTCTATGGTAGATATGGTTATATTCCAATGCTCCTAAATAATACCAACCATATGTACGCAGTTTCTTCAGTGATGCATAACTCCTCAAATATGAATTAAACTTGAAGGATATGTGTTGTAACTTGGATGTGTCTCCTCCTTGCAAATCCTTGAGTTTGCTTCACCAACTGCAATGAATTACACATTGTATGTCTTAGCTAAATGTAATACTTGATTTGGTGCAAGTGCATGGGTAAAATTATGCTTACTCTTGGTGTCAATGATGCTACTCCCAATGCTATTACATGGATAGAATCCTATGATGCTTGTGTTGTCCAATTTTTATCACTTGGAGGTAGATGTTGTTGATTTTCACCATGATGCCTTCAACAAAGGCTATCGGATTGTATATTATAATGTTGGATATAATTAGTATAGCTAATAGCTTCTTATATCTTTTGCTCAATGATCCTTGAATGGATACATATAATAGAATTCTAAAAACAATCTTTTATTTCACCTTTCTATTAATGACTTCTCTTCTTGATTTGCTTGGAAAATATGTAGGTAGATGATGTCTAAGATATCTCCCCTTTTTATTGGAATATACTTCACTTTTAGAGCTACCTTGGATAGCTCTAATGAGGTTCTATGAGATAGACATATGCCCCCTTGTTCTCTTAAATCAACTCTCTTATCATCTTGAACTACTGAGATAAATATGAAGTTGATATTGCTTCCAAAGCCTTGGTAATATATATCTTTCTTGGTTACTTTTGCACTCAGTAATGCAGGATTTTCAATAACCTTTTGCACTATAGTATATGCAAATTTTTATAGTCTTCTCTTTCTTAGAATAGTCAATAGAATTTTGATATTTTTCTTCTCTCGAAATATATCTAACTTCTATTTTTCTATGCAATTTTGAATCTTGTAGAAAATAACTTTTGCAGCACCTTGAAGACTTTAAACATAAACCTATTTATGCAACCTTTAGATATTGAAACTAGTGCTCAATAAGCTTTAATAAGGAACCAAATATAATAGTCCAATTAATGAACCTTTTTGCACCATTTTTACATACCTTTATACTTTTGTAGATGATGATGATGACGGTGATTTAAGTCACCTAAATTGCTGAATTTTGTAGATGATATTGAAGCTCTTATAGGCTGTCCAAAAATATCTTTTTGGCTCACCTTTTTGCAGCTTTAAAACTCCACTAATTTTCTACCTGATACTATCATTTAGTGGGTCCAATTTCTTTTCATAAAGTACTTCTAAAATCTGAAATTTAGCAGGTACTAATGCTGCCCAAATTTCTTCTTTCTTGTTATCCTCAAATCTGAAAATTTTAATATTGTAAAGTACTCTAAACCTTATCCAAAATTCTGTCCTTGAATCCTAAAAATTTGGTAGGAAATTCCTCAAGAACTCTTCAATGATTTATTGTATAAATCAATAAATATCCTATCTTTGAAATAACCTTCAAGCCTTCAATGGAAATCCTTGAATCTCTTATATTTGATGGCTTTTCTTATCTCCTTTCTCTTGTCAAATTATTTGTTTAATTCTGAATTCAATATTGGAATTCCTAATGGCATTCTTCTCGAGATAATTAAAGTCTTGAGACCTTCTTCAAACTATTCTAAAATTTGACAAAATTCTTTCCAAATATTTCTTGTTTGGGATTGTTGTTGGATGGTGATAATTGTTCAAATTTCTTTACTATCAGGAGCTTCTCCTTGGTAGTAAATTACTCCAATAAGTTCTAGGAAATCCTTCAATGAGGCTCACCAAGCCTTCTCCTTTTTTATATTTGAGATCTCTCCAAGATTTTTAATATTGCATCTTCAAAAACCTTTAATGAGATCTTCATTTATCTCGTTAATCTTCAACTATGGTAGTTTTACAATGAGATCTCCTCCTTGGATCTCCTAAACCCACTACTGCTAAAATATGCAATAGAACTTTTTGTTAGTCCTTCTATATCCTCAATCTTCCACTATGGAATTTCTTCAATAGGGCCTTCTATGGACCTCTTCTTCAATGTGAAGATTTTAATATTCATTGGAGATGACCAATATCACATATTCACTAGCACTATTTTCCATGAGTATCTTCTTCCTTCAATTGGGTCTTCTTTCTAGTAACTCTTTCCTATATATGCAATCTCCAATGTGGCTTCTTTGGCAACTAGATCGCTCCTCAATCTTCAATTGAGAGACTTCAATCCAAAAATATTTCAATGAGACATTTATCCTTAGACCTCTAAATATCCAATCTCCAACTTATTACTTCAAGTACCAGATTTATTCAAATATGATATTCTTTTTAGCTCTTGTAGGAATCTTTCCAACTCTATTTGAATATCATTTCTTCTACAACTAAGTATTAGATAATGATAATATAAATTTCTATAAATCTATATAAAATAATATTCACTAGTTGGATTGCCAATCTAGTGGATTCAATATTGAGTTCTAGTCTTCACAAGTTTTTTTTCAACTCTATGAGAAAACTCTAGCCAACAATAATTTTAAAATTTTTAAAATGAGATTTAAAATCTCCTCTCAATCACTCTTGTGGCTCTCTCTATTTCCTATTGATCTACCTAGTGTTATGATACCATTGTTAGCTTTTGAAGCTTCAAAATTAAAGGAAATATAACCAAAAGTATGGAAATAAGAATGCAATTGAAGAACACAATATTATACTGAGGGGGGTGAACAGTGTAAGGCCACTTTTTTAATTTTATTTCACAATAAACATTATGCAATATAAATATAGAAATATCAATAGCAGTAATCAAAGCAATGCATAAATCACCACACACAATAAAGACACCATAATTTACGTGGTTCACCCAATGTGGGCTACTCCACGGAGAAAATATTTCACTAAAATTTTCTCAATCAATATCTTGGGAATCCTTTCTCTATTACAATATTTATGGACCTCTATACAAATGAGATACCAATCCCCTAAATCAAGTTCATGGATCTCTATCCATAGGAGACACCAATATCCTAATCTCTACTCTAGTTGGTGATCCTCTAGAAGACCTCTGCCTCCACTGCCCTTAGAAAATAGAACTCTATCCATAAAAGACACATGTCTTCCCTGCTCTAGTTTTATATCACTATCATCAAATCTATAACCTCCAAATATCTATCTAAAATTTATAATAGACAAAACCCATCGGTCTAGAACAAATCTATCTGGTCTGGCACAAACCTGTCCTCTGATTTGCACCAAACTCTATCCTTGAATCTATACTAAACATAGTCCTTTGGTATAGCACAATTCTATTCTTAATATTTGTCCTCAAGCCTTAACTCAAGGCTTGACTCAATATCAAATCAACTCTGTTGGATCTACCCCAAACCTTAACTCAAGGTTTGAAAAATCAATCAATCAAATCTACTCTTAAGTTTTCTCAAAGACTTATCTCAAATATGCCTTGTAAGCTTCGATAAAAGCTCACACTAATGTATCCACAAGTCCTCTCTAGAACTTTGTACAATATTCTCAATATGTCCTCTCTATAACTTATCCAAATGTGCTCAATAAGTCCTCACAAGAACTTATCCAAATATTCTCTCAATCTATATTGTAAGCTTCCACAAAAGCTTAATCAAATCTGTCCACAAGTCTTCTCAAAGACATACCTCAAATCTGCTCAACAAGTCCACTCTAGAACTTGTCCAATCTCATAAAAACATAAAGAGAATTTTTAGAGACTCAATATGCTCTATAATCATCATAACTCTCAATCACTTTCAATCACTCTTTTAGAAACATACAAATAATTCTTAGAGAGTTAATATGCTTCACATTCACTTCAATTACTTTCTCAAATAAATTCAAAATATAGAATAGTTTATTTTATGGAACTTGAACAATCACTTCACACATCCACTTGACTAGGCTTAACAAAATCTACTCAACCAATCACTTGATGAAACAATCCTTGCTCACAAAGCCTAGTCCAAGTATATGATCACTCACTCAAAATATTTCCATCAATGCTCAACAAAAAATCTCACATAACAATGATACTCACGTTCTTTTCAAACCCTACTTCAAATTATTCACTCAACAACTCACTTCAAAAATAATAGTTATAAAAAAAATCTAACATAACAATGATACTCATATTCTTTACAAACCCTAGTTCAAGTTCTTCACACAATCAATGGCTTCAACAACAATGCGTACAAAACAAGATTTTAACATCAAATATTTATTCTAGAAAACCCTGAAGCATTAACTCAACACACTCAATAAGGAAACCCTTATCAAGTCCTTTTCACTCCAAACTTATTTTATGGAAAATAAAACAATCAACTCAACTATGGAATAATGTGCTCATACCTTTCTCTTGATGATGAAGGAACCTCAAAAATCTGCCACAACTATAAACGCTTCTTTTTCAAGCTCAAGGAGTTAGAAGATATTAAACTCTCTCAAAGATATAATGCAAAATATCAAAACACACACACTTTATCACTCCATATTAAATAAAGCATCCATCAACATATACAAAAATGATCTGACCAAATACACCTTATGATCTCCCAATTAAAAAATATTCAATATCAAAAATATTGTCAATACAATCTCCTTTTCAAACTAACCCAATGGCAAGAAGTCCTTTTAAATTTAATCACTCTTCAATTCAATTTTTGATAAATCAAAAACATCACAATAACTTTATTTAAAAATAAATTTCAACACCTTATTCCTTCATTTAATAAAAAAACTAACAATTAAAATAAGCACCTTTCAAAATCATTTATAACTCCCTAAAACCTTATGTTTATACCTTAGGCAATTAAAAATTATTGCAAAATTTATTACCTCTACCTAGATGATAATTGAACCCTAAATGCAGCTTCTCCCCACGTCCTACCCGTGGCTTCAAATGTCACACGAGCTAGGTTCTCATTTGGATAACCAAGATCACAATGTGCTCTATGTTCTTCCTACTGCACCAAAACCAAAATATCAATGCATCACTTCTTCCTACGCAAAAGCACAACATGCCAAAATGTCCTTGTCGAGAATCGAACGTGAACCACTCTGCACCCAAATGACTTAACTCGTGATCGCTTGCCACTAGGCCACATGCCTTGGTGGATATGATTGTTTTTCCTTCAATCATTTTTAACACTTTCATGGGTACCTTAAGATGATGATGCATCTTCTTCTTCGCATGAGTATTCACACAACATATGCCACTATAATTTTTTTCGAACGAAGGGTAAGTTATATGCCTTTTAGACATATATTTTTTATACATATTATCTCCAATAATTTCGAACGTCGGTGCCTTAGAAATTCAAATAATTAATTTATAAATTATTTAAATTCTTTAGAATTTAAATTGTACAAATTAATTTATAAATCATTTTTGGCTTTTTAAAGCCCTCTTTGATTTTACCTCTTTGCATAGATAATATTTATTTATAAAATTTAAATTCAAATTGAATTTAAATATTTTATTAAATAAATAATAAAATCTCCTTTAACTTTTCAAAATGCTTCCTTGCATTTTTATGAAAAACCTTTTATTTTTCTTGTCCATCAAAAAGCTTCCTTGTATTTTTACTAAAAACCTTTTATTTTGCACATCGATGGTTTTAATAAAAACCCGCCTTCATATGCTTCCACATAATATTAAAAATATTTTGAAGCTCTTTTGTCACTAAGCTTTGTATTGTTCCTTGACACATTCCTTGACATCAATGATGACTTCGTACCTTTACATCAATGACAACTTTGACTCAAAATGTCCAACAATCTCCCCCTTTGTCATTGATGGCAAACCAAATTATTTTTACTAGAAACTTAACAGTTTCTTGGTTCTACTCTCCCTAGGACAATTCTCTCCCTGGCTCAATGCTCTCTCCTATTTACTAAAATACCAAATCTCTCCCTCTTACTCAAATATCTCCCCATTTGACATCAATGGAAAAGGGTCACCTTTGGGGCTCGGGGCTAAGAATGAGCCTATTAGCTTAGCCCCTCCGCCACCTCCTCTTGAGGTGGTTAATTCATGGGTGGGAGTATTTCTACTCCTATCAAGCACTGTTCTTTACCTTTATCCTATTTTATTCTTATACGATCCTTTTTATTCCTCTAAATATTTCTTTCAATGTCCATGTTCTTGTTTATATTCCTATTCTTGTTCTTATTTATATCCATGTTCCTATTCCTGTTCTTGTTCTTGTTCATATCCATGTTCCTATTCTTGTTCCTATTCCTGTTCATATCCATATTCCTATTCATGTTTCTGTTCATACTTGATTCTGGAATATCTGATCTACACCACTTTGTTGTGTGACTATCATTATTGCATTTATAACACTTAATTGTATTATTTCTTGAAGGTGCAAATGTCTTAGAATTTCTCTTAGTGAAGCCGTATCCTCTTCCATCATGAACCCTACAATTCATTTCTTTGTGACCAAAATGATTACATGAGTAGCAATACTGATGCAGGAGCATCCGACAACGCCAACAGCAGAAGCATCAAGTTGCGGGAGAGCCACTCCTGAAGAGTCGGCTCGGGAAGAAGAGGAAGAAAGCAAGAAAATTTTTGCTAAGGCAAAATCTAAAAAGTGTAGCGAAATCACGACGCGATTTCGCGACGTCGTGAAATCGCGACATCGCAGCGGAAGAGGAGGCGCAGTTGGAAAAATGTCACGATTTCATGACATGTCACGAAATCATGACATGTCGTGAAATCACGACAGCAGAGCAATGGCGAGGCAAAGGCAGTGGAAAGGTTATGATTTCACGACATGTCACGAAATCGTGACAGCGGAGCAGCGAAGAGGATAAAGTGCAGAATGGTAGCGAAATCGTGACGTCGCGACGTCACGAAATCGAGATGTCAAGTTGAGGCAGAGGCAGGAGTTTGAAGCTGTAGTGAAATCGCGACGTCATGATTTCACGATGTTGCAAAATCATGATAGATTTTGAAAGCGAAGGCGGAGGAGCTGGAAGGTCGCGATTTCACGACATGTCATGAAATCGCAACTATCGCGAAATCACGACGGAGAAGTGCAGCGGGCAAGGAGGCAGAAAAGAGTAGCGAAATTGTGACGTCACAATTTTGCGACGTCACAAAATTGTGACGTCAAGGCAAGGAGGAGGCAGTGGCAGAAAACGATAGCGAAATCATGACGTCGTGATTTCGTGACGTCACGAAATCGCGACGTCGAAGCAGTAGCAAGACGGTGCAGTGGAGTTGTCATGATTTCGTGACATGTCGTGAAATCACAATAAGGAGCAGGCAGCTGGAGAAAGCAGTTGGAGGTGTCACAATTTTACGACATGTCACGAAATCACAACTGTCATGAAATCGCGACAGCAGAGCGGGACAAAGGCAGAGCAAGGCAAAAGGTGGCTGAGTGGTCGTGATATCGCAACATGTCGCAATATCACGACAAGATTATGAAAAGCAAGGTGCAGCGAGAGTTGGTCGTGATATCGCGACATGTGTGATATCGCGACCAAAATGAGAAAAGAACGCAGGGAGACAGAAACGTCGTGATATCGTGACATGTCGCGATATCGCGACGGAGAGAGAAAAATGCGCGGGAGGAGAAAGAGATGGTGGGAACAACATTTTCGAGGGCCGTTCAAAAATGAAACATGGCACGAATTGAAGTTAAATCATAGGACTACCCAGAAGAGTAGAAGATGAGAAGGATGGGCACACAGAATTTTTTGACGGATTCAGAGATGATAGGGGCCATGCGGAGTGCGGGAATTTAATCGGGTTGATGTCCCGATTTTTGTGTAAATGTTTTTAATCGGGTTGGTGAACCCATTTGCACGGGAGTTGATGGGTGAGAGGGTCGGGGCCTCTATAAAAACCCAGTTTGTTGTTTTAGTCGGGGTGGTGGTGGTGGACCGGAGAACGGGAAGGAGTACAGTTAGAGAGACCGAAGCCGAGCTTGGTCATTGTAAAGCCTGCGGGCTGTTTTATTTTGATGTGTGTATAATTTTTTGAAGATTTAATGAAAAGCATGAATATTTTGACTGTGTGAATCTCCTGGTCCTCATCAGTGGTATCAGAGCAAGTGATTCTAAGTGCGTAACAGATCATCGAACGTGAGGCAGTTATGTCAGGATCTGTGGAGGGTTCTGAGAGAGAGTGAGTTAAGATCCCGGGCATGTTAGCAGATCGCCGGACGTGAGGCAGCTACACTAGATCGTTAAAGCTTTGTGAGAAAAGCAAAGAAAGAAAAATGCATTCCCAAAGAAGACGGGACAACAAAGAAGATATGGTGATGGAAGAAGAATACATAGCCTTGCAAAAATAGTTGAAGGCCCTGCAAAAGGAATGGCTTGCAATAAAGTTGCGGGAGCAAGAAGAGCGGCAAAGAAGGCGAGAAGAAAGATGGAGAAAGAAAGAAGAGAAGCAAAAAAATACTGCAAGTGAGGAAGAGTGCAGCAGTACCGGGACCTGCTCGGAAGAAGGCACAGATTTTTCTGTGCAAATGGAGGAGTTAAAGCAGGCTGCAGAAGAAGTTTACTGTAGTGAAGAAATCTGTCTGGAAGAAGACAGAAGTATGGACTGGGAGCCAGGGTTGAAGCAGACTGCTGAGGCAGAGAAGGGTTTGGAAGTGTTGCAGGAGGCAGCAACCGGACCAAGCAGAAGTGAAGATCACTTCTCCACTTACCCCGGGTGTCTGATGCAGGAGCATCCGGCAGCGCCAGCAGCAGAAGCATCAAGTTGCGGGAGAGCCACTCCTGAAGAGTCGGCTCGGGAAGAAGAGGAAGAAAGCAAGAAAATTTTTGCTAAGGCAAAATCCAAAAAGTGTAGCAAAATCGTGACGCGATTTCGGGACGTCGCAACGAAAGAGGAGGCGTAGTTGGAAAAATGTCACGATTTCGTGACATGTCATGAAATCGTGACATGTCGTGAAATCACGACAGCAAAGCAATGGCGAGGCGAAGGCAGTGGAAAGGTCACGATTTCACGACATGTCGTGAAATCGCGACTGTCGCAAAATCGCGATAGCGAAGCAACGAAGAGGATAAAGTGCAGAATGGTAGCAAAATTGCGACGTCACGATTTCTCGACGTCACGATTTCATGACGTCGCAAAATCATGATGTCAAGTCGAGGCAGAGGCATGAGTTAGAAGCTATAGCAAAATCGTGACGTCGCGATTTCATGACGTCGCAAAATCACTACAGATTTCGAAAGCGAAGGCGGAGGATCTGGAAGGTCACAATTTTGCGACATGTCACGAAATCACAATTGTCACAAAATTACGACGAAGAAGTGCAGTGGGCAAGGAGGTAGAAAAGAGTAGCAAAATTGTGATGTTGCGATTTCGTGACGTCGCAAAATCATGACGTCAAGGCAAGGAGGAGGTAGTGGCAGAAAACGATAGCAAAATCGCAACGTCATAATTTCACGACATCACAAAATCGTGACGTCAGAGTAGCAGCAAGAGGGCGCAGTGGAGTTGTCATGATTTCATGACATGTTACAAAATCGTGACAAGTAGGCAGCTGGAGAAAGCAGTTGGAGGTGTCACGATTTTGCGACATGTCACGAAATCGTGACTATCGCAAAATCATGACAGCAGAGCGGGACAAAGGCAGAGCAAGGCGAAAGGTGGCCGAGTGGTAGCGATATCACGACATGTCACGATATCGCGACAAGATTATGAAAAGCAAGGTGCAGCGAGAGTTGGTCGCATGTCGTGATATCGTGACCAAAATGAGAAAAGAACACAGGGAGACATAAATGTCGCGATATCGTGACATGTCGCGATATCGCGACGGAGAGAGAAAAAGGCACGGGAGGAGAAAGAGATGGCGGGAATGGCATTTTTGAGGGCCGTTCAAAAATGACACGTGGCATGAATTGAAGTTAAAGCGGGGGACTACCTAGAAGCGCAGAAGATGAGAAGGATGGGCACGCATAATTTTTTGATGGATTCAGAGATGACAGGGGCCGTGCGGAGTGCGGGAATTTAATCGGGTTGGTGTCCCAATTTTTGTGTAAATGTTTTTAATCAGGTTGGTGAACCCATTTGCACGAGAGTTTATGGGTGAGAGGTTCGGGGTCTCTATAAAAACCCAGTTTGTTGTTTTAGTCGGGGTGGTGGTGGTGGTGGACCGGAGAATGGGAAGGAGTACAGTTAGAGAGATCGAAGTCGAGCTTGGTCATTGTAAAGCCTGCGGGCTGTTTTATTTTGATGTGTGTATAATTTTTCAAAGATTTAATGAAAAACATGAATATTCTGACTGTGTGAATCTCTCGATCCCCGTCAAATACCCATTGAAATGTTGTGTGTTATCATATTCTTGTCTTTCATGTGTACTACACTATGAAGCCATGTTCCCAAACCAATGACATGAAAAACATCTTCCGTTGAAACTTCTTTGTCTTGACCTCATTGGTCTCCTATTCTGATTGATGTTCCATATATTTATTCTTTGTGTATTTTTCCTATCCTTGTTGAACTTTTTGTTGTCCAACTCATCCTCATATGTCTCACTTTCCCTTACACTGCCTTCTTCTAAAGTATTTTCATCTGAAGTTTCTTCTCCTCCAAAACTTGAGGCTGACTTTTCTTCTTATTTCTTTTGAACTTGTTAAAAACCAAGATATGTTTTGCTTGATGTAGGCTTTTGTATCTTGATGAACTTATCTAAATTATTTGAGCTATTTTTGAACCCTTTTAGCTTTACTTTGGAGTCTTCTAAATATTCCATTAGTAAGGCTACTTCTTGTACTAACCTTTCACATTCTAAGACATTTGCTTCTAATTTATCTTTGAACTTATTTGTCTTAGTCTTTGATTTGTCTATATCCTCTATAAGCATTCTTCTCTCTTCATCACATTCTTGAAATTGAGATTCTAATTTAGAATTTTTCCTTCTTACCTTCTTTAATTTTTCCAAAGCATAGATAAGTTCTCCCTTGAGATCATATTCTTTTTTATCTGATTCTTCCTCTATTTTTTTTCCTTTGTCCACATCTTTATTTTATTTTGAATTATCTTCTATAATATTATTTTCTTCTTCTTATAGTGCCATTAGAATATTCTCTTCTAGTCCTTCAAGTGCATCCTCATATTCATCATCATTGAAACTATAACCATTCCTTGTACAGCTATCTTCAAGATGTCCAAAGTTACCACATCTAAAACACTTGAGAATTATTGGAGTCATTTTATTAACTTTTTCTTTTTCTTCAATCATAAATAGAACTTTATCTCTTTCATTATATGAAAAACTAGCATCACTATCACTTGAGTAATTACTTTCCTTATCCACATAGTACCTCCTCTTTTGCCTTAGAAGGAGCTTCTTTCCTTGTCTACTTTGCACATCCCTAATTATATTTTGATGTTTGTATCTTTATGATTCCATGTTCCTATGATCCTGTTTTTCTTTATCATTGTTATTCTGTGCTTCTTGACAATCAGTTGCATAATGGTCATACTTTCCACAATTGAAACATTTAACAGATTTTGTATCTCTAGATATTCTTGAATTCTTATTACCTCTATCATAGTTAGCTTCTTTATCACTGTATGACTCATTTATTGATTCTGACTTCTTACCCTTTGTCTTCGTAATTTCTTTGAAGCCTACTTCCTTCCAGGAATTAGATTCTTTTGTTCTCATATAAAAAGTTGTAAGAATACCAAGCAACATATATCTTGTCAAAGAATCATCATATTTTGATTCTTCTATAGTAGAAATATTTTCACTAAACCTTGTTGGAAGAGACCTTAATATCTTATCACAAATATCTGATTCTTCAACCTTAAGTCCAATTCCTTGCATAACATTAACAACCTCATCAATTCAAAGTAGATAAGTACTAATATTTTCCTCATCATTCATTCTTAACTCTTCAATTTATCCTTTTATATTTCGTATCTTTGCTTTCTTGACACCTTTATCTCCTTCATATATACATTGTAACTTATCCCACATTCTTTTTGCATCTTGAAAATGCATAACTTTTATTCATTTTGTTCTATGCAATCCTATCAAAATGTATTCATTACATTTGAATTGTAATGTTGTAGAAGCTTACCTTCCTCATCTATAGGTGGATCAACTGTGGGGTCATATCCATTTTCAAATTATTCCCAAACTTCATTTCCAAGTGCTTTCAAGTATATCTTCATTATCAAACTCCAATATACATAATCACTTCCATAAAATATTGATACTAAATTATTTTATGGTTCATTATTAAAATCTATTGTGTTATTGTTAGATTTTACTTCAAGCTGTTAAACTCTTATGAAGAAACCCACTCTGATACCAATTGAAGAACATAAGCTTATACTAAGAGGGGAGGTGAACAATATAAGTACTTTTTTACTTTTCTTTCCCAATCAATATTATGTAATGTAAAGATAGCAATATCAATAGCAATATTCAAATCAATGCATAAATCATCACAAACAATAGAGACACCATAATTTACGTGGTTCACCCAATGTGGGAAACTCCATGAAGAAAATATTTCACTAAACATTTCTCAATCAATATCTTGGGAATCCTTTCCCTATTACAATGTGTATGGACCTCTATTCAAATGAGACACCAATCCTGTAAATCAAGTTCATGGAAATCTATCCATAGAAGACACCAATCTCCTAATATCTTCTTTGTTTGGTGATCCTCTAGAAGACCTTAGCCTCCACTACCCCTAGAAAATGGAACTCTATCCATAAAAGAAACCTATCTTCCCTACTATGGTTGGAGATCTCTATCCTCAACTCTGTCACCTCCAAAGGTCTATCTAAAATCTATACTAAACACATTATTTTGGTCTAGCATAAATTTGTCCTAAATATATGTCTCTAGTATGGCACAAATCTATCCTCTAATTTTCACCAAACTCTGTCCTCAAATATATACTAAACACATTCCTTTGGTCTCGCACAAATTTATCCTCAATATTTTCCCTCAAGCCTTAACTCAAGGCTTGACTCAATCTCAAATTAACTCTGTTGGATCTACCCCAATCCTTAACTCAAGGTTTGAACAAATAAATCAATCAACTCTGCTCTCAAGTCTTCTCAAAAAATTATCTCAAATCTACCTTGTAAGATTCCATAAAATCTGACACTAATTTATCCACAAGTCCTCTCTAGAACTTTTTACAATTTGCTCAATAAGTCCTCTCTATAACTTATCCAAATATGTTCAATAAGTCCTCACAAGAACTTATCCAAATATGCTCTCAATCTGTATTGTAAGCTTCTACAAAAGCTTACTCAAATCTGTCCACAAGTCCTATCAAAGACTTACCTCAAATCTACTCAACAAGTACACTATAGAACTTATCCAATCTCATAGAAACATAAAGAGAATTTCTAGAGACTCAATATGCTCTATACTCATCACAATGCTCAATCACTTTAAATCATTCTTTTAGAAACATATAGAGAATTGTTAGAGACTCAATATGCTTCACATTCACTTCATTTACTTTCTAAAATCAATTCAGAATATAGAATAGTTTGTTTTATGGAACTTAAACAATCACTTCACATATCCACTTGACTAGGCTCAACAAACTCTACTCAACCAATCACTTGATGAAATAATCCTTGCTTACAAACCCTAGTCCAAGTATATGATCACTCTCTCAACATATTTCCAACAATGCTCAACAAAAAATCTCACATAACAATGATACTCATATTCTTTTCAAACCCTACTTCAAATTTTTCACTCAACAAAAATGCTTATAAAACAACTCTCACATAAAAATTATACTCATGTTATTTGCAAACCCTAGTTCAAGTTCTTTACACAATCAATGGCTTCAACAACAATGGTTATAAAACAAGATTTTAACATCAGCTCTTTATTCCATAAAATATTGAAGCATTAACTCAACACACTCAATAAGGAAACCCTAATCAAGTCCTTTTCACTCCAAACTTATTTTTCAGAAAACCAACCAATCAAATCAACTATGGAAGAATGTGCTCATACATTTTTCTTAATGATGAAGGAACCTCAAATATCTGCCACAACCATAAACACTTCTTTGTCAAGATCAAGGAGTTAGAAGATACTAAATTCTCTCAAATATACATTTTAAAATATCAAAATACACATACAATTTATCACTCCATCTTAAATAAAGAATCCATCAACATATACAAAAATTATTTGACCAAATACACCTTATGATATCCCAATTAAAATAATAATCAATATCAAAAATATTTTCTATACAATCTCCTTTTCAAACTAACCTAATGACAAGAAGTCCTTTTAAATTTAATCACTCTTCAATTCAATTTTTCATAAATCAAAAACATCACAATAAGTTTATTTAAAAATAAATTTCAACACCTTATTCCTTCATTTAATCAAAAACTAACAATTAAAATAAGCACCTTTCAAAACCCTTTATAAATCCCTAAAACCTTATGTTTATACTTTAGGCAATTAAAAATTAAAGAAAAATTTATTACCTCCGCCTAGGTGAGAATCGAACCCTCGATGCAGATTCTCCCCACTCCCTAGCCACAGATTTAATGGTCGTACAAGCTAGGTGTCTGTTTGGATAACCAACAACACAACATGCTCTATGTTCTTCCCAATGCGCCTAAACCAAAAGATCAATGTATCACTTCTTTCGACACCAAAGCACAACACACCAAAACTTTCTTGCAAATAATTGAACGTGAACCACTCTTCACCTGCACGACTTAACTCATGATCGCTTGCAACTAGGCCATGTGCCTTGGTGGATATGAGGGTTTTGCCTTCAATCATTTTTAACACTTTCACTAGCACCTTAAGACAAAGATTTGTCTTCTTCTTCACACAAGTATTCACACAACATATGCCACTATTATTTCTTTCAAACAAAGGGTAAGTTCTATGCCTTTTAGGCATCTAGTTTTTATACATATTATCTCCAATAATTTTGAATGTTGGCGCCTTCGAAATTCAAATAATTAATTTATAAATTATTTAAATTCTTTAGAATTGAAATTTTATAAATTAATTTATAAATCATTTTTGGCTTAATTCCCTCTTTGATTTTACCTCTTTCCATAGATAATATTTATTTATAAAATTTAAATTCAAATTAAATTTAAATATTTTTAAAATAAATATTAAAACCTCTTTTAACATTTCAAAATGAATCCTTGGTTTTTTTTAAAAACCTTTTATTTTACTTGTCCATCAAAAATCTTCCTTGGGGTTTTACGAAAATCCTTTTATTTTTCTCATCCATGGTTTTAATAAAAACCTCCCTTCATAGGCTTCCACACAATATTAAAAATATTATGAAGCTCTTTTGCCATTAACCTTTGCATTTTTCCTTGACATATTCCTTCACATCAATAATGACTTCGTACCTTGACATCAATGATAACTTTAACTCAAAATGCCCAATAGCAATGTTATAACTATGATAATGGCTAAATAATATGCATGAATATATGATAGAAAACTTGATACAACACTCAAGAAATGCTCATATAAGAAAGCTCGTGAAAATATACAATGTTATTTAATGGAGGTCACAACCTCTCCATATTTACAAAAAAAATGGATCTACATTGTATGTACTACGTATACACTCCAAAATCCTCTCACTTTTCTATTCTATGAAGGTGTATTTATAATGAGATGCAAATATTTACCTTCAATATTCCTATGACACCTCACTATTTTATTCTAAGGACTTATGTACATGTGGACTACACGCACATTTACATCATTTCACATTCTAACACATGTATTTATTACTTTGCTTTAATAAAGTAATTAAGTCCTAAATAAACTCCTAATATAAATATGTACCCATGATGGTACATTAGTAAAGAACCAAATAATATAATATATTTCAACAAATCTATTAGAATTATTCTAGTATAAGTGCAAAGAGAAAGGGTTTAATTCAAGAATTAAGTGTAACAAGAAACAAAATTCTCTAGCTAACATTATTGATCTTATTTAATATAATCAAGGAGAATTTTATGCCATGCAAATAAAGAAAACTTGTGATTAGAATCTCAATGAAAAAAATGAGGTAAAAGAAACCAAAAAAGAAGAAAAATAGCAGTTCACAATTTTCCAATTTTGGTATGCTCGGCATCATACACATTCATGAAGGATTTTTTAAATAGAACTACCAACATAATTTATGGAAAACTATTGACATTATCATCAAAAAAATAAATGGAATTACATAGTTAAATAAATGCTAGATTATGGAAGGTCAAAGTCACTATATTTGGTGCAAATTTTGACCCATATCTTACAAAAATGCATCATGCTAGATGGTGGAGTCATTTAAGATACTGTAATTATAATCATAGATATTCATCATAAATATCATAAATTTAACTTAAAGTTGAGATCCTTGAGTAAATAAAAAATAAATCTAGTTGGTATAGTTTATGATCTAGTAGTTTTAGTCATGGGAGTCACCTTTATGATAGATTTTCAAGTCATGTAATATGGTTCAATAGCCTACCTAATGATGTTTGGAAGACCATTGTTAAGAAACTAATGTGCTTATAATTACTAATATTAAGTGTACATGACCACTAATTATGGTCCCAAGAGTTGGACACACACATTAGTTTTCTAAGGAAGAGCTGGAGAAAAATCCATAAAAGATACACTTTGGAGGTGCAATAGTATAGTAGGAAAAAGAGGATTATTTTTTCTCTTTTGTAGGTATATTCATCTATTCACTTTTGATCATAAAGAGTTATAACAAGTGGATTGGGTGAAGTATAATATAATATTAATCAATAATACATAGAGGGAAATTTAAATTAATTAATATAATTTTATTACAAATTAATTTATTAATTAATTAAATTAACTTCCAAAGTTATTTAAATTAATTATAATTTATTTTAAATTTAATTAAAAATTAATTTTTATTAATTTAATAAACCCTAAAGAGGTTTATAAGGCTAAGTCAAAAATTGAATTTGAAATCTTATTAAATAGCGTTGATGTTTTATAGCATGAAGCATCATGTATAAATGGTGGTAAAAACCTTTGCCTTACACCCTCCAATGCTATCGATTGAATTTCCTATTTCATATCTTATGAATCCAAAATTTTCCAAGTATTTCAAGTAAGAGAGCATATAGACATAGGATCCATTTTTCTATTAGAAAACATAGAGTGAGTGTCTCCAATAATTATTGCTAGAAATAAGAATGGAAAACTAAGGATATATATTATGCATACCAGACCAATGATGACAGTATGAATCTCGAGTGATTGGTGGTCCTCTTCACATTAGGGGTTATAAAATACCGAGGTGGTATAGTTTTTTGAGGCAGCCCCTATGGTTTAAACCTTGCACTTGGTAGTTACTAAAAATAGTATGAATATATTTTATCAGTGTCGCATTGAAGGTGAGTGTAGAAGTGCTAGGGCAGTGAAGAATAATATTTTAATAGTACCGCAATAGTGCTAGGGCAGCAAAGAAAATATTTTATCAGTGCCATAACAATTATAGGACAACGAACGTGAGTGTAGCAGTGCTAGCAGAGCAAAGAAAAATATTTTAATAGTGTCGCAATAGTTCTAGGGCAATGAAGAAAAATATTTTAATAGTGCAACAATAGTGCTAGGGTAGCGAAATAAAATATTTTATCAGTGTCGCAACAAAGGTGAGTGCAGTAGTGCTAGAACAACGAAGAAAAATATTTTAACAGTGTCGCAACAATGCTAGAGTAGCGAAGAAAAATATTTTATTAGTGCCACAATAGTGAAGGTGAGTGCATTAGTACTAGGGTAGCAAAGAAACCTATTTTAATATTGTCACAGTAGTGCTAGGGAAGCAAAGAAAAATATCTTAATAGTGGTACAACAATGCTAGGGTAGCGAAGAAAAATATTTTATCAGTGTCGTGGAAGTGCTAGGGTAAAGAATGTGAGTGCAACAGTCTAGGGCAACAAAGAAAAATACTTTAATAGTGTCATAGCAGTGCTAGGGCGACGAAGAAAAAATTTAACTGTGCTGCAGTAGTGCTAGTGCAAAAAAAGTCAGTGCAGCAGTGCTAGGGCAGCGATGAAAAATATTTTAACAATGTTGTAGTAGTGCTAGGGTAGTGAAGGTGAGTGCAGTATTTCTAGGGCATTGAAGTAAAATATTTTTATTTGGTAATATAATTTGGAAATTATACTATACAATTTTGAGATAGGATGAGAGTTGAGGAATTTGAAATGGGTGATGGTGGAAAGGTGTAGAATTTGGAGAGAGTGGCCATGGGTGGGGAGGTAAGCATTCTGGAGGAGAATGTACCTGGTATTCTGAAGGTTGAAAATTAGGTTGAGACCCCTAGGAACATGACTCAAGCCTAAGGGGCAGAAGGCTCTAGAGTCTCGATTTGGTAGGTCCAATCTAATGAGGTGTTTGGAGTAATCGTGATTTCTCCTAAATCAGGGGCTCTTGGGGCTCCACCTGTCAAATTTTTAGGTGGGTTCCAATCCCTTGGGAAATGTTCATCTCCAAGTAAGTGTTCATATGCTACGATTATCGCTTTTGTTTATGTTTCTAGAAAGTCATCGGTTATCTTTGACCTATTTTCTTTGAAGGATATTTTTTTGTATGTATTGATGCTTCACTAGAAGGCTTGAGAGGAGTATTATCCCATGATAAAGTTTTTATAGCATATAAGTCCAATAAACTCAAGAAACATGAGGTAAATTATGCTATTCATGATCTAGATCTAACATCATGCTCTTAAAATTTGGTGATATCACCTATTACAAAAATCTTTTGAGTTAAGAACCAATCATAAGAGTCTGAGGTATAGTTTTACTCAACCTATGCTCAATTCTAAATAGAGAATATGGACCAAATTCCTAGCAGAGTATGACTTTGGTATAGAGTATATTAAAATAAAGTAAAATAAGGTTATTAATGTTCTAAGTAGAAGAAGGTACATAGCAACATTAACTTATAATCATGTAGACTTGATGGACTAAATCAAGAAAACATAATCTTAGGATCGATATTGCAAAAAATTCCAGGTCAATATAGAAAGAAAACCTAGAGAGAACAAGGATTTCAACATAAAAAATAGTTTGTGTTTTAAAGATAGGGTGGTTATACCAAAAACCAAGGATTTTAGTAAAATCATGATGCAATAGGTGCATAGATCTCCTTACTCTGCTCATCATAGAGGGATTAAAATGAGAGAGAACATGAAGAAGACCTTTTATTTGTCAAGAATGAAAAATGATATCATTGATTTTATTGTTAGATGTTTGGAATACCATAAAGTCAAATCTAACCATACACATCTATCAGGGAAATTATACCCACAAGATATACCAATGCAAAAATTATAGGTTATATCTATGGACTTTATTTTGGGTTTACCTAATACTAGGTATTAACATGACGTAATCATTGTAATCACTAAGGTTGCACATTTTATTCTAGGGAACATCAAGGATGATGCACTAGTGATGGTAAATAGGTTTCCTAAAGTGATCATTTTTGTAGGGATTCTAGATTTATATTTGATTTTTGGCAGGATCTACATCATGCAATAGACACAAAGTTGAATATTAGTTTTGCATACCATATAGAAATAGATGGACAAACAAAGAGGTTAAACCAAGCATTGGAAGATATAATTCACATATACTGCATGGACCAAAAGTCTCAATGGGAAGACTTTTTGCATTTAGTAGAATTTACATATAATAATGGTTATGATTCTTCATTGGGAATGGTCTTGTTTGAAGCTTTGTATGGCAAAAATTATATAACACCTCTATCATGAGATAATTTGAAGGATCAGATGGAAATCAGACCAGACATTATTAGAGATATGGAGGAATAGCTCTGGATGATCAGACAAAGGCTTAAGGAAATCATTGATCATTAGAATAGCAATACTAATATAAACATATTACCTAGAGAATTCTCTATGGGAGATAGAGTTTTCTTAAGAGTTAAACCCATGAAAAGTTCCATCAAGTCAACTAAGTTGGATCCTTGTTATGTTGGGCCATTTGAGATCATTGATAGGATAAGTCTAGTAGCCTATAGACTTGCCTTGCCACCCAACCTATCAAAGATCCATGATACTTTCCATGTATCCCTATTTATAAAATACATTTTTAATCTCAATTATATTGGAAATATCTATAATCTATAAATGGTAGATCCCTCAATCGTTGAGGTAATACTAGTGAAGATTCTAGAGCTTTATTCCAAGGTTATGAGGACCCAAAATCTAGAATAGTACAAGATCCAATGGGACCATTATTCTGAGCACTATGCCACTTGGAAAAAATGGTGGATATGAGAAAATATTTTCCTTATTTATTTGAATAAAATAGATGTATTTTATACTATAGGAAAAAAATATAGAGGATTGTGTTTAGTCCAAGGGATGAAGTATGTCACAATCCTCCTTGGTAGGACTTATTAATATCATGGATTATGTGTTAATGTATGATTATTCAATGCTTAATATTAAATGCATTATGGATGGTTAATTGCTATTACTATTTTGGTTATATTATATGATAATATGGTACTACTAATATTATGTATGGTTGTAGGATCATGTACTCTCATGTGTGGATAAGGAATTTGACAACCAAGAATGAGAGACTATTCTAAGGGAAATGATGGCTAGACTATAAAGTCTATGACAACTCCAGGGTAGGATATACCCTCATGTAGTTGCATCTTCATACTTGCATGTTTGAAAGTAATCATACCATCGACAAGCAAGTTATTATAAGAAATGGAGTTATTTTTAGCGAGAAGTTGATAACCTGGAAGTTATCATAAAATCTTCTATGTAGATGACTAACAAATACTTATTTTTGTTTGTCTTTGTTTGACTAAAATTTATCTTCATTTCTTATAATTTGGATGCAAAAATAAGTGTTATAAATAGTCTCTTCAATGGTTTATCGTATTGCAATGAATTGTTTATAAATATTTGAAGTATATATGTGTTTGCTCATATGTTGGAATGGATTTGGCAAAACAAAAAAAATCAATCAAGAAAGGAATTATTAAGTAATAAGACTTAATAATACCTTCATATTAATACCATGGCTAATAATATATATTAGTTTATGATATTAATAAAAATAAATTAAAAAACATTGCATTATAGGTGATGTGAGCCGGGTTCAACCCCCACGACGGATATGTATATGTATAATAAATATTTACTCAATAAAAAAAATGAATTAAAAAACAATAAGTTAATAATGGTTTTGAAACTTTTATAATTCAAAGATGATTATTAAAAGTTAATTGATGTTCTCACCATATGAGCAATAAGGGAAAAATAATATTTAATTTGAAAAGGTGTTCCTTGTAAAAAATAAAAATAAAGTTGATTAATTTATAAAATTAATTAAAGTGAGTAAGTTAGAAAAGTTTGGTGTGAAATGCAATCTTCTTATTCTTGACAAACAAGGAAAAGGGGTGAAAAAATGGATGATAGAGAGTGTGGAAATTGTAGTGTGTGGAGAAGAAAACAAGGACAAGCTCTGTTGGACGTTGAAGAGGAAAGGAGCATTTCACTGCATACGTCTCCTTATTAGATTTTTGAGAAAATAGAGGTATTCTCCATGTGCTTAATGCTATGTTTCACTGCATACGTCTCCTTATTAGATTTTTGAGAAAATAGAGGTATTCTCCATGTGCTTAATGCTATGTTTTTATGCTTATGGTAAACCTTGCAATTTAAGCAAGACTATAGTTATGTACAAAAGCCATTAGTTCTTTTAAACTATTGTTATGTTTTTTTTTTTAAGAATTTCCATCTATGCACTGGCATGCATTGTACTCCCTAAGGAGTTATAGCTTTGAAAAATGTTATCCTTTTAATTCTAGGGAGTTGTAGATGTTTTCTTTGTTTTGAGAAACTATGGTTAAGTAAAATGTAGGCAGTTACCCATCTAGGCACAACCGTTATTGTCTATTTATAGTAAAATTTACCCTGGCAAAGGTTTCAATCTGGTTCAGTGGTTTTTATTTGTTTGAGATGAAGAGGTTATTTTTAGATATCTGGTTCAATACCTATAGCAGGATCAATTTTGTATTCTCCAAGTTTGTAGGGTAGTGCAAGATTGTGATTAATATTGCTATGTATCTATTATAATGTTTTATATTAATCTTTTACTATATAAGGTAGTACATGTTTATTTATAAGCCATTATTTGTTTTATTATCACTCAACTTAAAGTTAAGTAAGCTTTTCTAGATTGCAGTCTTCTTTTAAGTATTAGTAGAAATGCCTTGGAAATGGTGGTATAACCAGTCGATATGAGCATGTGTAAATCCACCATAGTAAAACTAATGGCCTATTTTATTCTTGTTTAGTAGCTTGGTTTTGTTTTAGTTGGCTTTAGATGTATGTTTGACCTCTAATTTAATCAGACAACTCATAGGGGACTGTGGTGCGACCATTTTAGTGGAGTTCTTGTTCTTATTTATATCTTTGTTTTTTTTAATAAAATTCAATTTATTTATAACTAGTTCATGAACCATAGATTTATTTAAAAGGCTTAAATTTAAATTTAAATTTAAATTTAAATATAAATATAAATAATATATATATATATATATATATATATATATATATATATATATATATATTTATTATTATTATTTTTTTAATTTTGATATACCATAATTATTGTTTATGTTTAAAGAAGTGCATTAATGTAGAATAGTCGAATGCTCTATGTTAATTTGCATTATTTGAAAAATAGAGGTAAGAAATATAAATGTAAGTGTAACTTATATTTTTTGTCTTCTAGTTCCTTAAATTAAATATAGGCATGGGTGACTCGGTTTGAAATTTTGATTATGTAATAGTTACTAGTTTAAAATAAAATAATTATTAAAATGGAAAACGGACAATATGATGCTTTACTAAATTGATAGGATGGTTTGAGTATTTAATTATTTTCTTTTGAAAGAGAAGAATGTTAATTGAAAGTGGATTTCTTTTAAAAAGGTAAATTTCAATACTTTTATTTAGTTTGAGTATTAACATTTTTGGACATGGAGTTTATTTATAGTGTGAATACTATAGGATATCTCGCATGTTTTTTTTATATAGGTGTGGATTCCATTTTGAAGAAGGAAATTAATGGGATTTTTTTTTTGCATGCATTCTTTTAAAGAGGAGAGAGAGATAGAAATTTATAAGGTCATTTATATATGAATCTTTTAGAAGCATTTTGAAAGAGTATTTAGGTTTTATTTTGATGAAGATAGGAAACTTGTATTTATCATTCACAAATTCCTCTTTGTTCATGCTGCTAACTATCGGTTTGGTCTTGCTCTTGGTTCATTTTGTCACTAAGAACGGAGGAAACTTAGTACCAAATGCTTGGCAATCCTTGGTAGAGCTTATCTATGATTTCGTGCTGAACCCGGTAAACGAACAAATAGGCGGTCTTTCAGTAAATGTGAAGCAAAAATTTTTCCCTTGCATCTCGGTCACTTTTACTCCTTCGCCATTTCATAATATGGGGGAGGCTAGAGTAGGAATGATGAGTTATTAAATAGAAGAATTATCATTTGATTTTTTATTAAGTAAACTAGTTATTTAACTACATTCTATAAAATTACATGAATTTTTAGACATATATGGAACCTATACAGTGACTAATAACTCAAAAGTGGCTACCTATACCTTGTACTGGTAAAATATTGGATCTACACTAAATCCAAAAAACATCTCATCCTTGGATTGAATTTTGGTTGGGTTGATATAGTTAGTATTAGAACCTAGGTCATAGGACTTAATACTTTTGAGAAAGAAAACCTAGGTTAAACCTTGAATTGATGTGCTACATTTTTAAGAAGACTTACTTGTTTAAGGACCTTAAGTTGATTTGGTTAAGCAGGTATTGCACATCATCTTGGCTAATCAGATCAAGGAGTAAAATTTTGGAATTATTCTTTATTGAGTTGTCATTGATGTCAAAGGCCGACTTGGCATGCTTGGGTGAATTATTCAAGGCAGTGTGATGTGTGTATGCACCTTGCAAATTATATCATATGCATTTATTATAAGTATATAAAAGCTAACCTTTATTAAGTAAATAAAGAAGTTTCAAATTTAAAAATAAATATTTAACATTAATATTTAAATATTAATGTAAATATTGAAAAAGCCAAAGATGGATATATTTAAATTAAATATTTAAATATATTAGCACCATAATATGAAGTGCAATATGGGCCGACCTTTGGGCACAAAAAGAAAGTAAAAAGTGTGCATATAAATATAAGGTTAAAATTCATTTCAAAGGAGTGAATTTCGATTAAGTGTCTTCGATCGCTAGAGCAGCGTAACTGCAAATTGTGGCTGATTAGAGTGATAGAAATGTGGATGGATTCATCATTGGTTTATATGAGGAATCACTAGTTAGCACGATATGATAGAACAATGACGATCATGATAAGTTTGGAGGCTTTGGGAGCACCAATGGAAAGGACAATGGTAGTGAAGGTTTAGAGTGCAGTTTTGAAGTAATGGATTTGGATTCCTTGTTGAATGGCATTTATGATAGGCACAACACCAACATAATAAAATATGTAGACTTCATATTTGGTGATACTTTGGAGCCCATAAGGAAATAAAGCCAAGTGAAATCATAGACTATGTTAGATGTTATATGGAGGGCAAAAAATCCAACTCAAGAACATCCATGCACCACGGTCGTACATGAAAACACAGACCACCGAGAAGAAGTGTGATATAAAATGAATTCACGATGAGTTTTTTGAATATGTTTATTCATCATTTGATGCTTCTATGAACAATGATCATCTAGATTGATTTTGAGAGTTTACAGTAATTAAGGTAGGAACATGAGTTTTTACAGTCAGTTTCCATTATTTTTTGTACCTTAATGCTACTGCAAATTTACCTAGGTGATGCAAGATTCTCCTCCAAAATTTTGGTTCCAAGTTTTACTGCAAAATGGGAGTGGAGCGCAAGAATTGTAGTGATGACACCAAGGACATCTTCAAACTAGAGGCTAGTAGATATGGTCGGACTGGGTGAGAAGAAGAGACGAAGGATGATAATTATGTGAGGAGATGGACTAGCTGTATAAGTTTATCTTTGGACTTGGATTTGAGTGAGCGCATATTAAAAGGTACAAATTATTGAACTTTATAAAGTTTGAAGACATAAGGAATAAGTTTAAAAGTTTATTTATTTTGATTAAAGTATTAAGGGAGATATAAGGAGGATTGATATTTATTTTAAAAGGTTTGATTTAATTAATCTAAAGCATTATAGATTAATTAATAGCAACAAATCTTGGATATTATTCATGTATCATTTGCCAAGGGCATGGCTAGCTTGAAAAGGGAAGAATGAATGTTACTATATTGCAAGCTTGATATCCAAGTACATTAGTAAGTTGAAGAAAGCAAACTCAAGAAAAGGGAAAAATTTAAAGAGTAAAATCAGGTACAGTAGGGATTATAATGAGCAGAGTTTTGGATCATATTTGGGGGTAAACCTGAACAAATTTTTGAATCATATTTGTGAGCAGAATGTTGGTGCCTTCAATCCTATGGTTTGGTGCCCACAAACTTTCCTAAGGAGATTGGTGTCTCCTGTGGGTTGGTTCCCATGAACTTGCAGAAGGGTATTGGTGTCTCATATGGGTTGGTACCCATGAACTTGTATAAGGGTATTGGTGTGTCTTGTGTGTTTGTGCCCACAAATTTTATTGAAGAAAATAAAAGTAATTTTTTTGTCGTAGTTTTCTCTCGAAAGGGTGTTTCCACGTAAATGCTTTTCTCTTGTGTGTATGGTATTAGTTTCATTGATTTATTATTGCATTGATATTATTTCAAGTTATTACTTTATAAAGAAAATTTAAAAGTTTTATCTTATATTTTTCACCCCCCTCTCAGTATACGCGTGTGTTTCTTCATAAAAATCCTAGAAAAGTATATTTTCTTATTAACCTAAGATTAGTTATGCAAAAATAAATGGCACCTATTTTAAGATGAGAATATATAGGAAGCTAGGGCTGACTACATAGGGGGAAGCTACATTTTGACCCTATAAGGAATCTAGAAGATCATAAATTTCAATAAAATGATGAAAAATACTACATCAATAGTCAACTTGCAACAAGAAAATAATTGAATAAAAAAATGTTGGAAGAGACTTCAGAGAGTAAACAATGAGAAAAATATATTAGAAAATTTTGATATGGTAAGGCTCTAATTGAGGTTGATATTGCCAATGACTTAAATAATATTTGGGTACAATGATGCAATAGATGTTGCTTAGACACCCGATTGGAAAGTTGAGTCTAGACAAGCTTATTCATTAAGCCAATGTCTATCCAATGTTGAGATCCTTGTTACCAAATGAATCAATTGTTGACACTTATATATGGTATCTATACATGGAATGGATTGGAAGCCTCATTAATTTTTAAGAATTGGAAGGGTGTTTGTGGTCAAAATGAACAATAAGAAAGTGAGGAAGATTCAAAATAATTTTAGAAATATCCTATCTAAAATTAATTAAATATATCTTTTTGAAAGATCTACTAGGACTTTCAAGCACAACGTGAAATCAATCTCACTATAAAATTAAGGCCCAAAGATAAATTTATTGCTAAAAATTCCCATACAATAGCACCTATGGAGTTCAAATAATTAAGGGTACAACTCTAAGATTTTCTAGAAGTTTTTTTATTAATCTTAGTGTGTCACCTTGGAGTGCTCTAGGGTTATTTATAAGGAATAAGTGAAAAGGTATTCAAATGGATAGATAAAATGTGACATCACCTCTAATGCTCTAAAAGAATAATTTTACCACAATATCAAAAAACCTAATCCTTTTGGGATATCATGGGCCCTGACATTTTCTTAGCCATTAAGGAATTCAAATCATACAAAAACATTCCTCGTAGGTTCAATTTCACTTTTATCATCCTGATTCCCAAAGGATCTATCTCCAAATCTATGCATGATTTTAGACTTGTTAGCCTCTACAGTGTGGTCTATAAAATCCTTACCAAATTTATGGTCAACAGGATGAAGGGCATCCTCTTCAGCATCATTTATTTGTGTCAAGGTAGCTCATTTCAAGAAATATCTATTACTGATGAAATTATCACCAACCATGAAGCATTGTACTCTGCCTCTCAAACTAAGAAATTTGCTTTCATCCTCAAATTAGATAAGAACAAAGCCTATGATAGATTCAATTGGAACATCCTCATCACCATCCTTATCAAGTTTACCTTTCATCCAAAATAGGTTGATCTCATTAAAGGATGCATTTACACTCCTTGGTTTTCTATTCCTTATTAATGGGTAAGTTGCAGGTTATTTTTAGAGTGTTGGAAGTTTGAGACAAGGAGATTCATTATCTACATTTCTCTTCATTATTATAGTTGAATAATTTGGAATAATCCTAAAAGCTACTAGCAGAACAAGACTCATCTCTGGAATTAAATTTGCCTCGTAGCTTGATCTGGTGATGTACCAATATTTTATGGATGACACCATAATTTCCATCTATGTTTGTCTTTGAAGCTAAGGTCATCAAATACATTATTTTCCTTTATGAAGATGCTACAGTTTAAAGGATTAGTTTCCATAAAATTAATGTCTACTTCCTTAACACTCCTCATCAACGCTAAATCAAAATTACCTGAATCCTTTAGTGCTATGTGGCTTCCTTTCCTTCCACCTACTTAGATCTTCCTTTATTTGTGGGAAATTCTACCAAATAAATGGGGAATAATGTGATATTGTAGACACCTAAAATACATCATATTTAGGAGACTACTCATATGGGCATCCTTTCAAACCATATGAATGATATTGGACCTCTCTAAGGCAAAAGCAGTGGTTCTAACCACTCATTTTAGCCTTCCTAGGCCTTCTCATCCTTAGCTGTGGGTGACAACCATGGATACAGAAAGCTTGTTTCTTATTTATGGATGTCACCCATAGCTAGGATTTTTAGGCATGCCTGAGACCTATGGTTAGCCATGTAACAGAATAAAGCGACCAATGCCGAGTAAACTCAGTTGTAAAAAAAAAATTACAATGGTTTTGAAGTGGTTCGGGCTTGGAAGCATCTATAAGCTTCCTCTCGATTGCCAATTCTTGTTCTTGGCTTCTACATGAAGCTAGAGAAAGGATTTTGGGAGTCTATTTAAGACCCCAATTTCAAAGAGAAGACCCCGGTTATCTTCTTCAACAAAGTGCTTCCAAATTGCTAGAGAATTAGTGTGTCAATCACATAGCGGAGCCCTGTTGGATTGGAGAGCAATTTCATATCCCCTTGAGGAGTAACGAAGTGTTGTCCAATTGACCAATGACAATTGTGCATGCATCAATGGAGCTTCCAAAATATTGAGGAGTAAGCTTACCATTCTCCACTGATCAACCATGAATTCAACCCAATATGCCACCAATTTTATGTTCTAAGACACAGGTGACCCTTGATCATCAATTCCTTGAAGGATTTGAGAGTTTCTAGCCCTAGTTTCAAGAGAAAGGGAAGTTTTCTCATAGTCATGGTTGTCAACCATGGCTAATAGTGCTAGCTATGCCTTAGACCCGTGGATAGGGTTTGATGCTCTCTTTCTTCCATTTTAGCAATAGATTTCCATTTCTAGTTATGCAAATAGCTTAATCTAGCATATATTAACATTGTAGCAGATATTTGACCGATTAGTTCTAATATTTAGTGGTATATTTACTTCTATTTCCCTTACATTTGTTAATTTAGCATAGTTTTGTTATTTTATGCAATTCAAGTTTTCTAATGGTTAATTAGGATGTTTCTTAGCTATGTGGATGCTTCTTTATATGATTTATTACAATTTCCTCATTTCTTGCCTATATTGATAATTTTACATGCTTTCTTGATTTTATGCTATTCTTTATGCAATATTTCTAAAAAATCCTCACCTAGAGAGGCATCCTTTTTTTTTAATATTTCTTGTTGTTTCTTTATAGGGTTTTAGGACTCCTTCATTAATGCAATCAAGGCAAAAAATGCCTCTTCACAGGAGATAAGAAGGTCATACTTGACCTAGAGCAATTTGTGTCATTCTAAAAGGCCTGCGGATTATACCTACCCTTGCAAGGGATTTCTTATGATTGTATAATTGTATCACATTGGGTATCCCTAAGAGGGATGAATTTGTAACCATGAATTGATTCAATTTTAATAAAATACACCTTTCTTTTGGTTATTTCAATTTTGTCAATTTATGTATGTGCTTTATGTGATTTTCAATTGTTACTAGATTAGGTGTATGCCTTTAAAGATCATACAAAAATAAATAATCCAAATAAAATTAGTAGGATGGAAAGGAAATCTCCTCTCCTAAGCTACCAAAGCCACTCTCACAATAGTGTGCCTTCAATGCATCCCTATCTACTTTATTTTGTTATTTAACTTCCCTAATTTGATCTAGACCAAAGTAGAACAAATACAAAAAATATTTCTTTGGAAAAGGTCAGAAAACAAATAAATATTTTATTTAGTGTCGTAGTATAAAGTTTTCAGATCCAAATCTCAAGGAGGAATTGGTATCAGAAGAATACATAAACTAAATATTGCTCTTATGGCCAAACAAGCTTGGAGAATCATTTCCAATATCACCATTGAATGGATCGCTATAGTAAAGAGGAAATATTTACAAGGAATTGACTTCCTTAATGATATGGCTCCTAGTGTACAACTTTCTTGAAATCCACAATCCACACTAGACATATCTTGAGTAAAGGACTAATATGGTAGTTAGGGAATGGATATAACATATAATTTTGGTATGACAAGTCGATCAGTGGAGAACCACTAACTGAAGGCTCCCATATTTCTATCCTGAAAGACTTCATCCATTCCTTGATGGGATGAAAGGTTCCTTTTTTTATAATTCATTCCAATAACATCCTGCTTGGAAATCATTCATGTGCAACACTCATATTGTTGAGTTTGTCTTCCTGGAATCTCTTCTCAATACAATGATTATATCCACTGACAACAAGACCATTTCATTTGAGAGCACAATGAAAGTGGGGATTTCTCCATCAAGTCTGCATACCAACTCCTAATTTCACCCATTGAGACCATGTTCCCTTGTCATCTTGTTTGGCTCAAAAATATTATTTCTAAAGTCTCATTTTTTCCTTGCTACTAATTCAAGATAAGATCCTTACTACTGATAATTTTCTCAAAAGAGGTATCATTATTCCTAATTATTTCCACCTATGCAAGTCTACTTTATAATCCACTCAACATCTATTCTTGGGTTGCGCTTATTCATATACCATTCTTGACAACCTTATCCATACATTCCACATCCTTTGGGATAAAACCCATTCTATCATTGATCTCTTCACCCAGTGGCCCTCTCCTTTCCATAATTTTCACCTTAGCCCCATTTAGAAGTTTTTCCTCCACAATTTCCTTTGGTAAATTTTGCTCGAAATGAATAACAGAGTTTTCTCAAATATTTATAAGGAATCTTCCTCATTAACTAGAAAAATAATTCCTATACCAAGGAAAATGCTTAAATCACCCCTTCCACTAAACCCCTTGTTTCCAGGTTTGAATCCTCCTTACTCTCTTCCTTGAACATCTCCCTATAGTATTCCCCACCCCTAACCCATCCTAAAGATATAATTAATACTGAGGAGATTCCCCCATCAATTGGCTGAATCAAATTGAATTTTTATGGTGCTTCTAAAGGTAACCCAAGGAGAGTAGGTACTCGAGGTATTTTCAAATATCATAAAGAGGATGCCATCTTATCCTTCAATGAGTATATTGGTTTTCAATCCATCCATTTTGCATAGGCCATATATCAAGCACAATTCCAACATGTTTATAATTGAAGGTGACACACTTAACATTATCAACTACTTGAGGAATAGAAAATATCTTTCACGGTAGGTTAGAAGTTGCATCGAAGAAGCAAGGAAATTCATATCTTAGTAGTAGGAAGCTATAATCCAACATACCTTTAGAGATGCGAACAAGGTGGCTGATGTGTTGGCAAACCAAGGGATCAACCTCAATGGTCTGATTACTTGGTCTGATAATTTCCCCTAAGGAATCATTGACATGGTCAATAAATAAAAATTATCAATTGTTTGATTATGACAGCATTGACCATATCAGCTACTACAAAAACTAATAATTAAAACAACTTTCACAATTATATTTCAATCTGAGGAACTGACAACCAATCTCAAGTATATGCACAATGCACTAAACATGCTCTTTTTTTATGAAGAATTCTCTATTGTGAATACTGATGAACCTAAGATTTTCTATTCTAAATTTAACATCAAATAAGACACGAAGGAAGTGATGAAGGATGGTAGTAAGGATGTTTCTTATGATAAGATGCTAGGGATTTGTTTGAGGATGTTTCTTAGGGTGAATCCAAATTTTTGTATTGGGGATTTTTACCAATCTTGGTCTTGTCGAGTTTGTGTCTCATTTTGATTTTTTAATATTAAGGCTAGATGCCTCACTATGTCATGTTGTTCCTCTTCACAAAATTCTACAATGTTGTTTTTGTAAAAAGGTTTTGGGAATTCTTTTAAAACCTGTTTTAAATAATTTTAACTAATAAAAAAAATACCTAATCCTTTAGAAAAAAAAATTAAGGACTGGGTTGAGTATTACCCCAAAAGGGAGCTACAATAGCTTATGAATCCAAAAAAATAAGAAACATTATTTGAACTATGTTACACATGGCTTGAAATTAATAGTAGTTATCCATACTTTTAAGATTTGAAGGCACTATATGAAAAGGAAAACCATTGAGTTGAGGATAGATCATTAAAGCATAAGGTATATCATCACCCAATCAACATTTAATGTGAAGAAGAGAAGACGGATGGAGTTCTTAGCTGAATATGATTTTGAATACATCTAATAAAGGAAAAATAAGGTTGATGATGCCTTCAGTAAGGAAGGCATATAACAAATCTATCTCAAATTCATGTTGACATGATTAATAAAATTAGGAAAATGCAACTATGAGAAGACATTGCATTGAAATATAGATCAAATTTGATTCAAATATTATAAAAAGGTAAGTATTTTTAACATAAAAATATAGGGTGGTTATACCCAAAATTGGTGAATTGAGAAGAATAATTATGTGGGAGGCACATTGTTCTCCATATTTTACCTAATCAATACATGCAAAATGAGAGAAATATGAAAAATATATTTTATTAGGCCTAAAATGAGATGGGATATCCATAATTTCATAGATGGATGTTTAGAAATTCAAATGGTAAAGGTAAAAATATTAGCATTCAAAAATAAAAGTTTACCCACATGAGATGCCTACATAGATATGGTAGGTTATATCTATGAATTTCATTGTGGGTATACCTAAAACCATGTTCCAACATGATGTTATACTTGTAGTGATAGACAAGTTAACAAAGGTTGTCCACTTCATACTTGATAATATCAAGGATAATGCATCCATGATGGTAAGAAAATTTTCTAAGAAAATAGTTTGATTCAATGAGTTTCTTGAAATAATTTTATTAGATAGAGATTCCATAGTCACATTAGAGTTCTGGAAATCTTTGGGCACTAAATTAAATATTAATTCTACTTATATCTAAATATAAATGGGAAAATAGAGAGGGTTAACCAAGTTCTCAAAGACATGCTTCGCATGTACTACATGGATAAAAAATTCAAATGGGAGGACTACCTACATTTGGTTGAATTTACATATAATAATGGTTATCATGCATCCTTGGGAATGGCTCCATTTGAAGCTTTGTATGGGAGAAGATGAAACACCTATATGTTAGGGTAATATGAATAATCAGATAAGGATCATACTATATAATGTCAAGGAGATAGAGGAGTAGTTCAGGATAAATCGATAAAAACTCAAGAAAGTAGTTGATCACCAGAAGAACTATGTAGACCTAAAAACATCATTGAGATAATTCTCTATGGAGAGATAGAGTCTTTGTAAGTGTGAAACCCAAGAAAAATTCCATCAATTCAGCCAAGTTAGACCCTTAATTTATTGAAATCAATATCGGTTTAGTAACCTATAGGCTCACCTTACCACTCAATCTATCAAAACTCCATGATACTTCCACATATATCCACTTAGAAAATATATTGTTTATCCTTATTATGTTTGGAATGTGTTTAAATTATAGGAGGAGATCCCTTGACAAATTAATACAAGATTTTGAATGTTTCATGCTAATGGATCGAGGATATAGTGAAACCATTTTTATGGAAACTATGCTACTTGGAAATTGTAGATAAAATAAGAAAGAATTTTTCATTTCAACTTAATTAAAACCAAAAAAACACAAAGATTGTATTTAATATTAGGGGGGAATTATGTAACAACCCCTCTTGGCATGACTATTTTTGTTGTTTATAGATAAGTTGATAAGTTGTACCTAGGTTATGGTATAGCTGATAAATTTTATGATTGCAAAATCGAGTATACTCTCATGGGTGGTTGGTAGAGGACAACCCACAAGAGGTGAGAGAAAAATGAAAATTATGGGTGAAATAACCACCAATGGCTCAAGGGTACAGAAGCCCTTAATATAGGTGCATTGTAAACATATGATTATCTATGATTGAATTGAATAATCCTTCAACATGCAAGGAGGTTGCTTCAAAATCAAAAGTGACCCTTAGTAGGATAAACTTTAGCGATGATAAGTTCATTTGTTAAGGAAGATGTTGAATGTATACATTTATTGAATTGCATTGCATACTTGTCTGACTAATACCAAATAAAAATAAACAATGAATAAAATAATAATAATTTAAATAAATAAGAGTTAATTAAAATAAGCATAACATTAATTAAATTTATCCATTAATAATCATAGGAAAGCACCTTCTCTACTTATAAATTAATATTTAAATTATGGGTCATATTTTGTAATATTAAAAAATACACCAGATGACAGAGAAGGCAAGTAAGTGAGTTGGCTACATGCATGTCACTCCACCTACATGGATCCCTATCTTCAGCGACCTTTTTAAAAAAAAATGAATCATAAAAAAGGGAAGGGACTCACAAAGGATAATTGGGAAGAGCAATGGAAAAGCAAGAAAGCATAATTAAACTTATGAAGGATTTAATATAGTAGTGAAAGGCTTAGGTCAGTTCTCTTCTTTTTTTTATAAATTTTGAAATCATTATATGTAAGAATATTATATAAAAAGCTTGAGGGTATGGGTTTATTTTTTTAGAATATATTGATATATTTTTCCTAAACCCTTCTTGAATAAAATTGTGTTCTTTATATATATATATATATATATTTCCAAATTTTCTTATAAGGTTGTATGTTGCTTTGGAAGAAATGCACGACCTGAAAAATATTGTATTGTTATATATATATATATATATATATATATATATATATATATACTTTGAGGTTGTGTGTTTTTTTAGAAATGCATTACCTAATTAATATTGTGTTCTTTTATGTATTTATTTTCTTATGAGAATGTATGTTGTTTTTTTTAGAAATACACTGCCTAAAATATAATGTTGTACCTTTTTTTATTTAGATATGCATTTACATATATTCCTCTTGAAACACTACCTAAAAAATAATGTTGTACACTTTTTAGATATGTATCTATATTCTCTCGATAATCTATCTGATGTAAAGTTACTTGCTTAAATGTTAGTTGATTAATTAATCCCTTCTTGTTATGTGAATGGGAATATTTTATACATAAATAAGCTATCTCTTTAGACATATTATTGTCCTCGGTTGCAGCTTCAATATTGTGTTATGGCAATTTCCAGTAAATAGAGTCCTCAGGAAAATGTAGTATTTTTTTGTTATGTGATTTTGGATAGTTTAAAAATAGGCCCAAATAAGTTATCCTCCTTTGATGCACTGTCTCTCTCAGTTATTACTTCAAAAATGTAGTATTTTATTCTTATGTGAATGGAAATATTTTATACATAAATAAGCTATCTCTTTAGACATATTATTGTTGGAAATGACAACGGTTAATTGTTGGAAATGACAACAATGGTGTATGGTTACGGTGGAGGACGTGGATAGTTATCCATAGTTGTATTTGTGTTTTTTATTAAATATAACATTGTAAATATTGGTTGCTTTCAGTTGCATGATGTATTATTTAATAATTGTAATAATACAAGGAAATTTGTTCTCCCACATTTTGGTGTGTTTTCTAGCTTTGTTGTTTTGTTTTTGTTTCTCTCTGAATACCGTGTTGCATTTGTTATATTTTCTCTTGATATGTAAATTGTCTTCAATTTGTGTGTCTTTGTGACTAACTAGAGTTAACAAGTGGTATCAGAGCTGCTTCAAGAAACCTTGGACTTTGATCTTGGGGCAGGGATTTGTCAGTGTGTACTCTATGTTTTGTGGAAGAGCCAGCATGGAGAAGTCTACAATTGAGAAATTTAGAGGCCCAAATTTTAACATGTGGAAATGGAAGATGGAATATCTTCTGGATGAGAGAGAACTCAGGGAGGTAATCCAACATGATCAAAAGCCCACTGCCATCACCCAGGAGTACTGGGAAAAGAAGAATGAGAAGTCAATGGTTCTCATTGGTTTGAATATTGGAGATTCGGTATTGTCCAATGTTCTCACTACTAAGACAACCAAAGACATGTGGGAAAATCTTGGACAACTGTATGAGTCCAAGTCCATGATGAATCTCATTTTGTTGAGGAAGAAATTGTATGGGTTGAAGATGGTAGATGGTGAGAATGTGGCTGAGCACCTTAATACTTTCAACACGCTCATAAATTAGTTGGCATCAGCGAGTGATAACATGAAATATGAGGAGCAGTGTATTTATCTATTGTGCAGTCTTTCTGATTCATGGGATAATCTGATTATTGCAATTAGTGGGAGCACAAAAATACCTGACCTTAAGATGGACAATATTGTAGGGAAACTCTTGCAAGAAGAGTTGAGAAGGTATTTCTTAGAAATATCACTATGATGTGATAGGAAAAGGCACAGTGAGAGTCAAGAAAAATGATGGTATATTGTTGACCATCACTAATGTTAGTCATGTTTCTAGACTAACACGAAATTTACTCTCGGTAAGACAATTTTCAGATGATGGATTTCATACTGTCTTTAATAGAAATAGCTACAAGGTGATGAATGGTGAGATTGTGTTGATTCAAGGGATCATAAAAGGGTATATCTATGATTTAGATGCAGAACCAGTGAGTTTTGCAGGTGCAACAACAAGTAAAAACTCTTCAAAAATGATGTTATGGCATAAGATATTGGCACATGTAGGTGAGCGAAGCCTGAAGGAGATGTGCTCCAAACAGCTGGTACGTGGTTTGGAAGATATGAAATTTGATTCATTAGATTTATGTGAGTCATGTGTTATGGGAAAACAAAAGAAAGTGTCTTTTTCATCAAGTACATATAGGAGTGAAGATGTTTTACAATTAGTACACTCAGATATTTGTGGACCAATGGAAATGCCTTCTGTAATAGGGTCCAAATATTTTATAAATTTCATTGATGATTTATCTCGAAAGTCATGGGTGTTTGTTATGAAAAATAAATATGAAGCCCTGGATAAGTTTAAGACCTTTTTTGCTGAAGTAGAGAGACAAAGCGGTAAAAAGGTCAAGGCACTGAGAATAGATAATGGAGGTGAGTATTGCTCAAGTGAATTTGATGCTTTTTACAGGGTGCATGGAATTGCAAAGCAAAATACCACACCATATACGCCTCAATAGAATGGTGTGGATGAGAGGTTGAATAAGACTCTCATGGATAAAGCATGAAGTATGTTGGAAGATGCATCTTTGGACAAACATTTTTGGGTTGAGGCAGTTCATACTGCCAATTATGTGAACAATTTGTCTTCAAGTTCAGTTTTGGGAGGAGTGACTCCACAGGAAAAGTGGAGCGGTAAGAAACCCACTGTTGAACATCTACGGGTGTTCGGTTGCGAAGCCTATATGCATGTGCCCAAAGAAAAATGATAGAAGATGGATACCAAATCAGTTAAGTGCATTTTCATGGGTTACAAGGAAGGGGTGAAGGGTTGAGAGAAACGTTCTCACCAGTAGCAAAAATAGCTTCAATTAGGTTGTTGGAAATAGCAGCAGCATATGATTGGGAAGTGGAACAAATGGATGTGAAGACTATATTTCTTCATGGTGAGTTAAAGGAAGAAATCTTCATGGAGCAACCAGAGGGGTTTGAAATTAGTGGGAGTGATTTGGTTTGCAAACTCAAGAAGTCCATCTATGGACTAAAACAATCACCAAGATAATGGTACAAGAAGTTTGATCAATATGTGATTAGACTTGGATTTGTAAGAAGTAATGTTGACCATTGAATTTACTATTTGAAGGATTCAGATAGATTTGTCATTCTTGCATTGTATGTTGATGATATACTTCTTCTTAGAAATTCTCAATAATCGGTTCAAAAGGTGAAGGCTAAGTTGTCAAAGGAGTTCAGCATGAAGGACTTGGGACCACTTCACTACTTTCTTGGCATTGATGTCAAGAGAGACTAAGCACAGAGAAAGTTGTGGATCGGTCAGAAGAAATATGTGGCTAATGTATTGAAACAGTTTGGTATGGAGAAGTGTAAACCAGTGAGCACTCCATTTGCATTATGTACAACATTGTCAATGGATCAATGCCCAAAGACAACAGCTGAGAAGAAGAAAATGGTAAAAGTATCATATGCAAGTGTAGTTTCCAAGTTGATGTATGCTATGGTGTGTACACGGTTGGACTTGGCTCATGCAGTAGGAATGGTAAGTTGGTTCATGTCTAATCCAGGATGGCAACATTGGACAGTTGTGAAGAGAATTTTATGATATCTTCAATCAACAAAGGATGTTGGGATATGTTATGGGGCTACGGGTGATAGTCAGGTAATAGGTTATGTTGATACGGATTTTGCAGGAGATGTGGATGGTGGAAAGTCCACAAGTGCATATGTGTTTGAACTTTTTGTGGGATTTGTTTGTTGGATAATCAAGAAACAAGATGTTGTTACTCAATCAACAACGAAAGTTGAATATATTGCAGCAATAGAGGCTTGCAAGGAAGCAGTATGGCTCAAACAATTGTGTTTAGATGTTGGTGTGCAATAGGATTCAATTTAATTATGGTGTGACAACAAGAGTGCAATTGATCTTGCTGTCAATCCCAAATTCCACAACAGGACCAAGCACATCAGGGTATGATTTCACTTCATCAGAGACATAATTGAGGAAGCTGAAATAGAATTGAAGAAGGTGAAGACTGAGCTAAACATAGCTGATGCTTTGATAAAAGTAGTGAGTTCCCAGAAGTTCAAATGATGTCAAGAACACAATGGCATAAGTATTGTGGCACCGTAGTTGTCAAGTGGGAGATTGTTGGAAATGACAACGGTTAATTGTTGGAAATGACAACAGTTAATTGTTGGAAATGACAACAATGGTGTATGGTTATGGTGGAGGACGTGGATAGTTATCCACAGTTGTATTTGTGTCTTTTATAAATATAACATTGTAAATATTGGTTGCTTTTAGTTGCATGATGTATTATTTAATAATTGTAATAATACAAGAAAAGTATTTCTCCCGCATTTTGGTGTGTGTTAGCTTTGTTGTTTTGTTTTTGTTTCTCTCTGAATATCGTGTTGTATTTGTTCTATTTTCTCTTGATCTGTAAACTGTCTTCAGTTTGTGTGTGTCTTTGTGACTGGCTAGAGTTAACAATTATTGTCCTCGGTTGCAGTTTGAATATTGTGTTATGGCCATTTCCAGTAAATAGAGTCTTCAGGAAAATGTAGTATTTTCTTGTTATGTGATTTTGGATAGTTTAAAAATAGGCCCAAATAAGTTATCCTTCTTTGACGCACTGCCTCTCTCAGTTATCACTTCAAAAATGTAGTATTTTCTTGTTATGTGAATGGGAATATTTTATACATAAATAAGTTATCTCTTTAGACATATTATTGTCCTCGGTTGCAGCTTGATTATTGTGTTATGGCCATTTCCAGTAAATAGAGTCGTCAGGAAAATGTAGTATTTTCTTGTTATGTGATTTTAAAAATAGACCCAAATGAGTTATCCTCCTTTGACGCACTGCCTCTCTCAGTTATCACTTCAAATATTGTATATTGGCTATTCCTTGGTAAGTAAGAGACCTGAGGGTAAATATGGATATGTTGAAGGTGATATAAAAATAATTTAAAAGTTTTTCAAATTCTTCTATATTTCCTTTGCGAAACTGATCACCTTGAAAATCCGTACATAAATGGTTTCATTTTTTTTTAATAGTAAATTTTGGCTTTCATTTACACTACAACCTATAAATTCTCTCTCAGTTGCAACCAAGTCTTAAAACACACCTTGGAAAATCATTTACCTTATCTCCAAAACATTTTTGTTTTGAAGTCCAAAACTACAGTAAGATACTTGTTTAAATACTATTTTAAGACCTTGGAAAATCATTTACCTTACCTCCAAAACATTTTTGTTTTGAAGTCTAAAACTACAGTAAGATACTTGTTTAACTACTATTTTAAGATGATTGTAGTGGTTTATTTGCATTCTTAAATGCAGAAAATGGCCCTACCAGAAAGATGTATGAGGAGTCAAAGGAGTCAACTTGAAGATCTATTGGAGAAGGTTTTGCATCATTAAATTGTTATATTTGTAAAGTAAACTACTCAATCTAAAAGCATATTTTAGAATCACAAGGCAAAGATTGATTGTTAGTTACGTTAGGTTGTGTGGTTAGACAAATTATAGAATTTCCACTTAGGTGAAGTAATACTGTAAACTCATTACTTTGAATACTTATTTAAGAATAAATATTTAAATCCATTATTTTGTTTTGCCATTATAAAAATGTCACCTCTCTAGAAAAAGCACCTAGTCAAGTTTTATCAGTCTTCAAGCTACTTCATGTAAATAAATATTTTGGACGTAAGTAAGCAAGTGGTCTGTTGAAATTAAATAATAAATAGCACTATATTAATGAATAATGGTGTATCTATTGTATGGGAGGCATATGAATATAAAAATGTACTCACAGGCCACAACCGACTTAAACTAAGTTACTAGATAAGAACTTTATGTTATTGCACTTTGGAGGAAAAAAAATAATTAAACATGCAATTTAACTCCATATTCTTGCTTCGTCATTGGTCATGTTTTATTATTGTTTATTTTTCAATGTGAGTTAACATTGTGATATTTATTATTCTTGGATAAATAAAACAATGATTCCTGCTTATTCTTCCATTAAAAGTAGAAAGTGTCTATTCAAATGCAGTGAAGACTATTGAATAATAAATTTTACCTTCCCTTCATTTAAAAAGTAAGCAGTTGCTATTTAAGTACAATGAATATTATTAGACCTTGTTGTTTTTAAGAGGGGGGAATGATGAGTTATTAAATAAAATAATTTTTATTTAAGTTTGTGTTAACTAAACTAATTAGTTACCTCCATTCTTTAATAAATATTAGAATAAAAATGTATTATTTTAAAGTTATATGAATTTTTATAAATATAAAAATTATGGATTTCTATAGAATGAGTTTATTTTTACATGTTTATTTGAATGAATACTTCAATTTTTATAGTAAAATCTATTAATTTTCTAGAAAGTATTTATAAAATAAGATGTATTTTGGAATATGATGCAATTAAACACTTAGAGTGTGGAATAGATGTATTTTCTCTTTAAATTCTATAGTTTAATAATAAGAATGTATCTTCCTTATTTTATTATTTGATAGGAAGAGAATCTTACTCTTAGATATTACAAGAAACAACTAACTTAGCATCATGATATTATAATTCTTAAGCCACATTCTAACCCAACTATATATCCTTCATAATGAAATAGTTATTAATATTGTAAGGATCCCTAGGTTGGGAAGGAAATGGTTGTTCTTAGATATATTACCATATTAGAGAACCTTGAAGTCAAAACTTACCCTATCTGGTTTATCTGTGGGAGTCAAATAATCGAGAATAAGGTGTTCCCTATATTGATTGCACTATGACAGGTAGTCAACTATGATCGAGAATAGAAACTACTAGTGAGTAAGGCTAGGATGAAAGGTGAGGTGGAATGGTATTGGATATTCCATTAGATCATTCATAGAGAAGTACAATGGTGCCTCTTGGACAAAATTATGAAAAGGATCCTTGCAAGAGATATAGAAATATTTCATGATGGGTTGGTATGGGGTAATCCATCACATTATTCATAACTTTTGGAAAGTGAGACCATGATAATTTCCATGGAGTAGTAATGGCCTTAGTTAATTCCAAGGGATATGAAAAATCCTACATGTTATCTCAATAGGGTTGATACAAGACAACCCACATAATCATTCACAACACAAAAAAAAGTGCAATCATGATCATGTTAAGGGAATGGTAATAATTTTGATTGATTCCATGAGAGATGAAAAGTAACTAGGGCATTATACTATAAAAATATTACACAATGATAACATGTTGGGATTGGAGTAAGGTATCCCGCTTTAAGTATTATGGGCCTTAAAGTATAATCCCTATGTTGTGGTCAAATTTTTTCATGCAAGGCAAGTGTATGGGAAAGGTGGGGGGACCACTAAAAGCATATTTTATAATTATGGTTAAGATAATGAATAATCATTATAAATGTAAACCCTAGAAAAATTTTATGGTAAGTAGCCATTCTTGTCCACTTGATGACCATCTATAGTGACTAAGAACTCAAAAGTAGTTACCTATACCTTATACTAGTAAACTTTTGGGTCTACACTAAATAAATAATTAAAAATGTCATCCTAGGATTGAATTTTTGTCAGGTTGTTACACCCACTAAAATAATTTCGTGATATTTTTTCTTTGACTTAGGATAACATGTTAGGACTTGACCCCTCATTAGTAGTACAACATTTAGTTGTACATCTAGATGAAAAATCCATCAAACAAAAACTATGAAAGATACATACTAAATTCACTCTCTTGGTAAAAGATAAACTATAAAAAATCCTAGAAATTTATTTTATAAAAGGCATAGATTATTAGGATTGGATATCTAACATCATTACTATAACTAAAAGGAAAGGACCCATTTGGGTCTATATAGACTTCAAATATATAAACAATGCATGTCAAAAATATGACTTCCCTTTATCAAACATCAACATGATAGTAGAATTCATCACAGGATTTTAAATGTTGTCTTTAATGGATGGATTTTTAGGTTATAACTAAATAAATATTACTCCTAAATACCAATCCAAAACAACTTTCATAACCTCTTGGGGGAACTTCTATTTTCAAGTTATATTGTTTGGCCTTAAAAATGTAGGAGCAACATATCAAAGAGCCATGACATATATCTTTCATGATCTTATACACAACACTATAGAAGACTATGTGGATGACCTCTTAGGTTGCTCTAAAGAAAGAAAAAATCATGTTCATAAATTGAGATGTATTTTCGAAAGACTCTAAAAATATAAAGTTAGGCTAAAACCCCAAAAATGTACTTTTGAGATAATATCCAAAAATATTAGGGTTGATTGTATCCCATTGAAGAATTAGTCAGTCATTCCAAGATTACAACAATAATAAATATGCTACCACCCACAAATTTTATTGAATTGCATAACCTCTAAGGAAAAGTGTAAGATATTTGTATATTTATCCCACAATTAGTAGATAAATGCCAACCCTTCTTTAGGTTGCTCAAGAAAGACAAAAAATTCAAATGTGATAGTGAGTGTCAAAATGTATTTGAAGCCTTGAAGACTTATCCATTAACACCACCTATCTTAATACCACCAAAATAGGACTATTCATTGCTATTATACATAGCTACTATTGAACATGCCCTTGGAGCCTTACTAGCTCAATATGATGATAAACATTGAGAAAGAATCATCTACTATATAATAAAAAATTTGGTGGATTATGAGACTCGTTATACACCATTAGAGAGACTATTTTAGGTAGTTGTTTTTTTTCACTTAAATTAAGAGTCAAGACATTACATGCTTAGCCAAAATACCTATGCCATAGCAAGGGTAGATCCCCTATGATACCTTTAGGTCAAAACCTTACTTTTTGGGAAGGACTATCAAGTGGGTCATAACCCTTAGTGAATTAGATCTTGAATTTGTTAATAAAAAATTAGTAAAATGCAAGTTATAGTTTATCAAATTGTCATTGCATGTCTCGAATCAAAATATCCCATAAACATATCTTTCCCTAATTAAATTATTCTAACTATAGAAATCCAAGAATCTGAATCTTGGATCTTGTACTTTGATGAAGCAAGATGTGTCAAAGGTGCAGGAGTAGGTATAATTTTAGTCACACCACAACATAAAATTATACCTTTATCCATTAAACTTTGTTTCTTATGCACACATAATACAACGTAATACCAAGCATTAATTTTAAGTTAAGATTTTAACACTATATGGTGACTCACAATTAGTGATCAACCAATTCAATGGTATTTATCAAACCAAATATGATAAATTAAAACCCTAAAAGTACATAATAGATAAATTAATAGTTTTCTTTGACCAAATCCACGTAGAATCCATTCCATGATCTAGCAATCACCATGTTGATACCATAGCCACCACAATATTTCTTATTCCTCTAGTGGTAGAATATGAGGAAACTTCCATTATCATAAGATTGGTAAGTAATACTTCCATGTTAAAATCATATCTACAACCCCTAAAAATTTGCACCATTGAATCAAATTCACCCCAAGAACCTTGGTATCAATACATCCTTAGATTCCTTAAAGAAGGGACATTCCTAGAAGGATTCAATTCCCAAAAATGAAGAAAATTGAGGTTTAAATACTACAATTATGTCATCATTAGAGATATATTATATTGATGCTCTTTCAAGGGTATACTCCTTAGATGCATTAACATAGATTAATCTCATACAATCATCAAATAGGTCCATGATGGATCATATGGTGGCCATTTTAGGGGACTAGCCATAGCCAAAAAGCTCCTTACAATGGGTTATTATTGGTCATCTATGGAAAAAGGATGCCCATGACTATGTTAAAATATGCACCAAGTATCAAAGATATGACAACCTTATACATGCTTCCTCTCAAGAGTTACAACCAATCACATAACCTTGGCCTTTCTCCTCTTGGAGATTGGACATTATAGGTAAGATCAACCCTTAATAATTTTATGGCCATAAATTCATCATCACAACCTCTAAATACTTCACTAAGTGGTTTGAAGCAATGCCCCTATCCGTCATAATAGGAATCCAATTATCCAAATTCATCCTTAACCAAATTAGTAGCCACTATGGGATTTTATCTACACTAATTGCAGATAACAAAACCCCTTTCAAAAAAAAGGAAGTAACCAAGTTATATACCAAATATAAAATCTAGCAAAAATGGTCATCACCATATTACCCATAAGGAAAAAGATAAGCAAAATCATCCAACAAGACATTAATCAAAATTCTCAAGAATTTATTGATATTTACAACTATACCCCACCTTGTGGACATATTGTACCAATGTAAAAACCCATATTGAGGAAACACCCTGTGATCTAATTTATAGCATGAAATTTGTCTTCCATTTTGAATTAAAAATACCCTCTCTAAGAGTCCTCTTGCAATATTCTTCGATAGGATATGAATACCACCTAGGTCACTTACAATAATTATATTTGTTATAATAAAGGTGCACTAATGCCTTAGAATACCTAAGAACATTTTATGATAGACTTTGACATGCATATCACAATAAAGTGTGTCTAAAATCCTTTGAAATTGGAGACATAGTCCTCAAAGAAAACTAAAAGAGCACCAATGCTAAGGATGACCTTAAAGAAAAAATTTAACCTAATTGGTTAGGACCCTTTATCATCATGAAAAAAATTAGTTTAGGAGCCTATTTCCTAGCCACATTAGACAACAATAAAACACAAATAACCAATCAATATTATGCTCCACAAAAGGTACTATGCATAAAACACTGCATCACTTGATTGCTTGTATAACTAAATGCATAAACATTGCACCAAAATAATGCACATCACACATTTGCATGATTGCTTGGTTTTTCTAATCATATTATAGATTCATGATGATTATTGTGATTATGCAAACATTCATCCTACCCATTTACAAAAATCATTTGCATTGCATCCACATAGGGAAGCCTCATATTGAGTGATCCTCTCAGTCCCAAATTTCCTTTGTTCTCTCTTTGCTTTCTTCTAAATCCCCTTTCCTACCTATTATATTTCTTCTCTTCTTCTCCCTCTCTTGGGTTAAGTGATGTATGAAACTATCATCCAAAACCCTAACGATCCAACATCTCCCACTTCTTCTATTCCAACCTTGGGATATCCAAAAATAACAACAATCAATTCCTTTCTAAGTTTGAATTCTATTAATGATCATTCGCAAAGAATTCTCAGAAGTTCTAAAACCTTGACAATCTGCTCTAGCCATCTCACAGTTACTCTTGCCATCCATCGTCACCCTTACATAAATTGCATCCACCACCGTATAACCCATGTAGAACCAGATATGGTTCTATGATATTATCCTTAGCCTTTGAATGCCCTGGTGCATTTGCTATTATCATAGAATGCCTTGGTGCATCCTCTGCTATAACATAACACCCTGGTGCATCTACCACAATCACAAAACACCTCTAGATATTTACCATAGTAGATATGTAGTCCCCTAACCCTAGGGCATAGTTTGAGTGTCCTTGCAACCACCAATGCTAGAAACATAAATCTCAAGTGATAAGGTAAATAGTTTTGTGTTCATTTATTTTCAATTCTTATGTTATATTTACAACTTTTATTCTATAGAATCTAGGGTTTAATAATTTGTATTCTTCTGAGGGTATAACACAATGGAGCCCTCGTAGGTATTACTAATATCTATTTTTTTTACTATTTTTAGGTATAAAGATCATATTTTTGGTAGTTATTGAAGCTAGGGTGGACCTTTTAGGATACACAAGCCCACCCGTAACTTTTTTTGGATCAAAGACAAGCAGGAAGACCCCAGCTATTATTTTTAACTTGGGTTTTAAAGAACCCTAATATTTGTAAAAATATTATCACAAAGGTATTGTAAAACCCCACATTATGGCATATTTATTGTATTATTTTGAGATCCACCCGCATTAATAAAGAGTTTGTCTATCTTGTGAAATATTTGTGTATTACTATGCTTATTGTCATTTTATCTTGTGTATTGGTATTACTTGATTTTGGTTTACAAAATGATGATTGCAGTGTGAATCCCAAAGGGTTTTCTATTTTAATTTACTTTGTCACTAAATTTTATTTCTAATTTTATTTTTTAGGTTTCAAAATTTTGATCACATGATTTTTGTAAAAAACTAGGGTTTTTGGAGATTGCAAAAGTTGATCAGAGGTTGTACAGATGCCCTAAAGTGCTCAAGATATGCCATGGTGCATTTATAATATGCCCTGGTGCATTTTAGTTGCTCTTAGGTGTATTTCATAATGGAAAAGAAATACATAGGCTTCCTGGTTCCTAGAGTTCTAACATCATTTCTAGAAGATATGATCTATCCATATTTCACCTTTCCAACCACCATTTTTCCCTTTAAGTTAACATGAATAGTGTTGAATTATTAACCCTAATCTATAATACATATGATTTGGTAAAGAAAATTCCAATTGACATGATCCTTATTGACATGGATCAGAATTCCTCACTTCCATACTTTGCCAGATTTGTCCTTTCTAAGGAATTGTTAAGGGCTTCAGCCAACTACATTCCTCCATCACCTCAAGCTTCGCTTTCACCTTCACCTTCATATCCTAAGGTTTTCTAGGTAGACATAGAATAGGTTGAGTCATAATATTTTGATAATTCATAGATGACATTCATCTTATGCCAATGCCCCATCATCTTGAGGAAGGTTCTCACATGTCCATTAAAGATACCATCAATATGAATCTTATTTCAGACACATACAATTCCTAAATTATCAAACTTAGTAAAATTTTATCCATATGTTAATAAGAGCAATTAACTGCTCTAAATAAAAAAGGATATTTTGTCATGGTCCTAAAAAGATATGCCTAGTCTTGACCCTAACTTGGTTGTCCATAATCTCACATTTCATTATGATGCTATGTTGGTCAAACAAAAACTTAGAAGGATGCATCCAACCGTTGCCCTCTTGTTCAAATAAGAGCTTCAAAATTTATTAGATGTGGGTTTCATTATATCCATTGACTATCCTGAGTGGCTTTCAAACATGATACTTATTCACAAGCCTAACAAGGCGATACACATTTGCACTGACTTTCAAGATCTTAACAAAGCATGTCCTAAGGATGATTTTCATATACCAAACAATGATAGTCTTATCAACACATGTGCTAGCCATGAAATGGTTTCTCTCATGGATAGTTTTTTAGGATATAATAATATTTGAATCAATCCTGATGACCAACATAAAATAACATTTACTACACCTTGGGGGATTTTTTTTTATAATGTGATGCCTTTTGGTCTAAAAAATGTAGGTGTCACTTATCAACATGTCATGACATACATCTTTCATGATTACATGCATAATATCATCAAATATTATGTGGATGATCTCTTGGAAAAATTCAAAACTCAATAAGAGACATTGATGTCTTGGAAAAAAGTCTTTGATCGACTTATAGAGCATAATGTGAGGTTGAACCCTAAAAAGTGTTTCTTTGGTGTTATCTATGGAAAACTATTAGGATTCGTTGTATCCAAACGAGGCATTGAGGTGGACCCTAATAAATTCAAGGTCATAATGGAGATGCCTCCCCACAAAAATTGAATGAATTGCATAGCATACAAGGATATATTCAATTGATCTATCATTTTATTGCGTAACTTTCTAAAAAATAAGTCATTTAATCATTTTCTAAAAAAGGGGGTGAAATTTTCATGGACAGATGAATGCCAAAAATCTTTTTATGATATCAAGCAATACCTGGATTCTCCACCAATCTTAGTTCCTTCTCATCTGGGGGTCCCCTTCCATCATTATGTTTTAGCAATGGACATTGCATTAGGGACAATATTTGCACAAAAGAATGAGAATAATAAAGAGTAAAATGTCTATTACATTATTCAAACATTGGTAATATATGAAACTAGATACGCTTACATGTAAAACTTATGCTTAGTAGTGGTTTTTACCACTAAAAAACTCAGAAATTACATGCTTAGTCACACTATGTCATAGCTCATAAAAGTCCTTTGCGTTATATGATTTCTCGCACTTACAGTAACATCTACACTGCTAAATGGATAATGCTTGTCACTAAATTCAATCTTGAGTTCATTAGCCAAAATCCAATAAAGGTTAGGTTATAGTCGATTAGCTTGTGGAAGATCCACTTCCTAGTGATAAACCTTTTTATTATTGAGCTTCTAGATGATTCGGTATTCATTGTCACTGAACAAGAAGATGTAATTGTGGAGGAAGATGTCGATATCACACTATTATTTGATGGTTATAAGTACAAAAAAGTTCAAGGTTCTGGAGTCATGTTTTATACACCCCAAGGGATACCTATCTCCTTATCATTAAAACTTGAATTCCAATGCACAAACAACAACGTAGAGTATGAAGCCTTAATCTTAGGTCTTCAATAACCCATATTTATGGGTATAAAGTGTATCAAAATATTTTTTGATTATTAACTTATTGTTAGACAAATCAACGAATAATACCAATGCAAAAAACCTACCATAAAGCTTTACTATGATGTAGCAATGAAATTGCTCACCAAATTTAATTTGTATGAAATCGATAGTTTACCACATTTGAATAATAGATTTGTAGATGTGATATCCTCTCTAGAATCATTGATTCCAAAGAACTTCGTAGGAGAGGTACAACCATTCATTGTTAAAACTATATCTAAATTTGCAATTGTCTATGTTGAATCTAAGGATGAAAAAGATGTTTTCTTTATCCATTCGAAGCCATATGAGCCTTGGTCAAACGAGATAATAGCTTTCCTCAAGTTTGGAATACTCTCATGAGATATGTCACGGACTGCTAAATGCACTTTCAAGAAAAAGGTAGCTTGTTTTACTCTCTTGGGGGATGTTTTGTATAGATGTGGTAATGATGGAATCCTCTTTCATTATCTTGAGCCTATAAAGGCACAAAGAGCCATAGCTGAATCTCATGATGGTACTTATGGTTATCATTTTAGTGGAATGGTCATTGTAAAGCATATCTTATGCATGGGTTACTATTGGCCGACCATGGAACGCGATTGTCGCACTTACAATAAATATTGTAAGCAATGTTAAGAGCATGCTAATTTAACTCATGTGCCATCACAAGCATTATAGCCTATTCAAATCCTTTGGCCCTTTTCACAATGGGGTCTTGATTTGATTGGCAAAATCTTACCTCCTTCCTCGGGATAACATACATTCATCATCATAGCTATTAAATACTTCACAAAGTGGGTTGAGGTATTTCCTCTAATTAGTATGATAGGACCTCAAATTGTGGAGTTCATACTTCATCATATAATTTTTTGATTTGGTATTCCCTCAATAATCATCTTTGACAATGGCAAATCTCTCAAGAACAAGGGTGTTCAAGCACTTTACAAGAAATATAATATCCAACACAATTTTTCAGCTTCTTATTACTCACAAGCAAATGGATAATATAATGCTACCAACAAGACCTTAATTGATATTTTTCAAAAAACTATTCAAAGAAAATCATAGAGATTGGCATACTCAAATCCCCTTGGCATTATGGGTTTATCGAACAAGCATATGCATGCCTACTATATAAACATCATTTTTAATGGTATATGTAGCTGAAGAAATTATACCTCTTGATCTTGAGATCCCCTCATTATTAATTTCATTACAAGAATTCATAGATGACAATACTTCTAGACAAGCACATTTTAACCAACTCACACTTCTTGATGAAATATGTGTTAATTATTTAGAGCATTTACGAGTTTATCAAGACCACCTAAAGCATGCTTCCAACACAAAATTTCATCTACATTAATTCCAAGTAGGATATATTGTTCTTAAATAGAATCAACAAAACACCAATGCTTTTCTGCATCTCCACGATAAATTTGTGGCTAATTGGTTAGGTCCATACATTCTCACTCAAAAAGTGGGTAAATGAACTTATAGGATTGTCAATCTAGAGGGAGTTGAAGATCCCAAACCACTTAAAATCATCCACTTGAGAGTATTCTATGCATAATGTGATTTATATATGTATATATACATGGCTAATACACAAAAACAACATTGCATTTTACAAATTGTATTTCACACATTGAATTGTATACATTACATTTCACAAAATTGCATTTCATACATTGTATTTACAACCACATTCACACATTTCACATTTCATAATAGGGTTCATTTATTCAGTCTAGATAATTATTGGTCTAATACAGTTTTATTACCTTAAATAGGGGCACCTCCATATCTTCATGCACTTCATCGCACCATGACATAAAGTCAAATTATCATTTTTAAACCATATTTTCACAATCCCTAGGTGTTTTCAATCACTTTGCCACTCCTAGTATTTCTAGAAACCTTGAATACATGTCAAATTTTCTTTAGGACCAAGACACATTTTCACTAAGAAAATCATGAGTTCTAGGATTGACTCTAACACTCTAGAACCAAACACAATCACACATCTTAAAAACATCTTGTGTTAAAGAGAGATAATACCATACTTGGGTTGTACCTCGAAGTGAAAATGATATTCCTTTGCTTGTCCCATTATGCACATAGTCCAAAAAATAGTGATTTTCACTACTATAAAAAATAAAGAGTAGGGTAAAATCCTCAAAACTCTAAATATTTTACACATCACACACCACAGATCCTCAAGTTGTAAGGATAGAACTACATTTTTAGTCATACGGTTAGGTAGTCTGAATATCCTAAGCTTAGAGATCAAATTCTTGGGCTATGGAGTAAATATCCATCGGGGCTATAGACACTTAATTTAAAGTGGAGTACGCTCATGTGTGGTGACACATCTCTTTTAAAGAGACATCTAATCGCACATAAGGACAAGCTAGCTTCTTGGTCTTCTCCATAATAGTTTTGATATAAATTTAATTAAGATGGGTTAATGAACTCACTTGTACACACATTGGTTCTTGATTACCTCGAGTCATTACCATTCTCATGATTTTTTAAATGAATTATTTGCACATGCATTTGGTCTTAGAGAAAATTATATAGTATTTAGTGAGTTTATCAGATATCACTAGTAGGTCTGAGTCTATGCAAAACAGTCAGTTTTCTATATCAAAATCCATATCTTCTTCCATATCAACATCCATATCATTTCATGTATCTTCCATTTCACATGCCACAATTTTGGTGCCCCTAATTAAACAACAATTCTATAACATGGTCAAGAAAATTTAAACTATAAATGATCATTAGAGCATAATTCATTTGAATTCATAATACATTATAATTTACATTATCATCCATCACAAATATACATATGCATTCACACAAAATAATAACACAAAAATTAATAGCTATGTATATATATCTCATGTACAATGAATGCCTGAAGGCTAGATACAATGGAGTGCCAAGGCTCATATACAACAAGTGTATCTCAACACTATCTACTACCTATAAGAGGAACCCTGAGATATACCTAGACTCACTATGCCTAAGATCTCCCCTCATCCACCCTCACCACATCAATCTGAACTACCCCAAGCATGCCCAAATCTTCTAGTAATTTCCATTGATCCTCCCATAGTGTCTTTCTCACTCCTAGAATACAGGACGAGAATCGATGTCTAGGTTTCAAAATATTTAACTATAGAACAACACATAAACAAGGTAATAACTTTAATGTCACATTCATTGTAAAAAAAATGTGCAAGTCCAAACAAGGGTGCCAAGGGAACTTACCTCACCAAAATGCACCTTTTATCCTACTATCACATCTGCACCCTCCATCACCATAGCTTATGCACCACCACAGTCCACTTAAATCCACTTCACTTCCTCACTCTTAGATGCAGCTTCTATAATTCATGAACATAAAGAATGAATCTAACTTCACTTCTGTAAAATATTTATAGCTATTTCTGATGCACTAGAATGCCCATGGGCATTCATAGGTGCATTCAAATGCATACCAGCATCATCAGATTGATAGATGCCCATGGGCATCTAAGGTTACTATAGATACAGGCCAGAGTTTGGTGTTAGAATTTGCAAAAAGACCAAAATAATCCAAAAATGTATCTTACCTCCAAAAAATTGCATCTGCATATTCATTTCATAATCATATCATATTTTGTGCAAAGAAAATTCAATTTGGATGCATAATTTTTGTTTGCATCCAAAAAGCACAATATCACTTTATAACTTTGAAAATGCACCAAAACGATCAAAATTTTCACAAAATGACCATATTCATAATTTTAATCATCCATCACATCATTTCATCACCTTTTGTGATAATGTGAAAATATTTGGGTGTCTAATTTTTGTTTGCAACCAAAACATCGTAAAATTGTCAAAAAATGATTTAAAAATTAAAAATGCTCCAAAACAATGCAAAATTTCACAAAATCATACAATCCAATCATCAGTGCATTGCTCATCATCAAATATTTACTTCAAAATCATAAAATTAATCAATAATTATATTAAATATTTGCTAAGTTTACCTACCATTTCAAATGAATCTCACATCTAGTGGTCTATTTTATCTCCTTGGTGATTGCAGTGATTGGTTTTCCATGCAATTCGGTAATATGGGTAAATAAAAATAAGGACACTTGGTCATCTTCATCATCCAACATCTCCTTATTCAAAAAAAAATTACTTCTGGTCCCTAATATTTTGAGTGAGACTATGTCAAGACCAATTTGCTCAATAGTTGTCAATGATGCCCTTTTTCATGGGGTTCCCAACATGGATGAATTTCATCATTTCATTTGCAAATACACATGTCTCCAAGGATACATGTTGGGTAAATTTATTGAGTAACCATTTAGGAATTTCATGTGGGAATTAGCTACAATCATGAGTGGCCCCGAGGATAGACTATTTTATATTTTTTATGCATGTGCATATTTCCATAAAACTTTCTTCAACAACATGGAATCACCCCAAAACTTGGGGTAACAAAATTTAATTCTTATTTTCCACATTGGGATACATATTACATGATCATGGCATCTACACTTGGCAAAAACCCTCTTTATCCATTGGGGTAAAAATGGTATCCATTTACATCATTCATATCATCCACATTTACATTATTCACTCACATTTTACACCATACATTTGTAATTAACACCATTCAATTGACTTGTGAGTGTCATTCTTAACTCATTCACTAATTGAGGGGGTAAGCTACACATTCAAATTCTTTTATCTTCAAAATCATCTTTGCGTTCCAACAAAAGAAAGTTGCTTCTTCATCAGGTCAAACAAGGTGTCTCATATTTTTGCACTGCATTGTGTTTCATGCAACACGATACAAAATGGGGCATATGTAGACACTAAAATCTAGCCACTTGTCATCCATTTGTATCTCCAATCATAATCCATCCATTATATATATATATTGTGTGTGTGTGTGTGTGTGTGTGTGTGTGTGTGTGTGTGTGTGTGTTTATTTGTTTAATATATATTTAAATATTAATATTTTATATATTATATTTATATATTTAATAAATATATATGTATTTATATAAATTAATCCTAGCCCTCTACCATGTTTTAATCTAAGCCATCCATCCACCTTAATCCATGCCACTTTCCTAGATTTGATATCCACCATTTTTCATGTTTTAATCTCGATTGCTCATTTTTTGTCATCGAAATCCTAACATGTTCAAGGGAAGATTATAAAAGAGGATTCATTTTGACAAATCAAAACCCTAAGCTCTCCCAAACTTGGTCCTTAATTTTTTTTAGTTTAAATTTTGTCAACAAATATTCACAAAGAATTCTCAGAAGGTCTAAACCAATAATAATCTATCTTAGCCTTCTCATTGTTACTATTTCCCTCCATCATCACCCATGCATTGTTTGCATCCACCATCGCATAACATGTGTAGAATAAGATCTGGTTTTGTGACATTCTCCTCTGTCCCTAAATGCCTTGGTGAATCTATTGTCATTATAGAACAGCTTGATGCATCCATCACCATCACAAAATATCTTGGTGCATTTATCACCATCACATAATGCATCTGGGTATTTATCGTAGTAGATATATGGTCCCCTAACCTTCGAGTGCCATTCAGGCATTCTCATGACCACCAACAAAAGAAACGAAATTCTCAAGTGACAAGGTAAATAGTTTTATGTGCATTTATTTTATATTCTTATGTTATGTTTACAACTTTTATTTTGTAGCATCTAGGGTTTAGTAATTTTTATTCTTCTGAGGGTCTCACGTAGTGGAGCCCTCACAGGTATTACTAATATCTATTGTTTTTTTTTGTTTGTAGGTATAAGGATCATATTTTTGGAATTTTTTGAAGTTGGGGTGTCCCTTTTCGGATACACAAGCCCACCCATAACCTCATTTGGATTGAAGACAAGTCCAAAGACATCAAATATTATTTTGAACTAGGATTTCGAAGAACCCTAGTATTTAGAAAAATGTATCACAAAGGTATTGTAAAACCCCACATTGGGGCACATTGATTGTATTATTTTGAGATCCACCCACATTAATAAAAAATTATCTATATTGTGCAATATTTGTGTATTACTATGCTTATTGTCATTTTATCTTATGTATTGGTGCTGGTTGATTTCGGTTTATAGTAGGCATGTCATGCAACATAGGATAATTTTAGCACTTCAACATCACCTATCAAATCTATCATGAAATTTACTCATTATTTTCATAAAATGCATCATATTTGATAAACCACCTAGGTTAGGAAGCCTTATTCAACCAATATATCATGGACCCAAAATTATTTATGAGTCTCACCATATAGTGTTTGAATGAGGTTCTCTTCCCTGATTGGCTTACCATATAAGCTTATAATCAAATATAAATCAGACTCTCACTGGTTGCTTTTCAATGAATCAATTGGATTGAGAATCATATTTGATTCAATATCTTGTAGGCCTACAATTAATTGTAATTTTTACAAAGCACTAGATAAATGGTGTCTTTAATTCCCACTTGGTTTTATTGGATTAGCATGCAATCACATGCAAATTTAAATCTCATTGACTAATTTTTAAATGAACCATGTAGTCCGAAAAACTTTATGGATCCAATATCTTGTAGGTCTATAATTATTTATAATATTTACTAGGCATTGGATCTATGAGGTCTTCTTAGTTTCCTCGTTTACTGTATTAGCATACAATCAAAATCTCATAAGTTGTTTTTTGAATGAACCACTTATACTAAGGAACTCTATCGATCTAATTCCTTGTATGCCTATAATTATTTGTAAGCCTCATTAGACACTAGATTGATGTTGTCCTCTTCACCACTTGGTTTACTACATCTGTAGACCATCAATGAATCATAATATCACCACCTACTACCTATATAATAAATCATTCAACTAGAAAATATGTGCAAATCCAATGCCTCGTAGGCCTATAATTAGTTATAAGCCTAACTAGACACTAAATTTACAGAATATTTCTAGCTTTAATGGTCTATTATACAACTATGCAATCAAAAGAAAATCCTAAACAATCTACATGATTACAAACACATGGCTTCAAAATTCTTGTTAAGATAAGTAGATATTATCTATCCTTTCATACAAACATTCATATGTTAGTTAATGGATATATAACTTCTTCCACCTTTATTGACACTGCAACTCATCATTTCCTACAATAACCATCCTAATTTTTCTCATATATTAGTAGTAAATTTGGCTATTCTTGTCCCATGCCTCACGTAGATATAATTTTTGTATGTGCATCAAGAAAATAATAAGCACAATCAGTAATAACTACTAATATATCAAGCAATTCAAAACATCTTTCCCTAAACTTCTTCTCGATCTATGATTACCTAACATGTTAGGTGAAATCAAATTCCTTGTTTCGACACCTTCCATTTATACAAAGCCCTTGCACAAAGGCTAGGTAAGGAAACAAGGGGTGATGAATATATCTACTGACATGCTAGACAATTCAATTCCAAATTAGCATATTCCAAAAATATTATGTCAAAATATCAAACTATAATCAATTAAATTCATCAAAAAATAAAATATCATCACTAATTTGTAGACACTTAATAAACATTGGGACTTGATAATCAAAACTTTATGTATCGATAATTTTTTATGACTACTCCAAGAAATAGATGATCAAGTCTCTATGCTTCTTAATAGTATATAAACCAATTAAAATATTATCTTCACACACACAACAACTATTTTAGACTAGGGGTACTGTTACCATATGGACCTCCAAGAATAGGATATTCCTTTTCCCATGTTCTACTTGTATGTAATTCTTTGTACATACACCGAGAAAAGAAGAAGGGCTTTCAAATTTCTTATATTATCCATATGAGAGCATCACCCTTATTCTATGAGATTTATTACTATGCAAATTCTCTAATCTTTCAACATATCAGATTTGCTCTTGGGTACCAACTTCATTTTTCACATCTCTATAAATATTTCCATATGCATTAGGTAAAGGACCTATGATCCAAGAGTCTCATTTTATGCATTCTAATATTCAAGAAAATCCACATCTAGCAAATATTGTGTCTTCATAACTAAAAGCATGACCTAACATGCCTTTCCAAAAAACTTGTTTATCATATTCACCTAAATTGTATATTCATAATTAAGTTGTGGGCATGACGGTTGGAGTATATAATTTCAAAGCAGCCTTTATGGGCACCTTCAACAATGCATTTTCATCCATGCATTATTTTCTCTCACACATCATAGGTAGTGATGAGTATTAAGTCTAATTCCTCATGTACATGTAAATTTTTGCATATATGTCGAGTAATAAATTTATATACTCTTGTTACCCTCTCTCATATGTCAAGAAAATATAAGACACCATATCATATTTCAACATATTTCCAAAACACATGCAATACAAAAGATAATATATTTCTATCATGCATACACATTTTAAATCCTACTTAGGAAACACCTATCAGGACAAAATATACAATTACTCATTTGCATAAAATCCTACAGGTATGCCTCCTAAAGCATGCATTAAATACTTTAGTTATGTCTATCAAATCATGCATAAAATCATTCAGGTATGCCTCTCAAAGCATGCATAAAATAATTTGGATAAAATTGTCAAAGCATGCATAAAATTCTTTAGGTACATATCTCAAATAGTGCATAAAATCCTTTGGGTATGCCTCTCAAAACATGCATAAAACCCTTTGGGTATGCCTATCAAAATGCATAAATTCATTTAGGTATTCTTATAAAAGTGTTATTCAAATTCCTTTGGTATGCCTCTCAAAGTATGCATAAAATCCTTTGGGTACGTCTCTTAAAGCATACATAAAATCCTTTGGATATGCCTCTCAAAGCATGCATTACTAACTACTAACAACTAACTCTACTAACAACAAATACATATATCTTGTACATATTAAAGGTACCTCATCATGTATTAAGTGCTTATATTTTATGTGGAACCTTAGGCTAATAGTTAATCATAATGAGATTATGTTTCCATATCATGGAAACATATAAGTATTATCTAGGCTCAAAGGGTAATACATGATGCCAAAAGCTGCAATAAGCACTTGTCCTTTATCATGTTTAGAGACCACTGCTCATAACATAAATCTAAGTGCTTTTCCATTATCAGACACTTAGGTCACCACTTAGTAAAACCATATTTTTTAAGTGTTTTTATTCTTTACATGAATCTTAAGATCATCACTACAACAATACGTCAAAATCAACATCCAAATACCTACTATCAATCCTCAATGTTTGAATAGTTAGTAAAGAAAAAAAATTAACCATATCATATAATCATATCATCAAAAGCAATAAAACAAAGTCATATCAATATTCACACAAAGTAGAGCAAACACAAAGTATAATGTCATTACTATATAAATGCCTCAAAAACTTACATGCTACTAGGAAAGGTGTGTCACAATGAAAATTGATACACTCAAACCCATATAAAAATATGGTGTATCACATCCTAAAAATTGGTACACTCACTCCAAATCCTCCTATGTACAATACCTTGTATCTCCTTCAACTTCTGGTGGAGGTGGAGGTAGATAGAAGCCAATCAACAACTATGAAAAATAGATCATGGACTACATTATCGACTAAGTCCATGAAGGAGGTGAAGGATCTCACTACTCTAGAGGTACAATAACATGATAAATTTATTGATAGTATATGGTCCTACCCCTCTCCTTCTATGCATTAAGCTCTACAACCCGTAGCTCCTCCTGCAACCTATCCACATCCAATCATATATACTCTAATTAGCACTCTAATGGACCCATAATCATAGCTACCACACTAGAACTCACCCCATGTTTGACCTTTGAAAGAGTGTCATCTATCTTCTATGTCACTTGCTCTAAGTTCTTCTAGAGACTAGAAATGGTCTCTAGATCTATCACCCTCTCCTCCATGATTTGGGCTATCTTCTCTTGAGAACTAGTGAATTAACTCTTAGTTATGCCAACTACCCTTTCACATACTCCAAGGTTTGATGCAGTACCTCCAACTCAGCTTATCTCCCCTCTATAGCCATCCTACTAGGCCCTACCTAAACTATATTACTAGGTCTTACCCTATATAATACCAACAATGGTAATGGGATCATAGCTAGTGGAGACAGTCTAAAGGAGTGCTCATCGATCTAGCTAACTTTATCTCCTGGAAACCCCTTTCAACTACTTGTTTTATGGCCACCATATCTCTCCACTTTTCCAAGTCATCATCACACCCCTCATAGGAAACTAGTTGCCTCCTCTATAGTTGAGGTATGATCCATTGGTGTTTCCCTAGGTGATAGACTTCTAGGCCTAAGCCACTCATACTAAGGATTATAATCTATCATCACCCTCACATCATTCTTTTATGGGACCAACACTATATAATCATCTACATACACATTTATAAAGATGAAAAATATCAATGAAATCCCACCATCTCTTCAAGGTAACTCACTACCGAAACCTCTCCTATACATGGTATCCCCTGTAGCACTCCATACTAACAAAGTACTCAATCATACCAATATAACTATTAGGCTTGACTCCCATCATCCAACCATTATATCCTGGTTAAATTTGGCTCCTTGTGGTCATTAGACCACACAAACTAATCCCTCCATGGTCTCTAGATGATTTGCACTTGCCATAGCTCATCAATAAAAATATGCCTACTCTAGTATGATGCGTAGTCGTTATACCATCATTAATTCTCAATGAATCTGTCAATCCAGGGCAGTGTACAAGGCTACCTACGGGAGAAGAAGTGAAACAGCTATAACTTAGGTCAATATAGGGCAACAAGTCTTATTGGTGGAACTGATTATGTGGGGGGTTTTGGAACATTCCTATCTCTAAATTACATAAATTAAATCTTAATCTAAGTTGCAGAATTGGAAACTAATCATTAACTACAGAAATGAAGTCCTGATTACAATTGTAGAATGAGACCTAATTATATTGCAGAATTAACAGTTGAAGAATTGAAAGTCTGATCCTAATTGCAGAAAGGAAATCTAATTACTTTTGCAGTAATGAAATTCTAGATCTAATGTGGAAATAAAAACTATAAAAGTTCTGTAACATAAGGTTGTCAATCTTCTGTTCATATTTTGACAGCAAAACATAAAATGCAGAAAATTGCTGAAAAACAGTAAATTCTAGAAATAACAATCTGAAAATAAAGTGGAAACTTTGCTAAAAGTAAGATTGCAACTAAAACTTTAAGCACAAGATTAATCTAAGCATAAATAAACTAATACTGCAAATATTGTCAACTATTTACAAGCAATTGACATAACAAGTTCTACAACTCATTCTGCTGTAGCAAAATCAGAATAAAAACTTGTTTTGTTAGTCCTCCTCCTAGGTCTGGAAGTGGCCAGCCTCTTTGTCTAGAAGAAGGTGTAAGTCTCTCTCTTTTTCTAAATATTAATCACATTCATTTACAAGTAATTTGAAATAGAACTGGTGCACTTTATTGATCAAAAGACATGATTACAAGAATTCTACTAAAAAGCATTACGGAGTCATAGTGATCAATTTCTAGTTATACTCTATATTTTTTGCTAGCTTCCTTACTCTATTTTCTACCTCCTTTTCTATCTATCTCGCTCAACCTGAACGGGAGCAATATTTATAGCTATCCTATGATCTGATTACAAACAAAGAATATCTCAAAAGATCTAATCCTACAATGCTGCAACAAATTCTGGTTTTATCCTAGAAGAGGACTAAAACTTGATCTTTTCCTTAATGATGGCTTTGGTCGGCAATGATGGCAAAGACATATGGAAGATATTTCTCTTTACTTTTTCCAACCTTTATTTCCATTTTTTTGACTTCAAAAATCGGTCAAAAGGTCAAAAACACATTTTGTTCTTCATTCCGAAGATAAGTGGCTTCATTTCGAAGACAATGTAGTTTTCATTCCGAAGATCGCTCATTCCGAAGATACTGCATTCTCATTCCGAAGATCGCTCATTCCGAAGATACTGCATGCTTCATTCTGAAGATCCACTCATTTCGAAGATGCTACATTCTTCATTCCAAAGATCCACTCATTTCGAAGATGTTGTGTTCCTTCATTCCGAAGATATCTGTTCATTTCGAAGATATCTTGGTATGAACAAATATATGATTTTCCATTGATTTCTTCTGCATCTCTCAAGTTGGTTATCTCCTAAGATCAAATTCTAATGGTCTTCATCCCTTTCCTCATGTGAATTCCATGCCTTGCTAGTTATGGACAGCTGGTTGGAATTTACATGGGAAAGACCAATTTTTGCTACACAGCAACAGTTTGCTTGCACTATTGCCAGATTTAGGTGAAGTAAATGCTTGAGACAAATCAAAATATGATTAGTGAAATGATGCTATTATTCTAAGCATATCCCATTGTAGCAAATCATAGCAAAAAGAACACAAAACTATGCAAAAAGTTGTAAAATCAACATATAATATTTCAAATACATTGATCATGCAAAATGGTTAATATACAGCATATTAAATCAACTTAACTAACATATCAGATAAAACATAAGAGTTTATAGGCATTTTTAGTGTACAAAACATGTTATGATTGAGGCATTTCCAGGCCTCATCATTTTCCCCCCAACTTATATTAATGCATGCCCTCATGCATTATGTTGGGCTATGGAATCGCATATGTCCATGTTTAGATTCCATGACCTATAGAATAACTTCTTGCCTATGTAATACCCCCTGTTTTCCTGAATGTTTCTGAGCCAATCTTCAAATTGTTCATCAGGCTGGGCATCTTCCTCAAAGTAGAATGGAACTGGAGTAATGATGGTTGGAGGCCTGAACTTGAGACCTATCCAGTTATGTTGCATGATCTGGATCAGTTGGACTACACCTTCTGCTCTTCTTCTGGACCATTCTAGATTGATGGGGGAGATAGGTTCTATTTTTCTCAAAGACATGGAAATTTCATTCCATCTATCTCTGCATACTGACAATGTTGGGAAGAAATTATGATCACAAAAATTGTTAAATCTGGCCACAGTCCCTCTCTGCATACTGACAATGTTGGGAAGAAATTGTGATCACAAAAATTGTTAAATCTGGCCACACAGTCCCTCAAATTGTTCAAGTACATTCTCTTAATATCATCCCTGTTCATCATTGAGAAGTGTTGCTGAGTGATATTTAGGTGATTTGGCTGGATTGCTCTGACTAACAACTCAGCCCTTGTTTCAATCACTTTATTCTACCTTTTCTCGTGATCCCAATAAAGCTGATTTTGCAAAGTAGACATAAATGCTCTCAACTGAACATCTCCAATGTAGATTTGAGGATGAGAGTCAACTTCCTCTGGAATGAAGAAACTATGTAAAAATAGTTCACACAGGAGATTTTTTTGCTCAAAAGGACTGTTAAAATATGCTTCCAAAAAATCTTCAATAGTGTCCAATTTATAGGGAAGATTTGAAGTAATCCTCATGACCTGCCATCTGAGGTACTTTTCCTTCAAAATAAGGCTGTAAAACCCTGGTTGGTCGTCTAAATTGGACTAAAAATTCAGCAATTTGACATAAGTCAGACACCTTTTCTTTCAATGCCTGAATTTATGTGTCCTTGGCTTCTAGCTGTTTTGCTTCCAATTTGAATTTTTTAGTTTTATTGGCAAGCTGTTCATATCTAAGCATCCAGCTAGCTATGTCTGCATTGTACTGCTCTAGAGACACAGTATTAGGTGGTCTTACTATAGGGGGGATCCTAGGCAATAGATTTGTCTGAACTCCTTTTTCTGCCACTTCCACTGGTTGTTCATTTGTCAATAACTCTACTTGCACCCCCTTATTTGCTATTTCTATGGGGTTGTCATTAGATAGTATTTCTACTTGTACCCCCTTATCTGCTGTTTCTACTGGAAGTGTAGCAAGTTGAAATGCAGGGACCTCAGTAGGAGTACTTACTTGAACATTTTCTTACTGTTGGGACTGTTTCTGTGTTGGTGGCTCATTTTCAACATCCTCTGCAATATTCCTCACCATTTTTGAAGTATCTTCTGAACAAGAAGGCAATGCTTCAGAATAAGATGGTGCTTGCTTCAGAATGAACAGACACTTCTTTAGAATGAAGGAGTGCTGTTTCAGGATGGACTCCCATGTTTGCTTCATCAGAATCATCTGCTCTTGATAAACCCGAAGTAATTGAGCCAAATTATCTTCATCATGGGATATAGCTGGTTGTTTTTTAGATTGTGACAACAATTTTTTTAGTTCTGCCACTTCCTGCTCAAGTTCTGCAATTTTTCTTTCTTGCATCTCAATGATGCTTTCTTTCTTTGTGATCCATTTGGTCTGTGTTTTGACAACACTTCTTGCTGCCCTCAACTGCTCAGTGATGTCTTCCACTTCTTTTTCTACTTCAAAAGCTGATACAGACAAATCAGTTGCAGTTGGCTGCTCAACCAATATCTCTTCTTCTACAACAGGTTGTTCTTGTTTAGGAGGCTCTGTGAGACTATCTATAAGGATATCTACCATATCTATAGCCTGTTGAACTGTAGCCTCTTCCAAACCAACTTGCTCAGTTTCTGCCTTAGCTATCTATTCAGGGAATTCTAGAAAGTTGTCAGATGCTGGTTGTATCTCTGTGACATCTGGGCTACTTGGTCTATCTTCTTCCTCCATGACCCGTTCTGTAGTTTCTTTCAAATGGATTCTTGTAGACCTCCTAGTTCCAGATGCAAACTTCTTCTTTTTGCTCTATTTTTTGGTGATAGCAGGGGTCATGGGGTCAGTTTTAGATGCCTCTGTTTCCCTTGTTTCACTTCTCTATTCTGACAAATCAGTTGCAGTTTCAGCAAACCAAACTTTCTTTTGTTTTTCTGCTCTACTGCTAGTTCCAGATCCTCTTCTCTTTTGTCTCTTAACTTATGAAGTTGAGGGTTCAGGAGCAAGGTTTTCTACTGTTGTTGTGGGGTGTAGTTCTTGTAACGACTTTAGGGGCACCTTCTGCGACTTCTTACGCAGCATCCTCTCGCAACATTTTCTGTAGCAACTTTTGCAATACTTTCTGTAATAGTTGTTTCCTCTTCTGCAGCAACATCAAAAGTATTTGGTTCTTCTTCTTCCTCACTTTCATCCCCAAAAATGACATCATTTAGGTTAGAGTAAAATCTATCAAAACTCCTAGGGTTTCCTCTAAAATGGTGTTGGCAAACTAATTTGATGAGGCCATGATGGCGAAGGCTTCCTTTACCCTCCTGATATCTTTTTGCCATGTTATTTAACTCTTGATACAAATACAGGGGAAGATTTACCCTAACTTCTGGTTGTTGTCCACCATGTCTGAGATGGTTCAAAATTCGTAGATGATGCCCTGACAACAACACATACTGCCCTTCACAGGTCAAAAACTTAATCACCCAGGTGGCTACTTCATCCCAGGGTTCCTGCAGGTTGGCCCTTTTTAACCCTTTGCATGTGTTGTTATGGGTTAAGTATTTAGGTTCTCTATCATTTTCTTCTACAAACTGATTAACTACATTTGCCAATGTGTTCTTGCTAGATCTAGTAATTGAAATCCCTTCTAATGGCAGCTCTGTAATCTGACTTAAAATTTTAGGGCTTACCTCAATAGACATGTCGTTGACATGTGCTCGGTTGTTTCTGAACGTATGGGCGAACATGCCAACTAAATATTCAGAAGACCCATTGAATTTATCCAAAAATGTCATAAACCCTCCATCTTCAAAAATCTGCACAACTGCTAGATTTTCTCGGAGGTAATTGGTATCTGCAGGCTCTATTCTGATCTTTCGCCCCATTTTTCTCTATTTAAAAATCGTACACTGCGGCTGCTGTTCTACTACAGGATTTTTGGCTATTTTTTGTTGCAAATTTGCAAAGTTTTAAGTTAAAACCCTCGTTGCCCTGTTTCTCGTCTTCTTCTTTGGAATGAACCGTATCCTGTGCACTGTACCTTGCAACACGTCTTCGAAAAGAAATATGGCACACATTTCTACTTTTGCATTGTACACCTGTTTGTTGATAATTGCATGGATGTCCTTTCCATTAGATCCACCTCATTAGTTTTGCAGATTCTCACGTGCATGTTAATTGACATTAAAAACTGGTGGCATATGGTTGGTCATGTTCTCCGTATTTCCAATGAGTGCAAAAACAAACCATGTGTTGATTGACACGTGTCCCTTCCTCGCATGCAACTAAGAAAAAATCTTGATTTTGTCATATCTTACCTTCTTGGATGCCACGTGGAAATGCTCTTTTCGAAGATTATAACTTATTACGCAAACAAAATTTCATTTCGAAGATAATACAGCAAGTATTGTTTTTGACATTCTTGTTCCAAAGATTAGGCAAAAATCAATATTTTCATTCTCAAAACATGTTTTTAAGTATGCCAACTCTTATGAATACCTTTTATGTTAACGGTTAATTGTCACATAATATATACCAATCATTTTACAATGAAGAAATGTAAGAAATATATACCTGATAAAAATAGTTAATGCCAGTTTTTGAAGAATGACTGCTTTTGTTGATATTTTGCTGAGATTTTTTGCAACATTTCAAAACAAGTGCACTAGGTGAATTTGTACAATGATGGTTCAGAAATTTCTCAAGGTTATGCATGCCAGAAAACTGGTTTTCATGCACACCAACTCAGTAGTGCCTTAAGAAAAGGTTTTCACTGCTGGGTTATTCATTTTTCTCTCTTTTTTTTTTTCCTTCATTTTTTTTATTTTTACCTCTCCTTTTCTCTCTCTTTTTTTTTCTCTTTTTTTTTTCTTGATCCTGACTATGCCCATGAAGGAATTTCATGATTTCCCCTGAAACCATGCCCATGAAGGAATTCATACTCAGAATTTATTCATCTTTTTGTTTTCTATTTTTCTGATTTTTTTTTATTTTTTATTTTTTCTTGAAATCCACTGATCATGTTGATTGTTTTGAAGTGGAAGAAGGAATCTCTTCCACTCTTTGTATCCAAACTATCAAGTTGCTGCAAGAATTCTTATTTAGTCAGAGGTGTATGGTATACCCTGAGGTGATGTCCATTCACTACCAACTTTCTTCGTGACCCATCAATGGGGGATAAACGAGCTGCTCCGTTGTTAAATACCTCTTCAATCCAGTAAGGTCCCAACCATCTAGTTTTCAGTTTTCCAGGGAAGTCTTCATATTGAGAATCGAATAGTAAAGCCCAATCTCCTTGTTGAAGTTTCCTCTACTGAATGTGACTATCATGCCACAACTTCCTCTGCTCCTGAATTACCTCAGTTTGGTGCAGAGCATCCAATCTAAGTTCATCCAATGCATTCAGTTGCAGAATCCTGTCTGTCTGTGCCTGCGATAATTCAATTCCAATTTCTAGTGTTGTGCGCAATGTTAGTAGCTCAAATTCAATAGGTAAGAGAGGCTTTTTACCAAAGACTAGTTCATAAGGTGTGAATCCAGTAGTGGACTTCCAAGTAGTATTGTAGGCCCAAACTGCTTTAGGTAATTTGTCTAGCCAATTTTTCCTATGAAAAGCTACTGTTTTTGTCAAGATGCGTTCTAGTTCCCTGTTTGTTACTTCAACCTGGCCATTTGCTTGTGGGTGGTAAGGTGATGATTTCCTATGTTTGATTTCATATAATTCTGTAAATTCTTTTATGAATTTGGATGCAAATTGGGGTCCTTGGTCTGTGGTGATAGACCGTGGAGCTCCAAATCTCTGAAAAATCTGAGTATACAGGAAATCAACGACCTTCTCTTCACGAGCATGTTTGAAAGCACGCACCTCTACCCACTTTGTCAGGTAATCGGTGCATACTAGAATATTCACCTTTCCTTGAGAAGGTGGATCAATAGGTCCTACAAAATCAAGCCCCCACCTCTCAAATGGTTCTAAAACCATTTGAGGCTGCGATGGCATCTCATTTGTATGAGTGGGTTTCCCCATTATTTGGCATGCTTCACAATGCCTGATGTACTTTTTCACATCCTTGTGAAGATATGGCCAATAATATCCTATCCCCAAGATTTTTCTAAATATGCTTTTTACGAAATAGTGTCCACCTGAGGGTTCATCATGACAAGCTCTAAGGATATCATACACTTCATCCTTTCGGATGCACCTACGTAACACATGGTCAGGACTGCACTTAAAAAGCATACCCTTAATCCATTCAAAAGAAGAACTCTGTTTGATCAATTGTTTTTTCTGTTTTGAAGTAAAATGTGGAGGAACTTTCCTTGTGACCAAATAATTGGCTATATCTACAAACCAAGGTGATGGAACTAATATAGCAAATAGTTTTTCATCAGGAAAAGTGTCATCAACTAATTCCCCTTCATCTGTGTTCTGCAACCTAGACAAGAAATCTGCCACAACATTAGCTTTTCCTGGTTTGTTGATTATGGTGATATCAAATTCTTGTAGCAACAACAACCAACGAATAATTCTTGCACTTACCATAGGTTTATTCATCAAATACTTAATGGCTATATGATCTGTGTGAATAAATATTTGATAACCTGTGATATAATGCCTGAATTTGTTGATGGCATAAATTACTACTAGGAATTCTTTCTCAGTTGTATAATTTTTCTCTGCTCCTGTCAAGTTCTTGCTAATGTTGTAGATGGTATAATGTTCACCATTATCAATTTGTCCTAATGTTGCTCCAATTTTTGTATTGGAGGCATCAGTCTGAATGTGAAATGGTAATGTCCAATTAGGTCCTCTGAGCACAGGTGGAGTTATCAATTTCTCTTTCAAAGCTTCAAATGCTTCCTGACATTTTGCAGTCAGGAGAATTCAGAATCTTTAGTCAATAAGGAAAACATAGGACGGGCTATTGTACTAAAGTTGGGAATAAACCTGTGGTAAAAACCAATGTGTCCTAGGAAGCTTCTGACATTAGTCTGAGTTTTAGGAGGAAGGAGATTCTTGATAATTTCAACTTTCTTTGGATCAACTTGGATCCCTTCAGGAGAGATGTGATGACCAAGAACTATCCCTTCCTTCATCATCATGAAGCATTTATCTGGATTTAAGGATAAGTGGTATGTTTCACAACGAGTTAAGACTTTGTCAAGATTTTCCAATGTAAAATCAAAAGTTTGTCCACATACTGTGAAATCATCCATGTAAATTTCAACACTTTTGGTGGTCAGATCAGCAAAAATTGCTAGGACTGCTCGCTGAAAAGTTGCTGGGGCATTACACAAACCAAAAGGTAAAACCCTATAGGCAAATGTTCCCCATGGACATGTAAAAGTTGTCTTTTCTTGATCTTCAGGTGCAATCTGAATTTGATTATATCCACTAAATCCATCAAGAAAACAAAAGTATCTTTTTCCAGCAAGAGTATCTAACACTTGATCTATGAAAGGTAATGGAAAATGGTCTTTGTATGTCACCTTATTCAATTCTCTATAGTCTACACATACTCTCATTTTTCCATTTTTCTTAGGAACTATTACCAATGGAGAAACCCATTGGCTATCGGAAATTGGGTAAATGAATCCTACTTCCAGGAGTTTTTCAATTTCTTCTTTCACAATATCTCTTAAGGCAGGATTCAATCTTCTTTGAGGTTGTCTGACTGGCTTGACTTCTTCAGTATAGATTCTATGGGTACATATATCAGGATGAACTCCTGACATATCTTTGTAGTTCCAAGCAAAAGCATGAACATGCTTCTGCAAAACAACTATCAATTTTTCTTCCTCTTCCCTAGTAAGTTGGTTGTAGATGTTCAAAAATTTGCCTGGCTGGACTTCTATTTGTTTTGTATTTAGAAGGACTGAATTCACTCCTTCATATTTGGTGTTTAAGGGATTAAGAGGACATTGCTGAGATGGGAGAAACGAAGCAGTTTCTATTTCATTGTTGCTTGAGGGAAGCATATCTTGTATGGAATAGTGAGAAGGAAAAATCAGATGATGGTGCCATCCATGTGGTAGTGAAACAGAGTTTCCCTGTGATAGCATAGATGATTCATCTTCAGATTTTTGATTCTCCTCATTACTTATCAATTGTTGGATATTTGTTGCTTCCCCTTCTAAACCTTGTTCATGTAGAACATTCATCAGGATTGTTTCATTTTCTAAGTTTTCTGTGTCACTGAGGTCTTCTGTGTGTTCTCTTACTACTAAGGTAGCTAGTGTAGAAATGACCTCTTCTGGTTCTTCATCTGAGTCAGAAAACCATAACTGACCTAAAAATTTGCTAGATGGTTTTGCAGGAGGATATAAAGAAATTTGTTTTAGCTCAATACCATTTGAAATAGTCATATTTCCAGATCTGCAGTCTATGAAGGCTGCTGTAGTTGCAAGCCAAGGTCTTCCCAAAATAATGGGATATCCATGTGCTGAATTTCTTGTCTGTAAAACCAAAAAATCTGCAGGGAATTCCCAAGAAGAAACTTCTATAGGGACATCTTCAATGATTCCTTCAGGTTTTGCAACTGACCTATCAGCCATTTCTAAAACTGTAAATGTGGGGCTGAGATGTTTGAGCTGTAATTGTTCCATTGTATCTTTAGTCATGACATTTATTGCAGCTCCTAGATCCACTAAAACATTTGATATTGGTACTGAACCTATGGTGACTATGATAACTGGGCTTCCTGGATCACTATACTTTGGAGGTAGTAGTTTTCCAGATAAGAGATCAACTATCTTCCCTTCAACCTGTACAGTCTTGGGGAATGCTTTCTTCTTTCTTCCTGCTCTTTTAATGCACAAATTTTGGACAGTACTATTAATTTCTGGTATTTCCTTAATGGCTTGCAATAAGGGTAATGAGATAGTCAACTTTTTGAGTTCTTTGACCAATTATGACTCAGAAATTTTTGGTATTGCATTAAGTCTTTCAGGATATGGAACTATCCTTGGTAATTGTTCTGCTTGTGTCTCTTTTTCTATTGTTGGATCCAATTTTTTCATTTCTATTGTTGGTTGGATTCTCTCTGGTTCTGATGATTCTTGCTTTTCATTATCTTTGATTTCCATTAAAACTGGTTCAGGTACAACTTTCCCTGAACGGAGTTGGATATCACTACAATCAAGAACATTAATTTCAATATTTTCTTCAGCTTCAGCCACATAGACAGGAGGTGTCTGTCTTACACTATTTGGATTAGTGACTGGCTGAGCTGGCAATTGAGGTTGTTTCACTTGCTATGTTTGTTGTTGTTTTTCTTGAAAATTTTGATTAGGTGCAGGCAACAAATGCTGAGTTTGACCTTGATTCCTTTGCTGCCTTGGATAGGACTGGTATTGTTGATTCCACTATGGTTGGTTTTGCACCCAATGTGGATTAGTCTGATTCTGATTCCAAGCTAGATTGTTTTGATTCCATGAGGGGTTGTTTTGATTCTGATTCTAGGATGGGTTACTCCAATTTTATTGTGGCCATTCTTGGGAATTTGTCCATTGAGGATAATTCCAAGGACGTTGGGGTGGTTCTGATTGTCCCCAAGGCATAGTACCAGGATTATGCCCCCAATTTGTAGGAAAACAAGGGGGATTTTGATATTGAGAGAAATTCCCCCCTTGTTTTGGTCCAATATAGTTGAGTTCCTCAGTCTGGTTTTCTAACACAATTTTGAGTTGTGGTAGCAGGTGGCATTGATCAGTTGAATGCCTTTTTGAATAGATACTACAAATGGCTGAGATAGATGTTTTATTCAAAGGACATTCTTGCAAAGCATGTTTACTTCTACATCTTGGGCAATAAATTGCCAAAGGTTCTATGTTTTTAGCTTTTGCGAGAGATTTCCCCTAAAGTAGTGTTTAGATGCACTAGGATATCAGTTTTGAAATTTGCAAGTTCCTCTATCAGGTCCTTTACATCAGTGCCATTTGTGCGGATTTTTCTTCTTCTCTGCTTAGTGCAAGAGTAATTCCTGCAGAGATCCATAATTTCCTCATTACTGAGAGTGGTTACATCCCCTTTTCCCATTAAATCCAAAACTTCTCTGGATTCATCTTGCAATCCTCTCAAAAAGATAGTTTTACACAATTCTGGTTCTACTAGTCCACATCTCCTTTGAACAAAGGAGAACCTATCAAGATAATCTTCCAAGGTCTCATCATCTTCCTGCTTGATTCTAAATAACTCATATTTTCTATTCCTTACATGGCAGTATTCCTGATATTTGTCTAAAAAGACAGTCTCCATTTGATCCCAGGTTCTTATGGAATTTGGCTCTAAGCTCATGAACCAGCGTAATGCTGAATCCTTGAGAGTTGAGGGAAAAACCTTAAGTTTTTTATTGTCATTTATATAATCATAGGTCTGACACACTACCTTGAATTCAAACAAAAACTGATCGGGATCTTCGGATACAACACCTCGGAAGGTTGGAAGTACTGAAGGTGAAATGGTCTTCATGGGAGAGTTTTGTGTTGGATTCGGATGAATAGGATATTCAAATGTTCCGGATGGTTGGAGTATATCCTGATCATCCCCTTCATTATGAACATAGCCATGCTGGCCATCTACATTGCCTCCTTCTGCCATAGTTTCTTGTTTCCTAGGAGAAGTTAAAGCTTTCCAAATTGTTCTCTCAAGAGGTCCAAGCTTCTCTGTTGATGAGTCTGATGAATTATCTTCCTTAAGATATTCTATTGATAAAATTGGTGATTTTCCTTTCTCAAAATGTTCTACTGATGGTGAGACTGGTGATTTTTCTATCAATATTTTAGGTAGTTCAAACACAGGTGATTCACCCCTTAGGCGTGAAGATCTCCTTAATGGGACAAGCCAGGGATCCTTTGGAGTATCCCTAGACTTACTCATTCATGTTTACTCCTAAATGACATAAATTAAGTCAATAGTTGTTATCTTACTCTGCTGTTATATTCAGATTTTAACCTGAATGTTCACAGTTTAGTCTGATTATAGCTATTGGACTATTTGTTTTCTTCTGACAACACTATTCCCCGAGCAACGGTGCCAAAATGATGCGTAGTCATTATACCATCATTAATTCTCAATGAATCTGTCAATCCAGGGCAGTGTACAAGGCTATCTGTGGGAGAAGAAGTGAAACAGCTATAACTTAGGTCAATCTAGGGCAACAAGTCTTATTGGTGGAACTGATTGTGTGGGGGGTTTTGGAACATTCCTATCTCTAAATTGCATAAATTAAATCTGAATCTAAGTTGCAAAATTGAAAACTAATCATTAACTGTAGAAATGAAGTCCTAATTACAATTGCAGAATGAGACCTAATTATATTGCAGAATTAATAGTTGTAGAATTGAAAGTCTGATCCTAATTGCAGAAAGGAAATCTAATTACTTTTGTAGTAATGAAAGTTTAGATCTAATGTGGAAATAAAAACTATCAAAGTTCTGTAACAGAAGGTTGTCAATCTTCTGTTCAGATTTTGACAGCAAAACATAAAATGCAGGAAATTGCTGAAAAACAGTAAATTCTGGAAATAACAATCTAAAAATAAAGTGGAAACTTTGCTGAAAGTAAGATTGCAACTAAAACTTTAAGCACAAGATTAATCTAAGCATAAATAAACTAATACTGCAAATATTGTCAACTATTTACAAGCAATTGACATAACAAGTTCTACAACTCATTCTGCTGCAGCAAAATCAGAATAAAAACCTGCTTTGTTAGTCCTCCTCCTAGGTCTAGAAGTGGCCAGCCTCTTTGTCCAGAAGAAGGTGTAAGTCTCTCTCTTTTTCTAAATCTTAATCACATTCATTTACAAGTAATTTGAAATAGAACTGGTGCACTTTATTGATCAAAAGACATGATTACAAGAATTCTACTGAAAAACTATTACAGGACTATAACAGTCAATTTCTAGTTATACTCTGTATTTTTTGCTAGCTTCCTTACTCTATTTTCTACCTCTTTTCTATCTATCTCTCTCAACCTAAATGGGAGCAATATTTATAGCTATCCTATGATCTGATTACAAACAAAGAATATCAAAAAGATCTAATCCTACAATGTTGCAACAAATTCTGGTTTTATCCTAGAAGAGGACTAAAACTTGATCTTTTCCTTAATGATGGCTTTGGTCGGCAATGACGGCAAATACAGATGGAAGATATTTCTCTTTAATTTTTCCAACCTTTATTTCCCTTTTTTTGGCTTCAGAAATCGGTCAAAAGGTCAAAAACACATTATGTTCTTCATTTCGAAGATAAGTGGCTTCATTCCGAAGACAATGCAGTTTTCATTCCGAAGATCGCTCATTCCAAAGATACTGCATTCTCATTCCGAATATCACTCATTCCGAAGATACTGCATGCTTCATTCCGAAGATCCGCTCATTCCAAAGATGCTGCATTCTTCATTTCGAAGATCCGCTCATTTCGAAGATGCTGTGTTCCTTCATTCCGAAGATATCTGTTCATTCCGAAGATATCTTGGTATGAACAAATATATGCTTTTCCATTGATTTCTTCTGCATCTCTCAGGTGGGTTATCTCCTAAGATCAAATTCTAATGGTCTTCATCCCTTTCCTCATGTGAATTCCATGCCTTGCTATTTATGGACAGTTGGCTGGAATTTACATGGGAAAGACCAGTTTTTGCTGCACAGCAACAGTTTGCTTGCACTGTTGCCAGATTTAGGTGAAGTAAATGCTTGAGACAAATCAAAATATGATTAGTGAAATGCTGCTATTATTCTAAGCATATCCCATTGTAGCAAATCATAGCAAAAAGAACACAAAACTATGCAAAAAGCTATAAAATCAACATATAATATTTCAAATACATTGATCATGCAAAATGGTTAATATACAACATATTAAATCAACTTAACTAACATATCAGATAAAACATAAGAGTTTATAGGCATTTTTAGTGTACAAAACATGTTATGATTGAGGCATTTCCAGGCCTCATCATAGTAAACCATGACTAGGGTAAAATATAGTTTTCCCATAAATATACTATAGGTCTCTCCTATTCAATATGACTCACCCCTACCACAAGCCATTAAATTGCTATGTGCTCCCAGGCCCAGACCTAGATAAGAGTATAACAAACTAAGCTCTTACCCTTTTGATATAAAACTCAATATAACATATGATAGAGTCTTACCTATATGGTTGGCCTCCAAGCATAGATAATCTAGTAATATATCAACCTAGCAATAATGATTGCCCATCCCAAAACTATGTATCTCCTACTTGTGTTGCCCATTAGGAGCCCAGATATAATAGAAGATATAAGGATCACAAATTGATATATATGCCCTCCCATATAGGAATTATCAATCCTCAAATATATTTACATCCCTTAAAAGTTTGTGTGCTTTGACAAGAACATCATCCCTACCCTATCATCTATCCCAAGGTGAATGGCATCACATTAGATAGGTACTCAAATAATACACCATATGTACTCCAATATCATGGTCATATCTCATTTTAAAGTGTTCATCAATGGATATCACCTCTTAGCCAATGTTTTCAATAATGATCGGATAAAATCTTAGACATAAATACCACATGGTCTAACCCTATCATGACTAGCACCCTCATCTTATAACTGTTAAGCTTATTGGTCAATATGCTATCCATGACATTTGATCGATTCTATCAACTCACCAAAACCTCCATATCCTAAAAAATAAAATATAAAACATCATTAAGCCACTTTAACCATTTTTTTACTCATGGTAAAAATACCATCTATGTGAAAAATGTGTATGCTGAATTTGCCACTAGTGATAAAAACACCACTAGCAAATTTTCTACTAGTGGAAAAATCACCACAGTTACCAAAAACATGAAAATAAATTGAAAATAAAAAAAATTGAGCTCAGTTCAAAATCATACCTATTGGGCTCACTCTAATGCATGTGTCATCCCTCGAATGATGTCAACACAATGTATCAATCTCCAATAATCAACCATCACTCTAGAGCATGTTTTTCACATCTCTCTCCAATTTTATAAAATAGAAAAATGAAAATGAATATTATTTTCACCCCCCTTCCTCTTTTTACCCCACCCTCACCCTCCCTTCATGAACTTCTCACCACCTTCCTTCATCAAATTCAAGAATTTTTCCCAAATGATACATGGTGAAAATTCTTGAGGGTAGCCAAGGGGTAAAATATTTTTCATATGGGGTAATGTTTTTAGATATAAACAAGGCATACATAATTAAATATATGGCATACATACAATAATGACAAAAATAAATCAAAACAATCACAATCATAATTATTTCTTCAAAACAACATTACAAAACAACAACAAACATCACAAAATCAAAATTGGGGTCCTACTACTTAAATCTGATGCAACTTTATAGACATCATGTTAAAACTAGGGAAAAATGTAGACACCTAATATTGACACACGCACAAAGCAAAAGAAACCAAACAAATCACCCAACATTAACAAACACTCAACTAGCTCAAATCCCAAGGATTGGACATATTTTTTGCCTTTGTCAAAATTGCCACTCAATGTTAAAATTGCCACTCAATGTTAAAACTGCCAATGTTACTTTTTATCACCAAGTGGTGAATTTTCAAAATAATTAAATTTTAAACCTCGATAGGTCAAAATTACCATTGGTGAAAAATACAAATAGGTGGTAAAATTGTTAATGAAAATTTTTACACAAATTGGCAATTTTGTAAGAAATGGCCGAAATCTTCTAGCACAAGCCAAGGGTGTGCAGATTTCTTTGTTTCACTACCTCCTCTAACCTTACATGCTCCAACAACAAAATAGACATATAAATTTCAAATAAATTCTAACCAATTTTCCCTCTCAATCCCTCCTTTAAAATCTATATAAGCAACCCTTGTGGCAAGAATTCAACAAGCATTCTCTAACTAAGTACATTATTCAAAAATTCTTCTAGATTTCTTTATTAGCATATTTATTTAGCATTATTCATCAAGTGTCCTTTGGAGGTAATTCAAGCAAGGAAAGGATATATTGGGTGCAAAGAGATTCTCTTGGATAAGGATGAATCATTGCTAGGTGATAGCATCCCTAGTGCCACTTTTCTTTTCATACTCTTGCTTTTATTCATTGCATTTACTCTTCTAATTTTGGCCTTGTAAACTTGCATTTTGGGAACTTATTTTTTAATATTTTCCTTCATATTTCATTTCCATACTTTTTTTTATGATAGATGGATGGATTAAAATTAGCTTTTTAAAAGGCCCCAAAATCTTATTGCAAAGTGATTACAAAAACCATCAAGTCTATAGACCAAAGGGGAAGGTCAGGGCAAGCCACAAGGGTGGTCCCAAACCTAAATAAGGGCTTAACAACAAGAATGTCTTGATGGGACAATCTTGAAATCTAAAAATTTAAAATTAAACTTAGATTCCCACCTAAAAATTGAGTTGGAAAAACCATGAGAGCATAAAACCCATTGACTGCTAAAGTAGAATATTCAAAATTAAAATTTAAACTTACAATCCTTATAGGCCATCCCGATAGGGCCAACCCACCCAGAAGGGTCCAAGAAACTAGAAACCATCAAAAGGAGTAGCGGGAAAACTAGAAATGAACAACTCATATAAGGAAAACCAAGAAAAACAATAGGATAAAATAAATACCACCATGGATTAACCATCAGGCAATAGTTGTAGCAAATGAGTATCCCATCCAAGAAGGGACAGGATCATCATAGGCTGACATAGCAAGAGAATCCTGTCCAGATGCACAGGAAAACTAGACTAGTCTAGAAAATAAATCTCATTCAGAAAGGCATGGGAAACCTGAAGATCCATCCCATGAATGGCTTATATTAGAGGAAGTCCTGAAAAGTGGATCAATAGATAACAGAGATCTCAGCAGACCAAAATATATCTTTGCAAAGGATACTTAGAACATAGGATAAAGAGGAAGGGTCTAGATACCCCAGCCACAAGGATGACCCATGACTAGACCAAAACTAAACATAGGAATTTTCAATCGTGGCCCAAAAACTACAGTAAATGACGAAGCATGAGGTCCCTCCTCAAGAACTTTAAAACTGCAAAACCAAACCACCAAAGATGACCACTTACATTAGAAAAGTACACAATATTTCCAGTATGCAAAGGGAAGAAACCCTAAAATTTAGATTCGCTAGTGCATAAAAAAGCATAGGGTCCCAACCCAAGACCAAAAATATATACTGTAGCAAGAGCTTTATCAAAACACACAAAGGTAGACAAACACTAGTAAACCTACTTTGGAGAAAGAAGAGATGCCCATTTGTAGACACTGAGCATGGGCCCCTTGAAGCCATGAAAAATGCAGATAATGATCCCAAGAAATAAGAACATAAAATGTTAAACCCTCTTTCAAAATCCACATCCCCCCAACTGGGCTAGCCAAAAACCAACCAAACCAAGGCACTTGGGATAGGATCTCTGGTATGATCCAACCAGATGCAAAGTTTCAGTAAAGCATAAGAAACAAGCCTAGAAGATCGAATGAATCTTGTGGACCTGGAAAGATGTAGGTCTCATTTCCATACTTTTACTTTCTTCTTATCTAGGTCTTAGTATTTATTTTTAGTTGCTAATATCACTTTTATAGGCTTCCTTTGGGATTTATACCCTCCTTCCAAGTCTCTAACATCTTCGTGCAAGTCCATTTTGATGGCTTTAGCACCATTCCATCATAAAAAAAAACAAAGAGAAAGAAACATCTATTATTGATGAATGAAAAACTAATACATTCGAGTAAGGGTATGAGACCCTTTATGTAGTAAGATAGGTTCCTTGAAAAACACTCTACCTAATCGTGCAAGGGATAACTTGCACATATACAACTTACACATTGACACTTGTGCATTTACTATGTTGAATGAAGCAACTAGATAAATTCCCCATAAATTCATCTAACATCATCATTTATGTAATATATTCTAACACCCCCCTCTATTACATTATTTGGTATGAAGTTCTCTTGAATCACATAGATGATTTTTGAAGGTTTTAAACTTGATATTTTTGAGTTCCTTTGTAAATATTTTTGTTAGCTGATATTCTATAGGAACATACTTGAGGATGATGTGCTTGTTCTCGAAGTTTTCTCTGATGAAATGAAATTGAGATTTGATATGTATTTTTATTTCATGTATGATTGAATTTTTGATCAGGTTCAGTACTCCTTGATTATCACATAATATCATATTCAGAATTCATTTGATTCCCATGTCATATAATATGTATTCTAACCATAGGGCTTCACAATTTGAATCTCTTACTACTCTGTATTCTACTTTAGTTTATGATTGTGCTATTGTATGTTGTTTCTTGTTGTGCCAAGATATGGGTTCTGATTCGAGATATAAGACATAACCAAAGGTATATTTCCTATCATAAATAGACCCAACATGGTATGAATCTGAGTATCCTTATATATAAAATTCTTCGACATTCTTCATATAATTTGGTCCATATTTTGTACTCTTATTGATATATTGTAATATTCTTTTCGTAGTTTTCCAATGAATTTCTCTTGCTTCTTGTATAAACTGTGAAAAATATTTTACTGCAAATGTTATATTTGGTTAATGTTTTGTTAGTACAAAATGCTTCCAATCAGATTTCGATACATTGTTGCTGAAATCAATGGTGTTTTTCATTTTTGGATAGTTGAATTCCTTTTTCCATTGGTGTATCTTTGGGCTTGCACTCTATCATCCTATATTTTCAAGGACTTTTTCATATTTTTATTGAGTGATTACTATTTTTATTCTTCCCCTTGATAAATCTCTAAACCAAGGTAGTAGCTCATTAGCCCTAGATCTATCATTTCAAAAGAATTTTCTAGATCCTTTTTTATATCACTTATTAACTTTTTTGAACTTTCAGTAATCACTATATCATCAACATATACTATGAGGATGAAGATATTATTTCCAATATTCTTGGTATATTGATTGGAATTTGTCATACTTATGTTGAATTTATGATGTAGTATATGATTATTGATATTGATTTTCCATGCTCTAAGAGCTTTTTTCAAGCTATAAAGAGATTTATTCAATTTGCATAACTTACTTTCCTGTCCTTGAATGGCAATTCCTTCAGGTTGTGTCATATGGACTTCTTCCTCTAAGTCACCATTAAGGAATGTATTTTTTACATCCATTTAATGAATTTTCAAACCCTGATGAGTTTCTAGAGTGCAAACTATTTGGATAGTAGTCATTAGAGTGGTTGGTGTGAATATTTCTTCATAGTCGATTTCCTCTATCTAAGTATACCCTTTGGCTACTAGTCGATATTTGTATTTATCAAGTGTTCCATATGCTTTGTATTTGATTTTGTACACCCACTTACACCCCACTATTGTTTTTATTTAAGGTAGGTTTACTAAATACCATGTCTTATTCTTCTTCAATGATGCATATTCAGATTCTATGGCTACTTTCCAATGTGAGTTTTTCATTGCTTGAGAAGCTGATATTGGTTCCACTATGTTACTTAGCATTCCTCTATTCATTCTGGTCAAGCTACGAGTTTGAGGTCTTGTAGCCATAATATCTAGCATCATTTTTCATATTTTATTATATAAGAGTATCTTTGATCCATATTGGTTATTTTCTACACAGTACAATGTATGATTTTGTATCATGTTCTTTTGATTCTATCTCCATGCTCATTGTATCTTCTTCAGGTAGATTCAAGAGAACTTTTGTGTCACCACTAGATTCATCTGTGTTGATTTTGAATTTCTCATTAAATATCACATCTCTACTTATCTAAACTTTCTTTGTAGATGGATCTAATATTTTGTATCATGTAGATTCATTGTCATACCCAACAAATATCCCTATCATAGTTTTGTATTTTTACTTGGTCCTCTTTTACTTTGAAATATGCATGTAGGCTTTGCATCCAAATATTTTTAGTCTTTTAATGTTGGTATTTTATCTTGACCATGCTTATTTTCATGTAATATGCTTGATTACTCTTGTTGGTAGTCTATTTTGTATGTAGACAATTGTTTGCACTGCTTTAGCCTAGTATTTGTGATCAAGTTGTGCTTCTTTTAACATACATCTTACCATTTCCATTATTGATCTATTTCATATTTCTGAAATTATATTTTTTTGAGGTGAGTGTGTTGTAGTAATTTATCTTATGATTCCATTATAATCAAGAAATAAGTCTAACTCTTTAGAAATAAATTATCTTCCTCTATCTAAGCAAAGTACTTTTATGGTCTTTCCTAATTATTTTTCAACTTCAAGTTTGAATTGTTCGAAGTAGCTAAATGCTTTTGATTTGTACTTCATGAAATATAAACACATTTTTCTAGTATGATCATCAACAAATACCTAAAAGTATTTATGTCCTCCAACACTATTAACTTTCATTGGTCCACACAAATTTGTATATATTATTTCTAAAGGATGTTGAGTTATGTGTTGATGAATTTTAAAAGGAATTATATGTTGTTTACCTGCTAAACATTCCACACATGCAATAGTTATTGGAGATAAGTTGGGTAGTCCTTCTACCATTTGATATCTAAATAATTCCTTCGTTGATGTCTCACTGGTATGTCCTAGTCGTTTGTGTCATAGTTTTTAAGCATTGACTGAAATATTTGAGTGAATAGCAGTGTCTAGGACAAATAGGTCATTTTTATATGATATTGATGCTATCATTCTTCCCTGTCTAGAGATGTGACATTGCTTTATGCTAGTGAGAACCTTGAACTCAATAGTTAAGTCTTGATCCATGAGTTGAGAAACAAAAATAAGTGATATAGATTAGTAGCACATGTTTTAATAAGTTGTTAGCTAAGGATAAGAATTATTTAATGTGTTCTTATCTGTAACTTATGTGTGTAATACCTATTTATAGGCACATTTTGAAATGGTAATATAATGAAGTTTTGGATTGTCATTCATATCTCATGTCTATTGTAACGATTCCTCATAATTGGTATTAGAAAAGGTTATGGATAAATTTTAGTATCCTCTTACTCTAACTATAGAATCAATTAATTTTGTTACAAATAGTTTGTATGTGCAGGATTTACGGATTGTGCTTTACTTCGTACGTGGTTTCATCTCGTTTCAACTGTGCATACTTGACCATTTCCAAACATCGTTTATTTCTGACTTGTTCAACTCATATTCTATGCACTTGCATTGTCCTTTGTTTATGACCATCATATGTTTCCATCTATGATAGAATGATATCATTTTTTGAGCATTTTGCTCGATGAGGTCTCTATACAACTTTTCAATCTCACCATGTAACTTCAACAAATTCATGCAGAAATGATTGCCAATTTTTATCAGACACAAGCTAACATCAACACTTCTACTACCAAAGAATCAGAACACGAAGAATTTGTACCAACACCTAGATTCAAACTAGGATCTTTGGGTGAAGAGCCCAATGTATTATCATTATATTATGTTGCTTCTCTTGTAGATCTGAGCTCATTTGAAACTCTTGTTGTAGATTAGACCCCGTTTAATATTGTAGATCACCATTCTCATGAAGCTATTATAGTTGAAGACCAAACTACTTTCTCTATCTCTATCATCATGTTTTCTATATTTTATGGCCTACCAGTACATCCACAACCTCTCTACTATCCATTTCTTTATCGATAGTTCCTCTCTCAAACACTGGTTATAGTTTTTGGCCACCACTACATCAATTTGTAGCTCTTCCATACCTTTCACACCTTGATACAACATCTATGGAGATTTGGAATCCCAATCTCATCCTTCCAAACATTGATCTATCACTTGCTCTACCCAAATCCAGTACTTATATGCTATTACCAAAATTGATATGCTATTTCCTAGCATTTTATGATGTTGATTTACCTCTTTTTAATACTTCGCACACCATTTTGTAGCTTTGAATTCTTTTCAATGACCACTACACTAGAATTTTTGCTATCACCAATAATATTAGGCCACCAAATAACTCTATCATTCCTTTTTGTCATTGCATACCCTCTTGCTTATTTTCATCCCCTATTGGAGATAAACCCTATCATCTCATGGTCAACAACTTGTTGCCATCTATAGATCTAAAATTTCCCAGTGATGCACACCTCCTTTCAAAATTGATCTAGCACTTCCAATATATTTTTAGCTTGCATACCTATAGTTTTTTCCATTCATATGTGACTCTCCATGCAACTCACATTTATGGAATTTTTTTGGCCTTTGATCCAACTTGTTATTTATCATGGCTTTTCAACCCATTTGCTACCTTTATCGATGATTTTTCCATGTACCCTAGCTCTACCGATGCAACCAGATTTCGTTCACCATTTTTTGACCACTTCAAAATGTACTTGTGTTTTTGATATTGCTATGCATAGAATTCCAATGATATAACACTCTGCTATGCACATCATCATATATTGTGCTTTGCTCACCCATCATTCTACTTTGCCATTGCTATTTACAGTACCACATACGACCTTCAACCTTGGCCACCACCACCTATGCACATTAACTATACTTCACTATCGTACCATTTATTTCACTACATGGATCTATTCTTTCATTACACTCTGCTACCATTTTACAACTTCTCGATACCACTTTAGCACATTTGACCTCTTATTAAATATTTACCTCGACCACTTAGATGTGTTACCTATTTTTAGCACATCATGGTACTTTAACAATCAAAAATTGATCTTTTGCTAAGGTTTAAAAAAATTTCTGGTAACTTTCAATATTTTGGTATCTCATAGACCAAAGGTGACCACCACCTTTCACGATTCTAATGCAGATATCCACTTCTATATTATCTACTCCACATCGATATCCTCCTACCATTCCTGGCTACTTCATACCTCTGTTTGATGTTTTTTATACTTCTTGTATTTTTTTGTGCATGTGAAACCTTCGACATAAAATATTAATCACAATTTCTAAATTTTGGCAACATTCTAGCAAATATTTCTATTTACTAGCTATTTCCAAAGTTATTCAGTAAATTTCCATGCATTCACACCTTTTCGATAGAGCATTCGTGCAAGGGATTTCCAAATGCATTTGTGGAATATCTCCCACATGCATAGTGGTCTTGCATTTATATCATTTAAAATGTACACATATCCCATCTACATTCATTCAACATTCGTTGTCTTTAGAGAACATTGGCTTGCTACCTGGTAGCTTGGGCATGTACTCCACCCTACCCTTTGCTCTCATACATCAGATATTCTTGCCATATTTCCATAACTTTTCCAACACCTTAGCATCCACGTGTTGTCCTACCTTGGTGTCAATTTTGCATAAATCCATCTAGTTAGCATCTATCATACCTTGGTGTTAGTGTTGTGTCATTTTATTTGGTCAATGTCTAGTTAGAATGTTGTCCATGGTAGCCTCTATCTAGCGTGACCCCCTTCCAGTGTTAGTATTAATTTGTTTATCAATTTTTTCAACCTATTCATTGGTTCAAGTTAGCATTTGTCATGCCTTATCAACTTTCTATCTCATCCTATTGTGCCTCATCAGTTGGCTATCCTACTTTTCATGCATGGTTTCAGTCCACCCTACTTGCATGGCATTCCATTTTGGGTTTCCCATGTCTACATACAATATCTGCATCATCCCCATTGGTCCTGCATCAACCCCATCTACTAAAATCACCCTATCTACATTAGTGTTCATGTCCTTATCTAGAATTGTCAAATTGCTTGCATGTCAGCTGTGTAAAACTTATTGGGTCCACCTATCCGGCCTCTATTTCCCGATCTACATTAGTACACCACCAATTTTTCATTAAATCAATGACCATGTTCATTAAATGGTCTCAATCAATGCTCATTTTCATTAAATGGGATTAAATTGCAGTTGTTCACTACCCATTAAAATAAGTAAATGAAATTAATTTTTTCAATTTAATTTACTTTTTACTGCATGGCGCATATCATTAATGCACACGGTTATCTAATAAATGCATGCCATATTTAATGGAGGTCCAAAATTAAATTAAAAACCAAAAATTTCTTGCAACCATTTTCCTTTTGACACATGGTTCAAGGAAAATTCTATTGCATCTACTTTCGACATCAGTTGCTACTTTCTTTTGCCAATTCGAGGGACCTATTTTAGCTTTTCGCTAGTATAGCCGTGTTTATAGTTGTTGGAAAGAATTTTTCAAGATTAATTCAGTGCCACTATTAGATTTTGGTTTTTTGAAGACCTATATTTTTTTTTCAATTTGATCTCTTGTTTTGTAACAGGAGTACATTCTTGGTTGTACCCGATACTCTTGGCTCTTTCTATCTTTCTATTCCACCTTTGTACGCATTAGGGACCCATTATTCCTCAGTGGAGAGGAATGATATGGATTAGTAGCACATGTTTTAATAAGTTGTTAGCTAAGGATAAAAATGATTTAATGTGTTCTTATTTGTAACCTATGTTTGCAATTCCCATTTATAGGCACCTTTTGATATGATAAAATAATTAAGTTTTGGATTTTCATTCATATCTCGTGTCTATTGTAATGATTCCTCATCAATAATATTGGTGGTTAATCCTGTAACATACAATACATTTTTTATTATACCTCTCCAATCCTTAATATTTACTAGAATATTTCTTATTCCTTTTACTTCATATGTTTTGCTATCTTCTATTGCAATTGGTTTTTCATCATGTCATATTTTTACTTGCACCTGAATCTATATACCAACACTCAATGATGTTGTTTGGTATTTTATGTCTTCCTAGAGATTTTATGATATAGTGCTTTTGTAAAAATATAGTTCAATTTTGGTTGATTTTGTATAAATTTTGTAAATATCAGAATTTTTAACACCTTATTAATCCTATTAAACTAAAAACTTTTCAATTTTGAAGAGGTTTTAATGTGGGATTTATTTTGTCCCTTTTTGATAAATTTTTGAGAGAATAATATAAATTTTCAACTTTAATAAAATATCTTAATAACCTATTTTTGTAACCGTTAGAATTTTATTCAAGTGTTTCTAATGTCCAATAACCTAGTTTTATGTTGTAACCCTTATCACTCATAAATTTGGAAAATTAGAACACATTAATATTTGCAAACATTAAATGGATTAATTCTAAGTAGTTTTTCTTATTTCTCCTAAGTTGTATTTTATAGATATTATATTAATTTCCCTAAGTTTTGCTTTCAAATAAATATTGATTTTTTTTAATATCTCAACCATAAAATATAGCCTTATAACTCCCTTTTATAAATGAAATTAAATTAGATGAGGAAATTTTACCTTAATAAGGCTTTGTTCCTTTGTGAAGCTAGATGAAAATGGCAGTAATCTATCCTTATTGAGTGTGAATTACCCAATGTGTGCTTTGGCTTCAATGCTATCCTTAAATGTTAGTTCATCGATAGTGCTTTCGAATAATCTCAACTTACTTTGGATTATTGTTGGATCGTTATAAAAATACTGTAGAGCTTCTACCAAAATGCCACTGAGCTTCTATTGAACTACCGTCGAACTATTGAAATATCATCAAACAACTGCCATATTGCTTTAAAACTATTATTGTATTACTTTTTGCAAGGTCCAAGGTTCCTTTAATAGGTGGTCAATTGAGTGACAAGTATCACGGTAAACTTACTCTATTTCTTGTGACAAATTTCATCTTTAGTTGAGATATTTTTATTCTCCTTTGAGTGTTGTCCAAGAAACATTTCATATTCAACATATATGAGACTTCCTTGTTGCAACGGATGTATATCAAGCTTCTAGTTGTATGTAACTTCTCTTCTACATGGAGTATGGGTGCCAAGATAGAATTGCAACATTTTCTTTGTGAGCATTATTTAGAGTTTTTTTAAGAATGACAAGTGGCATCTACATGCACTTGTCTTTATCAATGCTTTTTTGAAGTCTCTCCAACACATTTTCCACCTTATTCTTTGTTTATCTACATAGATACTGAAATATATCCAACCAAACAATGCTTATGGTAGATTTATGGTAGATTTGTGGTGGTGATATGGAGGATCTTTAGTGGAGCTTTTGTAGCCCTTGAATGGAATATGAATGGGAATTCTTGGATGGAGACTCTATGATGCTCCACTTGTGGTAGAAATAATACTTGATTGGATGTAGCTTGCTTTGATAGAAATGCTCCTTTATTTTGATGTATGCTTGCTTTTATAGAGATGCTCCTTTTCTTTATACATTGCTTGATTTAACCCTGATGAGCAAGGTGAAACCAAAGTATTGTCATTGTTGTCAACACAGTCAGGTTGATCAGTTGATGCAATGGATAGGAGTTCATTGATGAGCAAGGCGATGGATAGGAGTTCATTGATGAGCAAGGTGCAACCAAAGTATAATGGATAGGAGTTCATTGATGAGCAAGGTGCAGCCAAAGTATTGTCATTGTTGTCAACACAGACAGAGGATCGGTTGATGCAATGGACAGGAGTTCAGAGGTCATACAGAGCATGTACAATGAATTTCCAAGAAGACCGAAGTGGCCCATATGCAAAAGCTCAAAGAAAAAGACAAGTAAGAAAACTATCGCGATATCGCGACATGTTGAGAAGCTGGAAAACAAACTGTCATGATATCGCGACATGTTGAGAAGCTGGAAAAGAAACTATCATGATATCATGACATGTTAAGAAGAAAGAAAATAAACTGTCATGATATCGTGACATGTTGGAAGAGAGAGAAAGCACAAGAAAAACTGTCATGATTTCGTGACATGTTGAAAGCAAAGAAGGCAAGTAGCAAAACTGTCATGATTTCACGACATGTTGAAAGCAAAGAAGGCAAGTAGCAAAACTGTCATGATTTCATGACATGTTGAAAGCAAAGAAGGCAAGTAGAAAAACTATCATGATTTCATGACATGTTGGCAGAGAAAAAGCCAAGTGGAAAAACTATCATGATTTCGTGACATGTTTGAAGAAGAAGTGCATGCAGGGAAAACTGTCATGATTTCGTGACATGTTTGGAGAGAAGGCGTAGGCAAAGAAAACTGTCATGATTTTGTGACATGTTTGGAGAGAAGGCGCAAGCAAAGAAAACTGTCACGATTTCATGACATGTTTGGAGAGAAGGAGCATGCAAAGAAAAGTGTCATGATTTCATGACATGTTCGAGAAGAAAGAGATTGCAAGAAGGATGGTACGGATGAAAAAGTGTCATGATTTCATGACATGTTCGAGAGAAAGAGCTCGCAAGGAAAAATGTCACGATTTCATGACAATTTGCAAGAGGAAGTGCTAAGGAGAAAAAGTGTCACGATTTTGTGACATATTGCAGGAGAGAGAAGGCAAGATAAAAAGTGTCACGATTTCATGACATATTGCAAGAGGAAGAGCTCAAGAGAAAAAGTGTCACGATATCGTGACATGTCACGTTTTCATGACCTGAAGAGAAGAGAAGAGCTAAGGAGAAAAGATGTCGTGATATCATGACATGTCATTCACGACTAAGAGAGGAGAGAGAATTTACGGAGATAGAAATGTTGCGATATCATGACAAAAGCAGAGAGGAAGACTCCGAAGGATGAAGTGTCATGATTTTGTGACAAGCAAAACGAAAGAGCATGGAAGCAGAAGCGTCATGATTTCATGACAAATTCAAGGAGGAAGAGCTCAAAGGCGAAAGCGTCATGATTTCGCGACATGTTCCATTTTCGCGGGCGTAAGGTAGAGAAAAGCACAAGGTAGCGAAAGTGTCACGATTTTGTGACATGTTTCATTTTTGCTGGTGCATGCAGAGAAGAGTGTACAAAAGCGAAAGGTGTCACGATTTCGTGACATGTCATGTTTTTGCTAGTGCAAGCAGAGAAGAGTGCAAGGAAGCGAAAGTGTCACGATTTCATGACATGTTCCATTTTCGTGGGCAAGAGACAGAGAATATATCAAGGCAGTGAAAGTGTCACGATATCACGACATGTTATGTTTTCATGGTCAACTGCCAAGAAAAAGTCAAAGGGGCAGAAATGTCGCGATATCACGACATGTCATAGTTTCGTGGGTAAAAGCCGAGAAGCATACATAGGGACAGTTGTAAAATAAGTTCATGCAGCAAAATAAGAACTATTACAGGTGGAGAGTTACAGTGAGATCATGTAACTTATAATAAGAAATGTGAAAAATAGTGCGGCGATTACAGAACTGTAGTTGCAAAGACAATCATGCAATTAAATAAGAATAGTGAACTGAAGTAATTACGGCAGTTACAAGGGCAGTTACAGTGACAGTAAATAGAAGTCATTACTATAGTTACAGGAGCCATTACAAAGAAATATCATGCAGCAGTGGTTACTGAAAGTCATCAGACGAAGACCACGAGTTGGACAGAGAAACGTCTCGAAGCCCAAACAAAGAACCGCTCTATTAATAAGGTTGCATGTGAGAATAAAGAAGTCGTTACTATTAATAGGCTGCATGCACGAATATGGAAGTTAAGAATAGAAACAGAACATCGTTATAAAAGGAGATTTGCATGAAGTAGTGAGGGTGAGCTCCGTGTGGGAAGAGAGAGCAGCGTGTTGAAGAATAGGGGGAAAGTGCTACAAAAAGAGAATAGAGAGAGCATTGCTGTGAGGGGAAAAGAGTCGTCGGATAGTGAGATAGTGTTACGGGCTATAAGAGAGTTGTAAGTGAGAAGAGAAAGCCGAACACAGGGGCTAAAAGAAAGCAGCAAGAGTGAGCCATAAAATAGTTGAGCTTTGTGCGGTAAGAGAGTGTTGTGCTCTGAACGGGGTGATAGAGCAGTGTGTTGTTGTATAGAGGGATAGTGTTGTGGGTTGTTACAAAGCTGGAAGAATGTTGTAAGAAGTACAGAGTTGTGAGAGCTGCAAGAGTAAGCTATAAGAAAGGGTTGTAAGTGTGCAGTAAGTAGAGCTGTAAAAGAGTGTATGCTTCCATGAGATTGATTTGAGTTAAGATAGACCAGTGAGGGTCTTGTAACACAGAAGGCATTTTTATGTCAATCAAGATTTAAAATAGAAGTCCAAGTTGGTGCTTGGAATCAGGGGTTGGTGCTCCTTTCTATTGATGTAGATAAATCAGGGGTTGGTGCTCCTTCCAGTGGGTGCTGGTAAACTGATTGTGAAGTTGGTGCTTTGCAAAGGCTGGATTTGGATGGGAGTCCAAGCAGTCTATTTTTGAGGAGTAGCCAAATCTGGTGAACCTCGTTAAATCTTGTGTTATGTGTTGCTATCTTGTTACACTTGTTGCATCTGGTTTTAAGCATTCATTAGTTTTGAATTAAGAGATGAAGATTTAAGTTTTTAATTAGCTGCACTGATTCACCCCCCCTCTCTTAGTGCCATTGTAAGACTAACAATTGGTATCAGAGCCAAGTTCCCAGTTCAGGCTAAATCAGTTAGGGTTGATCTTGGATTAGTACACAATGGGTAAGAAGAATAGATCCTCCTCCAAAAAGGCATCTCAGCCAGTTTCAGTTCTTGTGGAAGAGAAAACTGAACTAGAGAAGGTAGAAGAAGTGGATTCTAAAGTATGCAATGAAAACCTGGAGATTGAAGTAGATCTAGAAGGTGAGTTGATAGCCGCACTTGAAGAGTTGAGTATAGAAAAGAAAAAGAACAAAAGAATGTCCAAGAAGTTAGAAGAATATGGGGATGAGATTGAAGATCTCTTCCTACAAGTTCAAAAGGCCAAGAAATCAGAAGAAGCCTTGAAGACACACCTGGATGATGAGGATGATGTATGCAGCACAAGTGAAGAGGAATCTAACAAAGTTATTGTTGATCTAAAGCTGCAAGTAGAACAGTACAAAAGGATTGAAGATATTCTCAGGTCTCAAATCAATGAGAAAGAGACTGTTTGCTGCCAACAAGAAGAAGAGATTGTTTCATTGAAGAAACAACTAGAAGAGGCCAATATAAATCTCAAATTTGAGAAGAGCACAGAGTTGCTAGATAAAATGATAAAGCAACAAAGAAGCTCCACGGCTAAGCTTGGTCTTGGATATGAAGCTGAACAACCTTCATCTTCCAAATATGCAGAGAAGAAGAAGTCCACTATTGAAGGATCGAAGCAAGAAAAGTCTGAAGCTGAATCTTCAAAAGGAAGAAAATATCAAAGAAGATCTACAACAAAGCAACCACAGCAAAAGAGGTTCTCTCACTCTCACTCTTTTAATAATAATGCTTTTAATGGCTATTGTTCTAAATGCAACCGCTTTGGTCACAAGGCAATTTATTGTGGACTGAACAATAGATCAAAAAGTTATGCTGATAAAAACACATCTGCTTTCCTGAGTGAACACCATGTGCAATGTTTTAAATGTAATGGCCATGGGCACATAGCAAGGTTTTGTCCAAGCACTTATGTATCCAATCTAAGGCAAGACCATAGATTTCATCATACACACAGAATGCAATGTAGACAGGGAATAAAACATGTGCAATGTTTTAAATGTAATGGTCAAGGGCACATAGCAAGGTTCTGTCCAAGCACTTCTATATCTAATCTAAGGCAAAACCCTAGATTTCATCAGACACAAAGAGGGCAACACAGACAAGAAACATATCATGTGCATAAAAGAAAGGAAAATAATCATCCATCAAGGATGCACAAGAGACAACCCCGCAAGAGAAATGTTCAAGTTCACGAAAAGGTGCAAAATGAGGATGTAGTTGAAAAACTCAAGCCCAAGTTCAAGAAAGTCTGGAGAAAGAAAGAAGAAAGGGAATCGTGTCTCCTTGGACTGAAGGAGATTACTCCGCTATTGCACTAAGCAACTCCAGGTGGCACATCCTCAGGGGGAGCAATCTTAAAGTTTTATTTTTATGCTCCTATGTATTTGTTTGGTTATCTGAGGATGAAAGGCAAGTAGTCGGGATATTGTCATATAGTTGTTAAAGTGTTTTTTCAGTTTATGCAGTGGTTTGTGGAGGTGTCGTGAAGGGTAGTGATCGAATTGAGAGTCGTCACCATTGGTAGTATTGATATATGTCATTGTTGTACTGTTGATGATTCTTAATGCCACTATTCATAATTATGGATCATAACAGTCTAGATAATTTGTTTAATGAAAGAATGCTTGCCCTAGCTACATATTTGTGTTTCGATAAAAGTAGCGTGTATTTGTTCGACGCTTTGATGTGAAGATTGTTAGATCTTTCATGACGCCTTGGTGAATATAGTTAATTCACAGACAGTTTCATTTTAATTGTTGATAAAATGCCAATCCAAGGTTAAGAAGTATGAGGCTGAGTAAGGTGCACTATGGTTGGCCATAAAGTGTTTGACAAAATGTCTTCTCCTGATTTGCATAGTTGAAAGTAAGGTGTGATCTGCAGTAAATGTAGAAAACTTAGATCAGGTTGTAAATATAAAAAGGAATTTGGTTGTGCTGCAGTATAGTATTTGATGCTTGCACAGAGTTGGCAGTAAAATTGCAGTGTTGGTACAGTGTTGGACAAAAGTTGGTACAAGTGTGAGTCACTTGTCAATTTTGTTGATAGATGTGAAACCAACATGTTGAATGGGAAGATTGAAGAAGAGGTTTATAATGAGCAACCAGATGATTTTCATCCTGGTGATGAATGGTTGAGTTGCTTTCATAGAGGTTGTTTTGATCAAGTTAATGCTTTACTTGATACATGATTTGGGCTTACTCCATTGAGATTGATTTGAGCAAGTTATTCTTTGCATTGGTGATTTATGTTGGTGGTTGTTTTGTTCAAATACCTTTGGAAGGAAAAGGATGTCTACTAGTTTCCTTTTCATGTAGTGATTGGTTGAATGCTTCAAGGTTAATCTTGAGTTGAATGATGTTGGTTAAACCTTGTCTATAAGCATTGTTGTTAAAGCCCTAATTGGTTGAGAAAAGATATTGGTTGTGGAAAGAACATGAGTATCATTTGTTATATGAGTTATTGCATGGTTGGCAATTGTTGGGTTGTGTTTCATGTTCTTGAGAAAAGCATACTACATCTATCTTATTCTTTTGAGATTGAGATTGAGTTGAGATTGAGATTGGGAGTTAAGTATAGAACATATTGAGTCTCTAACAATTCTCTTTATGCTTCTATGAGGTTGATGAATCAGATTGGGTCTCTAACCATTCTCATTGTGAGTTCATTCTGAGTACTACTTGAGCATAATTGATTGAGCCCTTGAGAAGCTTTGGGAAATAGTTGTGGTACATGTTTGATGCTTACAGAGTTGGTTGATACATGCTTCGACTAGGGTATGTGATAAAGGGATGTTCATTGAGGTGATTGGTTGAGTTGAGTTGAGATTGGATTTGAGTATAAACATATTGAGTCTCTAACAATACCTTTATGCTTCTATGAGATCAGTTGATATTTTGATTGAGCATTAAGTATAGAACATAATTGAGTATATAACAATTCTTTTATGATTCTATAAGACTGGGCAAGTTCTTGGTGAGATTGCTAGAGCAGGTTCTCAGTGAGCCTATTGATAGAGTGAGCAGATGAGTCTCAACATAAATCCCATAGTCTAATAATTGACTAGCCATCAGGATCAAATTCTCAGGGGGAGCATTTATGCATTTGTTTATCTTATTGCTCATATTTATGATTTTTGCTAACTATAATAATTTTTGCCTGAGAATGTTGTGCATGGACTCAGGGGGAGTTTTGTAGCCACCCTTTGGTATTATTGCTAAAGGGGGAGAAGAATTATAGGTAATTGCACACAATTACGTGTGTTGCCAACAATTCCAAAGGGGGAGATTGATGAGCAAGGTGCAACCAAAGTATTGTCATTGTTGTCAACACAGTCAGGTTGATCAGTTGATGCAATGGACAGGAGTTCATTGATGAGCAAGGTACAAAGTATAATGGATAGGAGTTCATTGATGAGCAAGGTGATGGACAAGAGTTCATTGATGAGCAAGGTGCAGCCAAAGTATTGTCATTGTTGTCAACACAAAGAGGATCGGTTGATGCAATGGATAGGAGAAAATAATAGAAGGTGAACAAGAGTTCAGAGGTCATACAAAGCATGTACAATGATTCTCCAAGAAGACCGAAGTGGCCCATATGCAAAAGCTCAAAGAAAAAGACAAGTAAGAAAATTGTCGCGATATCGCGACATGTTGAGCAAGAAAAATATCATGATATCATGACATATTGAGAAGATAGAAAAGAAACTGTCACGATATCATGACATGTTAAGAAGAAAGAAAATAAACTGTCATGATATCATGACATGTTGGAAGAGAAAGAAAGCTCAAGGAAAACTATCACGATTTCACGACATGTTGAAAGCAAAGAAGGCAAGTAGCAAAACTATCGCAAATTTATGACATGTTGAAAGCAAAGAAGGCAAGTAGCAAAACTGTCATGATTTCATGACATGTTGAAAGCAAATAAGGCAAGTACAAAAACTGTCACGATTTCGTGACATGTTGCTAGAGAAAAAGCCAAGTGGAAAAACTGTCATGATTTCACGACATGTTGGAAGAAGAAGCGCATGAAGGAAAAATGTCACGATTTCATGACATGTTTGGAGAGAAGGCACAAGCAAAGAAAACTGTCATGATTTCATGACATGTTTGGAGAGAAGGCGAAGGCAAAGAAAATTGTCACGATTTTATGACATGTTTGAAAAGAAAGAGCTTGCAAAGAAAAGTGTCACGATTTCATGACAATTTGCAAGAAGGATGGTACGGACGAAAAAGTGTCACGATTTCATGACAGGTTTGAGAGAAAGAGCTCGCAAGGAAAAGTGTCACGATTTCGTGACAATTTGCAAGAAGGAAGGTAAGGAGAAAAAGTGTCACGATTTCGTGACATATTGCAAGAGAGAGAAGGCAAGATAAAAAGTGTCACGATTTCATGACATATTGCAAGAGGAAGAGCTAGAGAGAAAAAGTGTCACGATATCGTGACATGTCGCGTTTTCATGACCTGAAGAGAAGAGAAGAGCTAAGGAGAAAAAATGTCACGATTTCGTGACATGTATTTTCGACTAAGAGAGGAGAGAGAATGTACGGAGATAGAAATGTCACGATTTCATGACAACAACAGAGAGGAAGACTCCGAAGGATGAAGTGTCACGATTTCATGACAGAAGCAAAATGAAAGAGCATGGAAGCAGAAGCGTCATGATTTCATGACAAATTCAAGGAGGAAGAGCTCAAAGGTGAAAGCGTCATGATTTCGTGACATGTTTCATTTTCATGAGCGTAAGGTAGAGAAAAGCACAAGGCAGTGAAAGTGTCACGATTTCGTGACATGTTCTATTTTTGCTAGTGCTTATGGAGAAGAGTGTACGGAAGCGAAAGGTGTCACGATTTCATGACATGTCATGTTTTCTCTAGTGCAAGCAGAGAAGAGTGCAAGGAAGCGAAAGTGTCACGATTTCGTGACATGTTCCATTTTCGCGGGCAAGAGACAGAGAAGAGCTCAAGGAGGTGAAAGTGTCACGATTTCGTGACATGTTATGTTTTCATGGTCAACTACCAAGAAAAAGTTAAAGGGGCAAAAATGTCGTGATATCGCGACATGTCATAGTTTCATGGGTAAAATCCGAGAAGCATACAGGGACAGTTTAGAATAAGTTCATGCAACAAAATAAGAACTGTTACAGGTGGAGAGTTACAGTGAGATCATGTAAGCTATAATAAGAAATGTGAAAAAGAGTGTTGCGGTTACAGAACTACAGTTGCAAAGACAATCATGCAGTTAAATAAGAATAGTGAACTAAAGTAATTACGGTAGTTATAGGGGCAGTTACAGTGACAGTAAACAGAAGTCATTACTGCAGTTACAAGAGCCATTACAAAGAAATATCATGCAGCAGTGGTTACTGAAAGTCATCAGACGAAGACCACGAGTTGGACAGAGAAACGTCTCGAAGCCCAAACAAAGAACCGCTCTATTAATAAGGTTGCATGTGAGAATAAAGAAGTCGTTACTATTAATAGGCTGCATGCACGAATATGGAAGTTAAGAATAGAAACAGAACATCGTTATAAAAGGAGATTTGCGTGAAGTAGTGAGGTTGAGCTCCGTGCGGGAAGAGAGAGCAGCGTGTTGAAGAATAGGGGGAAAGTGCTGCAAAAAGAGAATAGAGAGAGCATTGCTGTGAGGGGAAAAGAGCCGTCGGATAGTGAGATAGTGTTGCGGGCTATAAGAGAGCTGTAAGTGAGAAGAGAAAGCCGAACACAGGGGCTGAAAGAAAGCAGCAAGAGTGAGCCATAAAATAGTTGAGCTTTGTGCGGTAAGAGAGTGTTGTGCTCTAAACGGGGTGATAGAGCAGTGTGTTGCTGTATAGAGGGATAGTGTTGTGGGCTGTTACAAAGCTGGAAGAATGTTGTAAGAAGTACAGAGCTGTGAGAGCTGCAAGAGTAAGCTATAAGAAAGGGCTGTAAGTGTGCAGTAAGTAGAGCTGTAAAAGAGTGTATGCTTCCATGAGATTGATTTGAGTTAAGATAGACCAGTGAGGGTCTTGTAACATAGAAGGCATTTTTATGTCAATCAAGATTTAAAATAGAAGTCCAAGTTGGTGCTTGGAATCAGGGGTTGGTGCTCCTTTCTGTTGATGCAGATAAATCAGGGGTTGGTGCTCCTTCCAGTGGGTGTTGGTAAACTGATTGTAAAGTTGGTGCTTTGCAAAGGCTAGATTTGGATGGGAGTCCAAGAAGTCTATTTTTGAGGAGTAGCCAAATCTGGTGAACCTCGTTAAATCTTGTGTTATGTGTTGCTATCTTGTTACACTTGTTGCTTCTGGTTTTAAGCATTCATTAGTTTTGAATTAAGAGATGAAGATTTAAGTTTTTAATTAGCTGCACTGATTCACCCCCCCCATCTCAGTTCCATTGTAAGACTAACAAACCCTAGGTTTGTGCCTTGTCTTCTGTAGATTTTATCATCCAATATATATAGAGGATGATCCAAAAGATAGGCTCTTTGATTTTCTTGGAAGAATGATAGTATTCAACCTCCTTTGACTGATTCAACCTGCTTGTAGTGTGCCTTTGAGGCACTTTAAAATTTACCTTTTTTCCTGCGTAGAATGAGTTAGAGTAGTGCAACTCAATGTAGCAATATTTGTAAATAAGATGCCTTTTGCACCTTTTCTTGCACTCCCTTTTTGTAGGTCTAGTATTCTAATTTGTATGGTAGAATTCTGAATGCAGTATTGGGATTTTGAGGTTATATTTTTCTTAGATACCTTTTTTTTACTTGTATATTATGATGAAAAATCCAATCTTAGATAGAAGTAGATATATGATGCAATTTTCTACACTTTTATCCTTGCAACTAACCATGTAATGCTTTGGATTTGAGACTCACCAAGTCTAAATATTTGAAGCTTCTACTTTAATTTTTGGTTAGTTGTATTCTTCTCTAGGTTTTTGAGGATTCTAACCTATTTTTGTGGCTTCTCTTGGCCACAATGTGTTATTGATTTTTGTGCTTTAATAGTGTCTTTAGACACTTGATACAAGTCAGATTTGGTGCCCTTCAAAAGACACAAAACTAATTTATTTTTAGAGTAGTATAATAGTGCAAGTATTTAAATTTTAATGTACTAATAATTACACCTTATCACTCAAATAAACTCTAAAATTAATGCACTAAAAATTTATTGCAACTAATCAAGAATAAAATGAAATGAATTTTTAAGAGTTATTCAACAATTTCACTACAATTAATATTGCAGGACTTATTTTTCTTTTACTTTTTCCAAATTAGATGATAGGTAGTTGATAGAAGTAATTTTGAAATCTAATCAACTCCTAATTAATGTGAAAATAAACCTTAAAGAGAACTTTTTATTTTTTGCACTTTTGAAGACTATAATCCAATTTTCTAGTTGTAAATTTAATCCAAATTTAGGTGCTTCTAACAAATATGATAAGTAAATCAATTAATGAACCTACTTGCACCAAACAATTGCATACCTCTTTGAAAGTTTTTGTAGCTCTTTTATCACTTGTGTAGAGGGTGTAGATCTCGATGTCTAGGATCACCAAGTTTTTGGTATGAGTATGACCTTATAGCTCTTTGTAGACTGTCCTGAACAACTCCTTCTTCACCAAATAATGGTGTTAAAATTTCTTTCATAAGCCTAGGATTTGGTGCCTTGTTCTCCTCTTGTGTTCAACTCCTTCTATTGTAGATTTGGTGAAGTCTTTATCTCTAAAGTGGTGCCTTATTTCTATGATAGGTAATCTTCAAATCTCTAAGATTTGGTGAGCTTATTCTAGAATTTGGCACTCTTTGCCAAATTATTCTTCACATATTTGGCACTCTTTACCAAATTATTCTTCTCTTGGGCTTGCTATCGGATGGTGATAATTGTCCCTTGTCCTTCACTAGCAGGAGCTTCTCCTTTGAGAATTTCTTCAGTAAGGCTCTCCTAGCCTTTTTCATGGATGTTTTATGAGACCTTTCCAAGGTATTTGATCTTGCAGCTTTAGTGCTTGCAGTGTTTGCATGTAGTGGCATCCAATGACAAATCTATTTTGCAAAGACAAAGGTAAACAAAAATAATGATAGATTTTCCTTTTTTTTTTTTAATTCACCATGTGCTCTGATACCATTTATGGCTTTAGTACCATTCCATAATAAAAAAAATAGAGAGAGAAAGAAAAATCCATTATTGATGAATGAAAAACTAATGCATTCGAGTAAGGGTATGAGACCCTTTATGTAGGAAGATAGGTTTCTTAGAAAACACTCTACCTAACTATGCAAGGGACACATTGCACATAAAACTTGCACATTGACACTTATGCATTTATTATGTTGCATGAAGTAACTAGATACCTAAAGTAATCTAACATAACCAAATGATATAATATATTCTAACACATTTGATTTTGTTTTAGCTTTTTTTACTCATTTTGGTCACTAATAACTTAATTGCAAGATTATCTTATGTTATTTTCTTAACATTATTCCACTTATTGTTGTTCATTTCATTCCAAAGCATGTTAATTTTCTTGTTTCTCTTCAATGTTTATTCACTTGGAGGAACTTCTCTTCCATGTTCATTATTTTGCATGATTTAATAAAATTTCAAGCATACAAAAACTTACATTCAATACCAAGCTACTATGGTGAAGATAAAATGCCTTCATTGCCTTGTCATCTCATCACTCTTAACTTTTCCACCTCATTGTTTCATCTCTCTACCTCTTTCTTTGTTGTTGTAGATTTCTAAATTTATAACAACACTCATTTCCATTAACACTTTTTGGAATTTCTTATCATTCAATTTTCTTTAGCTTAGGGGTTAATTGGATTGTTGATTTTATTCCTAAAACTTCCAAGAGCATCTAAGACCCCTTTTTCATTCCCAAAATCATCTAATTCTAGGCATTTTAGGGACTTCTTATTCCTTTTGCATATAAATTTGTTTCAATCACTAAATTCTAAGGTTTTGAGGCTCTCAGAATTAGTATACCTCTCAAAGAACCTTACCCTTCCATTGCATCACAAAATCCCTAAAATATAAATTCAAATTCTACCCTAAATCCATCTTAGTCCCATTTAGGTGAAAATCATCAATTACTATAGCGATTGGTGATTTTGACTTTCTGGAATACACAAAGTAAAAATACCAATTGCTATCAAAATCACTGCTAGCAATTTTGCAATTCAATGGTACTTTTGAAAGAGACCCATTTCCACTCAAAGGAAGGCACTCACACTAATTTTTATCAAAAATAGGGGGTCTAATCAGCTAAAAATATAGGAATCCACATTCCCAACACTAAGATAGACCTCCCAAATCAAATAATTCCATTTTTTTATTTTTTATAGGTTGAAAAAATTCCAGTCAAAGTCAAATATACCAATGGTGATTTTTCACGTCAGTGGTAATTTTTCTTAGACACTATCGCTTGTAACTTCCTTAAACCTTGTTTTTTATCATTTTTTACATTGTGTTTTTGTTTGCAACCATTTTTTTCTTAAAATAACATCTCTTTTGGAAAATTAAGGAATCTTACTATAGGCTAAATTTCCCTTTCAAAACACATTAACATTTGTCTATATTCAAGGAACCCTAGATCATATTTAAACTCTTTTCACTTCCAAGTACTTAGGAAAAATCATAAAAGTATATAGTTGCATCCTAGTCTAGTTTATCTTCTTGCATCATTCCTTATTTTCCTTGAAAAGAAAAACATCTTCTTAGGTTGTTTCATCATTAAAATAAAAAAGCATCTTAGGTTAGTTCTTGTATTTGTGTATTTTCATGTTTTAAGAAAATCATGCACTTTTAGTGATCTTCACCTTAAGTTTGAATATTTTTGTAAGGCTTGATAAAGAGTCAGATTAGCTATCCAAAATACTTAGGTGTTTTTTGAATAAAATCCATAAAACACCATCAAACATAATGCTAATATTGACACATTGAGAAACTACATTAAGTAGATCCTACATGCATTGAAGATACCCATATCTTTAGGGTCTCCTTTAGAAAGAGACCATCAAAATGAGGAAACAAGGACAATCTTAGTAGATTCTCCCTATCACTATACAGTGTGATTTTTCTAATTCTACAATATTGTAGAAGACTATGCGGATGACCTTTTAGGTTGTTCAAAGAAATGAGAAAATCATGTTTAAGACCTAAAATGTGTTGTTGAAATATTACGAGAATACATAAGTTAAAATACCAAATATTAATATTTGGGGTAACATCAATAAAATTACTAGGGTTTATCCTATCCCATAGTGGAATTGAAGTGGACCTTTCTAAAATTATGGCAATAATAAGCATGCCACCACCAATAAATTTGATTGAAATACATAGCCTCCAAGGAAAATTGTAATCCATTTTAAGGTTCATCTCACAAATTAGAGATAAATATCAACCCTTTTCTAGGTTACTAAAAAAAACACAAAATTTGAATGGGATAGGGAGTGTCAAAAAAATTCCAAGCTCTAAAAACATATCTCTTGATGCCACCTATCTTAATACCACCTAACCCAACTTAACTATTACTTATATACCTAGTTGTTATTGAGCATTCCCTTGGAGCCTTATTAGCTCAATATGATGATCAACTATAGAGGAGGAAAACCATGCACCAGTGTATGATCCTCAAGCCTAGATCAAAAAGGAAGTCTTGAGGTTACCGTGATGGCCGTTATAACTCTACACTCGATGTAAATGGGAAGGGTTAACCAGGAATATTTTATGGACTTGCTCCAAGTCTAGAGTGGAATATGTTTGGATGTTTTCAATTAAGACTACACCTATATTTGGTATTTCTATACTAAACTATGAAAATGAAAGAACAATGCAAGATACAATATGCAAGAATACAAGAGCTAATACTAAAATTATTATTTGATTGAATTATATCTAATGCTAGATTGTAAAATAATCCTTTTGAGAAAGGTTCCAAAGGAATGCACAAAAAAAATCCTAAATATACACTGTATACTTCTATTCATTCAAATTCCTATGAAATTAAATCAAATATCTATACTTTGCTTATGGTCTAGGTTTTCCATAAAAGTGGTAGAAAGCAAACAACAAATAATTTAAAGATCTATTAGGGCACTTATCTTATCTAGTGATTGATCCAATATTTATATTGCATCTTGAATGTCAAATAGCTTCAATCCTGTAAAATAACTTCACAAAATCCTAGAAAACTTGATCAATGTTTTAGGGCTTGCTTAGGCCACCATATATCTAAGCTTGGAGGTGCAACAATCAAGCCCTCTTGGTACTTTTAGTTGATAATTCAAAATTAAAATAACCTTTGACCTTTGGAACATGCACAAACATAGTAAAATAAATATGCAACAATAATATAAAATGCAACTAAGATGGACATAATAGAAAGCTTCAATATGGGGTGCAAATTAGGGTTTTAAAGTGTAAATCTTACCCCCAAAATCCTAATTTTACAAAATTCATGTCTTATAACTAGGAGGTAAAAATATGGTTGACTAAATTCTTGCCCTGTATGGGTGAGGTATGAATCTTGTTTAGATACCCTTTTTGGGACCTGAAACAACAAAAAATGGGGTGTGAAAAGTAGAAAATAGTGTTCTAAATTTACTAGAAATGAATACAAGTCCTGTCGATCTAATGGAGCAAGAAAGAAATAATTAAGAGGTGGAAGAAGCACTCCAAAATGATTGATATATCCAATCATCAATAATTCTTCAATCAATCCCCAAGGGCATAAATCCACATGAAATCATGAGCAAATGAGCAATTCAACAATGAGAATCTCTAAATAACATGTTAGGAACTTAATTAGCCAACTAAAGATATTCAAACCCTTATTTATAAGATTTTTTAAGGGAAATATAGGTGTGAAAGTAAAATTTTACTTTGGACAAGGCCGACTCCAAGATGGTCAGACAAGGGGAGGGGTTTTAGAGAGAAAAACCCTTAGAATTCCAAATTTATACCCTACATAGGGTGACCACAAATTTGGCCAAGGATTTTAACCAAATTCACACCCCTTAAAATACAGGGCATAAATCCGATAAATTAAACTTGTCAAATCCATACCCTATACTGGGAAACCTTGAATTTGGTTTAGCTAGACCCAAGTGTAGTTTTTTGGCATTTTAGAGGACAAAATGGTGACAAAACAAGGCAAAACATATACCATTGGAAATCTATTTTCAACCATAATCTAATGGTATAGGTTTTGCAAGAAATGGAGAGGATTTGGTAGGAGAAAAGTTGGATCAAATATGACCCTACGTTTCCAAGGGGAAAACTAAGGATCTAAGGAAAATGAATTACTTTAGTGGGTCAATTTTCCATGTCTATATTCTGCCTCCTCTTTGATACATTTATGGCCAATTAAATGCATCAAATAGAGATGTAGATTTCTAAAGGCAAGAAAGAAACAAACACATTAAATGGGTGGCCAATTTTGTATTAAAGGATGATGCAAAAAGGGTATCATGATGGATATTTTATATTTTTGCACACAAATTAAGACACTACTACCATTAATACCTCTAAGTTTGGGATGCCCCATTGATTTTTAGAAAGAATAGAAAATTTCTTAAGAAACTCAAAAATGGTAAAGAAAGAAAGCAAAACATAAAATCCAAAAAATAGAGCAAGTAGACTAAACACATGACAATGGAAACTGGGTACAACTTGAATGTAACTAATGCATGAAATGTTGTCTACGTAAGATAAAATGCATGGATGAAAAAAGAAAGGTAAATAAAGAAGAGGGAAAAATGATATAAGAATAAGATGAATAATAAGAAGAAGAAACAAAACTCCAAAAGAGGCCAAAGAAACAAAAATCAAGAGAAAAGGATCAAAAACCTAGAAATAGGGTGCTATGCTCAAAAATATGGTCAAAAGTGGAGTGAAAACCTACTATGGGTGTATTACTCACTAATATTGATTAGATGGACAAATGTGGAGCATGTCCCACTATGGATGTAATGCTTGCTAAGGTGGACAACTGGACAAATGGTACCCATTAGGATGTATGATCATAAATGGTCAATATGGAGGTTACCCCTCACATGTGACCATGAAACTATCTCATATGGGGTTTGTGTATGTAGTAAATGATTTATAAAGTACTACCTAATAGGGATGTAATGTATACAAAGTGTGAATGGACCAATTGATCTGAGCATGACATTACATGAGTGTGTGCATGTGTTAGAAGAAAAGAGAGGAAGAAAATGAGGAGCAAAAAATTATGTGTGTATACCCCCATATTAAAATTTTAATTATTAATAAGTGGGTGTAATATAGTCAGTGGTCGTATGAGTAACATTCATGTGGTATCTAACCTATCTCACAAGGACCACTTATCTATTGAAAAGTTAAGAAAGAAGAAGTGTTAAAACAAATAAGAGAGAATAACATATATCCCTATCTTGATGAAGAAAAAGAAGAAGAAACACACATAGGGAAAGGATATACCAAAATGGGAATTGCATTTCTTGAATTTTGAGAGAATTTATGGTCATTGGAAAAACCTTCAAAGTCAAGAAATACAAGAAGAAAAGAGAAAAGAAAGAAGAGAAGAAGGGAATAAAAAGCAAGTGCCCTAGGTTGGGGCTTTCATAGGCATAAAAGCCCTAGTGAGAGTGCAATGCATGTGAGCTATGACCTAACTAGGTGTCATCACTTGCCATTTTTGAAAAATCCCTAGAAATCTATATGATCAAGCAGTCATTAGAAAGAAACAATGCAATGATGACAAGCAGATGCAAGTGGAATAGAATTTCAAGTAGATTATGCAAACTATGCTAGACAAACATGTAGTATGAACAAGCAAATGAATACAATATGATCTATGTTGAATGCATGCCTCATAAATGATTTATTATTGTTATTTTGTTAAGGAGTGGAATGACAGTGGACACATAATTTGATTTTGCCTCCTATATTAACATAAATAACATGCATACAAGGGACTGATCCATGAAAGAAAAATCTAGAAGAGGGATAATCTTGATGATAAAAATCACAAGGAGGCTCCTTCATAGCCTTTTATCCAACAACCATTGCATAAAAGTCTTCAAAAATTCAAGCAAAACCATATTTCTTAACAAAATGAGGGTCAATCCCTAATATCGTGAGATATATAATATAGAGAAGTAGGGTCCCCTTTAGAAGTAGAAGATTTACCACCACAATGCATAGAATTTATCATATTACAAAATAAGATGTTATATGGATAAATGGGGTTCTCATCCTCATAATTCTACTCCAAACCTTGATGAGATATATCCAAAAGAGGTTCTAGAAGAAACTGATTATTTTGATCCCATGGTGAATCATTGATTAATGGTTCCTCATTCACTTTTAAATTTTCAATTTGCTGAGTTGTTTGAGATAAGGGACATGGATAAAATGATGATGGAACTAAAGGAAAAACACTGAGACCATATTTTTCTTGCTCAACCATATAATAATATTTGAATAAATGAGGGTCACCTAGAATGGTGACAAGTTGGTCCTCAAAATTAAACTTCAAACTCTAATGAAAAGTAGAAGGTATGGCCTTCATAGCATGGATCCAAGGACATCCTATAAGAATATTAAATTATGTAGGACAAGACACCACATAAATCAAGGTATCTAATATATTAGGTCCAAACCTAAGAGGGGATATGATATTTCAAGCTTCTTGGAACTTGTTTCTAAATGTTTTGATGATTGCATTAGATTTGGATAAATATTCCTCTTTTAATCCAAACTTTTGGAAATTTTGATATGTGCATAAATTAAGGATTAAAAGTATCCCCAATAAATGCAGTAATGTAGAGATAAAAATCACTACGTAAGTCTAAGGAAGACATATCATCATTCGAGAATGTGATATTATGTATCCCAAGAGAACTTACAACATTAGCCATAGCACTAGGGGAAATGTACTAAGGAACAAATTATGCTCTTATAAATTATAACAAATATTTCCTATGAATAGGAGAAGTTTGCAAGAGTTCTAAGATAGATATATTGGCTAGATTACTAGCTAACAGATGTTGAAGGTCCAAGGATACTTGAGGTTACAACACTAAAGGATGGGTTTATATTCATCTACTCTTTCTCTAATTATTCTTCAAAACCAAAATGGGCTACAAAGGTGGACCAAATAAAGAACTTTTTTCCTACTGAAAATGTTGATCCAATTGAGATTGAGATTTTTTCCTTGTAGTTTCTCCAACCATGCCAACAATTTTATCATATGGAGGCAAAAAATTTTGATAATATTGAAGAACACAAGCTTATATTAAGAGGGGGAGGTGAACAATATAAGATCAACTTTTACTTTTCTTTCCCAAACAATATTATCCAATGTTAAAAATTTGAAATATCAATAGCAGTAATCAAATAAATGCAAAAATCATCACACACATAAGAGACAAAAATTTAATGTGGTTCACCCAATGTGGGTTACGTCCATGGAGAAAATATTTCTTCTAAATTTTCTCAACAAAACTCTTGGGAATCAATTCCCTATTACAAAGTTTATAGACCTCTATCCAAAGTAGAAATCTATACCCTTTGATCTATTTTGTGGATATCTCTCCATAGGATAACTCTATCCCCTTAGCTATGGTTTGTGGATATCTCTCCATAGGAGAAATCTATCCCCTTTGCTCTAGTTTATGGATCTCTCTCCATAGGAGAACTCTATTTCATTTGCTCTAGTTTGTGTATCTCTCTCCATAGGATAACTCTATCCCATTTTCTTTGGTTTGTGGATATATCAATAGGATAAATCTATCCCCTCTACTTTAGTTTGTGGATCTCTCTCCATAGGATAAATCTACCCCCTTTGCTCTATTTTATGGATCTCTCTCCATAGGAGAACCCTATCCCATTTGTTTTGATTTGTGGATATCTCTCTATAGGAGAACTCTATCCCCTTTACTCTAGCTTGTGGATATTTCTCCACATGAGAAATATATCCTTTCTACTCTAGTTTGTGAATTTCTCTCCATAGGATAACCCTATCTCCTCTTCTCCTAACTCTATCTCAAATCTGCACCAAACCTCCTCACAAGGCTAGCACAAATCTGTTCTAATTATGCTCACAAATATCTCTCAATATACACATATTACATGCACAAATATACCCTCAAATATATACCAAGTCTTCTCACAAGACTTACTAAATTCTACCTCAAACCTACTTCAAATATTCTCACAAGACTTGCTCAAATATACCTTAAACCTACATCAAGTCTTCTCACAAGACTTGCTCAAATCTACCTTAAACCTACTCCAAGTCTTCTCACAAGACTTGCTCAAATCTGACTTAAACCTACTTCAAGTATTCTCACAAAAATTTCTCAAATCTACCTTAAACATGCCTTAATACTATTCTAACACATGCTCAAAAATATTCATAATACATGCTCAAATTTTCCCAAAACTTGCACACAAATAATGCTCACAACAATGAATATATTGCTTTCAGAAATACTTTCTTCAATCAAAGTAATTCAGACATATTCTACCCAAAAAAAATTAACCTCTAGAACATATAGAGAATGATATGTATTATCAATTACCCAATATGTTCTTTCACATTTACCAACATTGCATTCATCCAATCCAATATCTACCTCTTGCAAAAACCCTTTCAAATCAAATCAAACTGGTGTATAACTTTGCTTCACAAAATTGGTCTATCTTTATTGTAAATTTGCTCTCAAGAATCAATCACAATAATGCACGAATTTCGTTCACAATATTGATCTCAAAAACTTCACAATTACTTTCAATGTCTTTCAAACCACTACTCAAAATGTTTCACAATGATGTACAAACTTGATCTCAACCCTAGCTCAAGTATTTATAATCATTAAGCACAATTAGTTCTCAAACCCTAATGCAATTGTTTCCACTTTCTCTCTACAATGAAGCACATGTAGGTCTCAAATCCTAACACAAATATTTTAAAAAATGCATACCAAACAACCCTTTTATCTCCACCTTATGTTTCATAAATACTTGCTTAACCAAAAATTTTAGAGAAGGAATAATATCAACATACCTCTTGATTTTCTTTGATGACAAGATCCTTCAAAAATTGTCTCACAATGTTCTTTCAATATTATGCAACTTCAAAGGTTAGTTATAATAGAAATTTTTCAACCATACACATAAAAACCTTTTGTGCAAAATAATATTGGTTTACAACTCCTTCAAACCCTTTTTCACCATGCAAAAATTACACATAAAAATCAACCACAACACACATTATAAATCCTACTTATAAAAACCATATGCAATTTCAATTTTATCAAAAAAAATCCTAAGTCACGTTACAAATTTCAAACCACTTTCATCCACCTTTTATCTCCAAATTTAAAGTTATATTAACTTTAAAAATCCATACAAAAATTTTAATTGCATACAATGTTGGATTTTAAAACATCATCCTTATATCTCCCTAGGTCAACACTATGTAATTTTTCAAATTAACCTTGTTTCCCTAGGTCGAGCACCAAGAAATACCACAATTTATTAATAATTAAAAATTTATTATTTTTCCTTACCACGTCTATGGCTGCCACCGTCGCGAGTTGAACTCATGATTGTTGGCAATTTTGGGTACTTTGGGTACATTGCCTTTGCTCAAGTGTATAAGTTGTCATTGATGTCAAGAAGCTCTTGAAGGAATTTGATTTGATGTCAAATAACTTGTTTTGATGAAGGTTACGGCATGACAGTTTCAAAGGTCTTTTGTAAACCCCAAGTTGGCAGGTTTAAAGATTACAGGTGGATGCATTAGTTTAATGCATTTGGGTCCAGGAGGAAGTATTTATTTAAATAATTAAAAACCTTGTTAAGGTTCCTTTTAATTATTTTTAAATAAATATTAATTTATTGTTTGCATTGGGTTCTCCTAACCCATGGCGCAAATGTCTTAACTTTGATGGCGCTATGTTCTAAGATTGTGGGCGCTAGCCAAGACCTCCGCCGACGTGTTAAACTCCTCCGTCGACGTGTTAAACTCCTCATCGACGTCAAGAGTTTATGGGAAATATGCATATAAATCTCCCACGATGAAGATCAAAGATTATCCCATCCGCATTTTTGAAAAGTGTTGCTCGCTGTGATTTCGCGATCTGATGTTCGATTTCTTCTTCGTTGAGATTTCGTGATCCGTTGTTCGGATATCCGTCGTTCATTTTTTGTATCCGTCGTAAGGTTTCGTCATCGTCGTTCACGTCAGAAGATAGGGAGGCCTGTTGTTTATTTTAGCCCTGGCGTAGAAGGTACAAGGGAAACAGAGTGAGGTTTAAACCTCACCGGATGCCTTTGGCGCACCGGTAGCGGCTAGGCTATTGGCGCGCTACCCGAACGGGAGGTTCCGCGTTCGAATAACGCGAAAGGGTTTTTCTTCGTTGAAGTGGACGCAGCGGGTGGTGTTAGAGTTCGTGCGCAATTTCTCCATAGCACGATTTTTGGTGTTGGCCAAGGTATTTTCGAAATTAATTTTTGCTAGTGTATTTTGCGGATGGAGGAAGTTTATTAGAGAGAAAAACAGCTTAGGAGTTATAAGGAGTTTGAAGCTTGCTTTATTTTGATAAAAGATTCTTTTTAAGGTGTTGTTTGCATTATCTTATTGCATTCTTATGAGAGATAAAGTTTATTGTTGATAAGACTATAAGGGAGAAATAAGGTGTATAAGGGATAAATATTTCTTGTAATGTTGAGAGTGCTTTTGGTTGATTATGGAAATGAAAGCATGATGTTTTAAGGTTAGAATTGCTTCTTGTGTGAAGTTGTGAAACCTTAAGTGGGCAGCTTTGAGATTGACATTAGCTTTCATTAAATTGGTTATAATCAAGCTATTCTTTACTTGGTTAAAGTGTTGGGCTTACTTCTTTGTTGATGATTTGAAAAGTTGTTTTGTGCTATTGAGATTTGAGTTGGTGGATGCTTTTTGTTCAAATAATGTTGGAGAGAAAAGGAGTTCTACTTGTTTCCTTTTCTAATGTTGATTGTGAAATGCTTCAAGGTTGTGTTTTGAGTTGAATGGTGTTGATTGAACCTTGGTTGATGAGCATTGTTGTTGAAGCCCTAATTGATGGTGAAAAGAACATGAGTATCATTGTTATGTGATTCTTTGCATAGTTGGCAATTGTTGGGGTTTCATGTTCTTGAAAGAAAGCATTCTATCCTATCCATTTCAGATATTGAGTTGAGTTTTCAGATTTGAGATTGAGATTGAGCTGAGTTGATTTGAGTTGAGTTTTGAGATTGGGAGTTGAGTATAGAACATATTGAGTCTCTAACAATTCTCTTTATGCTTCTATGAGTTTGACAAATCACATTGGGTCTCTAACAATTCACTTTGTGATTTCCTACTAAGAAAGTTTTTCTTGGTGAGCTTGTTGAGTTTTTGGACAGGTTTCGGTGGGGACTTGTGAGCAATTTTGGACAGGTTCCGGTGGGGACTTGTGAGCAGTTTTGGACAGGTTCGTGGGGACTTGTGAGAAGTTTTTGTATAGGTTCCAATGGGGACTTGTGAGCAGATTTGGACAGGTCCTAGGCAGAGGACTTGTGAGCTGAGTTTGATAGTTCTATCAGAGAACTTGAGGACAGAGGTGCACTGGTTCTATGAGAAGAACATGAGGACAGATTTGGCAAGTCTTTGAGAAGGCTTGTATGCAGAGGATTGATTTGTTCAAGAGTTGGACAGATCTGATAGACAGAGGAAGACTTGTACTAGACCGATTGATTGTGTTTGGTACAGGTTGTTGAGCTGCTGTGGACGTGATCATAGAAGGTAGAGGTCTCTTAGGCTAAGCATTGAGGACAGGAGGTCTTCGATGGAAAGGAGTTCCACATGCTGGCAAGAGGTAGAGGCAATTGATCTTTTGAGGGATCATTTCTAGAGCAGAGGGGAAGGTATCTCCTTTGAGCGAGAGGCTCATAAATTTTGATTGGGGGAAGGTATCTCCTTTGGGCCGAGGCTCATAAACATTGTAATTGGGAAGGATTCCCAAAGAACTTTGAGATAACTTTTAGAGAAAAGTTTTGTGGATGTAGCCCACCCATTCTGGGTGAACCACGTTAAAATTGGTGTCACTTTGTGGATGATATTGTGCATTGCTTTGATATTGCTTTGGGTATATTGCTTTACTATTTTGAAGTATAATGGAAAAAGTAAAAAGAGGTCTTATACTGTTCACCCCCCCCTCTCAGTATAAGCTTGTGTTCTTCAATTGGTATCAGAGTAGGTGCCTTCAAAAAGTTTAACAACTTGAAGGAAAAGCTAGTAAAGAACACAATGGATCATTCAAGTGGCAATGCAACACCTATTCTTGATGGGTCAGATTTTGGTCTTTGGAGTGCAAGGATGAAGGTTCATCTAATGGCACTTGGGAATGAGGTTTGGGAAGTGATTGAAGATGAGTACACTATTCCTGAACATGGTCCTAATACTAAAGAAGAAAGGCTCCTACATCACAGCAATTCAAAAGCAATGAATGCAATCCTGAAAGGCTTACAGAAAGCAGATCTCACCAAAGTGATTCACTGCAAGACAACTAGTGAAATGTGGAATCAGTTGAAGGTGGTTCATACAGGTGATACAAATGTCAGAAAGGCCAAGTTGAGACACTTCAAAGGTATGTTTGAACAACTCAAGATGAATGATGATGAAAATATTAGTGACTACATGCTTCGTATGGATGAGGTTGTTAACTCCATGAAAGACTTAGGTCTTGAGCTTGCTGAAAATGATGTTTGTGATAAGATTTTAAGATCTCTTCCTAATAGATTTAGTGAAAATATTTCTGCTATTGAGGAAGCTAAAGATTTGGATAAGTTGAAAAAGGATGAGCTCCATAGTATACTTGCAGCATTTGAGTTGAGAACTCAAGTGAAGGTTGATGTCAAGAAAGAGGCAACTTTCAAGGCTACCAAGAAATCCAAGGGTAAACAACTTCAAGATAGTGATGAGTCTTCTAGTGATGAAGAGGCATATTACAGCAAGAAAGGCAAGTTCTCTAGAAAGCACAAAAGTATGAAAAATATAAGATGTTTCAATTGTGGAAAGTTTGGTCATTATGCTACTGATCGTACTATTCCCAAGAATGAAAGTGATGAAGATAAACAGGATTCTAAGAGCAAGGATTCTGAAAAGCACAAGCATCACAGGAAGAACAAAGATGAGCACAACAATCAAGGAAAGAGGTATTCTCACAAGCACAAGAAGAGTTTCTACCTAGACAAAGCAAGTAAGTGTTCTAGTAGTGATAGTGAAAGTTCTTCAAGTGATAATGAAAATGAGATGTTGTTCATATCAGAAAAAGAGGAAGAACCGAAACATAGATTCATTATCATGAAATGTCTTAGATGTGGAAACTTTGGTCACCTTGAGGATGATTGCACAAATAATGATTTGGTTTCTAGTATGTATGAGGATGCTTCAGAAAACTATAAGGAAGATGCATGTATGGTTTTTGAAAAGGGTAGCACCTCTAGTGATAAGAAATCTGAAAAAGGCTTTGATGATTCAAAAAGCAAACAAATAGAGGAAGATATAGAGGAAGGTGAAGTAGATCTTAAAGGTGAACTTATTAGTGCTCTTAGTGCTTTGAAAAAGGAAAGAAAGAAGAATGCTAGACTCAAGGATAAGTTAGATGAATGTTGTATGGAGAGAGATGATCTTATAGAAAGTCTTGACTTCTCTATAGCTAAGACACAGGAACTCAAGGATGAGTTAGAGTCTAAGGTTCTTGAGTATAGTGAGTTAGAACAGAAAATGGCTTCTTTGAAAGAGGAAACTAAAGAGTACAAGGATAAGCTTTACAGGTTCCAAGATAGCTCCAAAAAGGTTAAGTCACTCATCAAAGGTCAAAGAAAGACAACGGATAAAACAGGCCTTGGTTTTGTTAAGCCACACAAGGAACAAGTTGGAGAGTCTAGTAAGAGACTCCAAAAGGAAGAGAGTTCTGATGAGGAAAGTATTTCAGAAAAGGAGTCCTTGAATGATAGATGCACAGAAATAGAAAATAGAATTCAGAATGAGAAGAAGAAGTTTTTAGAACCTAAGAGGTCAAATAAAGGAAAGTTTCAAGGCAGATGTTTTGCTTGTCACAGGTTTGGTCACATGGCTTCACATTGCATGGCTCAAGTGAAGAAGGTAAATGACAGTTTTAGAAGTGCTAGTTACTTTCAAGGGTATTGCTACTCTTGTCAACAGTTTGGGCACAAGGCAGTTTATTGCAAGGCAAATAACAGGAACAGGTTTGGTCGAATAGGTTTGGTCAGAACAGGTTTGGTCATAAGTCGGTGGATTCAAAGATCAGGTTTACCTCGGAGAAACAACATCGTCAAGTGTTTCAAGTGCAACAATGAAGGTCACATAATCAGACAGTGTAGAGCTGAAATTCTAGAATACAAGAACAGGAACAGTGGCATGATCGGGTCCAAGGATCAAGGCATGGACAAGAACAGGGATGAGAACAAGAACAAGAACAGTGACAAGAATAGGAATATGGGCAAAGAGTTCAAGAGAAGGCCCGACAAGGAAGTTATAGACGCTGATGATGATCAGTGCCTAATGGGAGTTTTACTCCCACCCCAAAATTAATCACCTCATCGGGAGGTGGGGGAGGGACTAAGCTAAGAGGCTCATTCTTAGTCCCGAGCCCCAAAGGTGACCCTTTGCCATTGATGACAAAGGGGGAGAGATATGAGTAAGGGGGAGAGCTTCAAAGTGAAGAGGAGAGCTTCAAGTCGGGGGAGCAAAACTTCAAAGGAAGATTCTCAGTTGTGGGCACAGTTGGTCAGTTGTTAGCACAGTTGGTTTCAGTTTTGGCTCTTGAGAAGTGTTTTCAGTAAAGGTTTGCCATCAATGACAAAGGGGGAGATTGTTGGCAATTTTGGGTACTTTGGGTACATTGCCTTTGCTCAAGTGTATAAGTTGTCATTGATGTCAAGAAGCTCTTGAAGGAATTTGATTTGATGTCAAACAACTTGTTTTGATGAAGGTTACGGCATGACAGTTTCAAAGGTCTTTTGTAAACCCCAAGTTGGCAGGTTTAAAGATTACAGGTGGATGCATTAGTTTAATGCATTTGGGTCCAGGAGGAAGTATTTATTTAAATAATTAAAAACCTTGTTAAGGTTCCTTTTAATTATTTTTAAATAAATATTAATTTATTGTTTGCATTGGGTTCTCCTAACCCATGGCGCAAATGTCTTAACTTTGATGGCGCTATGTTCTAAGATTGTGGGCGCTAGCCAAGACCTCCGTCGACGTGTTAAACTCCTCTGCCGACGTGTTAAACTCCTCGTCGACGTCAAGAGTTTATGGGAAATATGCATATAAATCTCCCATGATGAAGATCAAAGATTATCCCATCCGCATTTTCGAAAAGTGTTGCTCGCTGTGATTTCACGATCTGATGTTCGATTTCTTCTTCGCTGAGATTTCATGATCCGCTATTCGGATATCCGTCGTTCATTTTTTGTATCCGTCGTAAGGTTTCGTCGTCATCATTCATGTCAGAAGACAGGGAGGCCTATTATTTATTTTAGCCCTGGCACAGAAGGTACAAGGGAAACAGAGTGAGGTTCAAACCTCACCGGATGCCTTTGGCGCACCGGTAGCGGCTAGGTTGTTGGCGCGCTACCCGAACGGGAGGTTCCACGTTCGAATAACGTGAAAGGGTTTTTCTTCATTGAAGTGGACGCAGCGGGTGGTGTTAGAGTTCGTGCGCAATTTCTCCATAGCACGATTTTTGGTGTTGGCCAAGGTATTTTCGAAATTAATTTTTGCTAGTGTATTTTGTGGATGGAGGAAGTTTATTAGAGAGAAAAATAGCTTAGGAGTTATAAGGAGTTTGAAGCTTGCTTTATTTTGATAAAATATTCTTTTTAAGGTGTTGTTTGCATTATCTTATTGCATTCTTATGAGAGATAAAGTTTATTGTTGATAAGACTATAAGGGAGAAATAAGGTGTATAAGGGATAAATATTTCTTGTAATGTTGAGAGTGCTTTTGGTTGATTATGGAAATGAAAGCATGATGTTTTAAGGTTAGAATTGCTTCTTGTGTGAAGTTGTGAAACCTTAAGTGGGCAGCTTTGAGATTGACATTAGCTTTCATTAAATTGGTTATAATCAAGCTATTCTTTACTTGGTTAAAGTGTTGGGCTTACTTCTTTGTTGATGATTTGAAAAGTTGTTTTGTGCTTGGTGATTTGAGTTGGTGGATGCTTTTTGTTCAAATAATGTTGGAGAGAAAAGGAGTTCTACTTGTTTCCTTTTCTAATGTTGATTGTGAAATGCTTCAAGGTTGTGTTTTGAGTTAAATGGTGTTGATTGAACCTTGGTTGATGAGCATTGTTGTTGAAGCCCTAATTGATGGTGAAAAGAACATGAGTATCATTGTTATGTGATTCTTTGCATAGTTGGCAATTGTTGGGGTTTCATGTTCTTGAAAGAAAGCATTCTATCCTATCCATTTCAGATATTGAGTTGAGTTTTCAGATTTGAGATTGAGATTGAGCTGAGTTGATTTGAGTTGAGTTTTGAGATTGGGAGTTGAGTATAGAACATATTGAGTCTCTAACAATTCTCTTTATGCTTCTATGAGTTTGAAAAATCACATTGGGTCTCTAACAATTCACTTTGTGATTTCCTACTAAGAAAGTTTTTCTTGGTGAGCTTGCTGAGTTTTTGGACAGGTTCCGGTGGGGACTTGTGAGCAGTTTTGGACAGGTTTCGGTGGGGACTTGTGAGCAGTTTTGGACAGGTTCCGATGGGGACTTGTGAGTAGTTTTGGACAGGTTTCGATGGGGACTTGTGAGCAGATTTGGACAGGTCCTAGCAGAGGACTTGTGAGCTGAGTTTGATAGTTCTATCAGAGAACTTGAGGACAGAGGTGCACTGGTTCTATGAGAAGAACCTGAGGATAGATTTGGCAAGTCTTTGAGAAGGCTTGTATGCAGAGGATTGATTTGTTCAAGAGTTGGACAGATCTGATAGACAGAGGAAGACTTGTACTAGACCGACTGATTGTGTTTGGTACAGGTTGTTGAGCTGCTGTGGACGTGATCATAGAAGGCAGAGGTCTCTTAGGCTAAGCATTGAGGACAGGAGGTCTTCGATGGAAAGGAGTTCCACGTGCTTGGCAAGAGGTAGAGGCAGTTGATCTTCCGAGGGATCATTTCCAGAGCAGAGGGGAAGGTATCTCCTTTGAGCAGAGGCTCATAAATTTTGATTGGGGGAAGGTATCTCCTTTGGGCCGAGGCTCATAAACATTGTAATTGGGAAGGATTCCCAAAGAACTTTGAGATAACTTTTAGAGAAAAGTTTTGTGGACGTAGCCCAACCATTCTGGGTGAACCACGTTAAAATTGGTGTCACTTTGTGGATGATATTGTGCATTGCTTTGATATTGCTTTGGGTATATTGCTTTACTATTTTGAAGTATAATGGAAAAAGTAAAAAGAGGTCTTATACTGTTCACCCCCCTCTCAGTATAAGCTTGTGTTCTTCAATTGGTATCGAGCAGGTGCCTTCGAAAAGTTTAACGACTTGAAGGAAAAGCTAGTAAAGAACACAATGGATCATTCAAGTGGCAATGCAACACCTATTCTTGATGGGTCAGATTTTGGTCTTTGGAGTGCAAGGATGAAGGTTCATCTAATGGCACTTGGGAATGAGGTTTGGGAAGTGATTGAAGATGAGTACACTATTCCTGAACATGGTCCTAATACTAAAGAAGAAAGGCTCCTACATCACAAGCAATTCAAAAGCAATGAATGCAATCCTGAAAGGCTTACAGAAAGCAGATCTCACCAAAGTGATTCACTGCAAGACAACTAGTGAAATGTGGAATCAGTTGAAGGTGGTTCATACAGGTGATACAAATGTCGGAAAGGCCAAGTTGAGACACTTCAAAGGTATGTTTGAACAACTCAAGATGAATGATGATGAAAATATTAGTGACTACATGCTTCGTATGGATGAGGTTGTTAACTCCATGAAAGACTTAGGTCTTGAGCTTGCTGAAAATGATGTTTGTGATAAGATTTTAAGATCTCTTCCTAATAGATTTAGTGAAAATATTTCTGCTATTGAGGAAGCTAAAGATTTGGATAAGTTGAAAAAGGATGAGCTCCATAGTATACTTGCAGCATTTGAGTTGAGAACTCAAGTGAAGGTTGATGTCAAGAAAGAGGCAACTTTCAAGGCTACCAAGAAATCCAAGGGTAAACAGCTTCAAGATAGTGATGAGTCTTCTAGTGATGAAGAGGCATATTACAACAAGAAAGGCAAGTTCTCTAGAAAGCACAAAAGTATGAAAAATATAAGATGTTTCAATTGTGGAAAGTTTGGTCATTATGCTACTGATTGTACTATTCCCAAGAATGAAAGTGATGAAGATAAACAAGATTCTAAGAGCAAGGATTCTGAAAAGCACAAGCATCACAGGAAGAACAAAGATGAGCACAACAATCAAGGAAAGAGGTATTCTCACAAGCACAAGAAGAGTTTCTACCTAGACAAAGCAAGTAAGTGTTCTAGTAGTGATAGTGAAAGTTCTTCAAGTGATGATGAAAATGAGATGTTGTTCATATCGAAAAAGAGGAAGAACCGAAACATAGATTCATTATCATGAAATGTCTTAGATGTGGAAACTTTGGTCACCTTGAGGATGATTGCACAAATAATGATTTGGTTTCTAGTATGTATGAGGATGCTTCAGAAAACTATAAGGAAGATGCATGTATGGTTTTTGAAAAGGGTAGCACCTCTAGTGATAAGAAATCTGAAAAAGGCTTTGATGATTCAAAAAGCAAACAAATAGAGGAAGATATAGAGGAAGGTGAAGTAGATCTTAAAGGTGAACTTATTAGTGCTCTTAGTGCTTTGAAAAAGGAAAGAAAGAAGAATGCTAGACTCAAGGATAAGTTAGATGAATGTTGTATGGAGAGAGATGATCTTATAGAAAGTCTTGACTTCTCTATAGCTAAGACACAGGAACTCAAGGATGAGTTAGAGTCTAAGGTTCTTGAGTATAGTGAGTTAGAACAGAAAATGGCTTCTTTGAAAGAGGAAACTAAAGAGTACAAGGATAAGCTTTACAGGTTCCAAGATAGCTCCAAAAAGGTTAAGTCACTCATCAAAGGTCAAAGAAAGACAACAGATAAAATAGGCCTTGGTTTTGTTAAGCCACACAAGGAACAAGTTGGAGAGTCTAGTAAGAGACTCCAAAAGGAAGAGAGTTCTGATGAGGAAAGTATTTCAGAAAAGGAGTCCTTGAATGATAGATGCACAGAAATAGAAAACAGAATTCAGAATGAGAAGAAGAAGTTTTCAGAACCTAAGAGGTCAAATAAAGGAAAGTTTCAAGGCGGATGTTTTGCTTGTCACAGGTTTGGTCACATGGCTTCACATTGCATGGCTCAAGTGAAGAAGGTAAATGATAGTTTTAGAAGTGCTAGTTACTTTCAAGGGTATTGCTACTCTTGTCAATAGTTTGGGCACAAGGTAGTTTATTGCAAGGCAAATAACAGGAATAGGTTTGGTCAGAACAGGTTTGGCCAGAACGAGTTTGGTCGAAATAGGTTTGGTCAGAACAGGTTTGGTCAGAATCGGTGGATTCAAAGATCAGGTTTACCTCAGAGAAACAACATCGTCAAGTGTTTCAAGTGCAACAATGAAGGTCACATAATCAGACAGTGTAGAGCTAAAATTCTAGAATACAGGAACAAGAACAGTGGCATGATCAGGTCCAAGGATCAAGGCATGGACAAGAACAGGGATGAGAACAAGAACAAGAACAGTGACAAGAATAGGAATATGGGCAAAGAGTTCAAGAGAAGGCCCGACAAGGAAGTTATAGACGCTGATGATGATCAGTGCCTAATGGGAGTTTTACTCCCACCCCAGAATTAATCACCTCATCAGGAGGTGGGGGAGGGACTAAGCTAAGAGGCTCATTCTTAGTCCCGAGCCCCAAAGGTGACCCTTTGCCATTGATGACAAAGGGGGAGAGATATGAGTAAGGGGGAGAGCTTCAAAGTGAAGAGGAGAGCTTCAAGTCAGGGGGAGCAAAACTTCAAAGGAAGATTCTCAGTTGTGGGCACAGTTGGTCAGTTGTTAGCACAGTTGGTTTCAGTTTTGGCTCTTGAGAAGTGTTTTCAGTAAAGGTTTGCCATCAATGACAAAGGGGAGATTGTTGGCAATTTTGGGTACTTTGGGTACATTGCCTTTGCTCAAGTGTATAAGTTGTCATTGATGTCAAGAAGCTCTTGAAGGAATTTGATTTGATGTCAAACAACTTGTTTTGATGAAGGTTACGACATGACAGTTTCAAAGGTCTTTTGTAAACCCCAAGTTGGCAGGTTTAAAGATTACAGGTGGATGCATTAGTTTAATGCATTTGGGTCTAGGAGGAAGTATTTATTTAAATAATTAAAAACCTTGTTAAGGTTCCTTTTAATTATTTTTAAATAAATATTAATTTATTGTTTGCATTGGGTTCTCCTAACCCATGGCGCAAATGTCTTAACTTTGATGGCGCTATGTTCTAAGATTGTGGGCGCTAGCCAAGACCTCCGTCGATGTGTTAAACTCCTTCGTCGACGTGTTAAACTCCTCGTCGACGTCAAGAGTTTATGGGAAATATGCATATAAATCTCCCACGATGAAGATCAAAGATTATCCCATCCGCATTTTTGAAAAGTGTTGCTCGCTGTGATTTCGTGATCTGATGTTCGATTTCTTCTTCGTTGAGATTTCGTGATCCGTTGTTCGGATATCCGTCGTTCATTTTTTGTATCCGTCGTAAGGTTTCGTCGTCGTCATTCACGTCAGAAGACAGGGAGGCCTGTTATTTATTTTAGCCCTGGTGCAGAAGGTACAAGGGAAACAGAGTGAGGTTCAAACCTCACCGGATGCCTTTGGCGCATCGGTAGCGGCTAGGCTGTTGGCGCGCTACCCGAATGGGAGGTTCCACGTTCGAATAACGTGAAAGGGTTTTTCTTCGTTGAAGTGGACGCAGCGGGTGGTGTTAGAGTTCATGCGCAATTTCTCCATAGCACGATTTTTGGTGTTGGCCAAGGTATTTTCGAAATTAATTTTTGCTAGTGTATTTTGTGGATGGAGGAAGTTTATTAGAGAGAAAAACAGCTTAGGAGTTATAAGGAGTTTGAAGCTTGCTTTATTTTGATAAAAGATTCTTTTTAAGGTGTTGTTTGCATTATCTTATTGCATTCTTATGAGAGATAAAGTTTATTGTTGATAAGACTATAAGGGAGAAATAAGGTGTATAAGGGATAAATATTTCTTGTAATGTTGAGAGTGCTTTTGGTTGATTATGGAAATGAAAGCATGATGTTTTAAGGTTAGAATTGCTTCTTGTGTGAAGTTGTGAAACCTTAAGTGGGCAGCTTTGAGATTGACATTAGCTTTCATTAAATTGGTTATAATCAAGCTATTCTTTACTTGGTTAAAGTGTTGGGCTTACTTCTTTGTTGATGATTTGAAAAGTTGTTTTGTGCTATGGTGATTTGAGTTGGTGGATGCTTTTTGTTCAAATAATGTTGGAGAGAAAAGGAGTTCTACTTGTTTCCTTTTCTAATGTTGATTGTGAAATGCTTCAAGGTTGTGTTTTGAGTTAAATGGTGTTGATTGAACCTTGGTTGATGAGCATTGTTGTTGAAGCCCTAATTGATGGTGAAAAGAACATGAGTATCATTGTTATGTGATTCTTTGCATAGTTGGCAATTGTTGGGGTTTCATGTTCTTGAAAGAAAGCATTCTATCCTATCCATTTCAGATATTGAGTTGAGTTTTCAGATTTGAGATTGAGATTGAGCTGAGTTGATTTGAGTTGAGTTTTGAGATTGGGAGTTGAGTATAGAACATATTGAGTCTCTAACAATTCTCTTTATGCTTCTATGAGTTTGACAAATCACATTGGGTCTCTAACAATTCACTTTGTGATTTCCTACTAAGAAAGTTTTTCTTGGTGAGCTTGCTGAGTTTTTGGACAGGTTTCGGTGGGGACTTGTGAGCAGTTTTTGGACAGGTTCGATGGGGACTTGTGAGAGTTTTGGACAGGTTTCGATGGGGACTTGTGAGCAATTTTGGACAGGTTCGATGGGGACTTGTGAGAGATTTGGACAGGTCCTAGCAGAGGACTTGTGAGCTGAGTTTGATAGTTCTATCAGAGAACTTGAGGACAGAGGTGCACTGGTTCTATGAGAAGAACTTGAGGACAGATTTGGCAAGTCTTTGAGAAGGCTTGTATGTAGAGGATTGATTTGTTCAAGAGTTGGACAGATCTGACAGATAGAGGAAGACTTGTACTAGACCGATTGACTATGTTTGGTACAGGTTGTCGAGCTATTGTGGACGTGATCATAGAAGGCAGAGGTCTCTTAGGCTAAGCATTGAGGACAGGAGGTCTTCGGTGGAAAGGAGTTCCACGTGCTGGCAAGAGGTAGAGGCAGTTGATCTTTTGAGGGATCATTTCCAGAGCAGAGGGGAAGGTATCTCCTTTGAGCAGAGGCTCATAAATTTTGATTGGGGGAAGGTATCTCCTTTGGGCCGAGGCTCATAAACATTGTAATTGGGAAGGATTCCCAAAGAACTTTGAGATAACTTTTAGAGAAAAGTTTTGTGGACGTAGCCCAACCATTCGGGTGAACCACATTAAAATTGGTGTCACTTTGTGGATGATATTGTGCATTGCTTTGATATTGCTTTGGGTATATTGCTTTACTATTTTGAAGTATAATGGAAAAAGTAAAAAGAGGTCTTATACTGTTCACCCCCCCTCTCAGTATAATCTTGTGTTCTTCAATGACCTCATGGAGCCCACGCTCTAGCGCGAGCTAGAGTGCTAGCTAGGCTGGCCCACCCATTGGGAACAAAGGTGCACCAAAACTATTTTGTCTTTCTTCTACCCTATCAAAAATCAAAATTATTGCCATTGATATTTCGACCATGTGACCTATCTACTACAAGCGCCCTATGTAGGACTTGGGCTAGCCACCTGGCTAGAACCAAATGTGCGTAATTCCATTTTTACTTCACTATATTCACCTTGGAAGTCATGCTCCTTCAACTACTTTGCAAAAAATCCCTCCAAGGGATTCAAACCCATGACCGATTCTACACTAGCACCTTAGCACTACCCCTGTGACCAGCTACACTAACCTGTTAGTTGTGTCCTTTTGACTAGTACAACATTTTCGACCAATCTAACTTTTTCATTGAAAAATGTTACCTTCATCTTCTTCTATTTATAGACCAAAATGCATAAGCGGATTATTCGATTCACATACACATTCGATTAATTTGCCAAGGTTTTGAACCTTTATTTATATGCAAGTCGTGTCCTTCCTTGCCATGACGTCGGTGCCTCCCAATGAGGATTTTTATAAAATATTTCAATTGCCTCCCTTTAAATTTTGGCACCCAAACTTTTATGAAATATTTAAATCTTTAAAAATATTAAATATTATAACCTTTGTCCTCTAAGCCCATGGTGGTATTTTAAGTCCTTTCTTTTTCAAACTTTTTCCCAATATTATAATATTAAAATATTATAATATTATCTCTTTTGGGCCTTAGTTACTTGCTTTCTTTTTGAACCATGGTCTTAAAACTTAGGCCTTCAACCTTTTAATCAAACACTTAGAACTTTGTCCCAAACCTCTTTGGCTTATAATATTTAAAGTAAATATTATAACCTTTTATTTTTATCAATTCCTTGTATTGGGATGAACCTTGCCTTGCATAATTAACCAACTTATAAACCTTATATTTTTGCCATACCAAACTATATTTGACATCAATGACAACCAATGACATCAACCTATGCCATCAATCCTTTGACATCAATGACAACACAATATACTCAAAATTTCCAACAATCTCCCCCTTTGTCATTGATGGCAACCCTTTCTAAAAATTCCTTTTCCAATCACTGGATTCCAAATCTGCTCCCCTTGAGAAACTGCTCCCCTAACTGAATTCTCTCCCCCTTACTCAAATCTCTCCCCCTTTGACATCAATGGAAAAGGGACTCCTTTGGGGCTAAATATAAGACTCTTAGCTCAGCCCCCTCCCCACCTCCTCTCCTTGAGGTGATTAATTTTGGGGTGGGAGTATCTCTACTCCCAACATACAATGCTCTTTTTCTTTGTCAACTTTCTTTTTCAACACTTTTGTAATCATACCCTTTTGATCCTTTTGAGTGTCCCTGTTCTTGCTTGACTCTGGAAGTTCTGGAAACTTTGTTCTACACCACTTGGCCTTATGCCCAAGATTATTGCACTTGTAACACTTAATGTTGTAGTTCTTGGAAGGTGTAAATATCTTGAAGTTCCTCTTGGTGAAGCCATAATCATTTCTATCATGAACCCTGTAGTGGATCGCTTTATGACCAAAGTGATTACATGAGTAGCAATACCCTTGAAAGAAATATCCATATTTGAATGAGTTGAAGTTCCTCTTAGTGAAACCATACTCCTTCTTTCCATGAACCCTGCAATGCATAGCTTTGTGACCAAAATGATTACATGAAAAACAATGCCCTTTGAAAAAATCTTGTTTTGAAACCTCTGGTCTCTTAGTCCTTTCTTTGCCTTCTCTGTGATGATCCCTGTTTCTTGTTTGTGCATTGTTTCCTTTCTTAGTGAAGCTTCCATTCTTCAACTTATCCACATAGGTCTTAGTTTCTTCTTCACTCTCTTCCTCTGAAACTTCCTCTTCTTTTGAGCTTGAGCTTGACCCTTCTTCTTGTTTCCCTTGTCCTTCTTCAAAACCAAGTCCTGTTTTGATAGATGAAGATCTTTGTGAATTGATAATTTTATCCAAAGTTTTTGAACTTTTCCCAAACTTGTGCAGCTTGTCCTTAGAATATTTCACTTCCATCCTTAGAGAAACCACTTCATGTTCTAATATTTCACACTCTAACTCTTTTACCTCTAAATTTTCAACCATGACCTCTTTAAATCTCCTTGCCTTAGCTTTTGAGTTTGTGAGGTCTTGTAGAAGCTTTTATTTTTCTTCCTCATGTTCTTGAACTTGAGCCTTTAGTCTTGAATTTTGCTTTCTAACTCTTTTCAACTCTCTGAGAGCAACAATAAGTTCTTCTTCTAGATCAACTGTGCCTTCTTCTTCATTTTATGAATCTTTCTCTACTTCTTGGTCTTCAAGAGCATCTTCATACTCTTCGACTTTATCTTCAATAGGAGCATTTTCTTCCTCTTCTATTGCCAAAAATAGAATCTCTTCTTCTTCACTATCTGAGAGTCTTTCATCACTATCACTTGAAGCATTGCTTGCCTTTTTAACATAGAAACTCTTCTTGTGCCTTTGAAAGAACTTATTTTCATGCTTGCCTTGACCATACCTATTTTTCTTTTCATGCCTAAATTTTCCTTCTTCCTTTTTCTTATAATCCTGTTTCTCTTCACTGCTACTGCTTTCGGCTTGTGGACAATTAGATGCATAGTGACCAAAATTACCACAATTAAAAAATTTCATAGTCTTCATACCTTTGTGCTTTCTTGAGTCCTTATTCCTTCTCACATAGTTAGCTTCTTCATTACTGCTTGACTCACCACTTGATTCTGGTTTCTTATCTTTTGTCTTCTTTGAAGCTTTGAAAGCTACCTCTTTCTTGGAATTGTGATCCTTTTCTATTCTCATCTCATAAGATGTGAGAATTCCATGTAACTCATCCATAGTCAACTTATCAATATCTCTCATCTCTTCTATAGTTGAAACCTTTGCATCATACCTTATAGGGAGTGATCTTAATACTTTTTGAGCAACACTGGAGTCTTCAATTTTGAATCCAAGTCCATGCATGGTATTAACAACCTCATCCACATGAAGTAAGTATTTAGCAATATCTTCCTCATCTTCCATCTTCAAATCTTCAAACCTTTTCTTGTGGTTTTGTAGTTTTGCCAACTTGACCTTGTTATCTCCTTCATATGTTTGCTTCAATTTGTCCCATATCTCTTTTGCTGATTTGCATTGCATAACTTTCACAAATTTTGATTCACGTAATCCACTTAAGATTCCATTCATAGCCTTGGCATTATTCACATGTAACTGCTTACCATATTTATCTATGGGAGGAGTAGTTGTAGGTGTGAACCCATCCTCAACAGATTTCCATGTCTCATATCCTTGTGCCATCAAGTAAGTCTTCATCCTTATACTCCAAAAAGCATAATTGTTCCCATCGAACAATGGAGCCTTATTTGATGAAGATCCATTCTGAGATGCCATCTGTGTTCCTGTAATATCTTCCTTCAAGTTGTTAGAATTTTTTGAAGGAACCTGCTCTGATACCAATTGAAGAACACAAGCTTATATTGAGAGGGAGGGTGAACAGTATAAGATCAACTTTTACTTTTCTTTCCCAAACAATATTATCCAATGTTATCAATTTGCAATATCAATAGCAGTAATCAAAGCAATGCATAAATCATCACACACATGAGAGACACAAATTTAACATGGTTCACCCAATGTGGGTTACATCCATGAAGAAAATATTTCTTCTAAATTTTCTCAACAAATCTCTTGGGAATCAATTCCCTATTACAATGTTTATGGACCTCTATCCAAAGGAGATCTCAATCCCCAATACTCTAGTTTGTGGATCTCTCTCCATAGGAGAACTCTATCCCCTTAGCTCTGGTTTGTGGATCTCTCTCCATAAGAGAACTCTATCCCCTTTGCTCTAGTTTGTGGATCTCTCTCCACAGGAGAACTCTATCCCCTTTCTAGTTTTGGATATCTCTCCACAAGAGAACTCTATCCCCTATGCTCTAGTTTATGGATCTCTCTCCATAGGAGAACTCTATCCCCTATGCTCTAGTTTATGGATCTCTCTCCATAGGAGAACTCTATCCCCTCTACTCTGGTTTATGGATCTCTCTCCACAGGAGAACTCTATCCCTCTTTCTCTATTTTGTGGATCTATCTCCATATGAGAACTCTATCCCCTCTACTCTAGCTTGTGGATCTCTCTCCATAGGATAACTCTATCCCCTCTACTCTAATCTACCCTCTACTCTCAAATCTATCTCAAATTTACACCAAACCTCATCACAAGGCTAGCACAAATCTTCTCTAACTCTACTCACAAATATCTATCTCAATATGCACACATTACATGCACAAATCTACCCTCAAATCTATCCCAAGTCTTCTCACAAGACTTGCTCAAATCTACCTCAAACCTACTTCAAGTCTTCTCACAAGACTTGCTCAAATCTACCTTAAACCTGCTTCAAGTCTTCTCACAAGACTTGCTCAAATCTACCTTAAACTTGCTTCAAGTCTTCTCACAAGACTTGCTCAAATCTACCTTAAAGATGCTTCAAGTCTATTCTAACACATGCTCAAAAATATTCATAATACATGCTCAAATATTTCCAAATCTTGCATACAAATAATGCTTATATCTCTTTCAAAAATGCTTTCTTCAACTAGGCAATTCAAACATATTCTACTTAGAATTTGTTTAACCTCTGGAACATATAGAGAATGATATGTATTATCAAATACCCAATATGTTCTTCACATTCACAAATATTGCATTCATCCAATCCAATCTCTACCTCTTGCAAAATCCCTTTCAAATCAAATCAAACTAGTGTATAACTTTACTTCACAAAACTGGTCTATCTTTCTTGCAAATTTTCTCTCAAGGATCAAATCACAATAATGCACAAATTTCCTTCACAAGATTGATCTCAAACACTTCATAATTACTTTCAATGTCTTTCAAACCACTACTCAAAATGTTTCACAATGATGTACAAACTTGATCTCAACCCTAGCTCAAGTATTTCTAATCATGAAGCACAAGTAGTTCTCAAACCCTAATGCAATTATTTCCACTTTCTCTCTACAATGAAGCACATGTAGGTCTCAAACCCTAACTCAAATATTTTCAACAATGCATACCAAACAACCCTTTTATCTCCACCTTATGTTTTAGAAATACTTGCTTAACCAGACATCTTAGAGAAGGAATAATGTCAACATACCTCTTGATTTGCTTTGATGACAAGATCCTTCAAAACCTGTCTCACAATGTTCTTTCAATATTATGCCACTTCAAAGGTTAGTTATCATAGCACTTTTTCAACCATCCACATAAAAACCTTTTGTGCAAAATAATATTGGTTTAAAACTCCTTCAAACCCTTTTTCACCATGCAAAAATTACACACAAAAATCAACCACAACACACCTTATAACTCCTACTTGTAAAAACCACATGCAATTTCAATTTTATCAATCAAAACCCTAAGTCACATAACAAAGTTCAAACCACTTTCATCCACCTTTTATCTCCAAATTTAAAGTTATATTAACTTTATAGAACCACACAAAAAATATGAATTGCATACAATGTTGGATTTTAAAACATCATCCTTATATCTCCCTAGGTCAACACTATGCAATTTTTCAAATTAAAAATTAAACCTTGTTTCCCTAGATCGAGCACCAAGCAATACCACACTTTAATAATAATTAAAAAATTTATTATTTTCCCTTACCACATCTACCATTACCACCACTATGAGTCAAACTCATGACCTCATGGAGCCCACGCTCTAGCGTGAGCTAGAGTGCCAACTGGGCTGGCCCACCCACTAGGAACAAAGGTGCACCAAAACTATTTTGTCTTTCTTCTACCCTATCAAAAATCAAAATGACTACCACCGAGTTTCGACCATGAGACCTATCTACTACAAGCACCCTACGCAGGACCCACCTACCACCTGGGCTAGCCACCTGGCTAGAACCAAACGTGCACAATTCCCTTTTACTTCATTGTCTTCACCTTGGAAGTCATGCTCCTTCAACTACTTTGCAAAAACTCCCTCCAAGGGATTCGAACCCATGATCGATTCTACACCAGTGCCTTAGCACTGCCCCTATGACTAGCTGCGCTAGCCTACCAGTTGTGTCCTCTTGACCAACACAATATTTTTGACCAATCTGACTTCTTCATCAAAAAACGTGCCCTTTGTCTTCTTCTATTCATCGACCAAAATGCACGAGCGGATTATTCGATTCACATGCACATTCAATTAATTTTCCAAGGTTTTGAACCTTTATTTATATGCAAGTCGTGTCCTTCCTTGCCATGACGTCGATGCCTCCCATTGAGGATTTTTATAAAATATTTCAATTGCCTACCTTTAAATTTTGGCGCCCAAAATTTTTATGAAATATTTAAATCTTTAAAAATATTAAATATTATAACCTTTGTCCTCTAAGCCCATGGTGGTATTTTAAGTCCTTTATTTTTCAAACTTTTTCCCAATATTATAATATTAAAATATTATCTCTTTTGGGCCTTAGTTACTTGCTTTCTTTTTGAACCATGGTCTTAAAACTTAGGCCTTCAACCTTTTAATCAAACACTTAGAACTTTATCCCAAACCTCTTTGGCTTATAATATTTAAAGTAAATATTATAACCTTTTCTTTTTATCAATTCCTTGTATTGGGATGAACCTTGCCTTGCATAATTAACCAACTTATAAACCTTATATTTTTGCCATACCAAACTATCTTTGACATCAATGACAACCAATGACATCAACCTATGCCATAAATCCTTTGACATCAATGACAACACAATATACTCAAAATTTCCAACAAAGACACTTTATTAGTTGCTTGTTATCCATGATTAAGTAGTGGATATCAAAATATTCCCATGTCTTGATTAGTCATGTGTTCTTTTTTAGTAGTAGGTTGATTATTTGATGGTCGAGAGTCTTCTATAACAAGATGTCTTGCATCAATAAGATTCTAAACCACATATTTCAACATTTTGCAAGAATTTTTGTAGTGTCCCTCTACTCTATGATATTCACAGTGTTTAATTGCCTTATACCAATTAGTTGTAGTATCAGGTTACCTTATGGGAGGTAACTCAATCATATTATTTTCCAAAAACTGCTTCAAGACCACTTCCATAGGCAAGTTAAGTCTTGTGAAATTCCTTCATGGAGGTTTTTGAAGTATCATATTTTGTAGGTTGTTAACAATAATGTTAACAAATATACTATCCATTGCACCATCACCTACCACATACTTGTTCTTATAGTGTGACTTAATGGTTCTATCTTATTTCACTTTAAGCTTTCATCTTTTTAAAAGATCTTGTTCCACTTTTCTTGCTAACTTAATTGCTTTATCAGAATATGTGATAGTTGTTGTTTCCAATGCATAAGATAGTTGCTCTTGCAAATTTTCAATAAATATCTTAAGCATGTCTCAAGGAGGTAAGTTATATCTCAAGCATCCAACTAGACTCCTCCAACAAGCCAAGAGTTCTGAAAAACTTTCCTTTTTACCTTACTTTAAATTATAAACATCTTTCATAGACACATTCTTTTCAACATAAGGACCAAACTATTGAATAAATAATTTAGTTGTTTCTTCAAAATTCCTTAGAGAATTATTGAGAAACTGATAATACCATTCTAAACGCCATGCCAAAAATAATATTAGGAAATATCTTTAGTAACAATATATCATCATATATGATATCATGGCAAGTTGTTTTAAGCCTTCTTAAATGCTCAACTGTATATTCTATTCCCTTGTATATAGGCAGAACTAAAATGGAAAAATGCTTAGTATAAGGTCTACCAAAAATGATACGATCTAAAGGCTGATTGCACATTTCTTTATAGTTGTAGGTGAAACTAAAGGGTTAAATCATCTCCACTTTTGAAACCAATTGCTTCATCATATTATTTAAAATTTGCACCTCTACATTGTTGTTGTGTGGTACCCATAAATTCCCTAAGGGAGGGGTATAGGTAGGTTGTTGGATGGGTACATGGCCTATATTGGAGGTATTGACACCATTGTGGTATGGTTTATGATATGTGGTATCTTGCTAGAGAGGATAACTAATAGTTGGTGGAACAAAAGCAATAATATTGAGATTAGTATATTTATAAGGAAATCAAACATGACTGTGATATGCACTACTAGTTGGAAGGGCTTTTGTAACTCTTCCATCATTGGTGGTTATGGTAGTGGCATAAGTTGGCTGATGGATAAGATTACCATGATTCAAATATTCTAATATTCTTGCAACATTCCATCATATCAAGAGAAAGAGAGGAAGAAGAGAAAGATAGCTATACAACTTCTTATTATGAAAAATGAGTGATACAACCTGAATGGAAATATAAGGTCCTTTATATAGGAAGATAAATTCCTTGGCCAACACTCTACCTAGCTATAAAAAGGGACACCTTGCATATTACAACATGCACATCGACACTTGTGCATTTATTACATTGCTTGAAGTAACTAGATAACTTCCCCTTAAAGTAATATTCTATTCTAGTGATGTACATTACATAACCAAATAATGTAATATATTCTAACACCCCCCTGTATTACATTATTTGGTATGAAGTTCCCTTGAATTGCATAGATGATCTCTGAATGCTTGAAACTTGGTTTTTTCAAGTACTTTTGTAAAAATATCTGCTAGATATTTTGTAGAGACATGCTTGAGGATGATATGACAATTCTAAAAATGTTCTCTAATGAAATGATATTGACCTTCAATGTGTTTGGTTCTTTCATGTATAATTGGATTTTTGATCAGATTGAGTGCTCCTTGATTGTCACAAAATATCATGGTTGGGGTTTGTTTGATCCCCATATCTGATAGTATGTATTGTAACCATAGGGCTTCATAGGTTGTGTCTCTTGTTGCTCGATATTTTGCTTTAGTTGGTGATTGTGCCACTATATGTTGTTTCTTACTGTGCCAAGATATGGATCCTAATCCGAGATAGAATACATATCCTAAGGTAGATTTTCTATCATCGATAGATCTTGCATAATCTGAATCTGAATATCCCTGAAGACAAAAATCTTTGACATTTCTTATATAGGTTAGTCCATAATTTGTAGTCCTTTTGACATACTGCAATATTCTTTTTGTAGCTTTCCAATGACTTTCTCTTGGTTCTTGCATGAATCATGAAATATAATTTACTATAAATATTATGTTTGGTCGACTATTTGTTAAGTATAGAAGACTTCCAATAAATTGGTGATACATAGTTATTGAGACCAATGGTGTTTCATTATTTTTGGATAATTGAATCCCTTGTTCCATTGGTGTATCTTTAGTATTACATTCTTTCATTCTATACTTTTCAAGTAGAGCTTATGCATACTTTGATTGAGTAATAGTTATTTTATCCTTTCCTTTATGAATCTCTAGACCAATACAATAGTTCATTAGACCTAGATCAATCATTTCAAATGCTTTTTCTATATTCTCTTTGATGTCACTTATCAATTTTCCAAAACTTCCAGTAGTTACTATATCATCTACATATACTATGAGAATAATTATGTCATTTCCATTCTTCTTGGTATATAAATTGGGATATGATGTGCTTCTTTTGAAGTTAAGTTGTAATAAGTGATTGTTGATCTTTATATTCCATGCACTAGGAGCTTGTTTTAAACCATACAAATATTTGTTCAATATGCATACCTTATTTTCTTGTCCCTTGATGATGAATCCTTCTGGTTGTGATATGTAGACTTCTTCTTCTAAGTCACCATTAAGGAAGGCACTTTTTACATCCATCTAATGAAGTTTCCAACCCTAATGAGATGCTAGTTTACAAACTATTCTAATGGTAGTCATTCTGGTTTTTGGTGAAAATGTTTCTTTATAATTGATTCCCTCTGTTTGAGTATATCATTTGTCTACTAGTCGAGCTTTGTATTTATCAAGTGTTCCATCTGCTTTGTACTTGATCTTGTAAACCCATTTGCAACCTACTATTTTCTTCCTTGGAGGTAGTTTTACTAGATCCCATATCTTATTCTTTTGAAGTGAAGTATATTTTGATTCCATAGCTACTTTCCAATGTGAATCACTCAATTCCTGAAGTGTCGATGTTGGTTCCATTGTATTACTTAGCATTTATCTATTCATTCTGGTCAAGCTTCTAGTTTGAGGTCTCGTGGTGGTAAGATCTGGCATTCTTTCTAGATTTGATTCTCTGAGAGTATCTCTAAGGCATATTGGTTATTTCCTTGAAGGAACTATAGATGCATCGATATCTTGTTCTTGAGACTTTGATTCTTAATCCTCACTTGTTGTGTCTTCATTAGAGAGATTTAGAAGAATTTCTACATCATCACTATTTTTTTTGTATTAATCTTGACATTTTAATCAAAGATTACATCCCTACTAATGTAAACTTTCTTTGTATATGGATCTAGTATTCTATACCCTATATATTCATTGTCATATCCAACAAATATCCCTGCCATGGTTTTGTCATCTAATTTTGTTCTCTTTTGTTTTAGAATAAGCATGTAAGCTTTACACCCAAAAATATTCATTTTTCCTATATTTGGATTTTGCCCTGACCATGCTTTTGGTGTAATATGTTTGAGTACTCTTGTTGGTAATCTATTTTGTATGTAGACTGTTGTTTGCACTACTTATGCCCAATATTGATGATCAAGTTGAGCCTCCTTCAACATACATATCACCATTTTCATTATTGATCTATTTTTTCTTTTCGCAATTCTATTTTGTTGTGGTGAATATGTTGTGGTAAGTTATCTTTTAATTCCATTTTCTTCTAAGAATGAGTCAAATATTTTGAGACAAATTGTCCTCCTCTATCTGAATGAAGTGCTTTTAAAGTCTTACCTGATTTCTTTTCAAATTGAAGTTTGAATTGTTTGAAACGGCTAAATACCTCTAATTTGTACTCCATGAAATACACCCACATTATTCTGGTGTGATCATCAACAAAAAATAGAAAGTACTTATGTCCTCCAATGCTATCAATTTTCATTGGTCCACACAAATCTGTATATATTATTTCCAAGGGTTTTTGAGCTCTGTGTTGATGGAGTTCGAAGGAAACTCTATGTTGTTTTCCTATTAAGCATTCTAGACATACATTAGCTTCTGAAGAAAAATTAGGTGTTCCTTCAACCATTTGGTAGTTGAATAGTTCTTTTATTGAGGATTCACTAGTATGGCCTAGTTTCTTATGCCACATATATGATGTTTTGACTGAAAAGGCTAAGTGTGTAGCAATATCTAGAACAAATAGACCATTTTTATAAGATCCTAATGCTATCCTATTTCCTTGTTTAGAAATGTGACATTGTTTTCTTCCAATGAGAACTTTAAACTCAATAGTTATGTTTTGATCCATGAGTTGGGAGATAGAAAGAAGATTGGTAGTTAATCCAAGAACATATAATACGTTTTTTATTATCCCATTTCTTTGTTTTAGGTTCACTGAGATGTTTTCAATTCCCTTCACCTCATATGTTTTGCTATATGCTACAACAATTGGCTTTTCATTTACCATTTTTAGGGAATTGAACCAATGAATATTTCCAGTCATGTGATTACTTGCTCTTGAGTCTATATACCAATAATCCATGGTATCTCTTAAAAACTAGGACCTTTTTGAATTCCTTATGTCTTCCTAGTGTTTTTGGATATGCTATATGATAGATAAAGTGCTTTTGAGAATAGTAGTTCAATTTTAGTTTGATTTTGTAATGTTTTGTAAATAGTAAAAATCAACTTCTTTTACACCTTATTACTCCTATTGAACTTAAGCACTTTCTAATTTGATGAGGTTCTAATGGTTGGAATTCTTCTATCCCTTTAATGTAGATTTGAGACAAGTATATCAGTTAATTTCCAACTTCTTGATGAACCTTCCTTTATAGCTTTTGATATTTAATATTTAATGTTTCTAATTTCCAATTACCTACTTTGATGTAGTATTCTTTATAACTCCCTAATATGGAATATGAGAAAATAATATAATATTTGCAATAATAGGATTTTTAATTTCCAAATTGAAATCCTTATTCCTCCTACTTTATTATTTGCAAATGTAAGTATTTTGAAATATGCTTGCTTAATATATTACTAATGCTAAGTGAATGAATTGCAATAGTAAATAATGTGCCCTTATAACTCCAATATATCTTTAGTTTATAGCAAGCAATAAATAGTATATGATTTACCTTCATATTCATTTGCCTTGATGTTGTAAGGTGGTAGATTTGAATCCTTTGAAATGGAAGTCAATGCCTTATTTGACTAGCATTGAATTCTCCCTTACGTAGCACTTCTTTTCTCTATAACCGATGTTGGTATTCCTTTAGAGAATGCTTGGTATTATCCTCTACAAATTGAATGTAGGTATGATTTATTCCTTCTATGAATGAAATGTTGAATTGCTGATTGAATGAGGTGTTGTATTTGTTGATCTTATGATATCTTCTTAAATTCTAGCTTTCTCCTTCGAATGGCGCATAGGATTGAATTAGCATTCTTCATCTGAATATGATTCATACCATTCAATGCTAATCTTCTTTTTGACCTCTGGTGCTTTTCCTTCTTCAATATGGATGCCTTAAATAGGATTGCTTCCTTGTGACTTTCGAACAAGTATCACTTGAGCGTTACTTATTAGGCATTGATATTCCAATGTATGCAATTATGAGTTTTATGGTAACCTCCCAAAGACTTTTAACTCCTTTTGGGTGAGCATTGGACGATTAGAGCTCTTGTGCCAAGTGGCACTCATGGATTGTGCATGTAAACCTTTCTTCTAATGCTCCAATGATGGGCGTTGATACCCTATCTTTACCTATATCTTTGAAATGTGTGTTGGATTGCTATATTTATTGAAACACAAGCATTCCCTCTTCTTTGTTTACATGTTGTCTTGATGAGGATAATGGATGGTACCAATTGTATTGCTTATTGGTTCTATGGCACTTTCAATGGCGGTCCTATGGTAGTTTTCTATGCTCTTCAATGGTGGTCATTCTCTCCAAGTAAATACCTTTGGTATAGCACTTCTTCTTTTGTATCTTTATTCCTGTAATATATTGTTTGTATATTTTTTATAACAGCCAATTGCTAGCCCTTTTTTTTTCTTGGCTTTGATAGCGCATCTTCTACATAGATAATCTCCCTCTGTATGCTGCCATTTTCTCTATGTAGACTCAGATGGTAATGAATTATTATAATAGCTCCAATGTTGCAGGTGACACACTTGCTTCTAGGGCTAGATTGGACGTGGAGAAGTGGTGTTTTTAAACACCTTGAATATTAAACGTGTGAGATCTTCGATGGCTCCTTCCTCTTGGTCAAACTCTGCCCTTCAACCTGCAAAATATGATGTCTACGCTTCTTCCTGTAAATATGATTACTTTTATCCTTTAAAAGGAACAAAAGAGGTGCTTTTTAATAGTTATATTTGCACCAATATGAAGGACTTTTTTATGAAATCCTTCTTGCCTCTTTTAATCTTCTTCCTTGGATATTTTAATGATAGTTAATCCAAGCTAATGAGATGTTATTTTTGAAGTAAGGATTTTTGCACTCTATAATTAAATGAAATCCTTATATTCTCCTTGAATATTGAGACTCGCCAAGTCTTTATTTTAGGCTTCTTCCAAGGACATTAATGGTGGCTTCATTTGGCCATGCAGTGCTGCAGATTTTTATGCTAGTTTTGTGTCTTTAACAACACAAACTAATTTCTTGAGAGTAACTAGTTAAATATCAACTAATATAGTGCTTAATGGATTAATAATGCACCCTTAATGATATATACTCTCAAAATGAATTATAATGCACTCAATAATATTCTACAATCCCTTTGAAGACTCAATATGCAACCCTTTATTTTGTAGCTTCTAAATCTTAATAAGATGCTCAATGGATTTAAGTAGTAATCTGAATAAGTATTCAAGTAATGAACCCTCTGCACCTTAAGTTGCTTACCTTTAATGTCCTTTGAAGATGATGAATATCTTGATGATTTGATTCACCAAGTTTCTATCTAGAATGGAGGTTTCTCGTAGCTATGAACCTTTCTAGTATTTGTTGTAGAATGTATTAGTCCTCCTTTTTGGGCTTGTTATCATATGGCGATAATTGTCCCAATTATTTTACTATCGAAAGCTTCTCCTCGGTAGTCTTCGATCAAGAAATGATATCACTAACATCCTATTTCTCATATACTCTTCTCTGGAATCTCTCCTTGAGTCTTGCAATAAGGCTTCTAGAGCCTTCTCCCCTTTTTTTAAATTGCATGCAATAGTGCACAACAACAGGTCTAGTTTGCAAATATGTAATCCAATAGTAGCAATGGTAGTTTTCCCTATTCCTATCTAGATTCATTGTGGCTTTGATACAACTAATGGTTTTAGTAGCATTCATTCATATTAAGAGAAAGAGAGGAAGAAGATAGAGATAGCTATACAACTTCTTATTATGAAAAATGAGTGATAAAATCTGAATGGAACTATAAGGCCCTTTATATAGGAAGATAGATTCCTTGGCCAAAAATCTACCTAATTGCACAAAGGTACACCTTGCATATTACAACATGCACATTGACACTTGTGCATTTATTACATTGCTTGAAGTAACTAGATAACTTCCCCCTAAAGTAATCTCCTATTCTAGTGATGTACATTACATAACCAAATAATGTAATATATTCTAATAGATTCAAACAAAGGGTTAGTATGAATGCATCTAGGAGAGAATCTTGGGGAGGAGGAGTCTTACATATTTTTATTCGATCTTTTGATATCATAGATTCAAGCAAGTCTTCCTTATCACATTTCATAAAACCCTGCATATGAACAAATGATTTAAATATGTATATCCCATCGAGCCTCTCAAGAGGATCATAGTTTGTTTTAGTTTCTTCATTTTATTACTCTTTTGTATCAAGCTTATGCTTCTATCTGTCAATTTGATCATCGTATTGGAGAACATGATAAGACTCTATCTACCCTTTCTGATTTCTAGGTAATGGAGCCATTAGAAGAAGTTAAAGGATATAAGAGAAGACTAAAAAAATACACACAAGCATATTTTAAAGATGTTTATTAATATTCTTCTAATTATAACCAAAAAAATTAGTGGTCTTATTAAAAATTTTCAAAATAAAAGCAAAAAGGAAGAGGCTTCCTATTTTGTCCACTAAGATAGGTCTTCACATCAGTTTCATGAAATATGTAGAGGTGGAAAACCATACATCGACATATGATTCTCAAATTTGGATCTAGAGGAAAACCTTGAGGTGACCATGGTTGTCATTATAACTCTACACTTGGTGTAAAGGGGGTAAATATTCACCAGGAATGGTTTAAAAACTCACTCCAAGTTTGGAGTGGAATGTGTTTGGATGTGTTCAATTAAGCATACACCTATTTTTGGTGTTTCTATACTAAACTTAAAAAATGAAAAATAATGCAAGATACAATATGCAAGAATTCAAGAGCTAAGCCTAATATGATTCTTTGATTGAATGATATCTAACCCTAGATTTGAAAATGAATATTTTGAGCATGGGTCCAAGGTAATGCACAAACAAAACCCTATATGCACGCTATATGCTCTTATTCATTCAAAATACCTATGAAATTTAATCAAATATGTATACTTTGCTTATGGTCTAGGTTTTACACAAAATTTGGGAGAAAGCAAACAACAAAAAACCTAAAGATTTATTAGGGAACTTATATTATCTGGTGATTGATCCAATATTTATATTTTATCTCAAATATTTAATAGCTTAAATCTTACAAAATAGCTTTATACAACCCTAGAAAATTTTATTAGCATTTGGGGGCCTACTTAGGCTGCTATATAGATGAACTTGGAGGTGCAGCAGTCAAGCCCATTTATTCCTTTTAGTTGATCTTTTAAAATCAAAATAATATTTGATCTTTGTAAAATGCACAAACATAATAAAACAAATATGCAACAATAATATAAAATTCAACTAATATGGACATAATAGAAAGCTTCAAGATGGAATGCAAATTAGGGTTTTAAAGGGGAAATCTTACCCCAAAAACCCTAATTTTACCAAAGCTTTACCCTATAACTAGGAGGTACAAATATTGTTGATCAAATTCATTCCTTGTATGGACAAGGCATAAATCTAATTCAAATGCCCTTTTTGGAATCTAAAACAACAAAAGACAAGGTGCAACAAGCATAAAACAAAGTTCTAAATGCACTAGAAATGAATACAAGAACTGATGAGCTGATGGAGAAACAAATAAGCAATGGATATGTGGAAGAAGCACTCAAAAATGGTTTATCTATCCAATTATCAAGACTTATTTACTTAATACCCAAGGGCAATAATCACCAAACATCAAAACAACCAAAATAACAACTTGTAGCAGAAATCCACTTGAAAGCATGAGAAAATGAGTGAGTCAACAATTAGAATATCCAAATAACTTTTTGGAAATTTAATTGGCCAACTAAGAAGATCCAAAATCTTATAAGAGGTTTGGAGGGCAAAATAGGTGGGAAAGTGAAATTTCACTTTGGGCAATGCCTATCCCAAGATGGGTTGATGAGGGGAGGGGTTTTAGAGAGAAAAACCATAGAATACCAAATTCATGCCCTATACAGGGTGACCATGAATTTGGAAAAGTATTTTAATAAAAAAAATCTCCCTAAAATATAGGGCATGAATCTAGAAAGTTAAACTTGCCAAATTCTCACCCATATGGGGTGATCGTGAATTTGGTTTAGTGAGATCCAAGTGCAAATTTTTGGCACTTTGGAGAACCAAATAGTGTCAGAACAAGATAAAACTTATACCATTTGAAAAATATTTTTGATCCAAATACAATGGTATAGGTTTTGGAAGGAATGGAGAGGATTTGGTGGGAGAAAATGTGGAGCAAATATGAACCTACTTTTCTAAGGGGAAAACTAAGGATCTGAGGAAAATGACTCACCTTAGTGGGTCAATTTTCCATGTCTACACCAACATCAAGAAAGGGCCATTTACTATATAAGTAGAATTTTGGTGATTTATGAAACTCATTATACACGATTAGAAAATCTATGTTTAGTAGTTTTTTTCTCCTCCTTCAAATTAAGATATTACATGCTTAGCCAAAATACCTATGTGATAGCAATAGTTGATCACTTATGATAACTCATGTAAAAACCTTACCTTTTAGGGAAGACCACTAAATGGGTCATAAACCTTAGCAAATTTTATATTAAATTCATTAGCTAAGATTCATTAAAGAGGTAAGTTATAGTTTATCAACTTGTTGTTGCACCCTTAGAATAAAAACATCCAATTAACATAACCTTTCTTGATAAAATAATTCTAGCTATAGAAGCCCAAAATCCTATGTCTTAGGTTATATACTTTGATAGAGCTAGATGTGTCAAAGTTGTGGGAGAAGGAATTATTTTAATCACACCGCAATAATAAATTATACCATTATCCTTCGTGATTCTCTTGCATGAATAACATAACAGAATATGAAGATTGATCTTAGGTCTTAGATCCACATTAAAGCTTGAAATTAAAACCTTAACAGTATATGATAACTCACAATTGATGATTAACCGAGTCAATTATGTTTATCAAAACATGCAAAACTATATCATTACAAATACATCATAGACAAATTAATAGCTTATTTTAGCAAGGTCAACATAGAAGCTATTCCATAATATAGTAATTTCCATGTTGATGTTATGGCCACAATAGCATCCCTCATTCCCTTGGAACTAGATGATGAAAAATCCTCCATTATGATAAGGTCAATAAAAGAACCTTCAACATTAAAATCTTGCCTACAACCTCTAAATATTTGCATCATTGAATCAACTTTGTCACAAGAACCTTTGTATCAAGACATCCTTAATTTTATCAAAGAAGGAACATTCCTTGAAGGATTCAATTACCAAAAGTGCAAACAATTCAAACTAAGGTTCTACAAATATGTCATCATTGGAGATATCTTATATCAACATTCTTTCAAAGGTATACTCCTTAGATGCATAAATGAGGAAGAAGCCCAAACAATCATCAAATTATAATCCTATAATGGATCATGTGATAAATATTATAGTGGTCTAGTCATAGCCTAGAAACTCCTTAGGATGGGTAACTATTGGCCATCTATGGAGAAAAACATCGATAACCATGTTAGGAGATGTGATAAATTTCAATGACATGATAATATTGTCCATGCTTCTTATCAAGAATTACAACTAATCACATCACCTTAGACTTTATCCTCTTGGGAATTAGGCATTATAGGAAAAATCAACCCTCAATCATCACATGGCCATAAATTTATTACCATATCCATAAATTACTTTATCAAGTGGGTCAAAGCCATGCCTCTATCCTCTATAATATGAATTCAAGTTTTCAAATTCATCATCAACCAAATCATTAGTTGTTATAGTATCCCCTCTATCATGATTATGGATAATGGCACACCATTTAAAAATAATAGTCATAAATATGTGTCAATTACAAAATTTAGCAAAAATTGTCAACACCATATTATCCTTAAGGAAACAACAAACCAGAGTCTTCCAATAAAATATTAGTCAAAATCCTCAAGAAATTGGTCAACAAAAATGGCCAAGATTGGCATTTATAACTTTACACTACCTTATGGGAAAATCATACTACTATACGAACTCCTACACGAGTGATACCTTATGCTTTATTTTATGGTATAGAAGTAGTTTTCCATTTTGAACTTGAAATCCCCTCTCTAAGAGTCATGTTACAAGACTCTTTAGTCAGATATGAATACCGCTTAGAACACCTACAACAATTAAAGATTTTAAAAGAAAAGTGCATCAATACCCTGAAACATCTAAGAACATACCACAATAGACTTAGGTATATCTATCAGAAGAAAGTATGCCCAAGATATTTTGAGATTGGGGACCTAGTCCTCAAAGAAACCAAAAGAATAGCAATGTCAAAGATGATTTGAAAGGAAAATTCAAGCCCAAATGGCTAGGGCCTATTGGGATCCGAATTGACATCAAGTAAACTTGAAACTACAACTATCTATCTTCCATATTTCTGATGTTGGAAATATGAACAGGTTTTGTTGTCATTGATTTCAAGAAGTCAAGATTAGTAAGCATCAGTTTCAGTGAGCAACATAAGTTTCAGTTTTTGTATTCATTTCAAGAGGAAGATTGCTTACAGGTGGTCAGATGAGATCTAAAGGACAAAATAAAGGTCCAAGAAAAATAATATTATAATATTAAAGGTCTAAGGTCAATACCTAGATATTTAATTTAATTATAAATTAATTTATAATTTAATTTGATTAAATATAAGAGTTATTTAGTTAATTATAATTTTTTTGTAATAAGTTAATTATAAATTAATTTATGATTTACTTTAAAATCATAAATATTAGGGTTAAAAGGACAAAAATTTATCTGCTTATTGTGGTGCAGTGGTAAATGCCCTAGGTGCTAGTAGAGGCCGACCCAGGTTCCATTTCCCTTGTCTCCATCCTGTAGATATATGGTATAGTTAGGAATGTCCTATGTGTTGGTAGAGGCCGACAAGGCTCCATTCCTCCTATGCCCAACCTATTGAAAGTGGCACCCCTAAAGGGGTGTTTTCCACTATAAATTAGTTTTAATCTACTTGTTGTGGTGTAGTGGTAAATGCCCTGGGTGCTGGTAGAGGCCGACCCAGGTTCCATTCCCCTTGTCTCCATCCTGCAGATATATGGTATAGTTAGGAATGTCCTATGTGCTGTTAGAGGACGACAAGGCTCCATTCCTCCTCTGCCCAACCTATTGAAAGTGGCACCTTGAAAGGGGTGTTTTCCACTATAAATTAGTTTTTTAACCCAGGTGTTTTAGGTGAGTTGGAGAGGAGAGGGAAATCCTCCAAGGGAGGTCCCAGGTTCAAATCTCCACCCTACCAAAAAGTTGAATTGGGTATCCAAAATCCAATTGATAATGTTGGTGCAGCAGGGGTCGGGTGCGACTCCCGGGTGACTTTGACGGTGTAGAATCCCCTGTTCACGGTCTCTCAGACCAAGGCGGCCCTGCAAAGGGTTTTTCGCTTAAAAAAAAAAAGGGCACAAAGTTTAATTAATTCAAAATATTCAAATTAAATCGAATCGTCGACGTCGTTGAGCATATGGCACTTTGCATATAAGAAGGGGCAAACATTATGGCAAATATTATCCATGCGATCCATTTGACATAAGCGAATATCGTGCGCAAGACAAGGAAGAAGATCGTGTGTGTTTTAAAAGATTTTGAGAGGTAGAACATAGGATAACGAAGAGGGGAACTCACTCCACATTGCAAGGCACTGGGTAGCATGATTGGAAGCTAGAGGCTGCGCTAAGACGTTTGTTGGTGCAAGGTTGAGGGATCGATTCCCGTGGTCTTCATTTTTGCTAAGCAGAGGAAGTTTTTCGTTGAAGTTTGCACGGTCGATGAAGGACAAAGGGAAGGCACTTGCCTTTCCCTTTGCATGGAGGCACGTAGCCCACGTGGTGGGCACGCGCTTGGCAAAGGCACTCGGTAGGAAGAGGTTGCACGTTCGAAACCCATCGAGGCTCTTTTTGGTGGACTATAAGGTATGCGCTCATAATTGCAAGGTTCCAAAAATTGTGAAAATTAATTTTTAATTTCTTAAAGGTTGTATAAAGTGGAAATTGCATATTATAAGGTTTTTGTGAGTTATACAAAGGGAGATAAAAGGATATGCATAGTGTTATTTTTGGGTGTTGATTTTTGAGTGCTTAGAGTTTATAAGAGGAGTAATAAGGTGTGCCAAGGGAGTTAGATATTTTTGTTAAAACAAAGTTAATAAAAATTGTATTGAAAGGAGAAATAAGGTTGAGTAAGTTTTTGATATTTTGACTTGGTGAAATATTTTTGTGAGAAAATATTAAGGACACATATTTGCTATCTAACCCTTGATATTGGAAAAGAGAGTGGTTGTGATTGAGATAGGTGTTTGAGGTCAAATCATCTTCAAACAAGAGGTAAGGGCACATTATCCTTGAGAGTGATTGTTGGATGTTGTGAATGCTAAGTTGGAGTGAAAAGGATTGTTTGATAAGCATTGTTGAGTTTGGTTTTTTGGAATGAAAGTTGATACTAGAAACCTTGTTTGATAAGCATTGTTGGAAATATTGAGTAAGCTTTCATATGCTTGACTAGGGTTTGTGAAAGAACATGAGTATCATTGTTATGTGAAGTTGTGAACTATCTTGAACTAGGGCTTGTGCAAGATCATGAGTATCATTGTTATGTGAGATTGTTTGATAAGCATTGTTGGAAATAATTGAGTGAGTATCCATATGCTTGAACTAGGGTTTGTGGAAGATCATGAGTATCATTGTTATGTGAGGTTTGTTTGATAAGCATTGTTGAATAAATCTTCATTGAGTGATTGGTTGAGTGGAGTTGATTGAGCCTAGTTGATTGGAGGTATTGGAGTGATAGTTCAAGTTCTATGAAACAAATTGTTCTATATTCTGATTTGATTTGGAAGAGAGATTGAGTGTTGTGCAAGAGTGAAACATATTGAGTCTCTAACCATTCTCTATATGTTTATGTGGTTAAGAAAGAGAGTTTGAAAGTGATTGAGTATTTTTGTGAGTGAGTAACATATTGAGTCTCTAACCATTCTCTATATGTTTTTGTGAGTTGAACACTATTTTGTGTGAAGCTTGTTTATGTGATTAAAGAAGCATTTTATGATAGATTGAGTTGAGTTGAATAAGATTTAGTGAAAGCTTGTGAGAATATTTGAGGTAAGTCTTGGTGAAGACTTGTTGAGTAGATTGGACAAGTTCTAGTGAGGACTTGTTGAGCAGATTTGAGGTAAGTCTTGGTGAAGACTTGTGAGAGCAGTGAGAGATAAGTTCTAGAGAGGACTTGTGGATAGATTTGAGGTAAGTCTTTGAGAAGACTTGTGAGAAGAGTTGATTGATTGATTTGTTCAAACCTTGAGTTAAGGTTTGGAGCAGATCTAGAAGAGTTTATTTGTGATTGAGTCAAGCTTTGTGTTAAAGCTTGAGGATAAATTTGAGGATAGAGTTTGGTACAGATTTGAGGATAGGTTTGTGCTAGACCAGAGATAGATATTGAGCAATTTATGCTAGATCAAAGGACTATGTTTAGTGCAGATCAAAGATAGATATTGAGTAGATTTATGCTAGATCGAAGGACTATGTTTAAGAGATCAAAGATAGATATTGAGAAATTTATGCTAGATGAAGGACTATGTTTAGTGCAGATCAGAGATAGATATTGAGCAAATTTGTGCTAGATCGAAGGACTATGTTTAGTGTAGATTTGAGATAGAGTTGAGAGTAAGCTTTGGAGGTGATAGAGTATAGAGGACAATAGTCTCTAGTGGATAGAGGTCCATTAGCCAGGGTAGTGAATATAGGTCTTCTGAGTGAGGGTAGGAGTCTTTAGTGGATAGAGATCCATTAGCCAGTGTAGTGGAGGTAGTAGTTCTTCTAGAAGATCACTAGCCAGAGCAGAGGGTATTGGTGTCTCCTGTGGATAGAGATCCATGAACTTGATTAGGGGATTGGTGTCTCCTTTGGATAGAGGTCCATAAACATTGTAATAGGGAAAGGTTTCCCAAGAGATTTGTTGAGAAAATTTTAGTGAAATATTTTCTCTATGGAGTAGCCCACATTGGGTGAACCACGTTAAATTGGTGTCTCTATTATGTGTGGTGATTTATGCATTGCTTTGATTACTATTGTTGATATTGCCATTGATATATTGCATAATATTTATTGGGAAAGAAAAGTAAAAAGTGGTCTTATATTGTTCACTCCCCTCTCAGTATAAGCTTGTGTTCTTCAATTGGTATTAGAGTGGGTTCCTTCGGAAGAGTTTAACAGCTTGAAGGAAAATCTTACAAGAACACAGATGGATTCTAAGAGTGGATCCTCAGATAATTCAGCACTAGTGTTTGATGGGAGTGATTATGTATTTTGGAGTATGAGAATGAAGATCCACCTGATGGCACTTGGAAATGAAATATGGAAAGCAGTTGAAAATGGATACACACCACCAGCTACTCCACCTACAGATAAATATGGTAAGATTCTACATCATTACAATTCAAAAGCAATGAATGCAATTTTGAGAGGTTTGCATAAAATAGAGTTTATAAAGGTTATGCACTACAAATCAGAAAAGGAAATTTGGGATAAATTGCAAGGCATATATGAAGGAGATAAAAAGGTCAAAAAGGTAAAGTTGCAAAATCTCAAGGGAATATTTGAAGACCTAAAAATGAAGGATGAGGAAAACATTAGTGCTTATCTACTTCGTGTAGACGAGGTTGTTAACTCCATGCAAGGACTTGGACTTGAAGTTCAAGAATCTGATGTTTGTGATAAGATTTTAAGGTCACTCCAAAAAAGGTTTAGTGAGAATATTTTAGCTATAGAGGAATCAAAAGATAGTGATATTTTGACAAGAGATGAATTACATGGCATTCTCATAGCTTTTGAGATGAGAACAAAAGAGGAACCTAATCTCCAGAAGGAAGCAACCTTCAAAGCTACTAAGAAGACAAAGGGAAAGAATCCAGATTCAAGCAATGAGTTATCCAGTGATGAAGAAGCAAATTATGGCAGAAGGAACAAGGATCCGAGAAAGTATAAAGGTACGAAATCAGTTAGATGTTTCAATTGTGGAAAGTATGGTCACTATGCAACTGATTGTCAAGAAGCTGGAAATAGCAATGATGAAGAAAAACAAGATCATAAGAACAGGGAAACAGAAAAATATAGGTACCAAAAGAAAAGTAGGGATGGACAAGGCAAGCAAGGAAAGAAGTTCTTCCAAAGACATAAGAAGAGTTTCTATGCAGATAAGGCAAGTAAGTACTCAAGTGATAGTGATGATAGTTCCTTAGATAATGATAAATATGAAGTTCTATTTCTAGAAAAAGAAAAAGAAGTGGTTAGGAAAAGGTCACCAATAATCCTCAAGTGTTTTAGATGTGGTAACTTTGGTCATCTTGAAGATAGTTGTACAAGGAATGGATTCAGTTTCAGTGATGATGAATATGAAGATACACTTGAAGGACCAGAAGAGAATCTTCTTATGGCAATAGAAGAAGAAGGAAGTGCTTCTAGTAGAAAAGAGTCAGAAAAGAATGAAGATGTTTTCAAAGGCAAACAAATAGAGGAAGAATCAAAGAAAGGAGAAGTTGATCTTGAGGGTGAGCTTATTCATGCCCTTGATGCATTAAGGGAGGTAAGAAAGAAAAACTCAAAACTCAAGCTTAAATTTCAAGAATGTGATGAAGAGAAAGGAAATCTTATAGAGGATCTAACCAACTCAATAGCTAAGACAAGGAGATTCAAAGAGAAGTTAGAAGCAAAGGTTGTAGAATGTGAAAGGTTAGAGCATGAGGTAGCTTCACTAAGGAAGGAAGTAAAAGAGTCTAAGGATAAGCTACACAAGTTTGGGAAAAGCTCAAAAACCATAGACAAGATTATCAAGGTACAAAGACGATCAACAAACAAGATAGGTCTTGGTTTTGAATAGGTACAAAAGAAACAAGGAGAGGAGTCAACCTCAAGTTTTGAAGAAGAAGAAACTTTAGAAGAAGAGAGTGTAAGAGAGAGTGAGACTTCTGAGGATGAGTTGGACAATAGAAATTTCAACAAGGAAAGGAACAATGCACAAAAGAGGAACAGATGGAACAAGAACCAACACAGGGTAAAAGAGACTAAAAGACCCATGGGGTCAAGGCAAGGTAGTTTCAATGGAAGATGTTTCTCATGTCATAGATTTGGGCACAAGGCTTCACAGTGCAGGACACATGAAAGACAGGAATATGGGAACTTCAGAAATAGGCAACTTTTTCAAGGGTATTGCTACTCTTGTAATCAGTTTGGTCACAAGGCAGTGAATTACAGGGTTCATGACAGGAATAGATATGGCTTCACTAGGAGAAATCCCAAGACATTTGCACCTCCAAGGAATAACAATATTAAGTGTTATAAGTGCAATAATGATGGGCATACAACAAGATGGTGTAGAGCAAAAATTCTAGAGACAAGCAGGAACAGGAATAGTCAGAGGAATAAAAAATATCAGCCAAGGAAGAAAGTGGACAAAGGTAAAGATCAGTGCTTGATGGGAGTAGAAATACTCCCACCCCAAAATTAACCACCTCAAGAGGAGGTGGGGGAGGGGCTAAGCTAAGAGACTCATTCTTAGCCCCGAGCCCCAAAGGTGACCCTTTGCCATTGATGTCAAAGGGGGAGAGATTTGAGTAAGGGGGAGAGATTTTAGTTAGGAGGAGAGCATTCAGTCAGGGGGAGCAGTTCCTCAGGGGGAGAAGAATAGAAAAAGGTTAAGGAAATGGTAAAAGGTAATTGGGTTGCCATCAATGACAAAGGGGGATATTGTTGGAAATATGAGCAGGTTTTGTTGTCATTGATGTCAAGAAGTCAGGATCAGTAAGCGTCGGTTTAGTGAGCAACATCAGTTTCAATTTCTGTATTCAGTGCAAGAGGAAGATTGCTTCCAGGTGGTCAGATGAGGTCTAAAGGGCAAAAGGAAGGCCCAAGAAAAATAATATTATAATATTTTATTATAATATTAAAGGTCTAAGGTCAAGACCTAGAGATTTAATTTAATTATAATAAAAAAAATTAATATAAAAACTTTAATTTGATTAACTCTAAGAGTTATTAAGTTAATTATAAATTATTTATAATAAGTTAATTATAAATTAATTTATGATTTAATTTAAAACCCTAAAGGTTAGGGTTAAAAGGGCACAAAGTTTAATTAATTTGAAATATTCGAATTAAATCGAATCGTCGATGTCGTTGAGCATATGGCACTTTGCATATAAGAAGGGGCAAACATTATGGCAAATATTATCCATGCGATCCATTTGACATAAGCAAATATCGTGCGCAAGACAAGGAAGAAGATCATGTGTGTTTTAAAATATTTTGAGAGGCAGAAGATAGGATAACGAAGAGGGGAACTCACTCCACATTGCAAGGTGTTGGGTAGCATGATTGGTAGCTAGAGGTTGCGCTAAGATGTTTGTTGGTGCAAGGTTGAGGGATCGATTCCTATGGTCTTCATTTTTGCTAAGTAGAGGAAGTTTTTCGTTGAAGTCTACACGGTCGGTGAAGGACAAAGGGAAGGTGCTTACCTTTCCCTTTGCATGGAGGTACGTAGCCCACGTGGTGGGCACGCTCTTGGCAAAGGTGCTCGGTAGGAAGAGGTTGCATGTTCGAAACCCATCGAGGCTCCTTTTGGTGGACTATGTAAGGTATGCACTCATAATTGCAAGGTTCCAAAAATTGCGGAAATTAATTTTTAATTTCTTAAAGGTTGTATAAAGTGGAAATTGCATATTATAAGGTTTTTGTGAGTTATACAAAGGGAGATAAAAGGATATGCATAGTGTTATTTTTGGGTGTTGATTTTTGAGTGCTTAGAGTTTATAAGAGGAGTAATAAGGTGTGCCAAGGGAGTTAGATATTTTTGTTAAAACAAAGTTAATAAAAATTGTATTGAAAGGAGAAATAAGGTTGAGTAAGTTTTTGATATTTTGACTTGGTGAAATATTTTTGTGAGAAAATATTAAGGACAAATATTTGCTATCTAACCCTTGATATTGGCAAAGAGAGTGGTTGTGATTGAGATAGGTGTTTGAGGTCAAATCATCTTCAAACAAGAGGTAAGGGCACATTATCCTTGAGAGTGATTGTTGGATGTTATGAATGCTAAGTTGGAGTGAAAAGGATTGTTTGATAAGCATTGTTGAGTTTGGTTTTCTAGAATGAAAGTTGATACTAGAAACCTTGTTTGATAAGCATTGTTGGAAATATTGAGTAAGCTTTCATATGCTTGACTAGGGTTTGTGAAAGAACATGAGTATCATTGTTATGTGAAGTTGTGAACTATCTTGAACTAGGGCTTGTGCAAGATCATGAGTATCATTGTTATATGAGATTGTTTTTAGATTATGAGTATCATTGTTATGTGAGGTTTGTTTGATAAGCATTGTTGAATAAATATTCATTGAGTGATTGGTTGAGTGGAGTTGATTGAGCCTAGTTGATTGGAGGTATTGGAGTGATAGTTCAAGTTCTGTGAAACAAATTGTTCTATATTCTGATTTGATTTGGAAGAGAGATTGAGTGTTGTGCAAGAGTGAAACATATTGAGTCTCTAACCATTCTCTATATGTTTATGTGGTTAAGCAAGAGAATTTAAAAGTGATTGAATATTTTTATTAAGTCTCTAACCATCATCTATACGTTTCTGTGAGTCAAACAAGATTCTATGTGAAGCTTGTTTGTGTGATTGAAGAAGTTTTTTGTGATAGATTGAGTTGAGTTGAATAAGCTTTAGTGAAAGCTTGTGAGCAGATTTGAGGTAAGTCTTGGTGAAGACTTGTTGAGCATATTGGACAAGTTCTAGTGAGGACTTGTTGAGTAGATTTGAGGTAAGTCTTGGTAAAGACTTGAGAGCAGTGAGAGCAAGTTCTAGAGAGGACTTGTGGATAGATTTGAGGTAAGTCTTTGAGAAGACTTGTGAGAAGAGTTGATTGATTAATTTGTTCAAACCTTGAGTTAAGGTTTGGAGCAGATCTAGTAGAGTTGATTTGTGATTGAGTCAAGCTTTGTGTTAAAGCTTGAGGATAGATTTGAGGATAGATTTTGGTGTATATTTGAGGATAGGTTTGTGCCAGACTAGAGATAGAGATTGATCAGATTTGTGCTAGACCGAAGGACTATGTTTAGTGTAGATCAGAGATAGAGATTAAGAAAATTTGTGCTAGATCGAAGGACTATGTTTAGTGCATATCAGAGATAAAGATTGAGAAGATTTGTGCTAGATCGAAGGACTATGTTTAGTGTAGATCAGAGATAGATATTGAGCAAATTTGTGCTAGATTGAAGGACTATGTTTAGTGTAGATTTGAGATAGAGTTGAGAGTAAGCTTTGGAGGTGAAAGAGTATAGAGGACAATAGTATCCAGTGGATAGAGGTCCATTAGCTAGGGCAATGAAGATAGGTCTTCTGAGTGAGGGCAGGAGTCTTCAGTGGATAGAGATCCATTAGCCAATGTAGTGGAGGTAGTAGTTCTTCTAGAAGATCACCAGCTAGAGTAGAGGGGATTGGTGTCTCCTATGGATAGAGATCCATGAACTTGATTAGGGGATTGGTGTCTCCTTTGGACAGAGGTCCATAAACATTGTAATAGGGAAAGGTTTCCCAAGAGATTTGTTGAGAAAATTTTAGTGAAATATTTTCTCCGTGGAGTAGCCCACATTGGGTGAACCACGTTAAATTGGTGTCTCTATTGTGTGTGGTGATTTGTGCATTGCTTTGATTACTGATGTTGATATTGCCATTGATATATATTGCATAATATTGTTTGGGAAAGAAAAGTAAAAAGTGGTCTTATACTGTTCACCCCCCCTCTCAGTATAAGCTTGTGTTCTTCATCTTATCAGGCTTACACTCGCTAGTCACAACTCAAAACTCAACATTGGATGGACTAAATATTGCTCTAGCCCAACCTCTAGAGTAGGCTAGTTCCTTGTAAACTGATAGAATGTTTACTCAATTAAGTTCAATAATGGTTTTGAGAAAAAGGGTTAGAAAAAAATTTAGGGTTAAGAAGTATGAGTAAACAGTGGTTGGATAGAGCTAAAAACATAGGTATCCATAGGGAAAACCTTCAGCAAATTATTTCCAGTGTCCCACACTCAAGATTAGCAGCACCCAAAATAGAGTAATCTTCATACAAGAAAGAATAAGTAAATAAATTATACAAGAAGTAATTTCAACATCCACAATACTAACAATCCAATTTAGTAGAATAGATCAATATATGGATTTAGTAGAAATAAACCTCTTGCCAACACAGATCTAACTATGAAAAGATTTTAATTGCCTTACAACTAGTAATCCAATATTGGTGGAATGAACTAATTATAATAGCATTGATAGAAATGCAATTCACAAATTGGACCTCTTAACAAATATATTGAAGATGATAATTCTTGAGTCAAAAATCTGAGTAATGATCCTTCCATTAATTTGTAAAATATATTACATGGTAAAGCAAGCAAACACTCTAGAGCCAACCCTGAAAATCGAGGGTTCAACCTCTATATATAGTTTTATAATGAAAGATAATAGGTGAAACTTTACAAGGATTCATACCATAACAAATAAGAAGAATGCTATGGTTGCATCATTTCATTTACTTTCCAAGTTCAAGAAATCTGCTCGAGGTTGCATGCCATGGTAGCTCAACTCTGTAACTTGCTAGTTTTGTAATGGCAATTAGAGTCCAGACCATTAGAAATAGGTCTTAATCATTCATATTTCTTGAGGACTTCCTCCTACCATATATTTGCAACTACCTGAGTTCTTGGTTCTTGGCTCCATGGATTCTTCATCTACGTTCTCACACCAAATGGTTCTCTTTTATCAAGAATATGCCTTTGTATAATTAGAAAATGTCAGCATAATATCCATCGTTGATGCATTTCATGGACATATATGATTAAAATTTAATAATATGATTAAAATTTAATAATACTATGTATATGTGCAGCGTAGAACATATCACCAATCTTCTCTAAAAATAATGGTAACGTCAGCTTAGACTACTTTGGCCAATGGATTGGAACATCTACAAAAATAGACTGAGTATTGAGTGGAATGTAGCATGTCACCAATCTGCTCACTTAATTATTCAAAATGCTTTATTTACCTTTCACATCCATGGCATAGAGTATTATGTGGTAATTTAGTCCTCAATATCCACTCCTTAAGCTTTGACCCAGGTTGAGTACAAAATGGAGCACGTCATCAATCCGCTCAAGAAGCAGTGTAAAATGCCACTTTGCATTGTGCCACTCCTTATACTTGTTTTTAGGCACTTTGAACTCTTTTGAAAAGTGACATAGAGCATATCAACAATTTTCTCCATAATAGTCATGGAACTCAGTGACATGGTATATTTCCAACACTTAGTCACTTTAGTGCATGGGATAGGGTAATGTGTGCTAATTTTCTCTTTGGAAGATGTTGATGTCATTTTGACTTGGTTTTACTATGGATTGAGACATTTGCACTAGGTCGCTCTAAAATATACTAAGTGCTGAGTGGCATAGAACACTTTGCCTATGCTACAAAAAAATACTAAGAATTAAGCAAATGGGAGCATCTTGCACTGGGCCACTCTAAGTACACTATATCCTAAGTGACTGAGAGCATATTTATGCCTTATAAAATATTCTCAAAATTTTCAAAGGATGTGGCCATTTTGGGCCCATATTCTGGTTTCTCCTGGGTGTATTTTCTTGCAAAATCATCGAACTATCTTATCCATTGGGCATCAGGAGTCAAAAAATACAATTCTTCAAGCAATGCTTCATAGAATAATTTCTATATGACCATTACCCTATGAAAACTTTGTGAAGCCTTCCATAGGATAACAATTCTTATGGAGATCATACTAGAAATAGTGATATTCGTTGCTCCTTCAAAATTATTGTATGTCAAGAAAAACATAGCACTACTACCCCTTATAATCTTGATCAAAATAATCTAAATAACTTCACAAAAATTGCGTTCACTGCTCTTCAACCTCATGTTTTTATTATTGTCCTCTGATAGTGTCAAGGTAAAAACAAAAATACAACACTTTTACATGACTACAAAAATATTTGAAAATGGAAAACTTTACACTCGTGTCTCTTGAGGGTCTTCAAAAACCCTATTTGGTTTCTCCTCTTCCTGATGAGATTCTTCCTCACCATTACCTTCTTGATCCCGGTTAGCCTCTTCATTTTCTAGTGAATCTTGCTCCTTACCCTTTTCCTCAACATCAGTCCCAAACAATTGAATCATCAGCTTAAGAGTCTGCAAGGCTTATTTACAAACTTCTTTAGAAGGGCTAGAAGTCTCCATAATATTCTTGTGAATAAACTCCAATTCAGTAGTATCTTCATAATTTTCAAATCTTCCCTTGTTCACCAAGTCCTCCATCAATTCTCTCAGTCTATTTAAATCAATTGTCATCTTGAATACATGCTCTTGATTGATTGGCTCCTTCCAAGCATCAACTTCAGATTCATCTTGGATTCTTGAAGCTACACTCTTCTTTATCTATTTTTTTGACAACAGAGTATTATTCTCAATCCAGAGTCCTCCAAAGCCATACTAAGTTATTTCCTATTTAATGTCCACCACATCTAGAATTGTGTTTTCCACTTTATCATATAGAAACAAAGCCTTATGAAGCAATCTATTCTTCTTCACTAATACTTTGATAACAAATCTATCAATGTTTCATTTCTTAATGGAAATCAGTTTAGCAGTCTCATTGAGCCTTTTATCTTCCAGCTTATAGATTTGTTCTGTTATAATGACCATGGGATGAAACTCTTGAGTGAACTTGTATAGGTCTTCTTGACTATTATAGATTAAATGACTAGCATAATCCATATACTCTATGATGGGCTATAGTTCAGATCATTTCCCCAATACTTCAGACCAAAACTCTTTCCTTATCTTTTTCACTCTTGCTTTCAAGGAGCATGAGGACTTGGAATTTTCAATCTGAAGTTGATGCTTCAAGTCCTGTATTTCCTTGGCTTGTTCGTCATTTTTCTTCTTTTGATTCTCAACTTGATATTTGAGCTTAATGGCCTCTTAAAATTTGCTCTATTAGATTTTCACTTCATTCCTGATAGCCTTTTCTACCTATTTTTGGTTGTTGTCCGTCTTATCTAATTTTTATATTTTTTGGTCTAGCTTGTCAACTTTATCCTTGTATATATCAATCTTGACATAGAAAGTCTCTAAATGAGCTTCTATTATAACCAACTCATCTTCAATAGGTATTTGCTTAATATATTTGGTATACTTCTCTAGATGATAGTCTTGCACAATCATTTCTATTTTAGAATTACTCACCAAAGGGATAATGGACCTAGATGCTCTATGCATTGAAATTGGATCAACAAAAAATGTACTCCTCTTTGTAGACATCCTCTTTGAAGCCTTAGATAACTTCTACCTAGAAATATTAATTTTTCTATGAAAACTCCTTCTCCTTTTGTAAATAATCTAGTGTGGGATAACTTGTAGGAGCAGGAGAAGCTATATATATGGAATGACAGATTTAGTAGTTGATGATGATGGATTATTAGTGATTATAGTTGAGTCTATGACTATTTTTGTGGTTTCAATGGGGAAAGACATGGGAACTAAAAAAAACTCAAATAATGGTGAGTGGGTGTGGATGAAACAACTTGTGTTTCAAATGATGTTGGAGGTTGCAATGGCAAAGGTGGAACGACCGAGGATGATGAAACTAGAATTTTGGGTGAATGTAAAGGAGATGGGTTGTCTTGGACCTCTGTATTTTTTGATGATACATGTGGTGAATTATGAGGGGGAGAGGACACATTTATTTCAATATTTACTTGAGAAGGGGAATGAGATTTATCTGGGGAAAGAGGAGTATAAAGAGAAGGGATAGTAATCATACCTTCACCTATAGATGTAGGATGTTATGGAAACACCTCTACACTTTGTTGTTGTACTTGTACCAATTTCTCTACATCTAAGATAGGGGTCTTCTCAAAACTTTTCTCCTTATCCAATTTATGTTTCTTACAAATCTGCTTCTAGGTCCCTTTCAATGCAACTTTGGATTTTATATTAAAAACTCAAAATATTGCTATTTTATCACTCTGAGTATCCTCTTCAGAAGGCTCCTATTGTAATACATTTTCAATGTAGGGTTCGGTGTAGTTGAGGCTACGGTAGTGAAACTCACTGGTGTAAACATGAAGTATTCATCTTTATTATTCCAATCTATTTTAGTTTTAGGGGGCTCTCCATATAGGGATAGGCGCTTGGGCCTACTAAATATTTTGATTACTTCTATGTTTATGGCCCTATCATTATAATAATGCATTTTACTCATTAATTGTTCCCCTATAGGAAATTTCTCTAGTTTTTTCATTAAGGGATCAAATTTTTTAGGAGCTTCAATAGTTTCTAATTGAGTATCAACCCCTACCTCATGAGTTTCCTCTTGTGAAGGTGGAGAAGGAGAATTTGTCCCTGGTTGTGCTTTCTTGTAAATCAATACCATATTCTTAGGATCCTTTGCTTTTCATGTTTTGATGTTCTTGTCATATCTCTTAGAAAAATTATCATCAATTACTAGCCCAAATATGAATTTCTCTATGCAAATTTCTATTCTCATTCTCCACCAGTCTACGATTTTTCCTGCATCCCATTTTTGCTTATTTTCAAGCTCTTTGATATTAGAATCCTTCAACTTATGATTTTTATTTCTATATGGATCAAAATCAACTATCTTCTCATAGAAGTCTAGCCATGGGGAAGTTGTCCATTTTGGCAACATTCCAATCTAATGGGGCATTTTCCTTATTATTTCTCCCCTATTCAAAATTATGCCTTGAGTTCTTCTTAAACTTGTGGGCCTTCTCTCTATTAAGGTCAATGTTCCTCTTGAGGAATTTTTCATATGGGTCATATCTCCACCTCTATGGGATGTAATACAAGCCCAGCCTATCTGAATACTAGGTGATTTGTTCACCCTGGCCCTTTCTGAAAATAGTTATATTTTTGATATTACAGTAAGTCAACAAACATATTTATTTATTAAAAGAGCCATAATTTATATAAATTAACTATGCTTACCTCAAATATTCTAGATCCAACAATCTATTCATGATGAAATGGGGCAGTATAAAAGGCTTACCGATAAAGCCATAAAGTTTGATAACCATACCTTATGTGAGAACATACTAGTCCCCTTCCTTAGTTCCTGGTACCCTTACTAATTTTCTAATCAGAGGCAGTAATCTAGGGCATTATGCATGATTTTCAAAGCTATCCCTAGTAATTCCTAGTTAAAATTGTAAAAATACTTTGTGCTCCTCAAGTGAGCAGTCCAATAATATACAAGGACAGGGTCTCCCTTGTCATTTTTATCTTTTACCAAAATACAAGAAAATCATCTACCTTACATTGGCATAGAACATATAGATCAAGTTTGAATAGTTGCAAAAAGAGGGAGCTTTTGAATATCTTTTCATCCTCACCAATTGCTCATGCATTCATTTGGCAAGGAAAGCTAGTTAATCGAAGTATATGGCCTTGATACCTTCTTTATCTACATCAAGTTTATACATTATTTCTTTGGAAATGCAGTATGCAGTGGCTATTTTCCAATACCTCACATATTGGTCAGAATTTAAACCCTCTAAATAAGCTAGCATGAAATAAATCTCTCGGTTGATGAACTGCTCAATTGGAATTAGGGTACTGGCAAATCCTCTCTTGGGTCTAATGGTTTTGAATTGGCTATAAACCAATTTCTTAAAAGTTTCCCCCTCATGTGTATGATTTTTCAAGGATTAATATCCGGATTGCTTTGATACACACAATTCTTTAGGCCTTACAGGTGGCCCTATTCCTAGAGAAAAAGGTCATGAAAAGCCTTGGTAATGGTGTTAAACAAAAATTTACCCTTAGTTGTCTTTATCACTTTTTTTATAGGGTCATAAAAATTTACAATGGCTACCATTAACTCTGGACAAGGATGAACCGAATCACAGATGTAAAAAGATAATAAATAACGAACAACACAAGTACCTTGGATCGACAAGTTTTCTCCTTTTCGATATTTATTTTTGATGCTCTTTCTAGGCTTAGTTCTCTCTATGAGAACCAGTCTATTGTCAATCACTACAATTGTTCTATCAATGTAATTGCCCAATCTTCATTTATAGATGGCTCTACTTCCTGGGTTTCTTTTGAGGCCATTTTATTGAAATTTCTTGGAGCATTATTTTCTCTCTGATATTCACAAATAGTGCTCTACTACTCCCTTGATATTTATGCTATGTGAGCATTGCTTTTTCAAATGAATAAAATTTTCACTTTATACACTCTTAAATGTTACCACATATACACCTTTCACCATTAATGCGACCTCTATGGGAAACTGTCTATTTGCACACTTATCAATTCAAACTCATGTATTTTTGTGGCTGTGTGTATTTTGTCAATTACTGGTTGGTTATGGCATGAAGCACTTTGTTTAACCTAAAACACCCTTTGTCGTATTTCTTTCCTTAGGAGCAGCATGGGAAACTCACATCACATCTTGTGGGTATTTCATTCTTTAGAGAGCAGCATAGTGTAAGTGTCCAATTTCCACTCTAAATGGTCATGAACTCCAGTGGATTGGAACACATGTTGTATTCCACTACTGCTTTAGCTTATTTTGCAACTTATAAATTTTATTTTTTGAAGATTTTTTTTTTTCATAACACTTTTTTCAAAATGAAAACTTTGAAGTAAAGGGAAAAAGTATATTTTTTTTTTTGTAAACAAAAGTCTTCATTAATTACTGGGTTTTGCAGGTTAACCCAAAACCTATTACAGTATCTAACCTTCTGGTGAGATTGTAGATCCTAGTCATCCTTGAAAATTTCTTACCAAAAACTATGTTGAATCCCCTACAACACCTTACTAACAAAGCACACCCATACCTAAACATAATCGTAAACATTACTTACATTGACAGGAATTGAAGTTTGGAACTTTGCACTTGTGAAATCTGTTGCTTTCCCATTTCCTATTCTCTGTCAGAATCTTCCAAGGCTTACACCCTCTTACCTTCATTTCCAATTTGGTATGATTTAAAGGGAAACCCCATAGTTATTACCAGCTCCATGGGAAAGAACACCCATTCATATTTCTCCTTAATGGGTAAGTTTCTTTTCATGACTAATAATGTCTTCCACTTCACGTGGCACACCTTGTGTCCATGTCACTAAACTACCAACATCAACACCTATGTTGGATAATTTTTTAGCTGACCTATTGGCATCACGGTACACGTGACGAGCCCTCCTATTTTGTCTTGCCACAAAAAGGATCCTCACTTCATGGATGAATCCCTCGATTCTCCATGGAGGTTTTTTGCCATTGGTTAACAGGTTTATGATGTTCATAGAATTACCTTCAATCATAAAGTTACCTTGAGTTTCTTGGGCTACTTGCAACCCTCTCCAAAGGGCTCTAGCTTCTACTTCGTTATTAGTTATGATTCCCAATGGTTCAACGAAGGCCTTGACCAGATTTCCTTGATGATCCCTAATTATTCCTCTAGTTCCAGATCTTCTCGGGTTCTCCTTTGCTGCACCATCAAAATTTAGTTTAAACCAACCCTGGGGGGGTGGCTCCTAAGAAATCCTATTTCTGGGGTTGGGCAAAGGAATGGAAGGTTTGTCCTCAATACCTAAGGCCCGAGCTAACTATTTTTCTTGGGGAAGAATTGAGTGGTTCTCATCCACTAAGGTGCTAAGGTTTTATTTTGCAAAGACAATAATCCTATTGAGGAGGGTTTTTAGGTTGTGAATGATATCCTTAAAGGCTCTATGGTTCCTTTCTAGCCAAATCTTCCAGAGAAAATGATGCCAAAATATTTTCCATAGGTACTTAAGTTTTATGCTAACAAAGGGTTGATGCCATTGATGGAACACTTCAGATATAAGAGGAGGCTTAACCCACAAGATCCTAAAGGCTTGGAAAAGTTCATACAGGATGGACTCTGCTATCGGACACTCCAAAAACAAGTGTTGGGTTGTATCCCATCCTACCCTGCACATGTAGCAATGGTTAGCAATAACCATACCTTTGGATAACATATTGTCCATAGTGATGATTTTTCCTTGAATCACTAGCCATGAAAAAAAGGATATTTTAGGAATTAAGCCTTTGATCCAAACCAAACTCGGTTGAAATTGTTGACCTTCCACATTGAGAAGCAAATTATAGGCAGACTTAACTGTGAAGTCACCACTTTAAGTCTTAGCCCAAACAATGTGATCTTCATCCTCTCCAAAGGGAATAATTTGTTGAGTTAAAATGTTATAAAGCTCTTCAGACTCGCTTCAAAACCCTATACTCTGATGTGTTTCCACCTGTTGATATTTATATCCTGCCACATATAATTTGCAACCTTCTTCCCAATATGCTGCTCCATATGCTCTTGAATCCTAGCCAAATGAGGATTCTGGGATAACTCCTCATCTCTCACCCACCAATCCTTCCAAAAGTCTATTGTTTGCCCATTTCCTAGAATCCATCTAAGACCTTTCTTGACAAGATCCCTGCTCATGAGGATTGCATTCCAAAAAGTAGACCCCCTTCTTGTTAAGTTGTCATTAAGGAAGTTCACACCTTGGAGGCATTTCCTCCTAACTATGGCAGTCCATTCATTATCGAACTTAGTCAATAACCGCCATGCTTGTTTGGCTAACATAGCTATATTGAGATGAGCAACTCTCCTCAATCCTAATCCCCCATCAGCTTTAGGTTTGCAAACCTTGTTCCAACCTACTAAATGGATCCTTTTCTTATCCTCAGTCCCTAACCAGAGATTTTTTTTTTTTAAGCTGCTCAATTTTGTGATACACCTTGCTGGGAGCTCTGAAGACTGATAGGAAGTAAACAGGTATACTTTGAAGTAAATCCATAGTTAAAAATGCATTGCCTACTTGAGATAACATATGTCCTTTCCAATGTGCTAGATTTTTTTGGATCCTCTCCAGAAATATGTTCCACATTGATCCTTCAAGTTTCCCCATAAATAGGGGAAGACCTAAATAGGATGTTTGAAGGGATGCAATCTGACATTCCATGATCCTTGCTATTTTGTTTTGCCTAGGAATGGGGGTATTGATGAAATAAATTTTGATCTTATCAAAATTCACTTTCTATCCAGTCGCTTCTTCATACATTATGAGAATATTTTTAATCCTTCTTGCCTAAACCATAGAAGCCAAAGTCAGTAGCAATGTATCATCAACAAATTGTTGATGTGTCACCGGGGTAGTTAGTGACATAGCCTTGATACCTGATATGAGTCCATCAACCGCTGCTACCTTAATGGTTATTCCCAAGGCCTCAGCTACAATGATGAAAAACATAAGACTTATGGGATCTCCTTGTATTAGACCACATTTGCTTTGAAAAAACCTGCAGTAGACCCATTAACCAAAACTGAAAAACAAGGCTTAGAAATACACTCTCTTATTAACTTGACCCATTTCATGTTGAAGCCAAATTTTAATAAAAATGCCTCTAGAAATTCCCAATTTATCCTGTCATAAGCTTTATTCATGTCTAACTTTAAAGCCATGACTGCTTTTTTGGTCTGAGCGGCTGTATGAAGAGCCTCATGAACAGTAATAACTCCATCTAAGATTGATCTTCCTTGTACATAACTTCCTTGACTTGGATCAATGATAACCGATAGAACTTTCTTCAAATGGTTGGCTAAAAATTTGGACAAAATTTTATAGGATATATTACACAAGCTAACCGGCCTAAAGTCAACCATAGTCTTGGGGTTGGGGCCTTTAGGGATCAAAGCAATGAAAGTTGAATTGAAACCCCTTGGAATATTATTTGAACTTTGGAACTCCTTGATTGCAGCAATAACTTCTGCTCCAACAATATCCCAACAAACTTGGAAAAACCGCGGTGAAAACCCATCCGGCCTAGGAGCTTTGTCAGGATCCATGTTAAACAAAGCCTCCTTGATTTATTCATCTAAAAAATCTATTGTAAGAGACTTTTTAATCATTTCATCAATGAGTTGTGGAATGAATTGATGGAGAGAGTCCTTTGCTTGCGAATTATAGGCCCGTTCTTCACCCAATAATTAAATGAAAAATTAATAGCCTCATCCCTGATCTCCTGAATGTTTTGAGTTGAGGATCCATCCACCTTAGTTAAATTTCTAATATTATTTTTGCTTCTATTGCTCAATGTGGTAACATGGAAATTTTTTGATTTAGAGTCCCCTTACTTTAGCAATAATGCCCTTGATTTCTGCCTCCAATACATCTCTTCACAAGCTAAAATATTATAAAACTTACAAAGGGTTTCCTTCTCTTCAGTCCTTGTCACCTCATCATAGGTTCTATTTTGGATTTTGATTTCTATTATTCTCATTTTTCCCCACTACTCTCTTATTCTAAAAAATATTTCCAAAGACTTATTTATTCCATATTCTAAGGTTGTTTTTCACCATCTTAAGTTTTTGAGATAGTTTGAAGGAAGCACTTCCCTGGATAGGCTGTTGCCACCATTCCTCTATTTGTTTCTTGAAGTCCAGATGTTTAACCCACATTGACAAAAATTTGAATGGCTTTTTAAAGGAGTTAGCCTGAAATTCCTCCCATAGAATAAGATTATGGTCTAAAGCGCATTTAGGAAGGGCTTGTAACGCTGAATCACCAAACATTGTTGTAGCTTCCTTAGATAAAAAAAAATTGTCCAACCTTTCTTGAATCAGCTAAATTCCTATCCTCTTGTTACTCCATGTAAATTTGGCTCCTTTTAGTCTTACATCCATCAATTCATTTGTGTTAATGAATTCATTGAAGTCCTCCATGCTCCTTAAGGGTAACCCAGATCCTCCTTTATTATCATATGGGTAAAGGGGGGTATTGAAATCTCTCCCAATCACCCAAGGAATGTCTTTAAAATCTTGGATCAAATGCCCCAAAAACTCCCACAGTTCAGACCACCCTTGGATAGAGGTGGGGGAATAAACATTTGACATAATCCAATTCTTATTAGTATCAAAATCATGAAATAATACACTTAATACTCTTTCATTTGCCTGAATAATACTTCCTTCTATTTTAATAGGATCCCATAAGATCATGAGGCCCCTAGATGCTCCTCTCACCTATTGAAAGGCCACTTCCCATTGCTTCCAAATCCTTATAGCTATAAGTATTAATTGTGCCGCATTTTTTTTGGTTTCTTGAATAAAAATAATAGTAGGATTCCAATCCTTCCTTATATACTTCACCATCCTTTGTTTTGGTGGGCCGTTTAGGCCTCTCACATTCCATGATAGAACCTTCATTTAGACTATTTGATATTTTTTCCCCACCCCCTTCCCTGATCCAAAGGGGGTTTGTCAATTTTGCTATTATCCTATCTAGGAATAACTTGCTGTAACAATGTTCTTTGCTTTTTTTTTGTAAATTTTTCATTGATTCTAATTCTATAGTGCTCTACTGTAAATATTATCCCTTTATTTATTTCACTTCCATAATCTATCGGAGGCTTGGTAATGCTTCTAGTCTATTTTGGACTAAAATGAAGGGGCATATACTATGATAGTCTAGGGATTGAACCTAATTCCTCATTTTGGGGGTTTTCAATTTCGTCTTCATCCTCAGCCTTATTTTGGTTCACCTCTCCTATTTGGTTCCTAAACAGGGGGCTTTCCTTCAAGGAATATTTTACCATTGGGCTCGTATGATAAGGGATAATTTGCTCCACTACCGGATTAGGAGCTACATTCCTGGATCTTGTTTCCACAACTTCAACTCTTGACTCTATTTTTTCCATGTTTAAACTAAAATGACCTGGAAATTTTTCTTCATTTTGAGCATAGCTTTTGGGGATTTTGTCATAGTTATGGATGGTCCCAATTTGGATGGTGAGTCTAGGGTTTTAGGAAACTTGAAACTGATGGTATCATCCTTACTATTTTATTTTTCAACTTCTAGATTTGCTAGGATATCAAACATGTTCAAGCTGGGATCTTTATTACATACCTTATGATTTTTGCCTCCCTCATTATGTTGTTTTCCTTTCTCCTGATTTTTGCTAGTTCTGTGTTAGCTTGGTCAACCTGGTTATTCTTAACTTGTCTGTATCCTTCCAAGTTAAGATGCAGTCCTTGAAACTTTGGGATCCCTCTCCCATTAGATTTCCCTAGAAAACCTTCGCTCGTGGCTTCCTTTTTTATAGTTATTGTCAGACATTGGGCTTGAAGGTGGCCTTGGGTTTTGCACACGCTAAAAAATGCCAGCTTTTTCTCATACTCTATGGGATGAATCCTTAGAAACTCTCCATATGCTAGTTCCACCTGAGAAGGTAGATCATAATCCAAGTTTGCATTTACACAGATCCTAGCATGCGTTAGTCTAGTCCTTGCTCGGGTTGAATGGTCTATTGCCACGAGCTCTCCTATCGTCTTTGCTATGCCACTAAGCCAATACTCATTAACAAACTGGGATGGGAGGTTTGGTAAGTGGACCCAAATGGGTGCTATATTAATGTTCTGCTTCTCAGGGTTGAAATCCTCCCCCCACTTCCTTAGAAAGAGGCTATGCCTTCCTAGAAACTAGGGTCCTCCTATCAAGATGTGCTCTACATCATATTTGTTGTTGAGTCTTATCATAAAAAAACCTCTTGACATGGCTACAATTTCTAAGCTTCCTAAATTTTTCCACTTTGCCACGGCCCATGAGCGAATAGTCTCAATGTATAGCCTTCCTTCCAAAAACTTGACAACTAAGGATGATGCCTCCATATCCAAGAATATTTCCATAATCTCCATTGGCACAGTTAACCTGTTATTTTTTGGTATTAGGGGCGGTAGTTCACTGACTGGCTCCTTATTTTTCCCTTTTAGCATTTCCAAAAAGGTTGGGCCCTTGTTGCCAGCTCCCAAACCCTAGTGGGACCCTTTTTCTAAGGGTTTATCTAGAGGATATGTACCTTTAGCCTTTTTGAACTAAGCTAATAGGGAATCCTTTTCCTTTCTAGCTATAGCATTCTGCCCTACCTTTGGATCTTCTCCTTTCATTGGTTCAAAATTCCTGCCTGCTATTTTTGCTCCTCCTCCATTTCCTCTGCTTCCTCCACCGCTCCTCATCTCTCCATTTAAGGGAAAAAATATATGATACAAAAATATGTACATATATTACAATGAACTTAGCTCAATCAAAGTAGATTTTAATATAGAAACCATTGATCAAGATCATCTGCATTTTTCCTTCAAGATCTTCAAGTTGGAAAACATTGGTCTCTTTAACCTCTACTATTTTGAAAGGACCATCCCAGAAGGAATCAAAATTATTATGGTGCCATGTATTATCTCTTTCTACATTCTACATGAGGATAGATTCTTCAACTTTGAACTCTTTGATCCTAGATTTCTTGTCAAACCATACCTTGATATCAAATGAATGCTTTTGGAAATCCTCATATGCTTGAGTCATTTTCTATTCTAGATGCAATAGATGTGTCAACCTAGTTTCAAATCGATTCTTCTCAAACTCATCCTCTATATTTTTCAACTTGAGGGCTAGAATTTCCAAGTAAATAGGAAATACTACTTCTTTTCCATATACTAAGGCATAAGAGGAGGTCTTGATAGAAATTTTAATGGTGATCGTATCTACTTATAAATCTTGTTCCAGTAGTAGGTACCAACTTATCTTGTTACTCTCTAATGATCTTATCAAAATTCTAAGAAAATTTTTGTTATTTGATTCTACTAATCCATTTCCTTAGGAGTAGTAGTTAGAGGTATTTTTTATGGTGATGCCATATTTTTTGGTGAACTCAATGTATTTACCTCCTATAAATGATGGTACATTGTCTCTCACTAAAGCTTTTGGAATACCAAACCTTGTGATTAAGCTTTCCATTAAATCCATCACCACATCTTGGTTTGATTTATTTGTGGGGATAGCCTCTACCCATCTAGTGAGGTAGTCTATGGTAGTCAGAATGTACTTGTGCCCAACTAAGGAATTTGGATTGATAAACCCTATGAAGTCCAACCCCAATTGTTGAAAGGGTTCTTCAAATTGAATTGGATTGAGGGGAAATGATGCATTATTATTTTTTCCTACATATCGTTGGTATTCATCATAGGATCTTGTAAATTTTAATGTGTCAACAAAAATTGTAGGCCAATAGTAGCCTACCCTAATGATATTCAAATTTGTGACTCTTCCTGAGAAGTGTCCACCAGATAATCCTCCATAAAACTCCTCTATGACCTTTTTTTTCTAATCATATCTTAAGCATATTAAGAGGACTCCATCAAGGCTTCTCGTGTATAGACCTTCTGGTAAAAGGACATAATTCAAAGCCTGAAGCCTATGCCTTCTTCTCTATGATGGATTGAGATTAGAGGTGCACATTCTAGTAAAAACGTATTTGGTCAAAATGATCCACCCAGTCTAATTCCCCTGATTGTAGTTCTTTAGTCTGATCTTTTGTTGTTGAATGATAGACTATAACTTTTGTTGAAATTGTTGCTTCTATAAAAACTTGGCATAATTCTCTAACTTTGACCAACTTGGTAGGACGAATTTCCACATCATATTACTAGATATTGGTAATCCAACCATCTCTTTTATCTCCTACCTTGTAAAATTAAACTTGTCACATCTAGGTGAACCATATAGACCAGGGTTTTGCTTTGAACAAGTATTTTCTAGATTTTTTCAATGGTTTCATTACTACAAATACTTGTTTCTCAATAAAATTATACTTGACCTGATATTCATGAAGAGTATAGCTCCAAAATATTATGGGATGTTCCTCTCCTTCATCATTCTTTTGGATGAGCACTTATGCATAACTCTCCTTAGCTCCATAAGCATAAAGAATGAAGTCTTCACTAAATTCTGGGTTGGATAGAACTATAGCTATAGCAGTGGATTTCTTAATGATTTTAAAATCTTGCTTTCTCACTTAATTCCATTTTAAATCTGCATTCTTCTTCAACAATTCTGAAATAGGTTTTACCTTATGAGAAAAATTAGAGATGAATTTTCTGACAAATTTTATCTAACCAAAGAAGGTTTGCAAAGATTTTTTATTCATGGGTAGTGGAAGGGCAAGGATGGATTTGCTAATATCATGATCAAAGGCCATAGCTTCTTTGGATACCACATGGCCTAACAACTTTCCCTCATGAACTACAAAAAATGACTTCTTAGGATTAAGAGAGATGCCAAATTCCCTGCACTTCTGAAATAATTGTGCTAGATGTGCCAAGTGGTCTTGCTTGTCATGGGAGAATACAGTCGTGTCATATAAGTATATTAGAATGACCATATTGATCATCTATCTAAATGCATAATCCATTACTCTTTGGAATGTGGCTCCTACGTTAGACAACCTAAAAGGCATTCTATGATAGGAAAAAGTGCCCCATTTGGTGGTGAATGTTGTTTTGAACTGATCTTCATATTTTACCCAAATTTGGTTGTAACCAAAAAAGTCATTCAATAATGAGAACCTCTTTGCTCCAACCACAATATGCAATATTTGGTTGATCTAAGGGAGGGGATAGTGGTCTTTTAGTGAATCTTGATTGAGGTTTCTGAAATCTACACACAAACAGATATCACCATTCTTCATTCTTACTGGTACTAAGTTAGTTATCTAGGTTGAATGCTTTATTATATAGTGATTTTAACCTTCAGTAGCTTCAATAGTTCTTCCCTCATTATGGCATTAATTATAGGATTCACATGCCTTTGTTTTTGCCTAAAATATTTTGCATTCAGTTCTAGCTTAATTGTATGTTGGATGACCTTCTTGTCATATACTTTAATATATTCATATTACCAAGCTAAAATGTCTTAGTACTTCAGGCATAAAGCTTTGATATCCTCTTCTTATTTTGTAGAACATCGGAATCCAAATTTGAGCCTCTTTTATTTTTCAATTTCAATTTATTTGTAGATATCCTTATTGATTTCCATGAATTTGATCTTTTTCCTATATTCATTGTTAAAAAAACTTCCTAGAGTAACCAACCCTCTAGTTATATGATTGTTATTGAGCTGGATGAAATATTGGTTGTCTATGTTTTCTAGATTTTCCTCTTGAACGATAGATAGACAAGATTCTCTCACCAATAATTCAATGATCTGTTCATCACTTTCAAATACCTACCAAAAAATCTGCATGTCTGGTATTGCAAGTCTAAAAATCATTTTGATCCCTTTGTATTTTGTAACTCCTACATCTATATAAGGGTTAAAAGTATCTCCCCTTACTACCAAGGAATCATCCAAGGTGTTTTATCTTTCGGTAATAAAATTAATATTTAGGGCATCAAAGGATTCCATTAAATCCCATACCCTATTTCTATATTCTTTCAGGTAATGGTGCTTACTATTGCACCTCTCTCTTACCTAATTGATAATCAATTTAGAGTTTCCATATATATTAAGTATCTTTATGCCCATTCTTTTAACCTGCATTAGCCCAAGTCATAAAACCTCAAGCTCATATTCTGCAACATTATTAGTGCATGACCATGTTATCCTATATGTGAAACTCTTTGTCCATTATGATTTGGACTGTAGTAGTACACCAGCACCGACACCATTTCTACATATTGCACCATCAAAGTGCATGGTATAGGTTTTTGTTTCTCTTAGGGATTTATTAGTTATAGCAGGGACTCTTTTATCTATCCTTGTGGAAATTCTAGTGTGTCCATTATTATCTTCAATTGGCTATAATCCTCTCTGAATGGTAGTTCATATTCAATATCTAGATCTTCAAAGCTATCCACTAGTTTAAATTTCTCTAGAGGAGTGAGATTACACATGTCTTCTTAAATTTTTTCAATATGATAAGATACAAAATTCTATGGTGTTATTCTTATCCTCTTTCCTTTGAAGGAAATCACCATGCTATAATAATCCATATACATGCATCCTCCTAATTTTGTTGTGAATTCTCTTGAAAGAAACAAGATAAAATAAGGCTCTAGATCCAACACTACTATTTCTTGCATAATGGTTACCTCAGGGGCTCTATGTAGCCTCATAAAGATATTTTTTATAACTCCCACTATCTTCACTAGTGTCCCATATAACCACATAACTCTAGGGTAGGATCTGGTATATTACATATCCATCTCCTCACAAACTACTTTGGGAGTAACTATGGTGGAAGGTCCTGAGTCAATCATACAATTGTTGATAATCACCTCTTCCATTACCATAGAGATGTAAAAGGGAGGGGTTTTATTCTTTAAATTAGCAAGGAAAATTTTGTTTTTTCCTGAGGGCATGCTAAGTATTGTAGTGGCCTACTTTTCTTATGGATATTTATTGAGAGAAGCTTTCAATAGGTCTATTTGGTTAGGAATGAAGAGGGTATCATATAACCTAGACTTGGAAGGTATTCTCTTCATTTCCTCCATAATTTTATACTCTGACTTGGCAGAAGTGGGTATCTCCAACCTTCTTTTTGGCTCACCATAATTTATATTAAATTGGTGTGTAGCTTCAATTCTCTACATCTTGGTAATGGAGGGGAATATAAGCCTCTCTTGGGCTTCATTCTTGGATCTCATTCTATCTCCCTCATTTTCCTTCTCAAACCTCTTGGGAAAACTAACCTCCTTTTTCTGGCCTTTAGGGACCATGTCCCTTTTTTTATTATCCTAGGGGATAGGGAATATATCACTACTCTAGGCAAGTGGATCCTTTTTCTTTTGAGAGGGGACCTAAAATTGACCATATTTTATGGATCAACTTGCATTGTATTATTGCCTAAGCTTATAATGATATAAATAGGTCCATACTCATCAATATATTTTCCAACCATGATCTGATCTAGTTTCCAGATCATATTCACTCTTCCTTTCTAGTTTCTATCTACTTTCTCCATAGCCTCTTGTATGTGGTGTTGGTACATAACACATAATTCTGAGTAATGGGGATCATTGCACACTAGACACCATACATTCACCAAAATTGTTTTAGAAGAACATTCATGATATTATTGCATTGCATTTACTATGACTCCAATGCTATTGTTGGGACCAGGTCTTTAATACTTGTTAAAATAAGGAAATATCCTTTGTTAAGATGTATCTATCTCTATTTTCTCCATTGAATTCATCTTGTTTTTGATAGTTTTAAAAGTATTCTAAATATCAAGGAGCATAGAGGATTCTTGGGGTATCTGAGAAGGAAGTGGAGGGAAAGGAACTACAGTAGGTGATAATTTTGAGTGAGAAACAGGGGTCATCTATGGGAATGGGGATGACAAAGAAGGAGGATCCATGTAAGATGATGTAGTTTCTTGACCTTGAACATTGGGGTTTCCAAATTGTAAGATAGCATAACTTTTGGGGGTAATATTCCCACATTAATTAGGACATTCTAAAAATGGACAACTACATTATAAACCTATGGAAAGGTATATACTCCAACTTCTTGGGTTTTTAGACCTAACTCTGATATGAGGGCTCTGATATAATACCATAAAGTAAGGGTTGAAGCAGGTCTGGCTTTAGGGTAATCCTCTTCCAAGTCCTACTAAACCTCAAGTTGCAGTCAGATACTATTTCTTGTTGATGCTTTTGTATGTATGTGAATTTATTGAGGGAAAAAGGATTAGCCGACTCATTGAATTCTTCCACAAAGGGTTCTACTAAAGATACCCACAAGGTAATGATATTTTCTTATAGGATTTTGAACCAATGTAGAATTTTTTCTCTAAAGGATAGGGTTAGGATTATAACAATAACATCCTCATTTTTTATGTCATGGATCACTACTAGATTCAAAATATCTTGGCAGTGTTCATATGCAGTTTTACCAGATCCATCATAGGTGGGAATGGTCCTAAAGATATCCTGAGGGATGTCATGCATATGGGCCAGTCTAAGGGGAACAATTGTATTCTAACTAGGATACTTTTGTAAGGGCTGATTTGGAACTGTATTTTGATTTTGGTTTTGGGCCATGTTTGCAGGTGTATTTCCTATTGGAGGTGGCCTTGGGGGTATTGTAGGATGTACCTTAGGGGAAGTTTTTTTTGAATGAAAATCATGATTTAAATTCGTTATTATAGTAGACCCTCTAAAATGGAAATCACAGTAGAAAAATTATTTTGGGTAATTCCTTGTGGATGCCCTAGTATTCATGAAAATACTGCAAGCTACGGGGATAATTTTTTGGTTTCATAGACCAAAGAGACACCAGGTGAATTTTCTTCTCACTGCTTAGAAAGGTCAAGATAATTCACCAAATATTGATTCCTTCGAGAATATATATAGAAAATAAAGAATAATATGGGTTCTAGTATTTCCTGTAAACAAGTTTCATCGAGTGTGCCAAAACTATTGGGATTTGAATTGACATCAAGTAAACTTGACACTGTAATTATTTATCTTACAAATTTTTGACCAGGCTTACACCTGCTAGTCAAAGCTCAAAACTCAACATTGGATGGACTAAATATTTCTCTAGCCCAACATCTAGAGTAGGATGGTTGCTTGTCAACTGATAGAGTGTTGAATCAATTAAGATCAATAATGGTTTTGAGAAAAAGGGTTAGAAAAGGATTTAGGGTTGATAATTTATGAGTAAACAGTGGTCGAATAGAGCTAACAACTTAGGCATCCATAGGGAAATCCTTTAGCAAATTATTTCCAGCGTCCCACACTCAATATTAGTAGCACCTAAAATAGAGTAATCTTCATACAAGAAATAATAAGCAAAGAAATGCTACAAGAAGTAACTTCAACATCCACAATCCTAACAACCCAACTTAGCAAAATAGTTGAGTATCTATATTTGACATAAATAAACCTCTTTCCAACACAGATCTAACTATGAAAATATTTTAATTGCCTTACAACTAGTAATCCAATATCGGTGGAATTAACTAACCATAATAGCATTGATAGAAATGCAATTCACAACTCAAACCTCTTAAAAAAGATATCGAAGATGATATTTCTTGAGTAAAAAATCTGATTAATGCTCCTTCCATTAATTTGCAAAAGATATTACACAATAGGGCAAGAAAAAACTTTAGAGCCAACCCTAAAAGTAGAGGGTTCAATTTATATATATAGTTTTAGAATGAAAGAAAATAGGTGAAAAATTACAAGGATTTAGACCATACCTGATTAGAAGAATGCTATGGTGGTATCATTTAATTTGCTTTCCAAGTCCAAAAATCGGCTCGAGGCCGCATGCCATGGCAACTCGTATCTGCAACTTTTTGGTTTCATAATGGTAATTAGACTCAAAGTTGCTAGAAATATGATCTTAACCATTCATCTTTCTTGAGGACTTCCTTCTACATTAGATTTGCAACTACCCAAGTTCTTTGTTCTTGGCTCCATGGACGCTTCTTCTACCTTCTCACACTAACTTGTTCTCTTTTATCAATAATCTACCTTTGTATAATTAAAAAATATTAGTATGATCTTCATCATTGATGCATTTCATGAATGGCTATGATTAAAATTTAATAATACTCTACAGATGAGCAACATAGAACATGTCGCAAATCCACTCTAAAAATAATTTTGACATCAACGTAGACTACTTTTGCCAATGGATTGGAACATCTACAAAAATACACTGAGTATTGATAGGAATGTAGCATGTTGCCAATACTCTCACTTAATTCTTCAAAATACCTTATTTTCCTTTCATGTCCATGGTGTAGATAATTATGTCGTAATCCACTCAATATTTTCTCCTTAAGCGTTGATCCAGGTTGACTACAAAATGGAGTACATTACCGATATGCTCAAGAAGCAATGTAAAATGCCACTTTGCATTGTGGCACTCCCTTATACTCTTTTTGGGCACATTGACCTCTTTTGATGAGCAGTGTAGAGCATGTTTCCAATCCACTCCAAAATAGTCATGGAACTCAGCGTCATGGAATATTTCTAACACTTAGTCATTTTAGTGCATGGGATGGGGTAATGTGCACTAATCCACTCTTTGGAAGATGCTAACATTATTTTGACTTGGTTTTACTATGGATTGGGACATCTACGCTAGGCTACTAAAAGTACACTATGCTGATCAGTGTGGAACACTTTGCTTATGCTACAAAAAGACTAAGTTTTGAGTAGGTGGGAGCATCTTACATTGTTCCACTCTAAAATATACTATATCTCGAGTGGTTGAGAGCATCTTTATGCCTTGGAAAATATTCTCAAAATTTTCAAAGGATGTGGCCATTTTGGGCCTACAAGGCCTTTCATAATCACTACTAAATTTAGTTCTAGATCCTTCCACCTAGCCACATTATATGATAAATAACATAAGGAACCAATCAAAATCATGTACCTCAAAAGATATTATGTGTAAAATATTGCATGGCTTGCTTTCTCATATGAGTGATTACATGATTGCCTAATTTCATAATATTCCAACAACATACATCCAAAACAATTAAGCCATTTTGATGATTTCTTGGTTTTCTTGATCATACCATAGAGTTAGGAGGATTTTTCTATGATGTAAATAACAACCCTATCCACTACAAAAATCACTTGCATTGCATTCACATAGGAAACCTCATGTTGAACGATCCTTCTAGTCCAACAATTTTTTTATCTTTCTCCTCTTATCCTACTTTCTTCTATATCTCTTTTTCTTATATATAAAATTTATTCTCTTCTTATCCCTCTCTTGGTTTAAGTGATGTATGATGTAATAATCCATGGCCCTAATGACCTGATCTCATCCATTTCTTATATCCTAACTTTTTTACACTCTACATTAATAATAATAAATTGCATCTAATTTTTTCTCTCTCTCTCTCTTTTATCTATCATATTTCTTATATATATCTCCCTATCATGGGTTAAGTGATGTATGGCATGATAATACATGGCCCTAAATACCTAGCCTTACCCCTTTATTCTATCCCAAGATACATATCACAATCTCATCACTTTATATCAACATTACTTTCAACAAATTTCTCTTTTCCCTAATTCTCATGATTATTTAGTAGGCCCTTTTAGAAAATCTCTTCTTCTCCTATAATGTACTATAATAATACAATAATTTTTAGCCATGTCATGCAAAAAATAAGGATTCTAGTATCTTGGCATGACCTATAAAATGTATCATGATATCCATTCATCAAATTCATCAAGCATCACTTTCCTGTCTAGTAAACCACATGGGATGAGAAGCCTTATTTATCCAAATATATTTTGGGCCTATAATTAATTGTAAGCTCCACTAGATAGTGGATAAATAGAATCATCTTTCCCACTTGGTTTATTCTATAAGCATGTACTCAAACATGAATCACAATCTCACAAGCTTCTTTTTTAATAAACCATTAGGGCTTAGAAGATTTATTGATCCAATATTTTGTAGGCATGCAATTATGTGTAAAATTTACTAGACATTGGATCAATAGGGTCATATTTCCCCCTTGTTTTACAACATAAGCATACAATAAAAAACAAATCATGATCTCATCAAAAGGCTACAATTATTTTTAAGCCTTACCAAGCACTATATTAACAAATTTATGTTCCCTTGCATGGTTTATTAAAAAATCACATAATTGAATACAAATCTTAACATCTATGTGATAGCAAATATGTGGCTTCAAGTACTCATTACTACAAGTAGATATTTTCTATCCATTTGTACATTTTCTCATATTCTAGTTAATGAATAGATAACTTCTTCCATCTCAATAAATGAAACAAGCAACCTTTCCTATTATAATCATCCTAAATTTTCGTATTATCAATGTCATCCTTAGTTTTTCACATCCCATGCTTCACATATATATAATTTTTGTTTACACATTAGATAAGGGATGAGCACGATCGATGAAAACTACTAATATATTATGAAATTTAAGAATTTCATCACCTCATATTAACCCTCAACATCCTCAAACTATATCATCAAGGGGAATCAAGTCCCTCATTTTAGCATTTTTTGTATATATAAACCTTTGTATAAACACTAGTTAATAAAACATGGGGTAACGAATCTACTTGTTGATATACTGGTTATTTAAAAACCAAATCATCAAATCAATCAAATAATTAAGCTTCATCAACAAAGATAATATCCTTACTAATTTGTAGGCCCTACAAAAACATTGGGACTTAGTGATCAACACTTTGCATACCCGTAATAGATTATGAGTGCGCCAAGTAATAGATCACTAAATATTTTTGCTTCCTAAAGGTCTATAAGTTAGCATGGGGACATTATCCTTGTATTTACAATAATTTTTTAGGCTATGTGCCATCCTACCATACGAACCTTCAATAAAAGGTGATTTCTTTTACCTATGTTTTATGCATATATAATTCTTTGTACATACACTGGACAAAGGTGAAGGGATTTATATTTACTCAGATAGTCCATATGATATTTTTATGCTCAAACCATAATTTTTTTGTTATACAATCATCACAAAAGTTTCAAATCTCTCAAAATATCAGATATGGATCCAAATTCTAGGTTTGTTCCTCATGTATTTGTAAATATTTACATATGTGTTAGGCAAGGTACCTATGGATCCAAAATATCTATCTTATGCATAAAAAGATTCACAAAAGCATCATTATGTAATCACACAATATTTCATCTCTATGATTATAAGTAGAACCTAATGTGCCCTTCACGTAAACTTGTCTATCATATTTAGTCATATGATTTTGGATTCTTCATCATTGACACCTTGGGCAATGCTATTCTCATGTGAAATCTTAATTATCTTCACACATCATAGGGGGAAATGAGTATTAATTCTAATTCTTCACGTATATGTAAATATTTTTATATGTGTTAGGTAACAAAATTATAGACCCTTATTACCCTTTCTCATATATCAATAAATATAAGACAATATCACTATATTATATCCATAAATGCAATTTTTATCAATAATCATATTTCAACCAAGGCAACCTTCTCCTAAAATCATAACTTTATTTCTCAAAACACAACTTTAGAAAGAAATTTATCTCTGCTACTATATATACTCAGATATTTTACTTCCTACTAAGGGGCACATATCATAATAAACACATCAAATTAATTATTTATCATAAATTTGCATAAAATACTTTGGGTATGCCTCTCAAAGCATGCATAAAATCCTTTAGGTATGCCTCTCAAAGCATGCATAAAATCCTTTAGGTATGCCTCTCAAAGCATGCATAAAATACTTTGGGTATGCCTCTCAAAGTATGCATAAAATCCTTTGGGTATGCCTCTCAAAGCATGCATAAAATCCTTTGGGTATGCCTCTTAAAGCATGCATAAAATCCTTTGGATATGCCTCTCAAAGTGTACATAAAATCCTTTGGGTATATCTCTCAAATAATACATAAAGTTATTTGGTAATTTCTCTAAAAGTGTACATAAAATCCTTTGGGTACACCTTTAAAATCATGCATAAAACCCTTCAAGAATGCCTCTCAAAGCATGCATAAAACAATTTTGGTATGCCTCTCAAAGCATGCATAAAATCCTTCAAGTATACCTGTTGAGTGGTGTTTTCACCCAGTTGTGAAAGCACACTCTCCGGTAGGATCTGAGTCCCAAAATCCTCTGCTTGCAAAGAAATTATAACAAAGTAATTTCTCCAAGGTTCCTATTATGTTGGTTCTAAAACACCAATGATGCTTTTCAATGTAAATGCAGGGAATACCTTAGGGTTGCAAGTGGATGTTAACAAGGGGCACCGTAGTTTACTTTAATTTGGATTTGTAATGGACTCTGAGCTTTAATGGATTTTCAGTTATTTATTTAAATGATTGTAATTAAAATGCAGAAAACAAAATAAGGGTTTGAAAATGAAATACATGCAAATGAAGATGCAACTAAACTACATCCAGAATGTTGTCATCAATTCGATGAAACCGAAGATAATGAGGTTTTCTGCATGCAACCTAACCTATTGAATCTGCACTTACGCACAATCCTGATAAGCTAGGTGCGGGTTTCTAGGGTTTTATTGTAATTTCAAATTTCAGGCCTTCGCATGAAGCAACCGAGAGGACTCGCATTAAACTCCATCTATAAACCTAAAATCTGAAAGGGAAAGATAAACATCAAATTATACATGCAAAAATGACTCCTTCTTTCTCATCAATGAGATGCCAACTCTCTGTATTTCTGTATTAAAATGGTATATCAATTGCAATTATAGAATGTTCCAGGTATAACAAATCTAGAACAAATGAAGGAAATTGCTCCAAGTGCAGGCCCAGAATGGCATGCAGCCCTTGTCTCTGCAACTCTGCTAGCAGCAATTTCCAACCCTCTATTCAATCTACGCTTCCAATTTTATACTATCTGGCATGGCTCTTCGGTTCACCTACGTCGTTTTGTTTCACCTCCCAGAACGCTTCGTTTCATTTTCCCGCTTCTTTGATGCTTTGACCTTTCGCTCGAATTTGAAACGTTTGGTCCTGTCTGCGTATTGTAACCATCGCTCTGAAGCATTATCATAAACCTCATGCCCTTGCGCCACGTGTTCGATGCGTTTCTGCATGTTCCATAATGGTCCCATGAAAATCGTGACCAAAAATAGCCCGCGGCCTTGCTCCTTCACTTACACAGCGAAAACGCGACATGTCGCGAAATCGTGACATGTCGCGATATCGCGACGCTTTCATTCTCTGTACGCTTCGGCCGCAACTCGTCGCGATTTCGTGACCATTTTCTCCTTCGGGCCCTCTTGCCGCAATCTGTCATGATTTCGCTACCATTTTGATCTCCGTACTCTTCGGCCGCAACCTGTCATGATTTCGTGACCATTTTTTGTTTCGGGCCTTCTCATCGCAACATGTCGCGATTTCGTGACACTTTCTACACTTGTGCATTTTTTTGCCTCTTTTCTTCATTTTTAGCATCTGGGTCACTGAGATTTTCTCTGCAAGCCTGCAAAAAGGTGGGTCCCCAATTTTGGGGTGTGTTGTGGATCAGCCACAACAAATGGCGACTCTGCTGTCAAATGCTCTTGAGCATTTTAGTGAGAACCCAATCTGAAACATATCACAAACTCGAAAACATGTGTTAGCACATAAGCAATATAAACAAATGCCCAAAGATCAGAAGTACATGAATCATTAGAATCATCAAGTATTAGCTCAGTGTGTGCAATGAATTTCTTTCCCCATCATTTGAAATTGATCAACATTCCATTGTCAGTTTTGCATGAATGCATATGCGAGATTGTGAATGATTTGTGTACCCTAATGAATATGCTAGGAGATTTTGCTTTTATAAAAGGCATAGTCATTCTTCTAGTATTATGTACAAACATTCAAGATTGCCAAACCCTCTTAGGATCCACTAATGAATTGTTTTATTATATCCCAAAGTTGGTTATGAGTCCCTACTATCTTGAACCCATGTGCAAGTGAATGTGAAATCAGAACTTTGGGGAATCAGACTCCCAACCAACCGAGATGAAAGTTTAACCCTATCCTTACTATTCTGATTTAGAATTCATTACCTCACTTTGAGCAAAATAATTTAACCAATTATGGAAGAAATGGTCATGCTAGTCTAACCCTTTGGACAATCAGTGGTCTTGTTTTTTAGACAAGACATGTTGCCATGCATGGGCATATCTAACCCCACAATCCAAAACTTATCTTCATTTCTTTGGACCTTGGGGATGACTACCCATCCTTTGCAGAGGACATGTAGTACGATCCTTCCAATCCAATATAAAGATGAGATGGGAAAAAATTTATTATTATTTTTTTTTTTACTTCTTGGACCTTAGGGATGACTACCCATCCTGGCTAGGGACATGTAGTACGATCCTTCCAATCCAAACTTTAGGTGTAAATGGAAAATATTAATTTTATTGCTTAGACCTTGGGGATGACTACCCATCCTTTGCAGAGGACAAGTAGTACGATCCTTCCAATCCAAGATTTATTATGAAATGAGACATAAGAGCTTTGGGGAATCAGATTCTCAACCTAAGCGAGATGAGAATTTATGCCCTATCCTTACTACTCCATGTAGGTCAAATCAAAGCTTTGGGGAATTGGATCCTCAACCTAAGTTCGATGAGGATTTAACCCTATCCTTACTACTCTGATTTTAGGCTTTAAGCTCTATGGAAGTGGTCAAAACCACTGTTTTAAGGATCATGTTGCATAATAGGATAGACATGAAAACCACTTTCGCCCAACCTTTTCTTCCAAGTTAGGTTTTGATCATTTTGCTTAAGATATTTTTTAATGTATGAGACGTGCTTGGTTCTAGATATCTCAAGACTCAGTTTCCAACCTTAGGATTTTTCTTACATTTATGTTATAACACAACCCTAAGAGGATTTGACATACTTTAATGATTTGTACCTAAGATGCATATGCAACTAAGATGAAATGTATGTAAAGTGAGATGGAACATGAATGCATTATCTCTTGAATTGCAAATGAAATGATTTGTCATGCAAAACTGACTCTTTCATGCATCACAAAATCAAACAATATAACTTAAGATGCTTGTGTTACTTGTGGAGCTTTTACAGGACAATTCCAATATTTCATATTCTCCTAACCTTAAGCATAAGTTGACATCTCAAATTTTTTTTTTTTTTTTATTTTTTTTTTTTTTTTTATCAAAATAAACCAAAACATGTCAATTGAAATCAAATCCACAACCAAAATCCTAGCTAGACTAACAATCCTAAACAATAAAAACAAAAACTGAAAATCCCCACCAAAACCGAAAGAATAATATCAAAATCTCACAACCTAAGGGCTAAAATAATGCTTTAAAATCTGCCCATTAACCGGTAGCATAAAATCTCTCCCTTCTAAAGTTTTTAGCCTGAAGGTATTCTTCCCAAGAATCTCTGAAATCTGATATGGGCCTAACCAAAGACAATCAAACTTTTGATGATTCCCTTTTTCCTCATGTCTTTTGTCCCATAGTAATACCAAATCTGAAATTCTGAATGATTTAACTTTGGCCCTTCTGTCAAACCATCTTTTGATAACTTCCTGGTGTTTATTCATGTGACTCATGGCTTCTTCTCTCTTTTCATCAAGGTGCAGCAAATGACTTGACCTGGCTTCAACTTGATCATCTGTCCCCAAGTACTCTTGTATGAAATGTAAGGTCTGCAACTTCAAATTTGCAAGAAATATCGGGTCTTGCCCATAGACCAAATGATAGGGAGTATTCCCTATGGATTCTTTCACTCTGGTCCTATCTGCCCAAAGGGCAAACTTCAATTGGCTGTGCCAATCCCGAGGGTTCTTTTCCAGCAACTTCTTAATGGTATTCAACAAATTTTTATTTGAAGATTCGGCCAACCCATTTCCTTGAGGATAATAATTGGATGCAAATTTTAAGCTCACTTTGTTATCATATGCCCAATCTGCAAATTGCGTAGAAATAAACGCTTTACCATTGTCACTGACAATAGCATCGGGCATTCCAAATCTTGTTATAATATGGTCCTCAAGGAATTTAATTACAACGTCTGTGGTGGCATGTTTAGTAGGAATCGCTTCTGTCCACCTTGTGCAGTAATCTATAGCTATCAATATGAATTTATGAGAATCAAAAGAATTTGGGTTAATAACCCCAATGAAATCTAGTCCCCACTGTGCAAATGGCCTCATTTCAACTACAGGTTGTAACGGCATGGCTGCATTTCTTTCTCTATTGGCAGCCACTTGACAGATATGACAAGATCGTACATGGGCATGTGCATCTTTGAAAATGTGGGGCCAGTAGTATCCTGCTCTCAGGATTTGATGCGTTGTAGCATTTGCCGCACCATGACCAGTTCCATGTTTCCCGTGAAATTCCTGCAACACCCTGGCAGCTTCTTCTTTGTTCAGGCACCTCAGGTAGATCCCTTCATGATTCTTCCTGTAAAGAACACCAGATTTCATCAGATAATTGATAGACTTAAGCCTTAAAGCTCTTCTCTGGGTTGAATTCAGATTAGAAGGACACTTACCAGTCAATAAAAATTGCACAATATCAACATACCAGTCATCCTTAGCAATGTATTCTGTGTTCGAGTATTGGCATGTTATCTGCGGATTATTTTCTGCGATCGCCTTCGCCAATCCTTGTCCTCGAACTAGTCTCATAGGTTGGATTTCGAGATCAAATTCTTGGATGGTGGAAATCCATTTCCCTCTTTTCTCACCTAGTTCATTTTGTAAAAACATGGTCTTAACAGCAGAGTCAGGCACGATGGCAATAACTCTGCTGTGTACAATGTAGTGCCTAAATTTTTTCACCGTTTTAAAAAGTGCGTACATTTGCTTATCAAGGATTGAATACCTTAATTGAGCATCTTTCAAGGGGGCACTTAAAAATGCTATGGGTTTTTCTGCACTATCCTCGCCTTTTTGGGTTAAGACACTCGCCAAAGAGTGTTCTGATGCAAAAGCATAAATATAGAAAGGCTTGGAGTAGTCTGGACTTATAAGGACCGGGGCCCTGGAAATGGCATCTTTGATGTTCTGGAAGGCCACTCTACTTTCCTCGTTCCATTTTACATCCACATATTTCTTGAGCATCTTGTTCAGAGGTTTGGCTATCTCAGCAAAGCTAGAGATAAACTTCCTCACAAAATTAACCTGCCCAAAGAAAGATCTCAATTCCTTTTTACTACTCGGGAGAGGTAGGCTTTGGATAGCTTGTATCCTTTCTGGGTCGATGGATATGCCCTCTTTTGAAATGATGTGACCAAGCAATTTTCCTTCTGTAACTCCGAAAATGCACTTTTTGGGATTTAAGGAAATTCCATGTTCTCTGCATCTTTGAAGCACTTTCTTTAAATCTTTGACATGGTCCTCTCTCTTTTTTGAGAAAACTGGGATATCATCCACATACACGATGATACATTTGCCTATGAGCCCTTTGAATGCATAATCCATGGCGCGTTGAAAAGTTGCACCAGCATTTAACAGTCCGAACGACATTCTCTTATATGCAAATGTCCCCCACTTGGTAGTGAAGGCTGTTTTCATCCTGTCATTTGGATGTATAAGAATTTGGTTGTATCCAGAATACCCATCAAGAAAGGACATCATTTCAGATCCATTTACCATTTGTAGAATTTCATCAATTGATGGCAATGGATAATTATCTTTTTGAGAGGCTTTATTAAGATTTCAAAAATCTATGCACAGCCTAATCTCTCCACTCTTTTTTCTTACTGGAACGAGGTTAGCAACCCAAGTTGAGTGCCTAACAGGAAAAATGATTTTTGCTTCCAATAATATTTTGACCTCCCTTTCGATTAAAGGCTCCAATAGCGGGTTAACAACTCGTTGTCTTTGCCTAAAAGGCTTGGAGTCTGGCTTCAAAGGGATGGTATGTGTGATAATGTCTTGGTTGTATGTCTTCAGCTCATTGTAATTCCAAGCAATGCAATCTATGTAATGCTTCAATGCCTGCATTATGTTGCTCCTTTCTTCATCTGTACATGCCTTTGCAATGTACACCTCCTTTGGATTGTCTGCACTCCCTAGATTAATTGAATCACATGCATCTTTGGGGAGTGGGACTCTTTTACCTTTCTTGGGCTTGCATCCCATGTCGAACATTTTTTCCAATGAAACCACGTCTTTAGGTACTTTGTTGGATTGATACGCAGTTTCAATTTCATTCTCTATTTCATCTTGCCACCTTTGCTCCTCATCAATCACCTGATTTTCAAAAATACCCGAGTTCGTGACAAACTTGAAGATGTGTCTGTCATTTTCGAAAACCTGAAAATTCTTGACATTGTCGGGTATTGATGGACAAGGAACCAATTCAATGGAGAAATTTTTACATCTTTTTATATCAACCGGGTTTAACATGCCCGCGGCGACTGCAAGAGAGTCTGCTATTCGATTTCCTTTCCTAGAAATAAGGGCTATATTGAACGCATCGAACTCCTCAATGAGGTCCATAACCCTAGTTCTATAAAGGCTTAGTCTCCTGTCACGGCATGTATCTTGTCCTTTGATTTGCTTGACTACCAACTCAGAATCTCCCAAAACCTTCAAGCATTTAACATGCTTGCTCAATGCTAGACGTAAACCAAAGATCAATGCTTCGTATTCTGCCACATTGTTCGTGCAAGGAAATTGCAGTCTGTAGGCAGCCAATAATGGTTTACCTCCTGGGCCAGTGAGCTCGACTCCAGCTCCTGCTCCCTGTCTAGATTTTGATCCATCGAACCTGAGCAACCATGTGCAATCATTTTCCTCAGAAGAGCCACCATGACATGTTTCCTCTTTAGGCTCTTCAGTAGCTTCCTCAACATCAAGTGCATAAACCCCCAGTTCTGGCTCAGAAAACTGAACTTCATTCGGCTTGTTAAATTCTGTTATGATTTCTTTGAGCCTCGGTTCATTTTCCACTCTGATTTGGTTTGCAATTCCTTTCCATGGTAGCCACATATGTGAGCAGTCTGTTGAAAAATAGCCATTCAGAGTTTTCATCCAATCCCTCGCAAGTAACATTCCATACCTACTTGGGATATTAACCACCAGAATGTCTACAACCTGCTGGACCCTGGGTTCAGAATTTAATTGAATCTTGACATCATATAAGGTCCCTACCACATTTACCTCTGAACGGTCCAATTGCAAGACCGTACATTTGGATGAAACAGGTTGCAGACCTAGCATTTTACATATCTCTGAAGGCATGAGGTTGCTCGTGGCACCTGTGTCCACCAAACAGTTATGCAAATTCTTACCCGCAATTCTAGAGTCAATAAGAATGGCGGGACATCCCTTCTCTCCTTTCGCAAAATCAGATGGGACTCAACTCCTTTTTCCTTCCACATTTGATCAGGTGAGTTCAAAGCTTTTATCAACGCCTCCTTTTGGCCAGGCAATCTAGCCGCGTCCAAGAACGAAAGGCTAGATTTGGACTTCTTTAGATCCTCCACTATGTCATAGTTTGGTTTTTCAAATTTGACTGTCTTCTGCACGTCATTAGACATTTCTCTTATGAGTGGAGGGGGAGGATTATTATTTGCCTTAGTATCTGGAGGAAGAATGGAATTGTTTGGAGGTGTTGATGAGGTTTTAGGGGCTTTAGATTTACTTCTCAAATGGTATCCATGATTCCCCTTTTTGAAATCTCGAAAAGCTTGCACCTCTTGTTCCAAAATTTCGTCTTCTTCTTCCTCACTCTCACCTTCTTGATGATATACAGTTTCCATCACCATAATATTATCATCTTGATGTTGCGATGGACCCTCATTTGATACCAGTTCCAAATCATCAACTTGTGCCTGAAGACAATGAGTGTATCTAGCAATTTCAGGACAATTCCTCTCATTGTGTTCTTTTGTGTTGTGCAACCTGCACCCCCTTTCCCACGCCAAATCTGAAAGATTCAAAAGAGAATTGGATTGGCTAGGTCCTGCAGAAGTATCTAGTTGATTAGCAATGGGAGCGGGGACTCCCCCATTGTTTGGCTTGGTGTTCCAGTGCCTCCCTCTATTGTTAAAATTTTGATTTGGGTGAGGGGCATGGGACTCATACTTCTGTTGTTGAACCCTGTCATTGCTCAGTTTATGAACTAATTTCTTGAGCTCTTCGACTTTGAATAAATCTCCTTTGGTGGAATCACATTGTTGTTAACCCCCGTTGGATTCGCATAATTGATGGGGTCTTGATTCAACACTTGGGTCGGGTTCTGAGGAATTTGATTCCCGTATGGATTGACACTTTGAATCGGGGTTGGATTTGGAAAAGGAACTATGGCCTGAGGATTGACTTGGCTAGTTCCTTGCATAGTTGATTGACTATTCTACAAAAATGCGGGGACCAGTGGAATGGATGTGATTGGTTGGATTGGAATGGGTGCATATGCAGGTGCTGGTGGATACGGCTGCTGATATGGGAAGGCGTTCATGCTTGGCATTTGAGGTGCCATGACTTGACTTGCCAAGGGAGCTTGACCATATGGAGCATACTGTCCCATCATAGGCATCTGGGTAAACCCGTAGCCTTGTGGTGTCATTTGCTGCTCGATAGTCATGGCTTCATTATAGGCTAGAGCGAGCGTGGTGACTTGAGGATTTCGTCTCGCAAACATGGCTGTCATGGGGTCCAATGCCCCAAAATATATCTGCAAAGCCACTGCGGGATCGATGGCAAAGTGCCTAATTGCTCTATTATAGCACTTTTGGAATCTCTGATTAAACATTCTGATCGGTTCCCCCTGGCCCCTTTTGCATGTAATAAACTGATTGTAAATGGTTGCGGGATCCAAGGGTGACCTAAATTGATTAACAAAGGCATTTTCCATTTGTGTCCAAGAAGTGATTGAACCAGTTGGTAAGCATATATACCATTCATATGCTATTGGATCTAAGCTCATGGGGAAAAGTCTGCAAGCCACATCTTCATATTGAACTTGCAGCCTAATTAAAACATCCCTATAGGCTTGGATATGTTCTTCTGCTATTCTTGGGCCATCTGGTTTATATTTAGGCAGAAATATTTCAATGTTCTTGGGGATTTCATGGATATCCCCAACAATATTCAAAGGAGTATTGTTAGCTCCATACCAAGGAGCTGCTGGAGCTTGAGCCATTTGACTCAAAATTGATGAAGACAAACCTACAATAGCAGTAGAAATATTACTGACAATGGGAACACTAGTGGCAACTGATATTACGGGCGTAGGTCCACTCGATGTTCCTGGAGAAAACAGGTCTTTTGTGACTGGTGAGCTTACGACTTGCTTGGTTTTATTCTTGGGAGTACCAGTAAGGTCATGAAAAATGGTTTCCCCGGTTGTTTGGGACCTTGTCGCAATGCGACGCGGTGGGTCCAGCCTGCCTGATGAAACCCTCGATTATTTCAATGAAAACCTGCAACAAAAGAAAGCAAAAGCTGCAGTTTAGCTGTCTGCGAGATTTAAGAACTGATTTCAAAATTAAATCAAAAGATATTACTTATGTATGAAAATCAAAATAAAGTAAACCGATTTGGGCCCTCCTTCTAGCGCCAATCTGTTGAGTGGTGTTTTCACCCAGTTGTGAAAGCACACTCTCCGATAGGATCTGAGTCCCAAAATCCTCTGCTTGCAAAGAAATTATAACAAAGTAATTTCTCCAAGGTTCCTATTATGTTGGTTCTAAAACACCAATGATGTTGTTCAATGTAAATGCAGGGAATACCTTAGGGTTGCAAGTGGATGTTAACAAGGGGCACTGTAGTTTACTTTAATTTGGATTTGCAATGGACTCTGAGCTTTAATGGATTTTCAGTTATTTATTTAAATGACTGTAATTAAAATGCAGAAAATAAAATAAGGGTTTGAAAATGAAATACATGCAAATGAAGATGCAACTAAACTACATCCAGAATGCTGTCATCAATTCGATGAAACCGAAGATAATGAGGTTTTCTGCATGCAACCTAACCTATTGAATCTGCACTTACGCACAATCCTGATAAGCTAGGTGCGGGTTTCTAGGGTTTTACTGTAATTTCAAATTTTAGGCCTTCGCATGAAGCAACCGAGAGGACTCGCATTAAACTCCATCTATAAACCTAAAATCTGAAAGGGAAAGATAAACATCAAATTATACATGCAAAAATGACTCCTTCTTTCTCATCAATGAGATGCCAACTCTCTGTATTTCTGTATTAAAATGGTATATCAATTACAATTACAGAATGTTCCAGGTATAACAAATCTAGAACAAATGAAGGAAATTGCTCCAAGTGCAGGCCCAGAATGGCATGCAGCCCTTGTCTCTGCAACTCTGCTAGCAGCAATTTCCAACCCCTATTCAATCTGTGCTTCCAATTTTATACTATCTGGCATGGCTCTTCGGTTCACCTGCGTCGTTTCGTTTCACCTCCCAGAATGCTTCGTTTCATTTTCCCGCTTCTTTGATGCTTTGACCTTTCGCTCGAATTTGAAACGTTTGGTCCTGTCTACGTATTGTAACCGTCGCTCTGAAGCGTTATCATAAACCTCATGCCCTTGCGCCACGTGTTCGATGCGTTTCTGCATGTTCCATAATGGTCCCATGAAAATCATGACCAAAAATAGCCCGCGGCCTTGCTCCTTCACTTACACAGCGAAAACGTGACATGTCGCGATATCGCGATGCTTTCATTCTCCGTACGCTTCGACCGCAACTCGTCGTGATTTCATGACCATTTTCTCCTTCGGGCCCTCTTGCCGCAATCTGTCATGATTTCGCTACCGTTTTGATCTCCGTACTCTTCGGCCGCAACTTTGTCACGATCACAACCTATCATGATTTCGCTACCGTTTTGATCATCGTACGCTTCAGCCGCGTCATGATTTCGTGACCATTTTACTCTGCACTCCTTTGCGCTCAATGCTGTCGCGATTTCACGACCATTTTTCTCTGTCGTACACTTGCCAACTTTTCATCGCAAAATCGCTACGCTATCTCCATCCGTACTACTTCGCTGCTTCGGAGCCACGAAACCGTGACCTATCATGATTTCATGATGCCCTTTCTCTTCATCCCCCTTTGCTGCTTTCTATCATGATTTCATGACCATTTTGCTCTTCATGCCTTCCGATCGATTCTGTCGTGATTTCGTGACCATTTTGTGCTTCATGCACCTTTGCTGATTTTTGTCGCGATATCGCTACGCCTTTCTGCTTCGTTCTGTTTGACCGGTTTGACCCATGATTTTGTGACGTGTCATGATTTCGCTACGCCTTTCCATTTTCCTTTCTCTCTCCTCTCTGGGCCGCGACGGAGCAACATGTCGCGATTTCGTGACACCTTTTCATTTTTGACTACGACGGCTCAACATGTCGCGATTTCGTGACACCTTTCATTTTTTAGCAGCGATGGAGCGACATGTCGCGATTTCGTGACACTTTCTATTTTTTGGCAGCGATGGCGCGACAGGTCGCGATTTCGTGACATGTCGCGATTTCGTGACACTTTCTACACTTGTGCATTTTTTTGCCTCTTTTCTTCATTTTTAGCATCTGGGTCACTGAGATTTTCTCTGCAAGCCTGCAAAAAGGTGGGTCCCCAATTTTGGGGTGTGTTGTGGATCAGCCACAACAATACCTATCAAAGTGTGCATAAAATCCTTTAGGTACACCTCTCAAAGTGTGCATAAAAACCTTTGTATATGCTTATCAAATCAAGCATAAAATCCTTTGGGTATGCCTCTTAAAGCATGCATAAAATTCTTCAAGTATGCCCATCAAAGTATGAATTACTAACAATCACTAACAAATAGCTAAGAACAATACTTATATCTTGTGCATTTTATAGGTACCCCCATAAATTCCAAAGTGTAATGTGGCATCCTAGGCCACCATTTAAGAATAATGAGATTTTAATTACATTTTATGAAATATCATATGTGTTCTTTGATATTAGACTTTCTTGTCTTTTATCAAGTTTATATACTACTACTCATATAAATAAATGAACTTTAGTGCTTGTATATTTTCAAAATTTTAGGTCACCACTCAGCCAAAGAAATTATTATCTTTTAGTGTTTATCAATTATCTAGTCCCTTCGACCATCATTAAAATAACAAATGATTTCAAATAATTTTTATCCAATCAATAACCATAACATCATAACATCATCATCATCAAAAACAATCATCATAAAAGGCCAACATATAGCATAATATCATAGCTATATAAAATGCCTCAGAGTCATACATGCCTATGAGACAGATGTATCATAATGAACAAATTGATACATTTAGCTCCTATACAAAAATAGAGGATGTACCACATAAAAAACATTGGTACACTCAATCCTATAAGCCTAATAATTAGACCTTGCATCCCCTTTACCATGTGCTATCAGAGGAGGTGGAGGCTAAAAACCAACTAACCTCTATTAATACTGACTCATATATGGAGTCCTTCATCATTTTAATGATGGGGTCAATTGTCGTTGCTCTAATGGAACAAAAAGTGATAAAGTTATCAATAATACATAGCTTGATTCCTCTACCTCACTTCCTCTACATTATCTAATAGGAGCTCCTCCCTTATCCAATCCAAAACCACCCTCACCTTATCTAAATCTTCCCTCACCATATCCATTGTTAGAGTATAGTACATTATTTGGTACATGCCAATGTACCACTTTGAGTATATTTATATATTAGGATATTATCTTAGATTAATTTTTGAGTAAATACTTCAAGAAAGTAATAAACGCACAAGTGTGCAAAGATGTAAATGTGCATGTAGTCCATATGTACATGAGTCATAGTATAGGTAGATGAAGAGTCATAGGTAGAGTAAAGTCCAAGGAACATATCTTCCTTTTAAAATATATATATATATATATATATATATATATATATATATATATATATATATATATATATATATATATATATATATATATATATATGCCTTGAGAGTATGGTAGATAAAGAGAGGGGAGAGTGAATAGAGTGAGAGGAATGATGTCATGGTAGTGAGTAGGTACAATGTAGTTCTTCATTGAAAATTTTGGAGTGTTCATGTCCTCTATTATATTGCATTGTACTATTTTTGTGATATTTTATTAATGGTATATTACTAAGTTATTACAGAAGTTTATCATATTATTTTCTTGCATATTATAGTTCCATTATCATATAGTTATCATAGCTTACTTATTTTACATCTTGTGGTTGATTTTTCTTTAATATACATCCTCAAAATCTAACAATGGTATCAGAGCATGAGGTAGATCAATAGAAAATAGGGATAGCCACAAGAGATATTAAGAGGAGATTAAAAATTTTATTTTCTAAATTTTTTAAAATAAATTTGGTTGGAGCTTTCCATAGAGTTGCAGAAAACTTGTGAAGACTAGGACTCAACATTGATTCCACTAGATTAAAAAATCAACTAGTGAAGATTCATTATCTTTAGATTTAAATTTTTCTCCATTATAGATTCTAATATTTGTTGCAGGAAAAGGAGATTCAAAGAAATTTGGAAACCTTCCTACAAAAATCTAGGAAGAATATATTCTTTGGAATCAATCCAGTACCTAAAACAACAAGTTGGATATTGAATATTTGGAGGCCTAAGGAAAAAGTATCATTGCTAGAGATTGTAGACCTAAAGATTGTAGAAGAGAGAAAAGGCTGTAAGAGAATTATTGTAGATTGAAGAGACTCTAAAAAAGAGTCCAAGAGAATATTGATGGTTTGTGATCTCCATTGAATATAGAAGACTGCAAATCAAGGATGAGGTCTTAGAAAGAAGACCCCATTGAAGGAGGACACTCTCAAGGAAAAGAGTATTGAGAAGATTGGAGATTGAAGATATCCATTGAAAGTTAAATAGGAGACCCATAGAAGGTCTCATTGAAGAACTTTGAGATTTGGAAGCTTGAATACAGAGAAGGACTAGCAAAGGTCCCATTCTAGAAATAGTAAATTTTAGAGATCCAAGAAGGAGATATCATTGCAAAACTACCATTGAAGGAAAAGTATCATTGAGAAGACTAAATAAGTTGCAAAAACTTGAAGGCCCTAGGAGAAGGCCTCAACCTAGTTAAATGGATAAATTATTAGGAATTAAAAGAGACGAGATATATTGATATAGAAAATGGATTACAATATATAGGCATAAGCCTATATGAAAATATGACAAGTGTCACAGAAACATGTGAAGAACATGAAACATCGATTGACCAGATCAATAATATTCTACCATCAATGTGAAAAATCCATGAACTCTCTCCAATGACCAAGGTGTGTGGTTGAAATTCCTCAGTACACGTGGGCCCACTGTGATTCATGCATAATTGATTTCCCACCATGTAGAGTGGGTTGTGCATTTGTGCAAAATTGGCACTCCAGTCATGCCCCCTCGAAAGCTATGAATTTGAGTTTTTTTAATATTCTTTTAAATTTAGTACAAGGGGTTGTGATGAAGTGAATCTAAAAAAAATAGTTTGTCAGACTAGATTGAATAAAGAGTGCTCTTCGGATGCATGATCATATCGTGCTAGCATAGGTACATGATCATCGAATGCAAACATCTCACAACTTACTTACAAAATCCCATGAGGAAGGGACTACCAAATGGAAAAATGCAAGGATGATAATCACACCATTTTTTGGCATAGTGCTCATAGGATAACAATGTTTAGCAAAAAATATAACTAGGATGTATGGCACCTGTGTGCACTAGATTTGAGGGTGCACAGATTGT